>SKCR01021031.1:0-623362 GCA_019454045.1 Zanthoxylum bungeanum | reverse complement strand
ACATAATTTAGTGTTCCAGGTTAATAAATCAATATATTACCCAACTTTAAGATAACCACTTCATCTTTAAAATGATATTTGAAGAAATCACAACCCTAGATAGTTTTTAATATTGAATTTTCTTAAAACATATTATCGACAATTTTATTTACTTGCTTTTAAATTTAGAATCGTCACCATTTCAAATCAATCAATCAACTTGTTAGATATTAGTAATCATTTGACTTCATAAAATTAATAGTTTAGATATTAAGTCCTCGTGGGATCGATTTTTTATACTACTTGAACGATACGTGCGCTTGCGTTATACGTGTGTGTTTACGCCGGTCAACGTGTAGGTGTTTATAGCGGATAAACACTAAATGACTCACCGAAGATTCTTAATGGATGGTACACCAACGTCAATAAGAATCTTATCGGGTTGAGTATCGCTTGTGAATCTTCGACTTGAGATACCACTGTGGGCGCATGAGACATCTTCCACACTTAGATGGCAGTCACGTCACCGATCTATTTAGATCAGACCTCCGCCTGTTCGTTGGGTATGGATAGATCCTCAGAGTGTCCTGTGTGTATCGAGATAGGATCCGTCAGTTCTGTGTATCAGAGCATAGGTAGTCCATATGATTAGCAATCAGATAAAAATCATGGGCATGTGGTACATTTTAGAAGTTAGTTCTAAATGTTATTTTTGAGATTGCTAATAGAATAGTCGACTGGATAATCCCTATAGAAATTTGACGTTTACATCTATATCTCTGGGATTTATCCGGATACCTGTGATGGATGAATTATACATTTGCCATGACCTCAACCTGTATGATTCAGCGAGTTTATCTGTGATCGTCATAATTTACGGGTGGATAAATTATGGACACGAAATTGGATTTCGTGACGGATATACCTGAATCTAGAGAGTCTCACTAATGAAATATACTCGTAGAGCACTATGTCAACATTTATAAATGATATTGATTATTTATAAAGTCGTTTAAAGTTTAAACGCAAAATACATGTGTAGGGACCCGATAGTCATTTCCTTAATTTTTGTGTATTTGCATTTAATGCTTGATTAATTCAAATACACATTAATTAATTGTTAAATTGAGATATTTGACTAATATTATGTTTATATATATGTATTTGATATTTATTGTAAATATAATACATGTATTTATATATTTGTATTTAATTAATTAATTAATTATTAAATTAATTAAAATATAAATATCTTAAAGTTATAATATTCCTTTTAATGACTTGAGTTGCCTTTGTTGACTTGTTATAAAGTTATTAAAGTTGTAATGATTAAATATAACAAGTTGATAAAGCTAATTAAATGAAACAAAAATTGAAAAATATCTAGATATTTTAATTACCAATTTTCGGCCAAGGCTTGGTTTTTTGGTATAAATTATTTTGTTTTCATTTAGGGTTTTATAACCTTGAAACACTCATCAAATACTCCATTAAAAAGAAAACAAAGAAGCTTGAAGAAAAGAAAAGAAAGACAAGAAAAAGCTTGGATTTTAGTAAGTTTTTCCAACTTGCTATTAGAAGGAAAAATGTTCTTTGGGTTCTAGGCTTTATGCTATGAGTTTATTTTGTTTTTATATTCTTTATTCTTTATATTTTTGATGGATGAAAGATTTGGAAAGTGTTGTGCATGTATAAGTTTCAAAAGAATGCTTCTAATATGTTAATAAGCACACTTTTAAAAGTTTGAGAAACTTGTTGTTAATCTAGAGTTGTTGACCCACTCTTAAATGACCTAGATTCGATCTATAGTTATTTCATTGTGTTGAGACTTGATTTGAATGGAAGAAACATGATTGAAGTATTGGATTTTGTCAATTTGTTCTAATTTGTCCAATTTGAAGAAATTGAAAAATTATGGTTAAGACCACTTCCAAATTTGGGGCTTTTCATTTATATGGTGTATTTGGATGTGTATATGATACATATTAAATCTTATGTTGATTAGATTTCATTTGCATGTGTTTTGAACAATGGAAATGCAAAATGCACTTATCCCCCCCCCCCAATTTGTGATGCTCACGGCCTTGGGCCAATTTTTGGGAAATTTAATTTGCTAATTGTATTTGACATTTGGGACATGTTAAATTCATATTAGAAATGATTTAGAATCATTCAAAATTGTTTTGAACAATTTCGGATTAAAAATAAACAAAATGCTTGGTTTATGGGTAAATCGGTAAATTCACATAAATTTGATTTATAGTGTTTTATTTCATAATTTTATTATTGGATAATAAAATAAATAAGTTTATTTTATTAATCCGAGAAAAAATTTTGAAATCGGAAAATTCTGATTTTCCACTATTCCGCTGCGTTATCAAATTTCCGCAATAAAACTTCTTCATCCACAAGGTCTGGAAACATGTGTAATTGCTCCAAGATTCATGTTCCATTGCTTCCTAATAATAAGACATAAAATAAACTATAATTAAGATCAAATATGTGATAATCAAGCCGAATTAGCGATGTTCAAAGTACACTTTCATGCACTTATCATCTATTAAGTTTAGTTTTTCCAATATAGATTTTAATATATATATATATATATATATATATATATATATATATATATATATATTATATATATATATATATATATATATGTTTGGTATTGTATGACCTGTGTGATAAGACAAAATTATATTTTGATTAAAATAATTGGTTAATATAAACAATATGAATATTAATCGTTATTTATTTTCAAAAACTGTGTTTTGTGTGTCTTGCAGAAGTTACACCATAAAATATTAAAAAAATACACCGCAATATTTTTTTAGCATAAGTCAAAATTAAAAAACACGGTTTATAAAATATTGTTTATTCACATTACTTTTTTAATCGCATCACCAAACATAATATTAATTATGTATTACTTATTTACTTCAATGTTTTTTTGAGTATTAAACATAATTTGTTTTCTCTAATAATTCCTATATAGAATTTATTTTTTAAACCATTTTTTATCTTACTATTCTAAATAAAATATTCAATTTACTATGATTTAAGGTAAAGTAATGATATAAAGACAAAATATAGACAAAACTAACTTCAAAACGACATAATTTTTGTCTTTTTATTTTTTAATTACCACCAAAATAACGTCGTTTTGATATTAATTTTATCTTCGTTTTGTCATGATTTAGTCTCTATACTGGTGAGTACTTAAGATATACATTTTTCAAGTATATTTACTCTTGATTTTCCCCTAAATTATATTCTTAAATATGTTAAATGCACTAATATTAATTATTTTATTATTTATGATGCATTATATGAAGAATTGAGTAAAAATGAGTGAAACCCCGAAATTTAATATTTACACAGTGATTTCCTAATTTATGTAGTGTATTTTAACCATAACTTTCTCATAAGATATCCAATTGAGGTGATTCAAGTTGCGTTGGAAATAATACTCAATTATCTATAACTTTTAAGTTTACCCTAAAGATTTAATCAGTCTTTTTTTTTAACCAAAATCGAACTTGAAATTGATAATTTTGTATTATCATACAGTGTCGCGACACAAAATATTGTGGCGCGTCACTGGATATTTAAAAAGTATTTCAGCGACTCGAAAAATGATTGTGGTGCACCATAAGGACCTTTGTGGCGCTCCATCAATGCGATAAGTGTAAAATTGAATATGAAACTTATTTTTTTGAAATTTATATAATGGGAACGTTTAAGAGTTACTTCACATACGATTTTTTAGAGGAAAATAAGTATTTTTTAGAGCAAAACATTATCTAAATATAACAATCAGTCAAGAACAACCAAAAACAAGAAGATCAAATAAGGATTAAGAATAAAAAAATTGGAGAATTTGAAGATGTGGTAAACCTTAAAGAATTTGGAAAAAAAATTTAGTTTAACCCCGAGAATTGATAATGCGTGATCTCATTCTTTTAAATAGATTTCTATGCATGATATGAATATACATGTAGGGCATGCGTAGCCATAATTTGAATAGATTTCTATGCATGATATGAATATACATAAGTTTGACTTCGATTAATTATCATAGATATATAGTTTATTAAACTAAGTTGGACATTTCTACTTGACCATCGGAAGAGCTTGTAGATAACTTCGTGTTATAGATTAATATTTCATCATAGTTGATCAGTTATAAAGAGAGGAGAAAAAATTAAGGGAATATTAAGGGAAAATTTTGATTTTAGGTTATCTTTACCTTATTACTTTAACTTGCTTCAATTTGTTTTTCTTTTACTTTAATTTATTAGTTAATACATTTTTCTTCCATAATTGAGTCTAAATAAAATTAGGGTGGTGATAATTTAATATTTGACATTAATAATAATTCTATGTGGGATCAATATTTTTATATTACTTGTGCGATACATGTATCTGCGTGTTATATAAAATACCTAACACTTACCAATTTTCTTTAAAGTATCGACCGAGTGATTTTTAAATAATTTATAATTAGCCACCCAAGTTCCAATATTAGAGAGATAGGATAAAAATAAAAATAAAATAAAAATCAATTTTAGCATAACCCAATCTTTATCTTAAAAAGGTCATATAACATGTTTGTTGATGGTGTTTTTTGTGACGAAGTATTTGAACAGTACGACAAGAGCATAGATGGAATTTCTCGGTTGATGAGGACAAATGACCTGAGGGTATTAGTCCCTCTTCAACCAGGCATAGAGTTCGGACCCGGCTCCCCCGAATCTGACCGACCAGAGGACACAACATGTGCAGGTTTCAGAGACCGACGACATCAGAGCCGAGACCGACCACTTCAGACCGGTAGCTCGGATCTGTCCTATCCTTCCTCATAGAACGGGAGATTGATATCAGATATTTCGAATCAGGTCAGAAGTAGTTGGCATAGTGCGGCTCGTTGTCTGGCCGTCCTCATGACGCCCGGCGTGTGATCATGACCGTTTGGACTTTTCCCTCTGACATGTACCACATTTACATGCTGTCATCATAAATGTTGATTGTGGCAGTGTATAGAACGGTGTGATGTGACCGGGAGTCAGATGGCAGACTTACTTTCGGCGAGGCAGTTGGGGCAGAGAGCCCGTCAATCCGTCGGAGATCTACGTGGCTGACGTTATAAAGATATGGGAATAGTATTGTATTTCTCTTAGTATATAACGGGAGGGTAATCTCATTTGTATAAGTTGGTTAGCAAAAATCTCATAAAAAGTACCACTTGTAAAAACACTACAAAAGGCAAACAACTCGGTAACATTAGACCATCCTTGAAGACAGGTCGGTCGAGCTCGGTTTGGTAATAAAATCAACACTCTACTTTGTTCCCGTGGACGTAGGCTGGATTTATTCCGCCGAACCACGTAAATCCTCTTGTCAATCTTGTGTGTGTTTCGTTTTCTACTAAATTTGTCTTTGGTCCCCCATAACCAAATAAATTCACGGTTGGAGGAGGATTGTCTCGGGAGTACTATCCCGATATTGCCCCTGGAACTAAAATCATCTGTGAACAATGTTATTTGGCAATTCAAATTTTGAATATGGTTATTTTTCAAGTATACCATCTCGCATTTAATCTTTATAATTTATTTTATACCTATTATAATAATAAAAAAATCAAATTACATTTTTTACAACAAAGAAAACCGCTCATACAATACAATATATAATGAATTCACTTAATAATTAAAATTTTCAACTCAAAATATAAGTAATTTTATAAGGGACTTTTTTTTTAATTTTATTTTCATATGTTATAATGAAAGGTAATTAACTTTTAACATAGATTATACTCTTATTCATATGCAGTACACCAAATTTTTATCTTACTAATATAACAAAAGAAATCCACATGCCAACACACAGGGGTAAAAACTTTTTTGGACATCTATCGCAGATATCTGTAGTATTCGGGTTCTTTTTATTCTTTATGTTTTATGGATAATTCAAGACTTTCTTTTAAAAATCGTTGAAAATTTCACCGCCGAATCATTTATTCCGTACTTAGACGAAATAGTTAAAATACTCGGCCGTCTTAAATTCTTATAAGAAACGCACTCTATGAATTCTAATCCAGAACCCAAGATCAAATCCTGAACCTTGTATCAACAAGTCACCTTTCTTGAATACTTAATTTAAGCCGATAACGAATTATTATTATTATTGTTATTATTATTTTATATAAAAATCTCACATCTCTTATCGGGTTGAATTTTTAAAGCAACATTCTAAATCTAAATGCGTAATAATCCCAATTTGATAGTAACACAGGAAATCGACGTTCCAGCGAATTGAGGTGACAAAACTCTCTCTCTTTTATTTGTTTAAAAAAAAAAAAAAAATTAACATTAGTGTATTCATATCTCAAATAGAAATCCTTAAATGAAGCTGAATTTAATGAATTTTAAATGGGTTAATCAAAATTTCATAAAAAAATTTGTAACCTTTCCATTTTTTTTAACTGGGACAATATTGGTGTATTCATATCTCAGGTAAATTCATGCCCGTACTTACCCAATAAATGTTAATTATTATACGTAAATTTTATTTGCTCTGTTTAAGCCCGAAAATGATGGTTCGACGGCGAGATTTCTAACAATTTCAAAAAACAAATGGCCAGATTTGCATGACACCACACTTATCGGTCTAAATGTTTTACACCGAATAGTTTATATTTTGTCTTTTAACTCGGAAACAAGTAGGGGTGTGCATTAATCGATTTTAACCGATTAATCAAACCGTTTCGACCCATTTTTTTATTACGGTTCGGTTAATTCAGTTAAATCGGTTATTGCGGTTAAAATTTTTAACTTTTTCGGTTATTCGATTCGGTTACGATTATGAGATTCATATAACCGAACCGATCGATTAACCGAAATTAAACCATATATATATATTAGCGCGTGCGAATCCTTTGATTTTTTAGAGTTAAGATAGTCTGCATGTAAACTCTCAATTGGTTGTAGTTATATTGATTTGATAATACTACCTGAAAATAAAATTGATAAAATTCAAATGACAAGCTGCATTAACAGCTTGGTTTTGACTCTTTTTAATTTATCTCAAGAATTTAAAGGTAAAAATACATAAAATTTCAAATGTGTAGATTTTGCATCGTGGTGGATTCGTGACCCTTAAAATTTCGAACATGGCAGGTTTGGAAGGAAATCTAAGACCGTGACAATTATCGAGGGTTTAAAAAATATTTCTCTCGCATGTAATTAAATATAAATATATTTAATCAAATATTAGTTAGAATTGATATTTTTAGAATCAGATATGTGATCGAATTAGTGATCCAAAAAATTTAATGCGTCAGTGGTTCGACTGGTTGAAACGTTCCGAAAAAATCGGTAGAACCGACCTACATCATATATAATTTTACAAATTTAAAATTATAAAAAATATTAAATTTTAATTTATTGGATTGGTTAATAACCGAATTAATCATAACCGACTGAAATATAATGGTTAATTGGTTAATGGTTATGTGTCATAAATTGGTTAAATCGGTCACACTTTTATTTAACCGAAAATTTCTGTTACGGTTAAAAAATCAAGGATTAACCGACCGAACAGACCGATGCACACTCCAAACAAGGAATATACGTATATTAATACCGTAGCGTATAGGAATACGTATTGGGTCTATAGGCTCTATTAATCATGAGACTCTGAGAGAGATAGAGAGAGAGAGAGTATATCAGAAGCTCACTTCTTCACTGTTTCTCTGATTTTGATGCATGCAAGATAATCAAAAAACACAAAATGAAATAATTTTTTGTTTAAAAAAAATGGTATTATGAAAGTGAAAGAGAGTGAGTTTGTGAGCTGCTGTTCAAGCTTTTTCACTTCGTTAATGGCCATCTTTCTCTGCTTGATTTGTGACTTTCAAGTTTTTTAGAGTAGAAAACTAGGTGGGTTCTTTTTCGGGGTGCATTTTTCCTATTTTATAGCTTTAAAAAATGGGTCTTGATTGGAAATCAGTTTGATTATTTATTTTTAATTATTTGCTTGCTGATTTTGAGGTTCATTTGAGGAGAATCTAATGTTTTTTTTTTTTTTTTTGTGCATCTGGGTCTGATCAACCTGTAGCTCATTTGACTTAGTAATTTATCTCCATTATTGTTTTGATTTAAAGTTTTGGTTTTTATTTTGGATCGAATCATATGAGCATGCTTCGCTTTATGCCTGATGTATTGAAGTTAGATCTTTTTTGAAAATCAGTGCAATGAGATTTTTGGTGGCTAATTTGGGATTTTGTTAATTTATAATCATTAGGGGTATATCTAATTTGATTTTTCCAATTTTATCTCGGTGTATGTATTATATGGAACTTATAATTGGTCCAATAAATTATGATCAGTGTTTTGATTTAGTTCTATCATTGTGAAAAAAAAATAAAATTGCAGCCTCCCTTAGTTTTAGTTTTGATGTGGTACTTCTTATAGATTGTGTTGAGATGAATTTTATGATCATATTTTCTTTGCTTTATCAATCTTAGTTATCAGTTCCTGTACCCTTTGAGCTAAATGCACCATTGAAATTTTTTTCATTTGAGTTGCTCGATTAGCTATCATTACTTTCCGCATATTGCTGAAATAGTGGATTGCTGCATGCTGCTTATTGCTTATTGCTTATTGCTTAATGCCATTGTTTTCACTAGTTAATGATGATTTTTACTGAACTAAATGCAGTTATCCGTTTCTGGTTTTCTTTCAAGACGAGGGAGGTTTTTTGATAATCCCAGGAAACATCTATTCGCGGTAATGTGATGGCTGATTCTGTTTCAGAGTTTAATATTCAGTCTGATAGTTTTGGCATAAGGCAAATAAGCAGCTCACTTTTTAGTATTCCTGGGTTCCTAGTAGGACTGAGTTCTAAAGGTTCATCCGAATCCGACACTGTTTGGAGTCCTAGGTCTCCTTTAGATTTCAGAGCTTTTGTGAATCTTAGTAATCCATTTAGTGTTAAGTCCCCAAGATCGCCATCCCAAAATGGCTATCAGAAGAAGTGGGACAGTAGTGAGGTAGGCCTTGGTATCATCATAAACTCTCTTGCTGAGGAAAAAAAATCAACCGGTGAAGTTTGTAACTCATTAAGAGGAACAATATTGTTTTTGGATCGCAGGTGACGGTTAACATTTCTAATTCATCAAGGCATTGCAATGAATCTGTTAATTCTTTTACAAAGTCCAATTCTTTGCCTCAAAACTACATGATTTCACCACTTTCGCCGACCAAAAATCCCAAGCCCCCATTCGGTAGCTCAAATGGTGTCATAGGAAATGGAGAATTCCTGTTCGAACCTGAATCATTTTCCTCATCTCTTACCAGCTTCGCCCAAAACCAGGATTCGAGTTCCAAAATGTTTTATTCAGGAGATAGAACTATCACAATGAGTGCACCTCTGGTTATTGACAGAGATTTGCTCGTTAAAACAAGTTCGCTTCCAATACCCATTGGTTCTAGCCATGTGCATGCAGGCTCTCTCTCTGCACGCGATATAGAGCTTTCTGAAGATTATACTTGTATAATTTCTCATGGTCCAAATCCTAGAACAACTCATATTTTTGGTGACAGTATTTTAGATTGTGAAACTCATGAGTTGATCAATTTTGATAAAAGATACACCAGGGGGTTGAATTGGCTCAAGTGGCCGAGCACGCAAATGGTCTAACCCATTATCCATCTGACGATTTTTTTAGCTTCTGTTACTTGTGCAAGAAAAAGTTTGAAAAGGGTGAAGACATTTATATTTACAGGTTTGTCTCAAACACCTTTCTTCACAACACCCTCTTGAACTAAGTTTAGCATTAGCTCTGAGGCTGGAGTGTCATTTGTTTTCATGCAGAGGTGAGAAAGCATATTGCTGTTTTGATTGCCACTCTGAGGGGATTTTTGCTGAGAAGGAAATAGAGAAAGCTTACGACTCCTTCAAAAGCTCTCGTAAATCAAGCTACAACGAAGATATCTTCCTAATGGGTATGCCCGCCACATAATAATCTGTTGTTGCTTTTCCCATGCTCCCATATGCTTTCATCATAAAGAGCTGTGTATGTGAATCCATTTGCAGTAATAGATGATCACAATGTAATCATATGCTGTTTGTTGAATGTGTTTTGACTTTCACCAGCGTGTTGAGTCATGGGTCGCAACAGCATAGAGTTTCCTTCTGTAATTGGGATATAGAAATAATTTAGACTCTTGTTTACCTTATAATTTTGATTAGATGAGTTAGAAGAGGCCAAGAGCCCCAGCTCATCAGTTTTCTTTCGATAATTTCATGTTTTTGGCCAAATGAGAGTTCATGTAGATTCCTTTTGAACTAATTTGAACTCATTATCTAAATGTATGAGAGCCTAACGCATGAAACATGAAATTTTAAATCTTCTTATTTCTTTAGTTCTCATGTTTCTCTCTTGATATCTCGCAAAGTCGGACAATAATTTAAAAGATGATTGGAACTATCTCTTGCACCAATTGTTTGTAGATTCATATTTGCTTTCCGTTTCTCTTTTTGAGTTTCAATTACGCTTTTATAACTGAAGTGAACATGAATGGTAGATAGTGTCTTTTCGGCTTTCGCAATTGTTGAATCTCTTTGAATTTGATACTCAAAATCTTGCATAAATGCTGAGTGCTTGTAGCTTTAGCATGACAGCCTGGTATGCTTATGCTTTGGATGATGAAACTGGCAATTTGGAACCATTGAAATTGGCTGCCTTGCTTGTGCATTTTTAGTTTATTTTTGCGGGAACACCAACTAAATTAGCATCCATTCTTTTGAAAAAGAACAATATTAGTGTTGTGTCGTGTCGTGTCCTACTCATAAAGAGCCTTAAAAAATTGAAACCCCACATCGTTGCAAGTCAATGAATTGAAGATAATGATGAATATATATTGTGGTTTGAAAATGAAATGTCACAAGTGATCTATTATTACAGAAAATAGTATTCAAAATGAAAGGATAAAAACATGTGCTCATCAAAATATCAAGTTTGTTAATCAACACTTTTACCACTCTCAAATTTTTACTCGCTTCTTCTATTAAGAAATAGATCTCATTTTTGTAGGTCGAAGATTCGAGTCATCCATAGGACTTGATTTTCTGAGTTTCATATTCAAATTGCGCCATCACATAACTAATATAGGAGATTTCAATAGATTTTCCATTATAAATATCATTAAACAGTAATATATTTTTCTAAGGGAAATTAAAAAAAAGTAGCCTAAATTTTTTTTTTTTTATCATTTGTCAAAATGAATTACAACGTTTGTGTTTTGTCAAAATGTCCAACTTTTCCGAAGTAGATCCGAAGTCTACCTCGAAGTTTCGAAGTTTTATTTTTATTTTTAATTTAAAACTTCGGAGATCCAAAGAATTAACTTTGGATTTTTGAAGTTTTAATATTTTTTTATTCATTTGATATAAAATTTCGGAGATACGAAGTTAGTTTTTCGGATCTCCGAAGTTTTTAAATATAAATAGTCGATGTCTTCAAAGTGAACAGAATACAATAAAAAATCTTTGAGTTATCCATTAGTTCTTAGGATCTCCGAAGTACTTAGGATTTCCAAATTTGACTTAAGATCTCCTTACTATTCTTTGAACTCTTATCCGAAGTTAATGGCTGGTTTGATTCATTATTACTTCACCGACTAGGAGGCATTCACTCGATACCAAAATGTTTGGAGAACACGATCTGTTGTTGTGGTACATGGAGTAGATATAAAAGATATTGTCGAATATGGACAGATCAACCTATTACACGAGATGAGATGAGTCAGTCTTTTTACTTTAGATGCTCGAGTATATGGTCGATTATATTGGATGTTCATCAGTAACATTGACCAAGAATCGATCCAGAGGCACCCATGTCAGTTTTCGACTTGGTTGTTCGGGCGGAGGTTGGATATTACGTCTGACATGATATTTGAGGTATTGGGGTGTCCGATTGTGGAGGATATGCATTTTGGCCCCTATGATGGCTGATAGTACAAAACATGACTTGATCAGAGGGCTGTCATGAATAGAGTGGTGGGACTGAGGCTCACGGAGAAATAACACTCATTGTTTTATGATGGCCGATTGTAAACGTTGAAGCAGAGGCACATCAAACTAGGCATTCGACCTATAGAGGATGTCATTTAGTTGATCATCATGCCATTACCGGTCACGCGTACAAGATCAATATTTTAGACATCATCTTACTAGACCGCATACTTCATTTATGAAAATATTATACTAATTAATTTATTTATATTTTGTATTATAGATCATTTCTAAAAAATTATTTTGTTTCTGTAGAGTCGTAGGGTGGACATATGAACCCTTATTATAAGGCATCGGTTTCAGGTTTGTGGCCATAGTAAGACGGACATTACTTAGAGCATGGTCATCACTCGTCTCATGCAGAATTTCACGCTCAATTTGGATGACGAGATGACATCCTTTCAACATCCGACTATTATTAATTAGAGATTCATGCGATGGAGGAGCCTCTATTGCACATATGCATACGATATTTTCATGACAAGTATAACAAAATGACTTATATATTTTTATTGATAAAGTGATTCATTCATTTAATTCTTTTATTTATCTGACTGATAGGTTGTCGTGCTGCGCAGATGGCGCTGGCCCATCTCATGCTTCTTATCTTGTAGTCGATGGTGATCTCATAGTCACTTTATTATGTGATCGCGTCATTGTAATAAAGGAGACTCAGACGAGGATTAAGGATCGAAAGAAGACTATGGATGATCGCCTGCAGAGAATGAATGATCGATAAAAGTGAATGGAGGATCGAAAAAAGGGAATGAAACATACATTAGATGAGGTGTTATAGTTTTAAGGAGGATGTCAGCTGAGAATGATCATGAGCCTGATGATGTACTCACTGATATTAATTTTGATGATTTGTAGTTTTATATTATTTTCATTTTGATGTATAATTAACTATTTTTATTTTATTTATAAATATGATACTTACATATAAGTCCCAAAAGCAAAAAATAAAAATAAAAACAAAACAAAAAAATAAATTACAAATCATATATTATATTGTATAAAAAAACTACAATCATATATTGCATAAAATAAATATAAAAAAATAAAATACAAATCATATATGGTAAACAAAAAAATAAATAAATAAATGAAAATATTAAAATTTTAGAGATCCGAAGTCAATTCGGATCTCCGAACTTTCAAATAAAAAGTTAATATATATATATACTAGTGTGTGCCCGTGTCTACGGCACGGTGTTACAGAATTTAGATAGAGATTGAGATTCTGTTATTTAATTTATTTATAATGAAATGATTTTATTTTTTAATTAAATGATTTTATTCTTTAATTTATTTGGTAGTTTTCATTTTCCATTAATAAATGATTTTATTCTTTAATTTATTTAGTAATTTTCATTTTTCATTTTTATAGAGATTGTATAATGAAATTATTTTTTATCAGCCATTAGTTATAATGAAATGATCTGAGCCGCCATTAAGCCACATAAAGATAGCATTGGATACATTATCTCTTTTAATCCTAACCATCCGTTACATTTTCTTTTCTCCCACACAATTATATTTTATAATATTATATATATATATATATATATATATATTCGAAGTCGATTCTTCGTATCTTCGAAGTTTCTAAGAAGTTAGATGTTTTGACAAAAGATAAACATTATGATTTATTTTCGTAAATGATATAATTTTTGTTTACTAGTTTTGTTAATTTCCCTTTTCTAACGCCATGATGTGTACTCGAAAATATGTTTCCCTTTATTAAATGCCCAGTAGAAAAAGGTTCCTTCACCTACAAGTCATTGCATTATTCTTCGAAGATTGTTAATAAATAATATTATTATTTATTATTCTTCTGCCCCAACTAATTGTTAATTAAAATAAAATGGCCCTCAAATAAAGATTGTTGTTGTTGTTTTTTGTTTTTGTTCTTAAACAAATATATCTCATAAATAAGGTCATGTCGTAGTAAATAAAACAATTAAAAAGTCGACATTCAGTTCTAAAAATTATTTACGAAAATCTAAAATTTAAATCTAATTAAGATAAAATCTAATAAAATAAGGAGAATTAGGATATTACGTGGTAACTTATAATATTTGTGAATATACATTCTTAATTAAAACGAAATAACATAATACACAAGATCAGTCATAATTTTTTTTTTACATCAAACTATTTATAATTTATTATAAGAAAAATCTATATATCAATTAGACCGTACATATACTAGAAAAACTTGAACACTCCCTCACAACCTTTGCATCCAATATTATATCTACTAATTCGACCTAATAGATATTTAATAAACTGATGAAGAGAATTGTTATTCTTTTAAAATCAAAAATATTATTTTGATTGGAAAATTCATATATCATTAGTGGAAAAAGGTGAATCGTTGGATGAGATTCATGTCCAAATATTTTATAAAACTTTTTTAAGTATTGAAATTTACCAATTAAATAAGATACAAAAATGATAAACCTACAAATTTTTTTTACCGAATTTCTTCCTTATTCCATCACTGTTGCTACAGTAAACTACAGTGTCTAACTGTAGCTACAGTTAAGGCGTAAGGAAAATTTTCGGGAAAAAAAATTTGTATATATATCATTTCCCAATACAATAAGAGTAATTATATTCTATATACGTATATATTATGGGTTGAAAAATCAATTTATTGGCCACATAAGAATAAAAGAGTGAGATTGATGTAGACATTGATTTTGTTGAAGTGGTCATGTCGGCAATAAATTTTATCCCGATCAATAATTTATAGGCAAAAATATATAATCTATCTATATATAATATAAAAATTGAGAAATCACTTCTTTTTATGTTGTCTAGGGTATTTTTATCTTTCATATTGTATACTTAAACATATAAATGATTAATATTTAAAATAAATTATTAATGTATAGTTTTTTATATTCTTCCATTACAAATATTTTATTTTCCCATATCTACAAACTATTTATTTTATAAAATTATTTGTTGATGGTGATTTTTGTGATCAAGTGTTTTGAACAGCTTGGCAAGGGCAGAGAGATAATTTCTTCTTTTGGGAGGACGAATATTCTGGGGGTATTAACCGTTCTTTGACCAGACATAGTATTCAGACCTGACCTCCTAATTTTGACCGACCCGATGACATAGCATGGTGCAAATATCAGAGACCGACAACATCAAAGCCGACCCCGATCACTATAGACTGGTAGCTCGGTTCAGTCCTATCATTCTCCTGGATCGAAAGAATGAGCTCATATATTATGGGTCAGGTCGGAAGCAGTTGGATTAGTTCGACATAATGTTTTGCCGTCCTCATGACGCCCGACATGTGATCGGGACCGTTTGGACATTTCCCCTTGACATGTACCATCGCATGAAAGATATTTACAGACTGTCTTCATGATTGTTGAGTGTGATGGTGCCCAAAACAAAATGATTTAATGAAGAGTCAGATGGCAGACTTGCTTTCGACGAGGCAGTTGGGGTAGAGAGCCCATCAATCGGCAGAGAATCCACGTGGCTGACGTTATAAAGATATAAGAATAATGTTATTTTTTCCTTAGTACATAAAGAGAGGGTAATCTCATTTCTAAGGGTTAGCAAAATCTCACCCAAGCACTACTTGTAGAAAATACACTAAGCACTCGGTAATACTTGACCACCATTGAAAAAGAGGTCGGCTGAGCTCGGTTCAGTTATAAAACCAGTGCTCTACTTTGTTCCCATGGACGTAGGTTGGATCTATTCCACCGAACCACGTAAATGCTTTGTCGATTTTGTGTTCGTTTTTATCTCATGCTAAGTTTGTTTTTGGGCCCCAATAACCAAACAAATACACGGTTGGAGGTGAATTGTTCTGGGAGCAGTATCCCAAACTTACCCCTGAAATGAAAATCACCCGTTAATAGTTGGCGCCGTCTGTGGGGAAAGAGCAAAAAATATTTGACGTAGTAGACAATGGCAGGAGACGGAACCACAGATCGTCAGAGGGTTCAACGATTGAGTGGATAGAGAGAATGAAAGAAAGTATGAGAAGGAAAGTGAGGCAAACCAAACCTTCGTGAAGGCCTAGACGGAAAAGCAGTAAAAACTAGAGAAGAGAAATGAGGAACATGCGGAAGCCGGTCCGAGTGGAAAGAGGAAAGAGATAGCCAGAAGAAAGAGGATTGACAAGGGTGACGAAGGCGAGGGAAGGAACACCCAAAGAGTAAGATCAGCAGTAGCTCTCCTCCATGAGCCGCGGAATGAAATGTAAAAAATGTTACAAGTAATCACTCATTAGGGTTGAGCTGCAAAATGAAATGTAACATCAAAAATGGGTGACACTTGCACACCGCCACTCATAAACGAACAAGTTCCTCCAAGAGAAGGCGCGACGTTTGTCGGCCTGCCGAGTTCTCGGATTCACGACCAAGATAATCCTTAAGGAGCGGCAGGCGAACATACGTATCCAGGGCACTAGATCTGTATCCATGAGTGTCACCGGCCTATTATGAGGTTGCCGCATGGGATGATATGGAGGGACAAGAAACTGACGGTGGACTACTCGGAAATCAGGGTGCAAGTTGCCGATACAGACATGCATTGTACAGAGGTGCTTTCAGAGCGTTCGGCACAAAGAACCCTGTTAAATTCATCAGAAATTTCAAAATCAAGTTCAGACTGGAAGAGTATAATCGGACTGCTAGATAAGAGTCAGATAATTTATTGTAAAGTCTCTCTTAAAATGACCCGCAAAAAGTTATAAGAAGGGCAATAAATCCTATGAATATGAATAAGATTTTCTCTTTTAAATTAAAAACTTGTCCACTTTACTTATTTTTTAATTGAATGCGAAAGACATATTCAATATTCTTGGGATGTACTCGGGGCGAAAGGGTGTTCAGTAGTTGGGAAGGACATCAAGCCCGCGACACGCCAATCACGGGTGTTATTATCAACCCCCGGGTGGAAGTGTTCCGATCCAGATACTTTCACTTTTGAGTATCCAGAACGCATCAAAGGATGAAGTACATGTGGGAAAAGCGCGAACCCTTCGTGGCACGTCAATCACGGGTGTCATTATCAAATCCATGAGGCCGAAGCATTATTACCCCTTGACTCACATTTTTTAGGAATAGCTCGGGTAAGCCAAACCCAGTGAGGTTTCTACCCCTGTGAGTTGTCTGGTCGATCCCGTTGAGAACCACCGGGCACATGGCATGGGGACGGATGAATGACTTCCATGACCATTGTGACCCTGGGTAAACCGGACCCAGGCAGATTTCTGCCCCTGCGAGTTGGCTGGTGAATCCCATTGAGAACCACCAGGCACAAGGCATGGGGACGACCGGATGGCCTCCATGACCATTATGACCCCAGGTAAACCGGACCCATGGAGGTTTCTGCCTCTGCGAGTTGGCTAGTGAGTCCTGTTGAGAAAGACCAGGTGCACAGCGCGGCGAAGGCCCTAGTGCCTCCGTGACTCTTGAAACCTCAATGGATGGCGAACACGGGGAGGTTTCTTCCCTCATGGATAGTCTGCCTAACCGCATCGGATTAGGAAAAACATAACATGGGGATGTTTCTTCCCCATAGTGTTTGCAGACTCCAGACCCGCCCAACATGGATCCCAATTCATGGCTTCGATCGCTCACCGATCCGTAGTCCGGTTAGCCGGGACACTGAATTATAAGGTTCATAATTATTCTTTTGGGAAGCACAAGGCATGATGTTGCATCGGGGCACCCGAATTGTTATCTTTTCGAGTCTGCGTGGAGTATGTGTTAAGTCACATCCGCTGTACTAACCTTGTCATGTTTCCACTTTTTGTTTTTTCGAATGCCCGGTAAAGGGATGTCTGCCAGGATCCGTAAAGTATCGGAGGTTGAAAATCTTCCCTCGCGGATGTCCCATTTATTCCACTGGCTTGGGATTGCATTCGTTCCGCCGAGGCCATTTATTCCACTAGCTCGGGGTTACATTCGTTCCGCCGAGGCAATTTATTCCATTGGCTCGGGCTGTATTCGTTCCGCCGATGCCATTTATTCTACCAGCTCGGGGCTGTATTCGTTCAGCCGAGGCCAAATATTTTACCAACTCAAGGTCAGATTGCATCTCACCGAGTCTGGATAATTCATCGACAATGGGTCAGAGCATCTCCTCCATGGACGAATCTCAATTGGTCCATGGAGGTAATATTCCCTTGGAGCCAAGTAATCTGCAAGCTCGGAGTCGGATTACGTCCCACCGAGTGGATTTTCATCGTTATGGGGTCGGAGCATCTCCCCATGACCGGATCTCAATTGGTTCGGGGAGGTAACATTCCCTCAGAGCCAAGTATTCTGCAAGCTTGGAGTCGGGTTACGTCCCACCGAGTGGATTTTCATCGGCATGAGGTCGGAGCATCTCCCCCATGGCCGGATCTCAATTGGTCCGGGGAGGTAACATTCCCTCGGAGCCAAATATTCTGCAAGCTCGGGATCGGGTTGCGTCCCACCGAGTCTGAATTTTTCATCGGCATGGGGTCGGAGCATCTCCCATGGCCGGATCTCAATTGGTCTGAGGAGGTAATATTCCATCAGATCCAAGTATTCTGTAAGCTCGGGGTTGGGTTGGATCCCACCGAGTCTGGATTATTCATCGGCATGAGGTGCGGAGCATCTCCCCCATGGCCGGATCTCAATTGTCTGAGGAGGTAACATTCCCTCGGAGCCAAGTATTCTGTAAGCTCGGGGTCTGGTTGCGTCCCACCAAGTCTGGATTTTTCATCGGCATGGCGTCGGAGCATCTCCCCATGACCGGATCTCAATTTGTCCGGGGAAGTAACATTTCCTTGGAGCTAAGTATTCTGTAAGCTCGGGGTCGTGTTACATCCCACCGAGTGGATTTTCATCGGCATGAGGTCGGAGTATCTCCCCCATGGCCGTATTCAAATTGGTCGGGATTAGAATTTCCCTTCATGATCAGAGTCTGAAGAACGAGTTAACGAGTGAGAAATGGGAATTATGCTAATAATTGAAGGCGGAAAGTAAATCATTCATTAAGACACAAAAGGGGAAAATGTCAATATTATTACAAAAAAATGTATTGTTTGTTACACAGGGCTCCTTTGGGTCATTCCACAGCCCGCACAGGGGCGACTGGTTCTTCTTGGTCAGGCTATAGAGGTAAAACCTCTGGCTCAGGTTCAGCAGAGGGGATCTCGGTTTCAGTTTGGTCGGAATGAGGAGCTTCGACTTTGGCTGCGGGGACTTTTGACTCGGGAACGGGGGCCTCAGGCAGCGCTTCCTTAGGAACCATGGACATGAGAACGACAAATATAGGTTCGGGGTCTTGAATCTGCTCCGGATGGGGCATGAGTAAAGCAGGAGCCTCATCCTCTGAGAGCTGCCCCTTGCAATATTGGATGGCAATGTGGACGGGTCCCATGTCCACCTCGGACACTAACATCAGGATGATCTCCGCGCAATCCCCAATCCCGTCAAGCTTGGCCTTCTATAGGTCCGATTTCAGCTTAACCTCTTTGTTTTCAGGACATCCCGGGCCAGATCCCTTTCCTTGATTTCTGCTTTGTGCTTGGAATCTAAGCTTGCAGTCTCTCACCTCACATGTTTAGTTTCGTCCTCTGCAATATCCATTTTTCTCTTTGCAACTGCAGATGCATTGCGAATGGAATTATTCAGTACGGTGGCCTCAGCCCTTTTCAGACTCTGGATCTCTTCTTCTTGTTTGGCCATTTCGGCCTCTCGCTCTGTCATCTGGGATTGAAGCCTCTACACTTGGCCCCCCTCGGACAGTAGGCTCATCAGCAGGTTTTTGTTCCGGGCCATCATGTAACCCATCTGCAAGAGAGAAAGAAAGTGTTAGAATTCGCCAAGTAAAAGCGAAGAACGGAAACAAGAAAGAGCGTTTACCTTAAGCATTTGGGTAGAGAACTTGGAGATCAACTCCTCGGGGGAGATGTCCTCATATTTTGGGATCTTCTCGGGGTGGGGGACCGCTTCAGCTAGTAAGTTGATTACAGACACCAGATGGGCTACCACATCTTGGACATTTTCATTAAGGTCGTTCACCCACAACACCACCCCACAATTCCCGATCCCGGAGGGAGCCTATACCGCTTTCTTCTTCTTTCGGGTGACAACCTTCTTGGTGGGGGGTTATGCTTCTTCTTCCTCTTCAAGCTCGACTGCTTCTTCGCCGAACATATGATGGCGTTTGCTCGAAGGTCTTGATAAGGCAGAGGACGGTTGGACTGTTGGGCTCGGAGCAGCCAGTGTGAGAGTAGGTTGATGATGTGCCATCAGATGAGCAAGCATTTTGGCTTTTCCCTTAGCCTTAGGAGGAATCGGAGTGGTCAATAGCCGCCGAGAACTTCCAGCTGCGCCTTGGCCGGCCTTTTTGGCCAGATTCTTGATCCGTCCATTGACATCGCCCGACTTCGTCATTCCTGCAGAATACAAGACAAGAAGTGTGTTCAGTTTCTGGGTACAGATAATTTCAAACAAATTCAAACTGAGTATAAGAAACTTGTTAGCAGGTCAGGAGAAAACTATTTTTTCGTCCTAGAGCCCGAGGAGGTGTGTTCCGGATGAGGCCCGACTCTACAAAGGCGACGTCATTGAAAATACTCTTCCAGGAGCCGGAGAAACTCCGGGCTTTCTTAATCTAGGTCCAGACCTCATGACAGACTTTGAGAGGATCCATCCAGCAGGCTGAAAATGTTTGAGAATTTAGTGTTTTTTCATAAAATTTATGGAAAAGACTAAGGGATCAGGTCCTCACCTCTTTTCGTAAAGATGTCTGGGACATCTATCTCTTTGAAATTTGTTGACCGAGACCAACCCCAGTTGCCCGTGGCCCAGAACCAGAGATCTTTGATGTTCTTGTTAGTCTGGGGGATCTCAGTGATGAGAGCAGGTACGTCGGTATAAGAGGAGAGATAATACCAACCGTGATGAGATTTTGGGTTGGCCTACCATTTGTACAATATTTACAGCTCCACAAAGGTCGGCTCTCATAGGCCCGCTTGATGCCATATCACATGAAGACCAGCCAATATCCTCCAACTGTTCAGATTCAGCTGGCAGAGAGCAACTTCAATCGAGGCAAGCATTCTCGCAAAGTAGGACTGGATAGGCAGTCGCGGACCACACTCGAAGAAGGAAGGGAGAAGGGCCACAGAGTCAGACTCGGGCCAACTTGCAAACTCATCGAGGCCCGGGACCTCAAGCGCTATTTCTATGAGGACCTCATACTGATGACAGAGATTGCACAAAGCATCTTCCGAGATGGTTGAAAAACGGTCCATGTCCAGGGAAGACCAGTCTAGTTAGCCCGGTTCAGGATTTTTCTGGGGAATTCGGTGGCGATAGGTGCCATTCTCTTCCTGAGATGGAGTTGGAGTGGTATCTAATTCCTCTAAGCTGGTCGTCCCCGAGCTGGAGGAAACCTCTTCAGCACGATGAGGCTGAAATATTGGGGGCCGAGCTGAGGACGATTCGGCATCTGACATTCTTAACCATGGCATGGTCCGAGAAAGACAGTTAGTAATCAATTTGAGGGCATCATATACTCAAAGGCTATTCTAGCGACCAAGGACCTACACCAGAAGTCTCTAAACGTCCCAGCAGTGGCCAAAAATAGTAAGTCTATTCCTTAATATCAACCAAACACATACTAAACAGCAAACCCAGCAAACCCGAGAATCAAAAATCCCAATCCACAACCCATCATTCGGCCTAAAAAACACATGCATCTTATGCCACCCAACCAACCCGCAAACCACACTATACATTTCCACAGCACATTTGCAACACATAGTAGAGGCATAAACATGATAGAAAGCATCAAGAACAAACAAGAACAAATACATGAACATTCGCATGTAGCAGACAAGCATGAAAAGTCTCAATAATTGGGAAGAAGAAGGTCCAGCAGAAGATTTACTTGATTCAAGGGGTTGTATGGAGAGTTGGTATGGTCGGTCTTGGATTCTGTTGATCTCAAAAAGTGGGGAGAAATATTTTGCGCTTTGGAAGAGCTGGTTTTCGTAAAAAAGGGAAATGTGTGAAGCTTCCCCATTTTTGTAGGAAGCTTGGGGAATTTCTGGCCGTTAGATCAGAGGGTGAGGCCTCGGATGCGCTCCGCGTGTCATTTTTAAATTCCATCTGCTCACACTATAATGAACGGCTGAGATTAGAAACCCTTCAACTGCCCCTTGAACGGTTGATTGTTTTGGTTTTGGCGGGAGAATCACAGATGCTTGACAAGTGTCTCGGCCGGACTAAACCCTAAAAATGATTTGATGGACATTTATGAGGTAATGATGGTTTACGGTTTCCAATGGACGGCTACCAGAAGGGTAAATGAGGTATTTGCTTCATGCCACATGACCATTTGGACAGGTATCAGAACTTTCAGTGACCGAGCACATGAAGAGGACGGGGACGACCCGATTAATAGCCGAGGAAGTTTTTGTGGCTCCTCGATGCAGACACCACCTTGTTGATCGACATTCCCCTGAATTCATGGTTCCCGGTACCAACTCGTACACTCGTTGAAACCGAGAACTATGGGACATATATTGATGTTGATTTTTGTGACCAAGTGTTTTGAACAGCTCGACAAGGGCAGAGACATGATTTCTTCTTTTGGGAGGACGAATATTGTGGGGGGGGTATTAACCGTTATTTGACCAGACATAGTATTGAGACCTGGCTTCCTAATTTTGACCGACCTGAGGACATAGCATGATGCATATATCATAGACCGACAACATCAAAGTGGACCCTGACCACTATAGCCAAGTAGCTCGGTTTAGTCATATCCTTCCTTTCGGATCGAAAGAATGAGCTCGAATATTATGGGTCAGATCACAAGCAGTTGGATTAGTTCGGCACAATGTTTGGTCATCCTCATGAGGCCAGACGTGTGACCGGGACCGTTTGGAGATTTCCCTCTGACATGTACCACCACATAAAAGATCTTTACATGATGTCTTCATGATTGTTGAGTGTGGCAGTGCCCAAAACAGAATGATTTAATGAAGATTCAAGTGGCAGACTTGCTTTCGGTGAGGCAGTTGGGGTAGAGTGCCCATCAATCGATAGGGAATCCACGTGGCTGACGTCATAAGATACAAAAATAATATTATTTTTTCCTTAGTATATAAATGGAGGGTAATCTCATTTGTAAGAGTTAACAAAATCTCACTCAAGCACTACTTGTAGAAAATACACTAAGCAAACAACTCGGTAATACTTGACCACCCTTGAAAAAGAGGTCGGCTGAGCTCAGTTCAGTTATAAAACCAGTACTCTACTTTGTTCCCGTGGATGTAGGTTGGATCTATTCCGCCGAGCCACGTAAATCATTTGTCGATTTTATGTTCGTTTTCATCTCCTGCTAAGTTTGCTTTTGGCCTCCCATAACCAAACAAATTCACGGTTGGAGGGGATTGTTCTGGGAGCATTATCCCAAACTTGCCCATGGAACGAAAATCACCCGTCAACATTATTAATTATTGAAAATACGTTAATTAAATATATATTGTTAAATAATGAAAGAAAGTCTTGAATTCACTCTATATGAATTTACAATAGTATGAGACTTTATATAGGCTACATAGAAAACCAAAATAGAAATGGAATCCTATAGTAATGAACAATAATAATGAATATAGGAAATATGTATCTAATTGGAAAATATAATAAAATCACAAATCCTAAAGGTATTGAGAATTATATTTTGGATCTTGATCTTGATCCCATAATATATATTTCCATAATAATATTCTTTAACATTCCTTAACACCCCCCTCAAACTCAAACTGGTGACGAAGAAACAAGCTTAAGGTTGCATCTTGAAATCGGAGAGTAGAGTCCTGAAATTGGAACTTTTGAAACTTGGAGGCTGGAAACCTTGAGATAACTAATGAGCTTTAACGTACGAAGCCCGAAGGCGAGAGTCGAAGCCCAAGAGGGAGCTTTAACCTACGAAGCTCGAAGGGGGAGCCGAAGCCCAAGAGGGTGCCGAAGCCTGGGAGCTTTAACCTACAAAGCCCGAAGGGTGAGCCGAAGCCCAAAAGGATGCTGAAGCCTGAGAACTTTAACCTACCAAGCCCAAAGGGGGAGCCGAAGCCCAAGAGGATATCGAAGCCTGAGAGCTTTAACCTATGAAGCCCGAATGGGAAGTTGAAGCCCAAGAGGATGTCAAAACCTGTGAGCTTTAACCTATGAAGCACGAAAGGGTATTCGAAGCCTGAGAGCTGTAACGTACAAAGCCCGAAGGGGGAGCCGAAGACCAAAAGGATGTCGAAGCCTGATAGTTTTAACCTACGAAGCCCTAAGGGGGAGCTGAAGCTCAAGAGGATGTCGAAGCCTGAGAGCTTTAACCTACGAAGTCCGAAGGAGGAGCCGAAGCCCAAGAAGATGCTCAAGTCTGAGAGCTTTAACCTATGAAACTCGAAGGGGAAGCCGAATCCCAAAAGGATGCCGAAGCTAGAGAGGGAGCGAAATCCCGCTAGAGATCCAAAGCCTGAGAGAACCATAGCCAGAGCAGAAGCAAAATCCCAACAGAAAGCCGAAGCCCGATAGAGAGCCGAAACCCGACAGAGAGCCAAATCCTAACAAAGATATGAAACTAGAGAGGGAGCGAAATTCCGATAGATTACCGAAGCCTGAGAGAGAGTTGAAACTTGAGAAGTAGCGAAATTCCGAAAGGAGCTCGAAAAAAAGAGAGTCGAAACCCGAAAGTAGCCGGCCAGAGCACACTTGTGAAGGGGTGGCGCGTGAGGTTCACGTGCCGATGGTGGCTGTGATCCCCACACGCCGATGAAAACATGGAGAGTGAAACTAGAAAAAAGAGAACTTAGGCTCTGATACCATGTTAAATAATGAAAGAAAGTCTTGAATTCACTCTATATGAATTTACAATGGTAGAATACTTTATATAGGCTACATTCAAACTAAAATAGAAAATGAATTCTATAGTAATGAACAATAATAATGAATATAGGAAATCTGTATCCAATAAAAAAATATAATAAAATCACGAATCCTAAAGATACTAGAAATTCTATTTTGGATCTTGATTCCATAATATAGATTTCCATAATAATATTCCTTAACATTCCTTAACACATATCATTTCAAATAAATTATTAATATTTTAACTTTTCATTATCTCCAATATCAAAGCTTTCATTTTCCCAAATATTCCAAACTATTCGTTTTTTTTTATATTATTAATGATTGAAAATTTGTTAATAAATATGTATTTATTTCAAATGAATTATTATTGTTTAATTTTTCATATTTTTCATTAACTCTCACTTATTTATTGGTAGAAATTCAATAATCATAAGTTATATTTAACTATAAAAGTGTTCATAAGCTAGCCAAATAGATACTCGCACTAAAAGATTTATTCTCTATCAATAAAAAGTTATAAAATAGAATAAGTTATAAGTCACATTTATTAATTTGAAAGAATATTAAATAAATTATATTTTCTGGACAATTATAATTAAAAATATGATATAATTAATTTTATTTTTTGTATTTGATATATATCATATCTATCTAATCAAACGACTCGTGCATCGCGCAGATTATCTGTAATAATAATTATAGACATATAGCCATGAACGTGATCACAAGTCACAAAACACAAAACACACCATACATAAATTTATTTTCCTAACATAAATTTTAGATTAAAATAAATAAGAATTAAACTTTGAACTACATAATACCTATATAAAAAAATAAATACATTCTGTAGACGAGTGATTTTCGTCCCGGGGCAGTTTCGAGATAACTCACCCGAGACAATCCTCATTCAACCTTGAATTTGTTTGGTTATGGGAGGCTAAAAGCAAATGAAGCAAAAGACCAAATAACCATGGAATCGACAAGAGAGTTTTAACGTGGTTTGGCGGAGCGAGTCCAACCTACGTCCACGGGCATAAAGTGGGGTGTGATTTTTATTACCAAATCGAGCTCGGTCGACCTGTTTTCAAGAAGGGTCTAAAGAAAATCGAGCTGATTGTTCTTCTTTCTATTGCTTCTTACAAGTGATGCTTAAGTGAAAATTTTCCCAACCCTTATAAATGAGATTACTCTCCCCTTATATTGTAGGTTTTCGGTGATTTGACAAGCTCTCTGCCCCAACCGCCTCACCAAAAGTAAAATCTACCCTCTGATTTCCTGTCACATCACGCCGTAAAGTACACTGCCATACTTTATCATTAATGATGACAACCTATAAAGGTCTCTGATACGAAAATACATGTTAGGAAGAAAAGTCCAAACAGACCTGATCACAGTTCGGGCTTCGAGTGGTTGATCAAATGATCTGTCGAACTGTCCAAATTATACCCAACTTGACCCAAAATATCCGAGCTATTCCTCCCGATCCAAGGAAAAGATAGGACTAAACCGAGCTATTGGACTACTGTGGTCGGTCTCGGCTCTAATGTTATCGGTATCTAAGATCTGAATCATATTGTGCCCTCAGGTCGGCCAGATCCGGAAAACCGGGTCCGGACTTTCTGCTTGGCCGAGAAGTAACCGATAATTTCTGAACATTTGTCCTTCCAAAAAGAGAAAATCCATTTTTTCCATGGCTGTACTGTTCAACTACTTTATCATAAAAACACCATCAATATCTACCACATAGTTCTCGATTTCAACGAGTTGAACGAGTTGGTACCAGAAACCATAAAGTTGGAGGTCAGCTCCAAGCGTCACAGGGAAAGCCATCTCGGCTACCAATCAGGTCACCTTCTGTCATCCCACTACTCTCCTACACTCTGTCACTAAGCAGTTTGACGTCTATTCATGAGGGAGGTGCTCCGACCACGTGCTAATGATAATCCACTCGGTGGGACGTAACCCGACCCCGAGCCAGCAATACACGACCTTGGCGGGATAAAAAACATCCCCAAGTTGATGGAACAAATGGCCTCGTCGGATCAAGTCCAGGCCCGAGCTGATGAAACAGATAGCCTCGACGGAACTAATCCAGCCCGATAGCCTCGAAGAAACTAATCCAGCCCCGTGCTGATGAAATAGATAGCCTCAGCGGAACTAATCCAGCCCCGAGCTGGTGAAATAGATATCCTCTGCATAACTAATCCAACCCCGAGCTGGTGAAACGGATAGCCTCAATAGAACTAATCCAGCCCCGAGCTGGTGAACAAATAACCCCGGTAGAACTAATTCAGCCTCGAGCTAGTGAAACAGATAGCCTCGGTGGAACTAATCCAGCCCCGAGCTGGTGAAACAAATAGCCTCGGCGGAACTAATCCAACCCCGAACTGATGAAATAGATAGCCTTGGCGGAACTAATCCAACCCCGAGCTAATGAAACATATAGCCTCGACGGAACTAATCCAGTCACGAGCTTGTGAAACAAATTGCCTCGACGAAACTAATCCAGCCCCGAGCTGGTGAACAGATAAGACTTAATCATGAGGGAAAAAATTCAACCTCTGAGGCTCCACGGATCCCGACAAAGTCATCCATTTACCGAATATCAGCAAAAAAAATGGAAACAAGACAAGGTTAGTGTGGGAACACAAACTGGGCGACGCATGCTGTCCCGGGCTCGCGGCCCGGTTGGGAGTACAGAGTAGCCCGCGGGGGACTAAATCGGAGAATAATGGAGTCGCCACCCGGTGTGAACCGGGATAAAGATTTAAGGCCGCACTCACCCCTCGCAAGGGAAGACCTCAAACCGTTGGGTTCGGAATGGTCCCTTACTTACGCCACTTGTAATAAAATGATTTGTGCAATAATCTAACCAAGCCTAAGCAACATATTTCCAAGGATAATTCACATAACACATTGTCATATTTGCATACAACCTATTTGCATATAATCTATGTCCGAATTCATGCATAAAGATAAATTGACATACGGAAAGCATACAATATCACATTGGTAGGCACAGAAGCGCAAACAAATAACATTATACAAGCATGCATATTAAGGAAAGACACTTAAGCGCATAATAGAAATAGATAATACTAAGAGGTAATACAAATGCATAAGGTAAAAAAAGACAACTATATGCTAAAATAGACATGTCGTGATGTGATGCAGAAAAGATATCTAGAATTGACACGAACACATGCGTGGGCCTTTTTTCCAAGTGGTACGTGGAATTGTATCCCGAGTACATATCATACTACCGTCCATTCGGAATCGGCTATGAAATTTATGTCCGGGTTTCCATCATATATACCACGAGAAATAATGCCCAAATGCTATCATAACATGGGTACACAAATGATAATAGATCGAGCCAAGACAAGGATAGAAGATGCAATCAATAGATGAAAGACGCGGCAAATATCGTGGTAAAGGTAGCCTTTTAGGCTTTCCTTCCCCCAAATGGAGAACCTTTTAGTCCAACACAATAAGCCCATGCGTTTTTCATTACAATGCGTACAAAGATAAAAATAACTATATGGAACTTCGTATACCCGATTGAACACATCTTACATTCAACCGAATATACATCAACCGGCGCGGCAAAGCATCGTGGTAAAGGATTTTAACCCCTCAGAATAGGGGACCTTTAATAAAACTTACTAAGCCCATGCGCTCGATCACATCATACATATAACAATAAATACAATAATATTGGACTTCGTATACCTAATTGAACACATCTTACATTCAACCGAATATACATCAATCGGCGCGGCAAAGCATCGTGATAAATGATTTTAACCCCTCAGAATATGGGACCTTTAATCCAACTTACTAAGCCCATGCGCTCGATCACATCATACATATAAACAATAAAGACAATAATATCGGACTTCGTATACCCGATTGAACACATCTTACATTCAATCGAATATACATCAATCGGCGCGACAAAGCATCGTGGTAAAGGATTTTAACCCCTCAGAATAGGGGACCTTTAATCCAACTTACTAAGCTCATGCCCTCGATCACATCATACATATAAACAACAAAGACAATAAATCAGACTTCGTATACACGATTGAACACATCTTACATTCAACCGAATATACATCAATCGGCGCGGAAAAGCATCGTGGTAAATGATTTTAACCCTTCAAAATAGGGGACCTTTAATCCAACTTACTAAGCCCATGCGCTCGATCACGTCATACATATAAACAACAAAGACAATAATATCAGACTTCATATACCCGATTGAACACATCTTACATTCAACCGAATATACATCAATCGGCGCGGCAAAGCATCGTGGTAAAGGATTTTAACCCTTCAAAATAGGGGACCTTTAATCCAACTTACTAAGCCCATGCGCTCGATCACGTCATTACATAAGCAAATAACATGCGGAAATCAAGTAACGAATCAAAACAACATAAAACAAAATATGCGCCGTTTACTCAAGTGGTACGTGGAGTTGTATCCCGAGTACAGATCATACTACCGTCCATTCGGAATCGGCTATGAAATTTATGTCAGGGTTTCCATCCTATATACCACGAGAGGCGACACATTTTTCATTTTATTCAAGGGCCACAACATACATCATTTTACAATATATGCACATTTATCTACTCAAGGGCCACAACATGCATTTTAATATAGTAATCATGCGAACAAAACTCAATAAATAATAAAGATAAAACTGAAAACAAGTGTGAAAAATACCCTCAGGTCTAACCTTTTTTGCCGACTTTCGGACTTACGTTTCACGGAGATCGGAATGGTTAAAGCTCCTCAACTTCTCTGGTTCACTGGTTTAGCGTCTTAGCTCACTGTTTTACTGTTTTACTTGCTGCTTGACCTCCGTTTTGCTGCTGTTTTCTTTGTATTTTCTGCTTACTGTTTCAGGTCTTCAAAGCTATTATTTTTGCATTTTTTAGAGGTCCAGGGGCTGCTGTTTTTTTCGGTTGTTTAAGGGGTTTAAGGTGCAGTTTTTTAGTTACTGTTTCAAGGATTTTAGGGACTATTTTAAGGTGTTTTTGCTGCTGGTTTAGGGGTTAATTTTGCTGCTGTATGAGGCTGGTTTCGGTCAAATGTAGGGACTATTATGGAGTTATTCTGGTCACGGTAATGAGGTTGTGTTGGGAGAGTTTGATTGCGGCAATGAAGGGCTGTATGGGGCTGTCTTGTTGCGACAATGAGGGTGTCTAGGGGATGTGTATTCGGTGATTAGAGTGGAGGAGAAATACTTGTTGCTTTTTGTTATGGGCGTGAATTGTAATGTGTGAAGGCTTGGGCGTGAATTGTATCTTGTGTGAAGGCTTTGGCGTGAACTAGGAGAGGAGAAGAGAGGCTTGGTTTGGCTTTGTTTATATAGAGAAGGGCTAGGGCTTCCCATTGTCTCACAAGGAAGGGATTTGATTTTGTGTTGAGCAAGGAAAGTCAAAGATTGAGGGGGGCAAGATTTGGTGAATTAGGAAGGTTGAATATTTGATTGGTGTTAATTAGGCATTTAATTTGTTAGATTAGGAAGTCAATATTTTTAATTGGTTATGATTGATTTTAATAGGCATAATATTTCTTTAATTTAGTATATAATATTTTAAGTTAGGAAGTTACAATATTTTAATTTGGTATAATTATATTTTATGTCTTATTTAATTTGGTAAATGGTTTAATTATTTTATTTAATTCAATTACATTATTTAATTAATATTTAATTAATATTTGATTTAATTTGGAGGTATTTTAGGGTGATATGGGCGTGTGGGCCTAGATGGTGGGTTATGTGTTGTGTTGGCTAAATGAGTGGGTTTGGGCCAAGATTAAAAGGTTTGCGGGTTTTTTTTGGGCCGAGTATAATTTTCAAAACGGAGGTCCAACAAGCGAACCCGAAGCTAAACACGTGAACTAAATCCAACAAAATGTCAATTCTTGACTCTTCCCTTCCGACGTCCGTTTCCCGCGGTTTCCGCGACTTAAAAGATAGTGCCTCCAAATGAGACTCATCATCGGGTTTCACATGAAAAAATGCAATGCTTACAGTTAGCACAACGGAGGTGACTTAGCACATACTCCGCACAGACCCGAAAAGCTAACAACTCGGGTGCCCCGAGGTAACGTCCTGCCTGGTTCCTCCCAAAACACAATTCTGAACCTTACAATTCAGCGTCCCGGCTAGCTGGGATACGGATCGGTGAGCGGCCAAAGCCATGAGGGCAGAAACCTCCCCATGTTGGGCGGCTCTGGAGTCAGCAAACGCTATGAGGGCAGAAACCTCCCTATGCTATGCTTCTCCTGATCCGAGACAGTTAGACAGATTAACTCACGGGAGAAGAAACCTCAATGTGTTCGCCATCCCTGGGTGGTGCAACACGGTTAGGCAGATAACTCACAGGGTAAAAACCTCCTCGTGTTCGCCATCCCAGAGGTGGTACATAAGCTCGGTTAGGCATATAACTCACGGGGAAAAAGACCTCCATGTGTTCGCCATCCCGAGATAGTTCCTAAAAAATATGAGTCATTAAGTCCATATTCCTTGCAGCTAAGACTCGACCCAATTCATGTGCTGCTTCTATGTATTGTGGCTTAGTACCAACACTACTACCGCAGAACACACATATATTTTCAACTCGTCTTCTCGAAGTGACTTCCATTTTTTTTATGTATTTCTTTCTCAAATCAGGATGCCTTCCAAAGTGCAATGACAGGCTGATTTTATAGTACCTGAAACGGGTGAGTAATAATAACACTAGTATCTTCCAGAGGAAGCTTATTAGCTAAACAACAAAATGAATCGTGAAAGGTCAAAAAGTCTGGATCCTGTCTACGAAAATAAGGATAATTACAACAGAAAAGTGAATCAAAGCAATAATTAAGGCAACGGAATTGTGTACGCAATACTCCACTCGTTTGGTATATAAATCCATTAGGATGCGTCTCAAGAATTAATTCTTTACTCAGCCATCGGTAATGAATTGTTTCTCATCTTTGTGATTCCAAACACCATTCCTTCCGTCTTAAAATGCTCCGTTTGTGCTTTTCCCTACAAAAATAACACACAAAATTAAAAACTCTACAATATGTATACACAAAATATGAAAACAGAAATTACAACAAATTGCATGGGTTGCCTCCCTACTAGCGCCAAATTTTTCGTCTTCAGCCAGACGTGACTGAAATCTATATGTCAAGGAGGTTTCAGCGTCGTTTTGGATGTCCGATTAAAGACAATCCCGTGAGCGTTGTTTTTGAAAGGTCTCTTCCAACGGTAAGGTATCAGAAATTTTTTTGTCTCATTTAGTGCTTGTGCCACCGTTTTGCTCATTCTTACTCCAATGGTTCCTACAAAGAAAGAAAGAAAATCAGGAGGTCTCGTATGGTGCTTGACTTTGAATGAAAGTTCCATTCTGTCTAGCTTCTGGGCGATATCTTTGATTTGTACTCCCCAAAACAGCGATGTTTCTCCTGAATGCTCTGGATCTTTATTAAGGTAAGACATTTGCTCCTCCATTTGCTCTGCTTCTTGTTCCACCTTTTATTCACAGATGTATTGTAAAATTCTTGTATTCAGTTTTTCATCTGTCATCTGTGAAATACATGCTTCAAAATTGTCAACCTGAAGATGCAAAGATGTTTCTGACATTAGGTTTTCATCCTCTGATACGACTGGAATGGATGGTTCAGATAGATCTTCTTCAAACATCAAGGTAAAACATGCTCCAAGATCTTCATTTTGAGGGTTGAAAGTTTGATCCTCCGTTGTTGGTGCAGTTGGTACAAATAGATCAGCTTCATCCTCGTCAGAATCTGAATAATAAAAGTCAAATTGAGACTTTGCCGGTTCGGGCTCCTGAACTGATACCTCTAGTTGTTGATACTGCTCAGCCTCCTCCTCTGTTGAAGTGTCATTGTGAAATGATTGGTACTTGAAGGCTTCATCAGTGTCATCTGAAACTGGTTCTTGAGGTATGTAGTTCTGGTTTTCTGTGAATTGTCTCATTTGATCTGTCATCTTCTGAATGAATTCTGATTGTCTCTGAATACTTTCAAATTGATTCTGGTTTGTTTCAAGCATTGTATCCAACTTTTCTTTTCGTTTCTTGAACATATCTTCGAGCATGTTTAGCAACTGATCTTCCTCTGATGGTTCTGATTGTTGATGAAGATCATTGTAGGCGGGTGGTGGATAAGATGGAAAATATGGTTCTGTGAAATGTGATGGCTCGTCATACCATGAAGGATCTTGATAGCTCTGCCACCCAAGATGGTAGTTGTATTCGCAATAATCTCTAGGGTGGTTACCATTACATATGTCACATCTCCCTATTGCGTCTTGTTGAGCAAATGTGGTATTGCTTGGTTCTGGCATCCGGTGATAATTGTTGGGCTGGACAACAGGCCTCAGAAAATCGGACTGTTGCTCCCAGATTTGGGGTGTATCTTCTAGTAAAGCTCGTGATCTCTCAATCTCCCAATAATGTTCCATTTTTCAATCACCTGAAAACAAAAGAGATAAAAATTACAGATAAAAATAAAGAAAATTAGATATAAGTAAATTAGATAGCTTCAAAATTAATAACTCAAGAAAAATAAGTCCCCGGCAACGGCGCCAAAAACTTGACCGGCGTAAACACACACGTATAATGCAAGTGCACGTATCGTTCAAGTAGTATAAAAATATCGATCCCACGAGGACTTAATTCCTACTATTGTTATTAATTATTGAATCTATTTATTTACAGATATCTAATTGAGGGATAAGAGAATGATTGCTTGATTAATTTGGTTGATTGTAGTTTTGCAAAATAAATAAATAAATAAAAGACAAAAGAAAATACTAAGGAAAATAACAAAAGACACAAAGATCTAGGGTTGTGAATCATTCTAATATCATTTAAAAGATGAAGTGGTTATTTCATGTTTGTGTAATAAATTAGTTTACTAACCTGGAACATTAAATTATGCAAAAGCCTATGTCGATGGTCAGACGCAAATACCCAGTTTAACCCAATTGAACCATATGTCTATGTCAACCAAATTATCTGGATTCATTAAGTTTAAGTTCCAATTATGGCTACCCCCGCCCGACAGGTATATGTCTATCCTGTAAGGAAATCTATTAAAGGGTTATTTATCCTCAAAAAAGATCGTGGGCTATTAAGTCTAAGGCTGAAACCTAAAATCCCTATGTCTAGTTCATTTTAGATTTACCACATCAATCTTATTGGTGATCAGACAACAATAAGCATTAAGCTTAAGACTTAATAAGTAAACCTTTAAATTACCCAAACTATAAAATAACCCTTTATAAACCGGTGATATTAGAATTCATCACAACCCCAGATAACTAACACATAACTAGGGCTAATAAAAACTTAAAAGTAAAAGACATAAAGTAAAAATGCTGAAAAGTAAAAGACATAAAGTAAAAGCTGAAAAGTAAAATAAAATAAAATGCTAAGATAAAATGAATTACTTTTACTATTTACTATTTTAGATATCTCCCATAAAATAATATATAAACTTGTGATAATATTACCAACCGACCAATCTGGCGGTATCCTTTATTAGTCAGGTTTAAACCAGATTAAATTAATTACCAACCGACCAATCTGGCGGTATCCTTTTTAAGTCAATATTTTAAATAGTGAATATATTATTTTTAAGGGAGATTAATCTAAATAGTAACAGTAAAAGAATTACCTTTCACCCTAGCTGGGGAAGTTACCTCCTCATGGTGAATAGTAAAAACTGTAAAAAGTAAAAAAAGTAAATTACTATATTAACAAAACGTAATTAAAATTATTTACAAAACTAAAAACTAAAAAAAAAAACTAAAAACGAAAGAAACTAGAGAGATAAACTCTCTCTTTACATCAAAGAGATGAGAGAGAGTGGTGCATCTAAAACTGAAATCTCGAGCTCAATTTATAGGCGCGGATAGGCATCCGGCGTCGCGATGCTGAGGCCTTTGGCATCGCTACGCCAACTTCTGTCGACGTGGCACGCTCTGGTTCGTCGGTTGCAGATTCTGGATAAGATGATAAAGTGACACGTGCGAGGTTGTTGGAGACTCAATTATTATGACACGTGGCGGCTTCTGATTGGTCGGCTAGATTCTTATCCGCCACATGTCAGATAAGGATTAGATAGCCAATAATTGATGCTGACGTTGCACTGACATGGCGGTGACGTGGCGACACGTGGGAAAGAGACTGTCGGCACCGTAGGATTGCGACACGTGGCACTTCATGATTGGATGATGATGATGTGGCAATGAGGTGGCAGTTTGACTTGGTCAACCTGGTGATGTGGCTGATGATGTGGCAATGACATGGAGTGATACGTGGCACACGTGGCGATGATGACAGTCGGCACCGTAGGATGATGACAAGTGGCACGGTGCATTTTAGCAGATCGGCTGTTAAGGTGACACATGGCACGGCGAACGTTAGCAAAGTCAAAGTTTTCTCAGATTCTGATTTGTGGACCCGGCGCACGTTAGCACTGTTCGACGCATGTTAGGCATCGCGACGCGGGAAATTACCAAAATACCCTTTTCGTCCAATTTTCACTGTTTTGGCCCAAATCACCTCCAGAATATGCTGAAACTTTATTTATCTACAAAATAACACAAAACACATCAAAATATTCACAAAACTCAAGAAACTATACAAAATATTAGGTTAAATGAGTGAGTATTAGTGATAGATTTACCATTCATCAGTAGAGGTTCGGCTTCTACCCAATTGGTGAAATAATCAATGGTAACAATAGTGTATTTGGCCTATCCTCGCCCAGCTAGTATCGACCCAATGATGTCTAGCCCCCACTAGGTGAACGACCAGAGGCTGGCTAGAGTGGTCAGCTGTTCTGCTGGTTGATGGTGAATGTTTGCATTTTTCTGGCATCCCTCACATTTCCGGGCTATCTTCACCCCAACTTGATGCATGGTCGGCTAGTAGAATCCCTACCTCAGCGCCTTATACGCAATTGACTTTCCCCCAGCATGACTCTCACAAATCCCTCCATGAATTTCTCTGAGCACATAATCTGATTCCTCAGTCGTAAGATATCTAAAAAACGGCACCGTATAACCCATCCGGTACAAAATTCCTTCAATCATGCAAAACTTAGAGCTTCGATACTTCAGCTTTCTCACCTCTATCCTGTCTTCAGATGTCTCCCCAGTCTCTAAGTACTTCCTAATCGGGTCCATCCAAGAAGTTTCCCCTTATGTGTCCACTTTCATCATCTCCGGCTCCCCAACACTCTTCACATGTAGACAAATCAAATGGATAGTCCTAGACTTCTCTGACTTAATCGACGATAAAATCCGAGCCAAGGAGTCTGCCTGATAGTTGCTTTCCTGACCAATCTGCTCGAACTACACATTGCTCATCTTCCCAGCCAACTTATTCACTTCGGTCATGTAAGCCATCATGTTCGGCTCTCTGGCCTGAAACTTCCATTTTAACTGTTGGATGGCCAGTTGGGAGTCACTTTTCACAGTTACATCTCAGACACCCACTGTCGTGCACAACTTTAAACCGGATGAAATGGTCTCATACTCGGCCTCATTATTTGTGGCATCAAAGGCGAATCTCATGGCATATACCATCTCATCACCAACACTACTCCGCAAGACAATCTCGGCTCCGTAACCTTGTGAACTGACCGAATTGTCCATCGAAAACTCCCACTTGATCTCTAAGACTTCTAAAATTTGTGGTCCTGCGAACTCGGCCATAAAATCTGCTAAAGCTTGCCCATTTACTGCCGCTCTTGGCAGATATGATATGTCTTGCTCACTCAGTTCCACCGACCCCTTTACTAATCGACCCGAGACCTCCGGCCTATGCAGGATCTGCCTTATAGGATGGTCGGTATAGACCCCGATAGGATGAGCCTGAAAGTAAGGTCACAACTTTTGGGCGGCAGTAATCAAGGACAAAGCTTGCAGTTTATGGGCCGGGTATCTGGTTTTTGCATCAAGCAAGGCATTTCTAATATAGTACACCGACCTTTGGACCTTGTCAACCTCGTACACTAGCACCAAGCTCAAAGCATGCTCAGAAACAGCTAAGTATAGGAACAAAGTCTCACCTGGGATCGGCTTGGCCAAAAGTGGGGACTGAGCTAAGTATTGTTTTAGCTGCAGGAAGGCTTCCTCACACTCTGTCGTCCAGCTGACCTCATTCTTTATCTTCTTGATTAACTTGAAAAAAGGATGGTATTTATCGGTTTCTCGGGAGATGAACCGATTTAATGCAACCACTCAGCCTATTAAACTCTGCACCTCTTTGACCGTCATGGTAGGCTTCAATTCCATAACAGTTCAGATCTTCTGCAGATTTGCTTCTATGCCCCGTGCATTGACCATGTATCCTAGAAATTTACCCAAAGCTACATTAAATGCGTATTTCTATGGGTTCAGCCTCATATTATGTTTCCTTAACAACTCAAAGGTCCCCACGAGGTCGACCAAGTGATCCTCCGACCTCTTGGTCATCTGTATCATGTCATCAACATACACTTGCATGGTCTTGCCGAAGAGGGGCTTGAAAACGTTGTTTACCAACCTCTGAAATGTAGCCCCATTGTTCTTCAACCCAAAAGACATCACCTTATAACAATACAACCCCTGGTTTGTGATGAAAGTTGTCTTCTCCTCATCCTCAGGATGCATCTTGACCTGGTTATATCCCGAGAATGCATCCATGAAGCTATGTAGCCCATGACATGCCATTGAATCCACCAGCTGGTCCACCTTCGGAAGTGAGAAACTATCATTTGGGAAAGCCTTGTTGAGATCAGAAAATTCTACACACATTCTCCACTTTCCGTTGGCTTTCTTTACCAAGACCACATTCGATACCCATTTCGGGTATTTAACCTCTCTGATGAATTCGGCCTATAACAGCCTCTCCACTTCGGTCTCTATCGCTTCCAAGCACTCCTGATTGAAGATTCTTCTCTTCTTCTTGATTGGTTTGTGGTCTGGATCCACTGCTGGTGGTTAATGAATTTGGGATCTATCCCGGGCATGTCACCATGCCCTCAAGCAAAAATGTCTGCATACTCCTTTAAAAACTTTAGTAGGCCTTCATTCAAGCTCTTCTCTAAACCTGCTCCAACTTTTATACTCTTCCCCGGGCCGAAGAGCTCTATTGATTCCAGCTCCTCACCGGCCCCCATTTGAGAAAAATCTTCGGGACGTGGGTCTAGAGACTCAACTGTCACCTCCTCTTCTTCCCTCTCTTTCCTCTTCCGATCGTTTTTTTAACGCAAATGGTCTCCTTTGAGACGGTAGCAAAACAACTCATTGCTACCCTTTGACTTCCACACACTATCCTAATCCCATCTCGGGTAGGGAACTTCAACTTCAAATAGTAGCATGACATTGCAGCCTTCGTTTTCATCATGAAAGGTCGGCCAACAATAACCTGGTAACTGCTCATACAGTCTACTATTGTAAAATCCATCATGATCGTCCGGGTGTGGGAGAAGGTCCCGATTGTCATGGCCAACTGTATTCTGCCCAAGGAAATGACTGTTGCACCTCCAAATCCGTACATGGGTGTTCCATCTTGGGTCACAGTGGCATACTCCACCGCCAGACCATCCAAGGTTTCCTTGGAGATTATGTCGACTGCACTCCCCAGATCCATAAAGATCCTATCCACCTCGGCTCCTCTTATCACCGCATTGATTATCAGTGCATCGTCGTGGGGGAAACTCACCCCATGGGCATCCTCGTCCGTAAACATAATAAGGACCGATCGACCCCTCTGAACTCTCGGAGCCTGCTCCATTGTCAATACTTCTGATCCCCGGACCCTGCTGTAATTCTTCTTTGACCGATTTGAGTCCCCGGTCAGTGTCCTTCCACCAGCGATGGTATACATTTGTCTAGGTTTCTGTCGTTGTGATGAGTGGTAAATTTATCACTATTTCCCACTCATTTGACCTAATATTTTGTATAGTTTCTTGAGTTTTGTGAATATTTTGATGTGTTTTGTGTTATTTTGTAGATATATAAAGTTTCATGATATTCTGGAGGTGATTTGGGGCCAAAACAATGAAAAAGACAAAAAAGGGCAAAATCGTCATTTTGCGCGTCGCGACGCCTAACGTGCGCCGGAAGTTGCGACGCCTAACGTGGGCCGGAAGTTGCTAACATGCACCGGGGACACGTTTCAGAATCTGAGAAGTTTGATCTTGCTAATGTGCACCGGATGTTGCTAACATACGCCGTGTCACGTGTCAACATCACAGTCGATCCGCAAACGTGCGCCGTGCCACATGTCATCATCCTATAGTACCGACAATCGTCGTCGCCACATGTCATCCACATGTCAGCCACGTGGCATCCACATCAGACACATGCCGAGTCAGCTTGCCACATGTCAGCCACGTCATCATCAGCCAATCACAACGTGCCACGTGTCGGGATCCTATGGTGCCGACAATCCACATCACCACGTGTCAGCCACGTCATCGCCACGTCAGTGCCACGTCACCATAATTATTGAGTTAACCATCCAAAATTCCACGTCAGCAGATAAGAATCTGAAGCAGCCAATCATCGACTAACACGTGTCGCGTCGCGATGCGAAGAACCTTGCGAGTCGCGACGCGTGAAGCCTATCGACGCCTGTAAATTCAGCTTGAAATTTCAGTTTCAGATGTACCTTCCTCTCTGTATTTCACTGAGTAAATAAGGAGTTTGTATCTAGTTTATTTTGATTTCAGTTCTGTAATTAATTCTAGTTACTTTCTGTAATAGTAATTTACTTTCTTTACTTTTTTAGTTTTTACTATTCAGCAATGAGGAGGTAACTTCCCCATGATACGGTGAAAGGTAAATCTTTTATTATTGCTATTTAGATTAATCTCCCTTAATCATAATATATTAACTATTTAAAATTTGACTTAACAAAGATACCGCTATATTGGTCAGTTGGTAATTATTATAAACTGGTTTTTAACCAGACTAAACATGGATACCGCCTGGTTGGTCGGTTGGTAATTACCGTCTATATGGGTGGTTTATGGTCAAATATTGATACCGTCTTTATGGTCGATTGGACTTAATCTGCCTTAATTAGGATACCACTTATATGGCTGGTTGGTAATACCACGCAAGTTAATATATTATATTAAGGGAGATATCTAAAATAGTAGTGATAAAAGTGGATCCTTTTACTCTTGTATTTTCTTTTATTGTAATTTTATCTTTTTAATTTTCAGCATTACTTTTCAGCATTTTACTTTATGTCTTTTAAGCTTTTACTAGTTATGAGTCGTAGCTAAGCCCATTATCTGGGATTGTGATGAATTCCAATATCACCGGGTTATAAGAGGTTATTTTATAGTTTAGGTAATTTAAAGGTTTACTTATTAAGTCTTAAGCTTAATGCGTCTTGTTAACTGGCCACTAATAAGATTGATCTAGTAAACTTAAAATAAATTTGACAAATGAGTTTTAGGTTTAAAACCTTAGACTTAATAGCCCACGGTCTTCCTTGAGGATAAATAACCCTTTAATAGATTTCCTTACAGGATATACATATACATGTCGGGCGGGGGTAACCACAATTGGAACTTAATCTTAATGAATCCAGGTAATTTGGTTGACATAGACATATGGTTCAATTGGTTTATACTGGGTATTTGCATCTGACCATCGACATAGGCTTTTGCATAATCTTGTGTTCCAAGTTAGTAAACTGATATATTACACAAACATAAAATAACCACTTCATCTTTTAAAAGATATTGGAAAGATTCACAACCCTTGATAGTTTTATAAATTTGAATTTTCTCAATTTACTTTCACATTTTTTTATTTAATTATTTTAATTTTAAAGTCATCACTCAATCAAACAATCAATCTGTTAGATACTAGTAATCATTTGGCCTCATAAAATTAATAGCTTAGGTATTAAGTCCTCGTGGGATCGATACTTTTTATATTACTTGACCGATACGTGCGCTTGCGTTATACGTGTGTGATAGCACCGGACATGTTGCCGGGCCACCATGGCCTCTTGGTCGATATAATTATTTAGATAATCGTTATGCGCCAGGTTTTCCACCTGCTCTCGCAGGTCCCTACAACATTCTGCCGTATGGCCTCTCAGATTGTGATGTACACAGTAGGACCTCTCACTCTTATTCTTCACCGGATACTTCCTCAAGTCCGGCTCCACCAGGAGGCCTTTACCTCTGCACCTCCGGCCACATGATTTATTTGTGTTTGAACCCTCCTGTCCTACGTTGTATTGCTGAGAGACATCAGTCTGAACTCCTTTTGTCTCATGAGTGGCTTCCTCAACTCTCTGTTCGGCCTCCGCGATATCTCCGACCTCACCATTTTTCCTTTTGAGTTCCCCCCTCCGAGCAACCTTCTATTCTTCTTCCATCAGGATAAACTTCCTGGCCAACTCTACGGAAGTGGCATAATCCGGTATGTCCTGGACCCTCAGGTGAGTCCACAACTTCCCGACCATCAGAGCCCCCTTTAGACTTTCAAGCGCCTCCAATGACTCGTATGCCACTACCTCGAGCACAAATTATGGTATATTTCAATAAAGTTATTTAGGGGCTCATCATCCCCTTGCTTCATCACTCTTAACTCTCACACCGTCTTCTTTGGAATGCACGCTCATTTGAAATGTCGAACGAAAGATTTCCTGATTTGAGAGAAACTATTGATGCTTCCCGGGGTCAAACTTCTGAACCATAAAATTACGGGCCCCCTCACGGTCAAAGGGAACACCCTGCAGGTAGCCTCTCCCACCATCCCTTGGACCTCTATCAGCAAAATGAAACTTTCGATGTGGGACTTAGGGTCAGTATGGCCCTTGTAGGAGTTCATAGATGGCATGGTGAACCGCCTATGAAATTTTACTGAAAAAATTTCTTCCGTAAAGGGAGATGTCGTCTCCTCGTCCCGACCATCTCCTTTATTTGCCTTCAAGCTTTCTTCATACTTTTTCATCTCTTTTCTGAACCAGGCCTTCATATGGTTATTTGTTTTGTCGCGTTGTCTCCCGCGGATTTCTTCACGCTTGCTATTCTGGGCACGATGTGTTGCCGTGGCTAGACGTCTCTCGGTCCCCTCTATCGTGTCTTCTGTCTTCCCCCCCCTTAGAGCGTGGGCTATTACTGGAGGACTTTGGCGTTCGCCTCTCCTATTTTCTTCCTACATTCTTTCTGCTGCCTGCAAAGCTCTCGCTATCACAACTGACCTCACTCTCTGGGGATCCTTCCTCTCGGGTTCATCATCTCCGCTCAGGTCTACCACTCTTTTTCCTTCTGTTATCTCGTTTATTCTCTAACTCGGACTAGCTCCCAACATTTCATTGTTCATTTTTTCCAGTCTTTCCAGCTTCTCCATCATGGCCTTCATGAGATTCTGGTTCTCCTCCCTATCATTTCTCATGTTTTCCTCCATTTTTCCCATCCACTCTGTTGTTGAACTCTCCGACGATCTATGGTTCCCATCTTCTGCCATCGTTTTACACTCACAAAAGTTGCTTCTTCTTGTTCGTCCACAGACAGCGCCACTGTTGAGGGGTGATTTTCATCCCAGTGGCATTTCGAGATAATCACACCGAGACAATCCTCCTTCAATCTTGAATTTATTTGGTTATGCGAGACCAAAAGCACATGAAGCAAAAGACCAAATAACCATGAGATCGACAAGAGGGTTTTAAACGGTGGTTCGGCGAAGCGAGTCCAACCTACATCCACGGGCACAGAGTGAGGTGTGATTTTTATTACCAAATCGAGCTCGACCGACCTATTTTAAGGAAGGGTCTAAAGAAATCAAGCTGATTGTTTCTCTTTCTATTTGCTTCTTACAAGTGATGCTTAAGTGAAAATTTTTCCCAACCCTTACAAATGAGATTACCCTCCTCTTATATACTAACGAATATACAACATTGTTCCCATATCTTTATGACGTTAGCATTGCAGGTTTCCGACGATTTGACAAACTCCTCTACCTCAACTGCCTCGCCGAAAGCAAAACCTATCATATGATTTTCCTGTCACAATCACGCCGTAAAGTATACTGCCATACTTTATCATTAATGATGACAGCCTGTAAAGGTCTCTGGTACGAAAATACATGTTAGGGAGAAAAGTCCAAACAACATGATCATAGGTCGGGCTTGAGTGGTCGGTCAAATGATCTGTCGAACTAACCAAATTATAACCGACTTGACCCAAAATATCTGAGCTCTTCTTCTCGATCCAAGGGAAAATATAGGACTAAACCGAGCTACTGGACTACTGTGGTCGGTCTCGGCTCTGATGTTGTCGGTATCTAAGACCTAAATCATACTGTGCCCTCTGGTCGGTCAAATCCGGAAAATCGGGTCCGGACTTTCTGCCGCCGAGAAGTAACCGATAATTTCTGAACATATGTCCTTCCGAAAAGAGAAAATCCATTTTTGCCCTGACCGTACTGTTCAACTACTTTGTCATAAAAACACCATCAACACATTCAATAAGACTAAAACAGCCTATCACGTGGCAACCTTATTGAAGGTAAAATTGCTTTTTCCTATTTGGCTAGGTGTATCTACAATGCAAATTACTCCTCCACTCCCCTAACAAAATTCATCTCATTGTCTCCTACGTAATTTCGAAAATATCTCTCCCTTTGTCAAAAATTATTTCCCCAATTTGCTTTAACTCTCTTTGCCAATAATTCCAAATTTTTATATATATATAAATTTAAAATAAATATATACTAATTATAACCATTTGCCATTTTTTTTATATTTTATAATTTTTTGATTTTTGTTAATAAATATTAAAAATTTCGTATTTATTCATTTAATTTTTTTGATTCATTTTTAATTTAGTTTACACTACTTATGTATAAAAAAATATTATTTTACCAAATAAAATTAATTTATAAATAAATTTTTTGATAGTATATTTGTTTAATAAATCTAATATATTTATTAAAAGTTATTTGTCTTATTTACTTTCGTAAATTAGTATCCATATCTACTTTAATTTTTGTTTTTAAATTACTTTATTACAAGTAGTGTTGATTCCGATTTTATATTTTATTTATTAGAAGTTATTTGTCTTATTTAATTTCGTAAATAAGTATCAATGAATACATTAATTTCGTAAATCAATATTTTCTTTTATATTTTCTGATCTTATTTAATTTTATATAATAAATAGTATGTTAATAAATTAAAAAAGAATCACAAAAATTAAATGAATAAATGAACACAAAATAAATAACAATAAATATGAAATTTGTAATATTTATTAAACAAATAAAAAAGAATATATATATATATATATATAATTGGGGTATATTTGATTTATTTGGGAATGAAATTTTTGACAAAGGGATGACTATTTTCAAAATTGCGCTGGAGATAAAGGGAGGGGATGTGTCAGTGAGGGGGAGAGTAGCCCTCATCTACTATTAAAAAAAAATTGTACTTCATCCCGTTTATCTAGACCAATTTATGAAAGGAGACCCAATCCTTTAGAAAATTACAAAAAATGCTACATGAATTATCTATTTATCTTGGTGAGTACAAAGTTTGCATCATATTTTATCCCAAATCTTGCATCCTCTCTAATCATTGTTGCTTCAAATCTTATATCAAATCTATCAATTTGAAGTTTTTATATTGTTATTGAAAACTAATAATTGAAAAAAATTACTTTAATTTTTTTTTTAAAAAATTTACTTTATTAAAAATAGTGTTGATTTTGATTTTGATTTTATATTTTATTTATTAAAAGTTATTTATCTTATTTAATTTCGTAAATCAGTATCCATGAATAAATTAATTTCGTAAATCAATATTTTCTTTTATGTTTTCTGATCTTATTTAATTTTTTAATAAATAAGTAGTGTTAATAAATTAAAAAAAAATCACAAAAATTAAATGAATAAATGAACACAAAATAAATAACAATAATATGAAATTTGTAATATTTATTAAATAATATATATATATTATAAAAGAGCAAAAAAATATAAATTTAAAAAAATAAAAAAATAAAAAATTTAATTAATAAAATAAAATAAATATATATGTTATTTTTTAAATTTCTATATATATATATATATATATAATTAGGGTATATTTGATTTATTGGGGAATGAAATTTTTGATAAAGAAATGTGCATTTTCGGAATTATGCTGGAGACAAAAAGAGGGGATGTGTCAGTGAGGGGGAGAGTAGCCCTTATCTACCATAAAAAAAAATTGTGCTTCATCCCGCTTATCTGGACCAATTTATGAAAGGAGACACAATCCTTTAGAAAATTACAAAAAATACCACATGAATTATCTAATTATCTTGGTTAGTACAAAATTTGCATCATATTTTATCCCAAATCTTGCATCCTCTCTAATCATTGTTGCTTCAAATCTTATACGAAATCTATGATTTTGAAGTTTTTATATTGTTATTGAAAACTAATAATTGAAAAAAAATAACTTTGTATGTTATTCTTATAATGTCATATCAAATTATTTTAATATAAGTGATAGACACATGATTTCATAGGTCAATCTTTTATGAACACCATATATTACGTTCATATAGGATTGAGTTTAGAATGAATTATGAATTTTGTTGATGGTGTTTTCAGGCACTATGTTATTTAAGCAGCACGACAGGGGTAAAAAAGGTAATTCAATTCTCAGTCAAGATTATTAATGCCGACCCGACCACTAAAGAGTCAACAGTAAGGGGCCGGGAACTTTACGGTTAGTGACCGAGCACTTGAGTTCAAGATGACCGGGCAATTATCAGGTCGACAACAGCATTCTCAGTACAAAAGACTATAATGACCGACCACATGAAGACTGACCTCATGAAAACCGAGCATAGGGCAAGACATGTTCGGGAAGATAAGGCATTCTATCCATACAAGATAAGATAATAAGTTATCTTATTTTCATAAAGAGAACTGATGAGTCAGTATCCTAAAAGGATAAAAGAAGTGAAAGTAGTTTTAAAAGTAGGAATCCTGATAGGAAAAGGAAACCATCTCCAACTGGGAATTCTTGTATAAATAGGAATCTGATTTATTCACTATTATAAATAGGAGAATAGAAAGGAGAACCAATATCAGGATCAGAATCATTACCATCAGACTTGTAAAAAACCAGAAGCAGAGCCGAGAAGCTTGTTTGAATAATAAAAGTATCATCCTTTTTGTGCCCGTGGACGTAGGTCGGACTAAAATCCGCCGAACCACGTTAAATCTCTTTGTCGATTGTCGTATTTATCTGTCTTTTGCTAAGTTTGCTTTTGGTCCCTCATAACTAAACAAATTCACTATTGAGGGAGGATTGTCTCGGGAATAATATTCCCATATTGCCCTGAGACCAAAATCAGCCGTCAACAGTTGGCGCCGTCTGTGGGGAACTCAACAAAAAGCGGTTCGCGTAGTAAGACTATGGCAGAAGGCGGAAATCACCAATCGTCGGGACACTGAATTGAAAGATTCAGAATTGTGTTTTGGTGACCTCGGGCAGGACGCTGTTTTGAGGCATCCGTGTTGTTGTTTATACTTGCGAAACGTTTTATTTTGGGACAAGCGCTAAGTCGCCCCCGCCCTTTAATTTTATTTTTCAAAGTTTTGTTTTCGTTTTCCACTGGTCTGGTAGAGGGACGCCAGTGTCGGACTCAGTAGGGCTTCAAAAGGTTGATTCACTTCCCTTCTGAATAAGTCTCACCTGATTAATCGATTCGGGGCTGGATTCGTTCCGCCGAGGCCACTTGATTAATCGGATCGGGGTTGGATTCGTTCCGCCGAGGCCACTTGGTTAATCGGCTCGGGGCTAGATTCGTTCCGCCGAGGCCACTTGGTTAATCGGGTCGGGCTGGATTCGTTCCGCCGAGGCGATTTGATTATTCAGCTCGGGGCTGGATTTCGTTCCGCCGAGGCCACTTAGTTATTCGACTCGGGGTCGTTACGTCTCACCGAGTCTACCTCTTTGGACTGGGGACGTAACATTCCCCCAGGTCCAAGTGTCTTTCTCAGCTCGGGGTCGGGGTACGTCCCACCGAGTCAGCCCTTCGGACTGAGGACGTAACATTCCCTCAGGTCCAAGTGTCTTTCTCAGCTCGGGGTCGGGGTACGTCCCACCGAGTCAGCCCTTCGGACTGGGGACGTAACATTCCCTCATGTCCAAATGTCTTTCTCAGCTCGGGGTCGGGGTACGTCCCACCGAGTCAGCCCTTCGGACTGAGGACGTAACATTCCCTCAGGTCCAAGTGCCTTTCTCAGCTCGGGGTCGGGGTACGTCCCACCGAGTCAGCCCTTCGGACTGGGGACGTAACATTCCCTCAGGTCCAAATGTCTTTCTCAGCTCGGGGTCGGGGTACGTCCCACCGAGTCAGCCCTTCGGACTGGGGACGTAACATTCCCTCAGGTCCAAGTGCCTCTCTTCACTCGGGGTCGGGTTACGTCCCACCGAGTCAGCCCTTCGGACTGGGGACGTAACATTCCATCAGGTCCAAGTGCCTTTCTCAGCTCGGGGTCGGGGTACATCCCACCGAGTCAGCCCTTCAGACTGGGGACGTAACATTCCCTTAGGTCCAAGTACCTTTCTCAGTTCGGGGTCGGGGTACGTCCCACCGAGTCAGCCCTTCAGACTGGGGATGTAACATTCCCCCAGGTCCAAGTGCCTCTCTTCACTCGGGGTCGGGGTACGTCCCACCGAGTCTACCTCTTTGGACTGGGGACGTAACATTTCCCCAGATCCAAGTGCCTTTCTCAGCTCGGGGTACGTCCCACCGAGTCAGCCCTTCGGACTGGGGACGTAACATTCCCCCAGGTCCAAGTGCCTCTCTTCATTCGGGGTCGGGTTGCGTCCCACCGAATCAGCCTGAACTGAATCATCCATTCGGACTGGGGACGTAACATTCCCCCAGGTCCAAGTGCCTCTCTTCATTCGGGGTCGGGTTACGTCCCACCGAGTCTATCTCTTTGGACTAGGGACGTAACATTCTCCCAGGTCCAAGTGCCTTTCTCAGCTCTCGGGGTCGGGGTACGTCCCACCGAGTCAGCCCTTTGGACTGGGGACGTAACATTCCCTCAGGTCCAAGTGCCTTTCTCAGCTCGGGGTCGAGGTACGTCCCACCGAGTCAGCCCTTCGGACTGGGGACGTAACATTCCCTCAGGTCCAAATGTCTTTCTCAGCTCGGGGTCGGGGTACGTCCCTCAGAGTCAGCCCTTCGGACTGGGGACGTAACATTCCCTTAGGTCCAAGTGTCTTTCTCAGCTCGGGGTCGGGGTATGTCCCACCGAGTCAGCCATTCAGACTGGGGACGTAACATTCCCTCAGGTCCAAGTGCCTCTCTTCATTCGGGGTCGGGTTGCGTCCCACCGAGTCAGCCCTTCAGACTGGGGACGTAACATTCCCCCAGGTCCGAGCATCTCTCACAGCTCAAGACAAGATCACATGCCACCGAGCACATTATCGCTAGCTTAGAGGCAAAAATTTTCTCCTCATAATCGAGATTGGATCAGTCATGGGTCAGGACCTCCAAATCTCTGGTAGATATATTACAGAGGAGGAGTCATTTTTAGTTTGGACAACAAGAGGAACTTCATCTCCTGATGGGACGACCCAAGTAAGCAATTTGCTTTGAGGTGGAGAATCATTCTGAATAGGGTCAGCATATCCAATAACCGAGGATATGAAGATAGAAACAGAAGACTTAGTTGATGGCGAAGGCAATTTCTCTGTGATTTCTGGAGCGACCACCAGCAAGGCGATCAGCACACCATCTTTATATAGTTCCCGGCACCAACTTTCATACTCGTTGGAATCGAGAACTAGGGGACAAATGTTGATGGTGTTTTCAGGCACTATGTTATTTAAGCAGCACGACAGGGGTAAAAAAGGTAATTCACTTCTCAGTCAAGATTATTAATGCCGACCCGACCACTAAAGAGTCAACAGTAAGGGGCCGGGAACTTTACGGTTAGTGACCGAGCACTTGAGTTCAAGATGACCGGGCAATTATCAGGTCGACAACAGCATTCTCAGTACAAAAGACTATTATGATCGACCACATGAAGACCGACCTCGTGAAAACCGAACATATGGCAAGACATGTTCGGGAAGATAAGGCATTCTATCCATACAAGATAAGATAATAAGTTATCTTATTTTCATAAAGAGAAATGATGAGTCAGTATCCTAAAAGGATAAAAGAAGTGAAAATAGTTTTAAAAGTAGGAATCCTGATAGGAAAAGGAAACCATCTCCAACTGAGAATTCTTGTACAAATAGGAATCTGATTTCTTCACTTTTATAAATAGGAGAATAGAAAGGAGAACCAATATCAGGATCAGAATCATTACCATCAGACTTGTAAAAAACCAGAAGCAGAGCCGAGAAGCGTGTTTGAGTAATAAAAGTATCATCCTTTTTGTGCCCGTGGACGTAGGTCGGACCAAAATCCGCCGAACCACGTTAAATTTCTTTGTCGATTGGCGTATTTATCTGTCTTTTGCTAAGTTTGTTTTTGGTCCCTCATAACCAAACAAATTCACTATTGAGAGAGGATTGTCTCGGGAGTAATATTTTCATATTGCCCTGAGACCAAAATCAGCCGTCAACAAATTTATTTATTATTATTACTTACATGTGAAATGAGAAACATAAACCTGGCCCTATTAAATGAAATCATCACAATTACAAAATTAATTTTAATAGTTGAAAATTTATTTCTTGAATCACTTCTCAATTGTAAGATATAATAATAAAATTTATTTTATCCCTCAGTTTCCTCAACAAGATTCCTTTCTTGTTACTGTCCAACAGCCACCTCAGCTTTTAGTATAGTGGTACTCAGTTTGAATATCTATAGGTTCAAAAATTCTCACCAATCCACATTATATTATCCATAAAAATATTAATATATGAGTAGAAATTTCCTAAATATTAAAGGGAGTAGACTTTCGATTTCTTATTAAGAGATATTTAGGTAGTACTACAACCGTAACTTTATGGGTAGACATCTCCTAAATATTACGGGGAGTATATTTTCATTCTCATGTTGATAATCTCCAAAATATTAAAAAGAATAGATTTATGATCTCTTATCGACAGAGGTGAAGGCAACACTAAAAATGTGCATTTATTATATAGGTCCTTTGTACATGTCATATTATAAATATATGCAGAATTATAAAATTTTATATAGTTTTTTTTCCAATAGGTTTTAATTACAGATGCATTATCTAGTTTCTCAATTAAAAAAGGAACCGTCCAACTATCAAGGATAATTTGGTAATTCCATCTCAACTCTTGAAATCAGAAACAGAAATTGAGGGATAGAGAACTGAAACAAAATCTAGGCCTTTTTCATTTGTTTCATTCCATTTCATATTTTATCTGAATCCCAAACAAAAGAAAATCATGGAGCTTGTAATGGGGAGCTCCTTATTCATACAGCCTCCCCTTCACTTTCCCTCATCTTCATTTTACTCTCAATCTTCACTCTTTCTCTGTACAAAAAAGTCTGCAAGGATCAAGAGAAGGAACAGAGCGTCAGCAACGGCTTCTATGAGACAAGAAGACCCAAAAGATAACATTTTTAGCAAGAGGAAGACGATTCTGCTTGTGGGTATTTCAGTTCTTCCGCTGTTTAACTTCAGAGCCAGGGCTCTTGATGATTTAGCGCCAAGTGAGTTCTGTGTTTCTTTGGGTTTCTAGATTTTTGTATTCTTTACGTTTTTGCTATAATGTTAAGAGTAATTGCATTTTGTGAAATTAATTTGTTCAATTTTTTTCATGAGCTTCCGTATGTTTGAGAAATTAATTTGCTTCTGGGTTGTTAATTTAGAATTTTGGTCATTGCTGCCTGTATGTGTGTGCAAGTTTTGTTTTTGGTTTGGGTTTCTGTTATTAAACAATTGTATTGCGCTGAAAGTCATTGTTTGTACTGTTTTTAGTTCATGATTTTTTTGGTAATTATACTGTTTTATACTTGAGAGAATGATAGAATATTGGGGTTTGATTGAGTAGAAAATGCTAAATTTTTATGATACTTCAATGTGTCCTTCGTTCATTCTAGGATAGGAAACCTAGCAATCTATTTGAGACAAGCTGGGGATAATTCTTTACAAGTATCACAATAATAGATAAATACCATTAATGTCAAAATCTATATGGCAAGAAGTCCAAAAAGATGAACCTGAATGAGTCATTGGTTGGGAGAGAGCGGTCGAGAAGGGGGGTGGGGGGAAGAGTATGCTGCGAAGAAGCGGTTTTTATATTTTTAAGGCGGCAAGTTCCTTGCAGTCTTTTCTTCTTCTCTATTATATATGTGGTGGGGGGAAGAGTATGCTGCGAAGAAGCGGTTTTTATATTCTTAAGGCGGCAAGTTCCTTGCAGTCTTTTCTTCTTCTCTATTATATATGTGGTGGATAAGCGAGCAATGTTCTTTGTGATAAAGAAAAATGCGCCATAGTTTAAAGTTTTCTAAAATTTCGTAAAATCATGCTCATAAGGCGTTATTTATGGAATTTAGCTTGCATGAAAAATGATTTAGCTGCAAAAAGGGAGAAAAAGAAGAGAGCTTCATGAAGACAGGCCAGAGCCTAGAAGGTAGCTGCTTTAGATTGACTTGAGGGCTGAGCTTATTTGTAACATTGCATGTATAATGAAAGTGAATCATGTCAAGATACCCATGATTTTGTTTCACTAGTTGACCAATTTCAAACTTCTATCGGTTTTGATTTTGTAATAATTTAGTAGAACGTTCTGAATGTTTTAAGTCAGTTTCAATTTTCATGTTATGGGCAGCTTTTCTTACCTGGTTGTATTTGTGGACATTTGGATTCCATAATTTATAATAGTTAACGTACTTACTTACGTATGTGATTTAGGGGAAGGAGAGCTAAATGCAACAGATGAAAGCCAAAATTCAAAGGTCCTAATTTTTGCTCGTTTACAATTGAATCCTGAATACTAACTTCTATATTTGTTAGTTTCTTGTTGTTAATTTGAAATGTTCTAAATGGAGTAGCTTTCTTGGACAGCAAGGACTTCAACCGTCAAATCCCTTTTTGTCTGTCCTTAATGGACTTGGAATTTTTGGAAGCGGTGTGCTTGGCGCACTCTATGCTTTGACTCAAAACGAGAAAAAAGCTACAGATGAAACTATTGAATTTGTAAGTTGCTCTTGACCTTAACTGTAAATTTTTTGACACAAATCATTTAATGAGGATAATTTTGAGCATTCAAGGACGTGTCCATCTAAGTTTTGAAATTCATTATTATTATTTTTTTAATTTTCTTGGGTTTTCTTATGATTCCTTAATGTTAATAGCTAGACCCGGCGTGGAACCGGATAATTCCGGTTCCGCAAGAATGTGGAACCGAGAACCAAACCTAAACCGGACCGAATGGTTCCGGTTCGGTTCCGGGTTTTTTTAAAATTAATTTAAAATTTTAATTTTAATTTTTTTTTTAAAAATAAAAAAGTGATGTTCAAAAAAAGTCAAACCATCTTGAACACATAAATTAAAGACATGACATGTGCAACGAACATGAAAAACTCTAAAACTCTAAATGCAATAAGTTGTTTTTACATGTTCCATGATACATCAATCTAATGACAAGTCACACCCATGTATGAGTGTGTTTGTCAATGGTCACTCCAATAATTAGAACAAATAGAAATGCGACTTTTAATATTTTTAAATATTTTATTTAAAATAATTTTACCATCTTTGTATAATTTATTTTTTTTCATTTTGTTGTATACTTGTATTTTTAGGCATTTTACTGGCAGTAAGATTTAAAGCATTTCGAACATAATTAGTAAAATCAATTTTCACTAAAATTTAAAGAAAGATGTCCCATACAAGTAAATTTAGCAAATTGTTCTCTATTTTTAGTATCAGAATATTTAAATAAAAAGAACTCGTACCTCTACTAGATAAAGTATACCTGCCCATTTCAGTTTGTGTTGTATCAAGTCCAATTTCAGGGGCATGATGTCTATCCAAGTATTTATTCATATTGTCATAACCGCCAATATATTTGTAAGATATAATACAATAGTTGCATATTGCTCTTGGACTTTCATTTTCAATCTCGACTAAACGAAAATGAATTTTGAAAATATCAAAAGATCGAAACTTAACTTCTATTCTCTGTGTACCGATATTTTGACCGCTCTCTTGGGTTCGCACATTGGACATGATGTTCTCAGATGAACTTGCCATTTTTTTGTTAATATTGAAGAATTGCAAAATTAAATCAATAGGAGAAATTGAAGATGAGAGAATTAAAGAAATTGAGAGAATTGAGAATTGGTATGTTGGAAAAATGAAGTATATGACCCCAATTTATACATTTTTGGAAAAAAATTTGTGATACCTACTTTGCCCATAAAACTAGCCGTTGCATTAATGTTATTAAAGGTAATTTAGTAATTTCATTTTACAAAAAATTAAAAAAAGGCAGCAGGGAGCTCCCTGCTGCTAGGTGATGCATTTGCATGCTACCCAACGGCTAGTAGATGGGACAAACGGTAACGGGTTCCGGTTCGAACCGTCGGAACAGTCCTGTTCTTTTCGGTCCGGCTAGGATAAAACCCTAACTGAACCGAAAATATCTGGTTTCGAAACCGGAACCGTGGCCGGGCCTTTTAATAGCACCCATTTCCTCGCTTTCCTACATCTGATAGTCATTTTGGATGGTCTCTAAACCACTCATGCATTGCTTGAAATGCTTAGATGAAGGCCAGGCTCAAAGAAAAGGAAGCAGCCATTGTTTCAATGGAGAAAGATTTTGAATCAAAATTACAGAATGAACAAGAACAACGAACCAAGCAACTGAAGACAGCAAAGGAAGAACAGCAGTTGTTGATGAACAAACTAAATTCAGCTAACGCTACCATTTCGGGCTTGGGGAAGGAGCTGCAAAATGAAAAGAGAGTTATTGAAGAACTCAGAGTTCAAATTGACAGTCTTCAAACCAACCTCTTGAAAGCTGGAGAACATGAAAATGCTCTTGAAGAAGAACTAAAGCAAAAGGTTGACACAATAGAAGGTTTACAAAATAAGATTAACTTGCTCAGTTTAGAGCTGAGAGATAGGGATGATAGTGTTCAAAAGCTGAGCTCTTCTCTGGCAGAGAAGGAAGTGGAGTTGAACAACTTGAATGCTGTCTACAAGCAAACAAAGGAAGGACTAGCCAAAGCAGAATCGGAAATCAAAGCATTGATGGACGAACTCCTGAACAATAAAAAAGAACTAGAATTGAATAATTCTATGGTCGATGAATTAAATGCAAGAGTAAGTTCTTTATTAGTTGAGAGAGATGATTCCATTCAGAAAATTGATGCAGTTGTAAAGGAATACGAAGAACTGAGGTTATCTTCTGAGAACAAGGCAGCTTCAAATGCAAAGCTTTTGAGAGAGAAAGAAGAAGAACTTCACCAACTGAAAGAAAATCTCAAGCTTGCTCTGAACGAAGCTAGTGGAAATCTAGCAACTATTGCTAAGTTGACCCAAGAAAAGGATGACTTGAGGAAAATGCTGGACAATGAATTGAGCAATGTAAAGAATCTGAAACATGAACTCCAAATTACTCAGGAAACTATCGGGAAGACAACGAAACAGGCTTCTGATCTGGAAAAGCAGCTAAAGCAATCAAAAGGTTACTGTGCAGAGCTTGAGTCTGAAATTTCTAGGATTCAGTCCGAGTTTGCAGAAGCTAAGCAAACCTTTAAAAACAGCATAGATGAGGCAAAACGAAGTGGTGAAGTGCTAGCCAGCGAGCTCACTGCTGCAAAGGAGGTTCTGAAGAAAACCAGCGAGGAGCTGCAAAATGTGTCCCGCGAACTGGAAGCCACAGCAGAAAATCGTGATAGCCTACAAAGGGAATTGGTAGACGTCTATAAGAAAGCAGAAGCTACAGCCAATGATTTAAAAGAAGAAAAAAGGATAGTTTCTTCTTTGAACAAAGAGCTACAAGCTTTGGAGAAGCAAACCTTGAAGGACAAGGAGACACGGAAATCCCTGGAAATAGACCTGGAAGAATCTACCAAATCACTAGATGAGATGAACCGAAATGCATTGGCGCTTTCTAGGAACCTAGAGAAGGCCAATTCTCAGATCTCTAGCCTTGAAGATGAGAAAGCGATGCTTTACAAGTCCCTTACTGAACAAAAGAGGATAGCCATTGAGTCCCGAGAAAACATGGAAGATGCCCATAATCTTGTTATGAGGCTTGGCCAGGAAAGGGAGAGTTTGGACAAGAGAGCAAAGAAACTTGAAGAGGAATTGGCTTCTGCGAAAGGTGAAATACTGCGGTTAAGGAGTCGGATAAATTCATCAAAAACTCTTGTAAGTGCTGAGAATCCTCAGAAAGTTGAAGATGAAAACAAAGTCACTGTCACTGCAAAGAAAACTACCAGGAGAAGGAAGGGTAACTCACAATGAGACTGCAAACTACTTCATTATTCCAAACGTTCCTATATTATCCGGAGGGCCACTTGACTCTGAGCTTTTGCATTCTCTGATTAAATTTTCGGAAACAAATGAACCATTATTGTATAAATGCCGAGGCATGAGATTAGGGAAATGACTTTATGTTTGTAATGATAATGGCTTCATTTCCATTGTCTTCATTAATGTATAATATCAGGTTGAGAAATCCACTCAGGCTATTTTATTTTCCCTCATTTTCTTCCTTTTCTGGACTGAATTATAGATTGCTAATTTGCTATGAACATTGCTCCCATAGTTATTTCTCAACATTTTGGAATGTCATAATTGCATATATCCTCAAACAGCTTCAATCTTCTAAGAAGAAGATGTGGTATGTTTGCGAAGTACTCCTCCTATGAAGCATCTTTTAGTCATTTAATTGTAAACTTGCCATCTTATATAAACTAGCATAGGGTCCATATTTTATGCGGGTTGCACATACATTTTAGATATTAATCTTGTAAATGCATCGGATCTTGTAGGTTTTATAATCTAAATGAGACAATTGATTTATTTATACATAATATTTATGCTTCATTCGTTTGTCTCTCAGTTCTCAAATAATATCTGTAATTCACTGTTCAATAGCTAATAGTAAAAGTCTGCATCCTGAAACATAATAAAAAATAAAAAAAATTCATGAAAAAAACTTATAAAAATAATTCGGAATAAAATAACAAATAATAATAGACCCAAAATCAAAAAATAAATTGGCTAGGTTTTGTGGGGCGGTTACTATATTAAGATTTCTTATTTTAGTAAGAGGTTATATTTTTATATTTTAATGTGTTTTTTATTTAATAATTATATTATTTTAATTTCATAATAAAAATAATAATTGTAAAGATTAGGTGCCACATTTATATTTTTAATAGAAGATTATAATATATCTTCTTATTTTAATATGTAATAAAAAAATAATTATAGAGATTAAGTGTCATGTAACGTGATGAGAAAACTTAAAAATGTTTAACTTATATATATACACACACTAATTATTTATCGAATTATTTGTGATATTATTCAAAAATTAATCTGATAATATAATATGTTTTATTGTTATAATAGGGTTCTTATTTAATAGATTTATTAATTTAATTTTATAATTTAATAATATTTTTTTAATTGCAATAGGATAGTATATTAAGTTTTCTTATTATAATACAATTCTTATAAAATTATAGTATGTATTTTTATTGTAATATGTTTTTTATTTAATAAAAAATTAATTGTAAATATATTTTAATTTTATAATTTAATAAAAAATTAATTATAAAAGTTAATTATAGAGATTAAATGCCACATATTTTTTTTTTATTTTAATGAGATATTATAATACGTTTTCTTATTATAATAGATTTATTTATTTAATTTTATAATTTAATGATAATAATTTAAATATTAATTAATTAATTAAATTAGTAGGTTTCTTACTTTAATAGTAGATTATGTTTTTATATTATATTAGGTTTCTTATGTTAATAATTTATTATTTTAATTTTATAATTTAATAATAAAAAATAATTGTAAAAGTATTTTAATTTTATAATGTAATATCCCCCTTTCGGAGATGCTATCGACAGACGATAAGTTGCCTTATCACCCTCCGCTTCTAGAAGAATATCTATATGCATCTACTGTATTCATCTCACAATACCTCATAAGTCATAACTTATATTTTTTGTATAACACTGTCCAACTTTGTACAAAAATATGAAACTTAAACATTTTTATGCATTTTCTTACTATAACAAACTTTTACTAATCTGATTACAGACAACTTAACACTTCATTTCACATGAGTTGATTATGATTGTACAATGCATAATGACTCAATTTGATGGGCCATTGACACTCTAATCCGGTTCCACGAGCTCGCCCTCCGAAAATCCTGTAAGATAAATCTGGAGTGCGGGTGAGTCTAAAGATTTATCTGGAGTGCGGGCCATTGACACTCTAACATTGTTTTAAGTTTCAACTTCAATATTTTCATAACATGTCTCAAGTGTTTGATCCATATCTAAGACACGTTAAGCATCGCAAATGAAATAATACTCAAAACGTAACAAAAAGAACTTAAAAAACCCAATGTAAAATATATTTATGGTATCATTAAATTACTCAAATTATCACAAATAAATTCAAGAAAATAATTAACAAATAAAATATCTACTCACTGTATGGGCCAAATTTGGGCCAAGGGTGAAACCGTCATTTCACTCCAAACCAGCACCAAACATAGCCCAGAATAGTGACCCGGTCCAGAAAACTTTCCATTATTAAAACATAACAAAACCATCCGCTAGAGAACAAACTACTTTACCACCAAAACCAACTCCACATGAAAAATTATTCTCCCCCGTCGAAAGCAGAGACAATAAGCATGTTATGGGGACCCATTTCCATGTGTCAAACCAGAGAATTCATCTTTCTCCACCTATAAAAGGAAGCATAATTCATAAGGTCAGGGGGATTGATTTCAGAGATTGGGGACTTCTCTTCTGCTCTCTGACACAAGCTCTCTGAGCACCCCACTCCCTTAAACAATTATCACCGCCCTCACGGTAACCCAAAGAGTTCAAGGTAACATCAAACCTTGCTTTCACATTTATATATTTACTGCTCATTTCATACTACTGACTTGGGCGTCGGAGTGCCCCCGGCACCCACCACACCGGTGGGCAGTCTACTCCCGCTCACTCTACCTTTGTCTTGCAGGATCGCTAGTGCCCCCAACCTACAAATTCCGATTGTGGACCTCGGCCGAAATCCAACATCCACACTCACAGATTTGAGAGTTGACTGATAGGCTTCACGGAGTCGACAGTGATTGCCATTCCTGACGCCGATCTCTTTAAATTGTATGCTAGCTTGCCAAAATTACTTCCAAAACTTGTACACCCTCTCAAGCTTCTTAATTACCCTTGTTTCCTTCCAAAAATTTGATTGAAAATTTGAAAGATTTTTACCTTTCTTCACCCTATGTTTCTTGGCCAAGAAGAAGAAATGAAGAATATTTCTTTGCTTCTTCAATGTGTCGGCTAAAGGAGATAATATCCAATGCTTTGTTTTGTTTCCTTATTTCATAAACTTACAAGAGAACTAAAGAATTATCTAACAAAATCTATCAAGTGGGCCGGCCATTTATGGGCTTTAAATAACTTATAAGTATTTATTTTTATTAAGCTAATTATTCATTTAATTAAATGTACAATGGGCTTAATTAAATTGATTCACTTGATCCCAAAAATTTCTCCCTTAACCCAATATTTGTTACTATAAACACTTAAATATTTGGCCCATGTAAATTAAGTTCACATTCAAAATTATCAAACCCCTAAAAATTTAGAAAATTTAAATTACAGATAGTTGTAAATTAGATGGTCCCTTATACTTTATTTTCTATTTTAACTTATCTCACATAACTTAGGGATAATGATCTTATCATAACTTCTCTCTATAAATAGTTTATCTCACATCGTTTAAGGATAATGATCTTAACCTAATCTCTCCCTATAAATAAAAAGCAAATCTTCTATAATTTATTCATTCAAAAAAATCAATAAGAAAAGAAGTATGCAGCTTTACAAGGTACTATTTTCTTCTATTTTTCTCTTATTTTACAACATGTTATCAGCACAATTATATTATTCTTTTATTTATTATTAGTTTAATAAATTAATTGTTTTTATAAGTATGCTCTGTGGTTGCCATTAATTTGGATTCCCCACATCAGAAAATAAAAACTATATTTTTTATTTTTATAATTTATTATATTTTCTTTCATAATTATGATTAAATATAAGAGATAAATTAGAACTCGAAGTTCTAAATTCATTAATTAATTATTAGACTAGAACCTGCAGTTCTAGATCTACAAAATAATTATAGAACCTGAAGCTCTATAATTACACTACAATTAAAGAACCTGAAGTTCTAATTTCAATCAATTAGACATTACATTAAAACCCGCAGTTTTAAATTTATCATAGAACCTGAAGTTCTGAATAAACAATATAATATTTATGAACTTGAAGTTCTAAATATATGCATGATATTCTTTTTACTTTGCAATTAGTTTTGTATGATATATTTATTATTATGACGCTTATATTTCTCTTTACAAGGAACCTTGAAAATGTCAAGTCTCATAAACATGCAAATTCCCGCACTTGAAGTTTCCGGAAGAAACTATCTCTCATGGATTTTGGATGCCAAAATGCACATGCGAGCTATGGGCTTGGAAAGCACCACAAGCCAAGGAAATCAAACATCCATGCAGGATAAATCAAAGACTATGATCTTTCTTCGTCATCATCTGTATGAGAGCCTGAAAGCTCAATACCTGACAGTTGAAGATTTATTGACCTTATGAAATAACCTGAAAGAAAGATATGACCATCAAATGGATATATTCCTCCTTAGAGCAAAATATGAGTGGATAAATATGAGGCTGCATGATTTCCAAAAGGTTTCTGACTACAACTCTGAGCTATTTCGCATCACCTCACAGCTGAAATTGTGTGGTGAAAATATCCTGAAGAAGACATGCTTGAAAGAACACTCACTATCTTTCATGCATCAAATATGATTTTGCAATAATAATATCGGGAGCGTCGCTTCAGAAAATACTCAGATTTGATATCTCGCCTCCTAGTTGCTGAACAAAACAATGAGCTACTAATGAAAAATCACGAATCACGACCAATTGGATCTAAGCCATTCCCAGAAGCGAATGTAAATACACATACAAATATTAGACGTGGTCGGGGAGGTAAAAGAAGACGCGAAGGGCGTGGTTATCGCCCTCGTGGTGGTCATAATAACTCAGGATAACAAAACAAAAAGGATGGACAACACTAGAAGTGGAATGTCTATAAAAGAAATAATAAAGAAAATAGTGCAGAAAAGAAATCTACTAAAAATGATAATGATCAAATTTTTGTTCGATGTGGAGGAAATGGAAATTGGTCACATATTTGTCGTGCAGATGACCATTTAGTAGATCTATACCAAGCATCCAAGAAAAAGAATGGAAATAATATCGAAGCTAACTTTATCGATGACTCGGATCCAGTAGATTTCACTCATCTTGATGTCTTCGATTTCTTCTAAGACCCAGTGGGAAGGATTGATCACCTGATTGGCGATGGAAATGTCCATCGTGACTAAACCTTAAATTTTATCGACTAAAACTTAAATTTTATCTTTATTTTATGAATGGTTTAGGATATAGGAATATTGAATTTTATTTAGCATTTTATTAAAGTTTTATTTGAACATTTTTTATCACATCAGATGTACTTTATTTCATATCTTTTACTTGATGTCTAATATGAAATTTTCTTCCAAGGACATGAATCCTACAAATAAATTATATGTTCTGGAAAATAAACATGGGGATGTATGCTTGGCTGATAGTGCAACTAAACACACTATCATTCGAGATAGAAAATATTTATTGGACGTACAATTAGGTGAAGGAAATGTAAACACTATATCTGGTCATGTAGACCTAATTGAAGGCTCTGGAAGAGCCATAATCTTATTAGCAAGCGGGACAAAATTATGCATCGAAAATGCTCTATATTCAGGCATGTCCAGTATAAATCTGCTAAGTTTCAAAGATATTCGTAGAAATGAGTATATATATATATATATATATATATATATATATACCAAAAACATCTCATGTAAGAAATATATATTGAAAAAACTTCCGGCTTTCTCATCTGGATTGTATTATAAAATCATAAATGCAATAGAAAGTCATGTATTGATGAACCAGAAGTTCAATAATCCAAAGATGTTTATGTTATGACATAATCGTCTTGGTCATCCAGGAGCTACAATGATGCGTAGAATAATTGAAAATTCTAATGGGCATAAATTAAAGAACCATAATATTCTATTGACAGGTGAGATCAATTGCACCACTTGCTTACAAGGCAAACTTGTGATACGCCCATCTCCATCTAAGATTGCCCTTGAATCCCCATTATTCTAACAAAGGATTCAAGGAGACATTTGTGGACCAATTCATCCACAAAGTGGACCTTTCCGTTACTTTGTGGTTTTGATTGATGCATCTGCACGGTGGTCACATGTTTGCTTGTTGTCCATACGTAACATTACATTTGCCAAGCTACTTGCCCTGATGATTAGATTAAAGACACAATTCTCAGATTATCCAATCAAAACCATACAATTAGATAATGCTGGTGAATTTACATCTAAGACATTTGATGACTACTGTACATCAGTTGGAATCGATGTTGAACATCCAATTCCACAAATACATACACAAAATAGATTGGCAGAATCATTGATCAAGTGAATTCAGGTAATTGCATGAACTTTGTTGTTACAATCTCAATTACCAATTTCTATATGGGTTCATGATATACTACATGCGGTTACATTAATTCACCTTAGACCCACAACTTATCATTAATATTCTCCGATCCAACTTGTTCTTGGTCACCAACCAGATATTTCCCATCTACGCACTTTTAGTTGTGTTGTTTATGTTCCAATATCGCCCCCACAATGCACAAAGATGAGACCTCAATGTCGTTTTGGGATATATGTTGGTTTTAATTCACCTTCCATTATTAGATATTCGGAACCCTTAATGGGTGATCTTTTTACCGCACGTTTCACATATTATTATTTTGATGAGATAATTTTTCCACCATTATGGGAAAAGAAAGAGCCTCCAGAAGTAAGACATGAACTTTCTTGGAAAGTTCCTACCATGTCTAATTTAGATCCTCGCACCAGCCAATGTGAAAAAACAGTGCGAAGGATAATCCATTTGCAACAAATTACAAATCAATTGCCAGATTCATTTACAGATGCTGCAAAAGTAACCAAGTCACATATACCAGTTGCAAATACACCGACACGAGTGGTTGTTCCTGTTGAACAATCTAGTGTAAATGTAGCTAATGGATTGTCTATTGCATGAAAACGTGGTAGACCATTTGGTTTTAACGATAATATTCCCTATAAGAGGAAAATGAAAGATATGGATCTTATTGAAAATAATGCTCGAGCAATGACTATACCCACATCTTCTCAATCACCAGTTCCATAAGAAATGATAGTCTCTGAATAGATACTAGCCTCTGAAGAGGTTCAAAATTCCAAAAATGAGGAAAAGTCTACAAATCATACTTATACAAGAGAACTGTGGGATCAGAAGGAAATAATCATCGATAATGTGTTTTCATATACAATAGCTACTAAAATTACAAATGATTTTGAACATCAAACTATTGATGAATGTAGACAAAGACACGATTGGTCTAAATGGAAAGTAGCAATTCAAGCAGAATTAACTTCTTTAGCCAAACGTGAAGTATTTAGACCCGTAGTCTAGAAACCTTAAGATGTCAAACCCATTGGTTATAAATGAGTGTTTGTACGAAAGCGTAATGAACATAATGAAATCATTATATATAAAGCGCGATTAGTTGTAAAAGGTTTCTCGTAGAGACCAGGTATTGACTATGAGAATACGTATTCTCCTGTGATGGATACCATTACATTTTGATTTTTGATCAATTTGACAGTCTATGAAAGACTAGACATGCGTCTTATGGAAGTAGTGACAACATATTTTTATGGGTCATTTGACACTGATATTTACATGAAAATCCCCGAAGGATTGAAGATGCCTGAAGCATATAAATCAAAGGATCGTAAACTATGTTCAATCAAGTTACAAAGATCTTTATATGGATTAAAATAATCTGGACGCATGTGGTATAATCGTTTGAGTGAATATTTGATGAAAGAAGGATATATATGTGGACACTGGTTTTCTCCCGAGGTCTACAATCGAGAATTTATAGGTTGGGGGCACTAGCGATCCTGCAAAACAAAGGTAGAGTGAGCATGGAGGTTACTGCCCACCGGTGTGGTGGGTGCCGTAGGCACTCCAACGCTCAAGTCAGTGATGAAAACGAGCTGTAAGTAATGGAAGAGCAAGGCTAGAGACTACCTTGATCCTCGTGGATTATCGTGAGGGCAATAGATATGATATGATGAGAGCTCTGGAGAGAAGATTATTGAGCTATGAGAGTTCTGGAGAGAAGATTATTGAACTATGAGAGTTGTGATCCCCCTTCTCTTCTGGATCTCGGTTCCTTTTATAGGCTATTTGAGGTGAGATTCATGAATGCATTTAATTGACATACGTTTTGTGTGTTGGTAACATTCGTGTCATGAAGGAGTATTATGGGCAGTCATGAAGACTGAAAACGGCTAGGTTATGAGGGGTATTTATGAGTTTGAGCATTTCGTGGGCTGGCGTATGATGGGCCTTGGTTATGGTTTGGATGTGGGGTATTTTACTGGGAGTGGCCTGTGAATCTTCGGGCCTGGGTCTTATGTTGGGGAGTCTGGGGTGCGTTCAGTGTTGGGTCTGAAGCAAAAGGTCGAAATTGCCCTTGGACCATATTTGGCCCATACAGCTTGTCCCATACTCTCCAAGTCAATGAGTCATTGTCTTGGAGAGTATTTGTCACGTGTGTCGTATGAGGTATGTATAAAGCATGTAAGCGTACCTGGACGTTGATGTCGTTTGGACCTGTCAAAGATCACACCATTTTGATAAAGCTAAGTAAATACCAATAATGAACCTCAGTCGACCAGATATGGATGTTGATCTAAGAGATCGTTATGAGTTTGTGGGAATGACCCTGTCGACCAAATGAAGGCCAGGTCTTGAACTTGACTCTACATGAGCCCATGAGGAATGTCTCTGGTCGACTGAGCCAGATGAAGGTTCAGGATATAAGTCATACGACATGTGTAGTCCACGTCTACAATTTCGACTCTACATGAGTCCATGGGGGATGTCCCAGGTCGACTGAACCAGATGAAGGTTTATGTGTAGTCCATGTCTACAACTTCGACTCTACATGAGTCCATGAGGGATGTCCCCGGTCGACTGAACCAGATGAAGGTTCAGGATATAAGTTATACGACATGTGTAGTCCATGTCTACAACTTGACTCGACATGAGTCTATGAGGGATTTCCCCTGTCGACTGAACCAGATGAAGGTTCAGGATATAAGTCATACGACATGTGTAGTCCATGTCTACAACTTGACTCTACATGAGTCCATGGGGGATGTCCCCGGTCGATTGAACCAGATGAAGGTTCATGAGATAATTCACACGACATGTGCAGTCCTTGTCTACAACTTGACTCGACATGAGTCCACAGAGGATTTCCCTGGTCGACTGAAACAGATGAAGGTTCAGGAGATAATTCACACGACATTGTCGTATAGACTGTAGGAAGTCCATGTCTTCAGTTGACTCGACATGAGTCCATGGGGGAAGTCCCCGGTCCACTGAACCAGATGAAGGTTAAGATAATCCCCATACTACGGGTCAAATGACCAGGGGAGTCTTCAATGTCGTTTGGACCAGATGAAGGTCTATGAAAGTCTTCACTCTACAGACCTGACGAAGGTCCAAGAGTCTTTCCTTATCATACTACTAGACCCGATGAAGGTTTATGAAGGTTATCACCCATTCTCCTGATGAGGGTCCATGAGACTACGGTCGTATGGACCTGTCGAATGGACTTGATAATGGTCCAAGAAGGTCATCACTTCTCACTCTACTAAACCTGAACAATGTCAATGAGGGTTCTCATTCCTCATTCTACAAGACCTGACAAAGGTCAATGAAGGTTCTCATTCCTCATTCTACAAGACCTGACAAAGGTCAATGAAGGTATAATTCCTCATTCTACAAGACCGGACTAAGGTCAATGAGGGTATAATTCCTCATTCTACAGGACTTGTAGTCTGAGACCATGTCGTCTGAAGACCATGAGACTACAGTCGAATGAACCTGATGAAGGTCCATGAGGGTCATCATCCTACTAGATTGGATGAAGGTCGGTCGACTGGGCCCGATTGAGGTCCAATGGATTCTTCATACTACCTAATCTGATGAAGGCCGGTCGATTGGACCTGATGGAGGTCCAATAGACTCTTCATAATACTTAATCTGATGAAGGCCGGTCGATTGGACCTGATGGAGGTCCAAGGGATTTTTCATACTACCTAACCTAATGAAGGTCGGTCGAGTGGACCTGATAGAGGTCCAAAGGAATTTTCATACTACCTATCCTGATGAAGGTCGGTCGAGTGGACCTGATGGAGGTCCAAAGGATTTTTCATACTACCTAACCTGATGAAGGTCGGTCGAGTGGTCCTGATGGAGGTCCAAAGGATTTTTCATACTACCTAACCTGATGAAGGTCGGTCGAGTGGACCTGATGGAGGTCCAAATGATTTTTCATACTACCTAACCTGATGAAGGTCGGTCGAATGGACCTGATGGAGGTTCAAAGGATTTTTCATACTACCTAACCTGATGAAGATCGGTCGAGTGGACCTGATAGAGGTCCAAAGGATTTTTCATACTACTAGGCATGATAAAAGATTCCATATGTAGTCTGGAGTCTGCGGTATTAAATCAATGTCGTATGAATATGATGACTAACCTTTCATGTCTTCTGAGGAAGGTGATATCCATGTCTTGTCGAATGGGATCTTAAATAAGTGTAAGCCTCATACGTGTCATGTCGAGTGAGACATTCACCTCATGCTGAGTGTAGTGTCCAGTGGGACATTCACCTTATGATGAATCTTCATTTGAAGCATCTTCCTTGAGCCGCGACTACATCTTTATTATTGGTTTTATTCTAGGTCCCAAGATCATAACAAGCATGATAAATGTGTGAAAACAAATCGAAGAAGTTGCGGAATACTCACATCGATCGGTTGAGACGATTTGATGAAGAACAAAACTTGATTTTCCTCTTCAAGGTGACGCCCAAACTGACCAGTCCACTGCTCAACAGTTTCAGTTTTGCTTCATCCTTTTGAGCTTTGAATCTTCGTCGAACGATTCCCGGCTCGTGGGTGAGTTTCCCTAACACCTTCGTATAACTCTCGGTGTGCTAGCACTTGGTAATTTTGCCACAAACTTGCCCAAATTGCTTCCATTTTCGCCCAAAACAGAAGCAGTTCACTGCCTTTTGGGCGTGAACATTTGGAGAAGAGAGAGAGATATCAAATGTGTTGAGTTGGTTGGTAAAACAATTCCAAAATGCTTTATATATTTTCCATAAAATATATCAAAGATTTACCAAATTAATTATCAAATAATTAAATGGTAAATACTTTTCCAACCACTTGCACTATTTCAACAACTCACATCACTCAAAGTGTCAAGTTGCTTTTTCAATCAATCAATCACATCAATCAATCAAATGTCACATCACTCAAAGTGACGTTTGATTTGACGCTTGATGTGACGAATGATTTGACGCTTGACGTGACTCGCGTGCCGCACTCGAATTCGAAATGCGAATGCGCTCGCAATCACTCACGGGCTCGGGTTCGCTAATTCCTAATTAGCGAATTTTCCGTCGCGTCGTTATTAAATGATTACGCCTAACGAAATCACTATTCACATCGCTAACGAATTAATTCTGAATTAATTCGTTCGCCCGAATTAAAATCCAATTTAATTCCGCGTCGAAATCCAATTTCGTTTAATATATCGAATATATTAATTTTACCGATTAATTCCAATTAATCGTTCTCTCTCTTTAGACGATATTATCCCAGATAAAATATCTCTGTAATTAATCCCAGATTAATTTTCTCTCTCATCGAATTAATCCAGATTAATTAAAGTGCGAGTCATACATCATCGGTGAATCTTTGGGAAGCGACCCATGAGATCCCCGGATATGTTGGTAGTAAATCGGGTCGTCGACTATCCGAACACGTAAGTACCTCGTACCACGTTTACACCGATTCACAAGACAAGGTTGGCCTCTAGCAAAGCGCCATGCCTACCCAATTCTCCGGAAACATGCTTACAGGAATAAGCGATCTATATCATGCGTAGTATACGTAGTATTGCGTATTTCGATCCAGTATCGGACGGTCACGTGCTAGGCCTGAGGCTGGAGTTGTGGTCTGCCCCGTACGAAGCACTTGTCGGATGTCTGGCAACTAGTCTCTATAATCGGATATTTATGACCTAGTCATAATATCCCGATGGCCGCGCAGCACTTAAGAGCACTAATACGTATCCTACGTGACATCATCTCCACTATGACTGGAGTGATACTTCCGTCTTGACATCACACCCAATACTCTACGATTCTCAATATACCCAGTATCGGCGTACGCAGGACCTGTTACACCCCTGGACGACCTCAACTCAAGTATATCGATTGTCGTAAGCATTAGCGGTGCAAGTCTCGGGTTAAGACCAAATACACCTACCCTGATGTCGGACTCCTATAGACACATAATCATACTACCAATGGGATTCCGAGGGGGTCTATCCAGAGCGAATCTGTTTCCCGTACCATCGGTGAAACACAACCTCCTATTACACTTGCATGAGTATCCAATACCTAAATATATGAGAACTATGCCGTTATGCCCTCACAATGCGCATAACTGCAATACTAGTCTTTTACGTATTTATCGATGTCCAATCTCGATAATACTTTGACTAGGGATATTTAATGATTTATCCTACGTGGACTGATACTGTCTCATATCATTATCCGTCCAGGAACAAATCATAGGGACCTCTCATCATTTATACATCTAAGGTGATCTAATCACAAATGATAAGAGTGCAATCTCCTTGTCACATAGTTAATTTGTACAACAACACCATGATCTGTACAAATAGTGACGCTATGTGTCATAATTATCCAACAATCTCCCACTTGGCCTATAGCCAGTCACTCGAGTGTCTTACACCTGAACCATGTACGGTTGGCTCAAATTGCTGAGAAAAGCTTTCGTCGGCGAAATTTGCATGATTATCGTCTGATGTAATTTATTCGATCATCACATCGCTACGATGTATGATCCGAACGAATCAGATGAGTATCAAAGTATATATCTGGATCGTTGATGAGACCATTAATTCTTTAGCCTGTGCTGACGCCTAGCTCAGCTGCTAACAGAATTATATCTAATCTAATTAGATTATTACGACCCCATAAGGCTTCTATTGCTGCCTCAGCTGCTGCAATTAACCCGCATTTGTTGTTTATTCGGTAACAGTATCTTGCTTGGAAGATTTCTAGCTCACTGTACCGTTATTCAAACTGTATAGTACCGTTTGCGACTTTTAGTCGTCTTTATCGGTTATAGGAAACTTGCTACAGTGATCCCAGTCACTTCAAGTTCTCGTTCTCCATTGTCTAAGACAACATCCTTAGTTCTCTAAGATACTAAGTATGTTCTTAACTTCAATCCAGCGACTATCACTCGGATTGGCCTGTTTGTGAATCCATATGCTCAAAGCGTATGAGACACCAGGTCGCGTACATTTTTCAATGTACAATTTCACAGAGAGTGTTAACAACTTAAATCTATCCCAGTAGATCTTTATTCCTAGAATAAAGGTTGTTACTCCTGTGAATTCTACGGAGAATTTCTTATGAAAGCCAAGCTTTCACCGATTATTTCATGGGAATATCATTTCCAAGAAATGACATATATTATCATTATTTTAAGACATTCACTATCAGTGCGCTCCCACTAACCTCCTTATATACACAAGAATTATTTCCGTTTTGAATCAAATCATACACCATTATGATTACATCAAAACGTCAGTTCCAAGAACCTTATGCTTGCTTCAATCCAAACATGGATCGAATAACCAGCAAACCTTGTTTCCTGGTTTTAGTACGACAAAATCGTCAGGATGTTATAAACATCCTCCAAAAGGTTTCCTTTCCAGGAAAGCGATTTTGATCTTTAACTGACACATTTCATAAATGAAACGTGCAGCTTCAACAAGCATTATCCAAATGAATTTACCGTGGAAACCAGTAAAAGGTTGAACCATAATCAACACAATGTTGATAATGATACATTTCCGCTACAAGCCTAGCTAAGTACGTTGGTATGTTGCCATCCATGTATGTCTTCCTTGAAGACGTTTACAGCACCAATAGGCACAATGCCTTACGGTACATCAACTAGTGTCCAAACATAGTTGTTCTACATGGAATCCATTTCAGACTCATGGCACTTTGCCATAAAGGGGAGTCGATAACTTGTATCACTTCCTAAAACGTAGTCGGTTTGTCTTCCTCAATAAGATTGACATCTTTATGAGGTGACATTAGAAACCCATACCCCAGGTTGTTTTCTGATTCTCTCCGATCTATGCGGTTCTTGTGTATTTGAAGATTAATGGTATAGTTTCATCCTTGATGAACTATTTGTGTTCCATTAAGGACTTCATGCCTTGAAAAGTATCAATACGATTTTCATCGAGTTTTACTGACCTCCCACTGACCACTGCATATCGGTATTCCTCTTAGGAAAACCGCATGGTGAGCAACAATCTCATTGTTCTCAAGTGTGATGTATAAGTACTATACTTATGGTTTTCCCTAGGATAACCTATATTTGGCACTTATCCAATTTGGGTTCTAGTTTGGTATCATCCAAACGTATGCCTTGCATTCCCAAATTTTCAAGAGTGTGAAACCCTGTTTCTTTCCCATTCATATCCAATATGAATTCTGTCAAACAGATTTTTTTATGGAACCTTATTCTAAATAAGTTTTGCACTGTTAATGCATATCCGTTGAAGGAAAATGGTAGCTCAGAGCGACTCATGATAAACCTTATCATGTCCAACAAAATCCGGTTTCTCCGTATGGACACACCGTCAAACTGACGTGTTCCGGGAGGAGTCCTCATTTGAAAGAATACTATACTCTTTCAAGTATTTATGAAACTTATTGCTTAAGTATTTTGCATTACGGTCTTACCGTGACGGTATAATACAATAGCCGATCTGTCTGTCTATTTCGTGTCGAAACTCCAAAAGTTTCCGATTTGTGTTCTTCAAAAGAAACACATAACCACAACGTGATGTCACATCCGTTAAGGTCACGAAACATTCATATCCACTTCTAGCCTAGCTAGATATGGGCCCACTTACTTCACCATGAATTAAGGCTAACAGATCGGTGGCACTTTCACTATTACCAAGTAAATAGTGTTTTAGGTATTTTACCTAATAAACTAGATTCGTAGACTCTATTTGATTAGTCAAATTAGTCCTAGTACCCACTCTTCAAAAGTGTGGATATACGAGTCTTGCTTAATTGTGTCCCAGACAACAATGCCACATTCAAGTTTATTCTGATCAAATCAGTATGAGCTATTAGTTTGTCATATCATATTTTCGAGATTTTATTTATATTCAAAATATAAATACTGTTATTCACATCTAATGTGTTTATCTCAATGTCATCTTTATATAATGAAACACTTTAGTGTTCTAGAATATAAAGGTTTATCCGCAACGGATTAAACACTGATATAGAGATAATGTTCCTAGTCAAACTAGTTACATTATAACAACTTCCTAATATAGGTACAAACTCGAAGGGTAGTTCCTAAATTTAGGATTCTTCAATCGAAATAGCGACTTTCGTCCCGTTTCCGATTCGCAGATGAATCTGAGCTTGAAGTCAGTATCCTACTTACAGCAGATTCTGAATATCAATACATATATTTTATGTACCACACTAAGTATTTAAAATCCAATTCCAATACTAGTTGTGAACATAATTTTGACAAACATTCTTAAAGTCAGAGCCTAGCCCTTTCTTTAATTCCTTCATGTCTGCCATATCCAAACGGCAATCACTTTGGGATATGTCCTTTATCTTCCCAGAAGATTATAATGATTTTGCCTTTACCCTTTAATACATTTCAGAAGCCTTTGGCCAAGCCTTGGGTTTCTAAAATATCGACGAAGTAAGGCGCGCCTTGCGCTAATTGCCTAATTGCAAAGTTTGACTTTATCTCCTCGAGAATAGTCATTAATTTTCCAAGAATTATTAATTGCAATTTTAATACTTCTTAAATCTAAACATAGATTTATGACAAGTATATCGAATTAAGCACTAAAGTCATCATCACATAAATCTTCCAAAGATTATGCTCTACTATTTGCTTAATTCTGGGCTTAGGCATAATGTGTTATTTTATCAAATAAAGCAACTTATTTATTATTTCCAGGACCATCCTGAAATAATTCCCAATATGAAAATTAAACCATTTAAATATTTTAATCAAAGATTATATTAAATGTCCAATCTTTCAATGTTTCTGATTCAATAATCCAACTATTAATCAATTATTTCAGGTACTATATTATAATGTATTAATTGATTTTGAGTCCAACTATACAATCAAATATAATTTAAATTAATTAACCTCAATTACATTGATTACTATAATCCAATTATAAAATCAACTGTAAATTGAAATTAATTAATTCAAATATATTGATTACTATAATTCAATTATATAATCAAATATAATACAGTCCAACTGCTTAAATTAAAACAACATTAAATATTAGTCCAACTAATACTTTTAATTATTTGACGAGTGATATTTGTTTGAGCGCGTATGGCGAGTAATTGAACGAATATTGCATATTCAATTCTTGCCTCCCACTATTTTTCGGCGAGCCTCTAACCCTCTGTCGAGTACTCGGGAAACCGTGTTTCCTAGTGGGCTAGGATCCCGTTAAATATCACACAATCTTGACTTTGGCCAACAAATTGTATGATAATTAACTAGGTAAATCTCTAAGATCAATTGGATCCAATCCAATTCCTAGATCCAGTAGGCGGATATCCAAATCCTAAACATATATCTTATATATATGCCAATACATCCAATGTATTACCTAACCTTTTTTCCTCTAAACCATTAAGCCTTGGCTTTGGCACAACAAACTTAATGATTCTAGTCAAGCACGACCCATTGACCATGGAAAGCTTCGTAATCAATGTCGAGTGACAAGAAGTGGTCTTGACTTTGGCCAACAAAACACAACTTGGACAAGACACCGATATGGAACAAAACTCTCGTGATTCAAACACATCTTCGACGGACAAAGGGCTTGACTTTGGCCAACAACCTAATGCAGTCTCGGATCTTGAGTAAGAATCACTCAATGGAAGGAAAAACGCATGATATTGAGCGAGGGTTTTTCGCGTGCAAATTGGCTACCAATTTATTATCTTTGTTAAGGTCTCATCATCATACACCCTTAAACATGCATTCTAAACACATAATAAAGCACATATGAAAATAAATAATAATGATATGCGGATGGATACTTAACACATTGATCCTAGATCAAATCTCTCACTTTCTCTCTCAAGCTAGCACTTGTATTACTTCTACCCGTTACACCACACTTCTAAAGAAACCTCATTTACATTGAGGGGAATTGGTGAGAAGAGAATACAAAGAGAATAGAGGTGATAAGGCTGGACGCGCATGTCCAATTTAATAAATCGAATTTATTACAACAATTTCCAAAATTGCCCCCACCAGACTAATATCCATCCGATATACATTATTCATTCATCACAACCATGTATTCACACAAACATGTTATCAATCAATCTAATCAAATTAATTAATCTGATAATTAGTGATCATCCAATGTTCAAACAACGATTTGATTTTGCGCGAGTCAAACTCGTTTTTGCGAATAAGTACTCAAAGTACGAATTCTCGAATTAATTAAACTACAAAATAAATCCAATTTAATATATATTTAATACTAATTCACTATTTAATTCCAAATTAAATATTAAACTTTATTAATAAACCTTTTACGACTTAAATTCCAAATTTAATCGTAACGCGTCTCAAAGACCGATTAACGTCCAATGTCAATTCAATTAAAGTCTAATGGGCTTTTAATTGATTTCTTAAGGCGTGGACTTTTGGTCAACTCGGATCAAACCGAATAACCAAAATCCAATCCGGGAATTACCCCATAAGCCCATAAATCAATTTAGGCCCATTAGGCCCAATTAAACTTTAAAGGTTCATTAAGTCGCAATTGGGCTTTATGGAAGCGGTTTTAGGCCCAATTGGATCCAATCCAACTTGCCTAAACCCAACTTTGTATAACAAAGCCCATTAAGCCCATTTACAACATTAAAAGCCCAAATCCAATTTTAAGGCCTAAATAATTAAATTATCAAGTTCCAAATTTCCATTTAATTACCTAAAGTGTATATCATGATTAATCACCTAAATCAATATTTCCAAAACATCAAATTAGTCCAATTAATCATGTTCATCATCATCATCACATGTCCAACATATTAATGAAAAATCAAACCCATTAACCATGCTTAAAGTCTCGGCCAAGGGAGATAATTTTGTCCGATTTGAATTCAATCCAATTAATTCCACAATCGACATCGAATTAATATCCCGAATGATTCCAACACATCCAATGTCCAAAAAATCAAAATCCAAGACTAAATAGGGCTTGTTACATTTGGCCACTTGAAGGAATTTGGGGATTTTGTTCAATTTAAAATTCAATCCAATTAATATTAAATTAACATCATCCTATATGATTCTAACTCATCCAATAAATCAAAATCAAAAAATTCCATGAATTCCAAATGCCCTAAACTTTCGGCCAAGGTAACATATTTGGGGAAAAATTATTCCAAACCAATTTTATGAAATTGATCCAATCAAACTTCAATTAAACATATATTAAGCATATCAAATCATACAATTTCATCAAACATGCTCAAAAACAAGTTTACCCAAATTTTAACCCTAAAAGTTTCATGCTTGAACCTAGGCTCTTGATGCCATTGTTGGTTTTATTCTAGGTCCCAAGATCATAACAAGCATGATAAATGTGTGAAAACAAATCGAAGAAGTTGCGGAATACTCACATCGATCGGTTGAGACGATTTGATGAAGAACAAAACTTGATTTTCCTCTTCAAGGTGACGCCCAAACTGACCAGTCCACTGCTCAACAGTTTCAGTTTTGCTTCATCCTTTTGAGCTTCGAATCTTCGTCGAACGATTCCCGGATCGTGGGTGAGTTTCCTTAACACCTTTGTATAACTCTCGGTGTGCTAGCACTTGGCAATTTTGCCACAAAACTTGCCCAAAATTGCTTCCATTTTCGCCCAAAACAGAAGCAGTTCACTGCCCTTTGGGCGTGAACATTTGGAGAAGAAAGAGAGATATCAAATGTGTTGAGTTGGTTGGTAAAACAATTCCAAAATGCTTTATATATTTTCCATAAAATATATCAAAGATTTAGCAAATTAATTATCAAATAATTAAATGGTAAATACTTTTCCAACCACTTGCACTATTTCAACAACTCACATCACTCAAAGTGTCAAGTTGCTTTTTCAATCAATCAATCACATCAATCAATCAAATGTCACATCACTCAAAGTGACGTTTGATTTGACGCTTGATGTGACGAATGATTTGACGCTTGACGTGACTCGCGTGCCGCATTCGAATTCAAAATGCGAATGCGCTCGCAATCACTCACGGGCTCGGGTTCGCTAATTCCTAATTAGCGAATTTTCCGTCGCGTCGTTATTAAATGATTACGCCTAGCGAAATCACTATTCACGTCGCTAACGAATTAATTCTGAATTAATTCGTTCGCCCGAATTAAAATCCAATTTTAATTCCGCGTCGAAATCCAATTTCGTTTAATATATCGAATATATTAATTTTACCGATTAATTCCAAATTAATCGTTCTCTCTCTTTAGACGATATTTATCCCAGATAAAATATCTCTGTAATTAATCCCAGATTAATTTTCTCTCTCATTGAATTAATCCCAGATTAATTAAAGTGCGAGTCATACATCATCGGTGAATCTTTGGGAAGCGACCCATGAGATCCCCGGATATGTTGGTAATAAATCGGGTCGTCGGACTATCCGAACACGTAAGTACCTCGTACCACGTTTACACCGATTCACAAGAAAAGGTTGGCCTCTAGCAAAGCGCCATGCCTACCCAATTCTCCGGAAACATGCTTACAGGAATAAGCGATCTATATCATGCGTAGTATACGTAGTATTGCGTATTTCGATCCAGTATCGGACGGTCACGTGCTAGGCCTGGGGCTGGAGTTGTGTCTGCCCCGTACGAAGCACTTGTCGGATGTCTGGCAACTAGTCTCTATAATCGGATATTTATGACCTAGTCATAATATCCCGATGGCCGCGCAGCACTTAAGAGCACTAATACCGTATCCTACGTGACATCATCTCCACTATGACTGGAGTGATACTTCCGTCTTGACATCACACCCAATATTCTACGATTCTCAATATACCCAGTATCGGCGTACGCAGGACCTGTTACACCCCTGGACGACCTCAACTCAAGTATATCGATTGTCGTAAGCATTAGCGGTGCAAGTCTCAGGTTAAGACCAAATACACCTACCCTGATGTCGGACTCCCATAGACACATAGTCATACTACCAATGGGATTCCGAGGGGGTCTATCTAGAGCGAAGCTGTTTCCCGTACCATCGGTGAAACACAACCTCCTATTACACTTGCATGAGTATCCAATACCCAAATATATGAGAACTATGCCGCTATGCCCTCACAATGCGCACAAGTGCAATACTAGTCTTTTACGTATTTATCGTTGTCCAATCTCGATAATACTTTGACTAGGGATATTTAATGATTTATCATACGTGGACTGATACTGTCTCATATCATTCTCCGTCCAGGAACAAATCATAGGGACCTCTCATCATTTATACATCTAAGGTGATCTAATCACAAATGATAAGAGTGCAATCTCCTTGTCACATAGTTAATTTGTACAACAACACCATGATCTGTACAAATAGTGACGCTATGGGTCATAATTATCCAACATTTATATTGTCGAGTGGGATAGCATCCTCATGATGTGTATCCATGTAATGTTGAATGGAACTTTAGGCAACTCACCATACTTATCTGTCGTGTCGAATGAAACTTCAGCCAATAACTGATCCTTCCTCCATGTCGTGTCGACTGGAACCTTAGCCCCTAACTAAGACATGTTCCTTGTCGTGTCGAGTGGTGCTTCAGCTCATAGCTAAGACTTTTACCTTGTCGTGTCGAGTGGACCCTCTGTCAGATACTAAGCCTTCTTCCATCTAGTAATGTCGACTGGGATGTCCATGCCAAGTATTCATTTGTGTATTGTCGTATGGGACATCCTTCTTGTTGGGGTTAGTGCTCAGAGCGCCAATTCCCGGTTGTATTTTTGTTAAATACTTCTGTAAAACATTATTATTATGAATAATATATGCAGTTTCTATAATATAATCTATATTTCTATATGGTAAAGACGTAATGACCCTAGAATGATTAGTCATGATACAGTTGCAAAAGCGTCGCAACGGACATTGAGAAGTATCATGACGTTGTCATTCTCAGACAGTTCCTGGTCAAGGTTTACACTACTTGGTCAGTATAGTAAACCCGTTGAGACCGGTACATGTCGTATACTGGAATATATGATTCCAATGGTTTCTCAATGAACCATTAGTCTTGGAGACTAGTATAGACGTGTAGGTGTTTATAGCGGATAAACACTGAACGACTCACCGAAGATTCTTAATGGATGGTACACCAGCGTCAATAAGAATCTTCTTGGGTTGAGTAGCACTTGTGATTCTTAGACTTGAGATGCCATTGTGGGCACATGAGACATCTTCTACACTTAGACGGCAGTCACGTCACCGATCTATTAAGATCAGACCTCCGCCTGTTCGTTGGGTGTAGACAGATCCTCAGGGTGTCCTATGTGTATCAAGATAGGATCCGTCAGTTCTGTGTATCAGAGCATAGGTAGTCCATATGATTAGCAATCAGATAAAACCATGGGCCCGTGGTAAAGTTTAGAAGCTAGTTCTAAACATTCTTTTTGAGATTGCTAATAGAATAGTGGACTGGATAATCCCGATAGAGATTTGACGTTTACATCTATATCTCTGGGATTTATCCGGATACCTGTGACGGAGGAATTATACATTTGCGATGACCTCGACCTGTATGGTTCAGCGAGATTATCCGTGATCGTCATAATCTACGGGTGGATAGATTATGGACACGAAATTAGATTTTGTGACGGATATACCTGAACCTAGAGAGTCTCAATAATGAAACATACTCGTTGAGCACTAGAGCAACATAAATAAATAATATTGATTATTTATAAAGTCGTTTAATGGTTAAACGCAAGATACATGCTAAAGAGACTAGATAGTCATTTCCTTAATTATTGTGTATTTACATTTAATACTTGATTAATTTAAATACACATTAATTAATAGTCAAAATGAGTTATTTGACTTATTTCCTAAATGAATATATGTTTTTAATATTTAATGTAAATATTTACATATATTTAATATATTTGTATTTGATTAATTAATTAATTATTTAATTGTTAAATGATTAAATTAATTAAAATATAAATATCTTACATTAGGATATTTAAAGTAAATGACATTAGTTGCATTTGTTGACCAAAATAAATATCTAATAAAGTAGTTTATAAGATATTTGTGCAAGTTGATATAATGATAATTGAAATGAAATTGAAATTACAATTTCTTGCATTTGGTATATGCAATTTCGGCCAAGGCATATTTTTGCCTTAATATAAATTGTTTTCATTTTCATTTCATCAAGTTAACCTAATACACTTTACAAGAAACACCATTAAAGAAAACAAAGAAAGCAAGTGAAGGAGAAAAGGAAAAACTTAAAGAAAAGCTTGGATTTTGTAAGTTTTTCAAACTTACTATTAGAAAGGAATTTGTTCCTTAGGATCTAGGCAACATCTTGTGATGTTCTTAAGTTATTATTTTCATTATTTCTTGTGTTTTTGATGATGGAAATTTGGTTGAAAGTGTTGAGCATGTGTAATGAAGAAAGGTTGTAACTATTGTAGTTATAAACATTCTTTTAAGGTTTTTGAAACCATGTTGCTAATCTAGAGTTATTGACCCACTCTTAAATGACCTAGATTTGATCTTGAGTTGTTTCATTGTGTTGAGACTTGGATTGGATGGAAGAATGATGATTGAAGTAATTGATTTAATGTATTTGGTCTAATTTGTCCAATTTGAGGAAATTGAAAAATTAGGGTTTTTAACTAATTCCAAATTTGGGGGTTTTCATATATGTTGAGAATTTGGGTGTGTATATGATGCATGCAAAGTTTCATGTTGATTGGATTTCATTTGGATGAGTTTTGAAGCATGAAATGACCAAATGGTCAACTTAGGCACCAAATGGTGCATTCGGCCAAGATAAGGAAAATTGGGGATTTTGGTTGCTTTGGTGTTTTGATGTTTTGAACATCATAAGTTCATCTTAGAAATGATTTAGAATCATTCAAAATTGATTGGATCAATTTCGGACTAAAACGGACAAAAATACAAAGCAAGGGCATTTCGGTAAATTCACTTAAAATTGTTTTATTGAATTTATTTTCATAATTTGATTATTGGAATATTAAATAAATATGTTTATTTAATTAATCCGAGAAAAATTTTTGAAATCTGAAAATCGGATTTTCACCGCTTCCGCTGCGTTACCGGACTCACCCCCTAAATAACCCATACACTTCTCATGGCAAGTCTTTATACAGGTAGAGTGGGGCTGCTGGATATTCCAATGCAAGACACATTGCTTCGTCGTATGGGGTGAATGGTAGGAAAATTGGTGAAATTGGAAGGATGCGCCTTGTTCTTTCATGGTCGAATGAGGAGATGAAAATCCTTCCATGTAGTTTGGAGGAGATGGAAATCCTTCATCGTCTGAAAGATATGATAATTTTTTTCACATAGTATGAAGGAGATGACAATCCTAGAGTTTACTTCTTGGCTGATTGGGTATGTTGGAGGATTTTGAGGGTATTCTCATGTCGATTGGGAGAAGCATGTTGATTGGGCCAGGTGTTGGTAAATGTAGGTCGATTTGAGCAAATGAGTTTCTCCATAAGTTGGAGTTTTGTGAATGATAGTTTTCTTTCTAAAGTAATCAATGAATACTTATTTGGGAAGCTATGATGTCCCCAAGGCGACAATGGGTGGTCATCTAACCCCTTTTTTTATTGACTAATTACATCAAGTATCGCTTTATTGAAGTACATTGCTAGCATATCAGTTGTAGGGTCCATTGGGCAGATTTGAGGTTCTCTTATTGTGATGGCTGATGGAATTATCTATTTTCTTGTTTCTCAATTTGAGCCTGGGCCATGACATGATCCATAGTGTAGCATCGAAATTTAGTGAGCTTTTTATAGAGTCCACTTTCTGAAAGTAATCCATTTTTGAATGCTTCCACTGCAGTAGGCTGATAGAGATATGGGATTGTTATCATTTCTTTATTGAAGCGAGCCACGTAGCTTCGCAAGGACTCCCGTCTCCGTTGTTGGATTGCATTAAGGTCATTAGTGGTCTTCTCAAGCTTGCAAGAACTTACAAAATGCTCCACAAATTTATCAGTTAGTTCCTGATATGACCCAATAGTCCTGTATGATAGATTGAGGAACCAAGTGAGGGCTGAGACCGCCAATGTTTCTCCGAATCCTCTACACATTCCAACTACCTATTGATGAGGAGCCAGATCAGTCGACATCATCTTGTATTTGTAATGGATCACATGATCGTTCGGGTCTGTGGATCCGTCATACAGCTTCATATCTGAAGGACTGAACTTCCTTGGTAGTTCGATGGAAGTGATGGTGTCCAAAAATGGGGTATCTGAGATCGTGCCGGCTCGGTATTTTCTCACTGGTAGTCTGACACCAGGTAGGCTGGAGAGAATTGCATCTTTGAACTCCTGCATTTCCTTGCGCATGGTGGAGGCAACTTGCCGTGCTTGGTCGGTTGAGGAAATATGTTGACTTCTTTCTTGATTTGGTGGATGGTTGTCTGATGGCAGATTGTCACTTGTCACATTGTTGAATGCCCCTAAGAGATTGGTGGGGATTGTGGGATTGCCCGGAAGGTCTGTAGTATCAAGTTGTCGGGAGGTTGAAGAGATTTGCTCCAGTTGCTTCTGGAGGGTTATATTGGAGATTCGCATGGCTGAATTTTCCTCATATAAGACTCGTAATCGTTCTTGTAGAATGGCCAATTGAGAGGCCATAAGATCTAATGTCTGATCGCTGCTAGAAGCCATGTGCAGCTGTGTTGAAGGGATCATAGACTGAGAGATCTTCGTCTGCTATGAATCGCTAAGGCCCCCACGGTGAGCGCCAAATTATGGACGCTGGTTTTCGCTCGAGGTCCACAATCGAGAATTTATAGGTTGGGGGCACTAGCGATCCTACAAAATAAAGGTAGAGTGAGCGTGAAGGTTACTGCCCACCGGTGTGGTGGGTGCCGTAGGTACTCCGACGCTCAAGTCAGTGATGAAGACGAGCTGTAAGTAATGGAAGAGCAAGGCTAGAGACTACATTGATCCTCGTGGATTACCGTGAGGGCGATAGATATGATATGATGAGAGCTCTGGAGAGAAGATTTTTGAGCTATGAGAGTTCTGGAGAGAATATTATTGAACTATGAGAGTTGTGATCCCCATTCTCTTCTGGATCTCGGTTCCTTTTATAAGCTATTTGAGGTGAGATTCATGAATGCGTTTAATTGACATACGTTTTGTGTGTTGGTAACGGTCGTGTCATGAAGGACTATTATGGGCAGTCATGAAGACTGGAAACGGCTGGGTTATGAGGGGTATTTATGAGTCTGAGCGTTTCATGGGCTGGCGTATGATGGGCCTTGGTTATGGTTTGGATGTGGGGTATTTTACTGGGAGTGGGCCCGTGAATCTTCGAGCCTGGGTCTTATGTTGGGGAGTCTGGGGTGCGTTCAGTGTTAGGTCTGAAGTAAAAGGTCGAAATTGCCCTTGGCCAAATTTGGCCCATACAATATAAATGATCTTATCTGTCCATGCGTATTTATTAGAAAGTCAGAGACTGGATTTGCTATTATAACAATATAAGTCGATGATATGAACCTAATTGGGACTCCTGAAGAGCTTTTAAAAACTGCTGAATATTTGATAAAAGAATTTGAGATGAAAGACTTGGGAAAAACAAAATATTATCTCAGCTTGTAGATCGAGCATAAAACTGACGGAGTATTTATCCATCAGTCTGCATATATTGAAAAAATTCTCAAATGTTTTAACATGGATAATGCTCATCCATTAAGTACTCTCATGGTAGTCCGATCTCTCGATTCTAAAAAGGATCAATTCCGCCCTAAAGAAGATAACGAAGAGATATTTGGTCCTAATGTAACATATCTTGGTGCAATTGGCACCTTGCTATATTTAGCTCAATGCACCAGACCAGATATTACATTCTCGGTTAATTTATTGGCAAGATTTAGTTCTGCGCCAACTTGACGACATTTGAATGAAATCAAACATATATTTCGTTATTTTCATGGGACAAAAGACTTGGGATTATTTTATTCAAATGAGTTAAAAAAATATCTAGGCCTTGTTGGTTACACTGATGCATGATATCTCTCTGACCCTCATAAGGCACGTTCACAAACAGTGTATGTTTTTAGCTACAATAACACAACAATTTCATGGCGATCTACAAAACATTATTTTGTTGCTACCTCATCCAATCACTCAGAGATAATTGCACTACATGAAGCAAGTAGAGAATGTATATGGTTAAGGTCACTTATCCATCACATCCAAAGCACATGCAACTACATGAGAGTAAACAAATTGGTGTCAAGCAAATACGTTCAACTGATAACTTCGCAGACCTATTTACTAAAGCTTTACCGACATCAACATTTGAGAAGCTTGTATATAGCATTGACATGCGCCGACTTAGCAAATTATCCTGATGATATCTTTGGGGGGAGCATTTCATCAGATAAGCATTTCATCAGATGGAGCATAATCATTGACATTAAGAAATACCGTTGGATAAAAGCGCATTGTACTCTTTTTCCTTCGACCAGGTTTTTGTCTCATTAGGTTTTACCGGCAAGGTTTTAATGAGGCAATGTAAGGTCAATTATTGTAAAATTAGAGTGATGAGTTCTAAGGGGGAGTGTTGTAAATTAGATGGTCCCTTACACTTTATTTTCTATTTTAGCTTATCCCACATTGCTTAGGGATAATGATATTATCTTAACTTCTCTCTATAAATAGCTTATCCCACATCGCTTAGGGAGAATAATCTTAACCTAACCTCTCCCTATAAATAAAAAGCAAATCTTATATAATTTATTCATTTAAAAAAATCAATAAGAAAAGAAACGTGCAACTTTACAAGGTACTATTTTATTCTATTTCTCTCTTATTTTATAACACTACCAAAATTCTAATTTAACTTTCACATAAAATTTCGATAATTATATATAATTTAATAAAAAAATTAATTATAAAGATTAGGTTAATTGTAGATAATTTAATATTTTTTTTTATTTTGACATGATAATATAATATGGTTTCTTATTATAATAAAATTCTTATAAAATTATAATATGTATTTGTATTATAATATGATTTTTATTTAATAGATTTATTAATTTAATTTTATAAATTTAATATGAAGCCGCCACGTGGAGCGAAAAGGAGGCTTAAAAATATTTAACTCTTATATATATATATATTATTTGTCGGATTATCTGTGATATTATTCAAAAATTAATCGGTTACTATAATATGCTTTATTGTTTCAATAGAGTTCTTATTTAGTAGATTTATAAATTTAATTTTATAATTTAATATTATTTTTTTTATTGTAATAGAAAAGTATAATATATTTTCTTATTTTATAGAGTACTTATTAAATTATAATATTTATTTGTATTATATAGGTTTTTTATTTATTAAAAAATATATTTGTAAAGATATTTTAATTTCATAATTTAAAAATAAAAATTAATTATAGATATTGAATGCCACATATGTTTTTTATTTAATGAGATTATAATATGTTTTCCTATTATAATATATTTTGTATTTTAATATTATTTATTAATAATAAATTAAAATATTAATGAATTAAATCAATAGGTTTCTTAATTTAATAGTAGATTATGTTTGTATATTGTAATTGGTTTCTTATGTTAATAGTGATTGTACAAATATTTTAATATTTTAATTTTATAATTTAATAATAAAAAATGAATTGTTGAGATTATGATAATTGTAGATAATTTAATAGTGTTTTTTTAATTTTAATAAGATAATATAATATGTTTCTTATTATAATTGGTTTCTTTATTTTACTTTTATAATTTTATAATAATAAATTAAAACATTAATTAATTAATATATTTCTTACTTTAATAGTGGTTTATATTTGTATATATTAACAGTTTTCTTATGTCAATAATTTATTATTTTCATTTCGTAATTGTAATATATATATATATATATATATATTATTTGTCGAATTATCTATGATATTATTTAATAATTAATTGGTTACTATAAATATTTTCTTGTTATAATATGGTTTTTATTTAATAGTTTTATTAATTTAATTTTATAATTTAATAATATTTTTTATTTGTAATAGGATAATATAATATATTTTCTTATTTTAATAGAGTTCTTATAAAATTACAATATGGATTTTTATTATAAAGGTTTTTTATTTATTAGAAAAATAATTGTAGAGATTGAGTGTCACGTATATTTTTTTATTTAACGAGAGATTATAATATGTTTTCATATTATAATAGGTTTATTTTTTTTAATATAATTTAGTAATAATAAATTAAAATATTAATTAATTGATTAAATCAATAGATTCTTACTTTAATAGTAGATAATGTTTGTATATTGTAATTAATTTCTTATGATAATAATGTATTAATTTAATCATTTTTTTTATTCCCAGATGCCGTGACTTGGTGATGTAGGGCTCAAGATCTGACTTTCAGAACCTGAGTTCAAATCTAGAGAGTGCGTTTCTTGTAAGAGTCTGTGGCAGTCGAGAGTTTTACTTGCTCCGCTTAAGCTCGGAATTGGTGGTTTTGCTCCGCTTAAAAAATTATTATTTTAATTATATAATTTAATGATAAAAAAATAATTGTAGAGATATATTAATTTTATAATTTATTAATAAAAAATTATTTGTTGAGATTAAGATAATTGTAGATAATTTAATCGTGTTTTTATTTTATAGGATAATTTAATATGTTTTCTTATTATAATTGGTTTCTTTATTTTAATTTTATAATAATTGTACGGGCCAAATTTGGTCTGAGGGCAATTTCGACCTTTTACTTCGGGCCCAATGCTGAACGCACCCCAAACGCTCCTAACGATGCCCTAAAATATCATCCAGGCCCAAGTTACCATCCCAAAACCCGCAAACTTAAGGCAACTCGGGTCCAGTACGCATGGGTCCAGATATTCACAAAGCCCAGGCCCAATGAGTCTCAACACATGAGAACAAAGGATCATCCAACGGCCAGTCAACTTAATGTCCAGCCTCATAAACAAGAACCAGCCGTTCCAGCCTACAAACGGGCAGATGTACTAAATACCCCTCATGAAGTTGGTCGTAACTGACTCCCAACATACAAGTAATCAAAGAGCATTAAATGCACATGCACCCTTAAAAGCATGTATATAAACGAAGAAGGTCTAGGCAGAAGGGGGGAGCTCTCAGACTGATAGCCAAAACACTACTCTCTCCATAGCTCTCAAAACCTCTCATCTACCGCGCTCACGACAGTTGGCAAGGATCAAGGTAGCATCTGACCTTGCTCCTCCTCTTACAATTTAATGCATCTCATTACCATCACTGACTTGAGCGTCGGAGTGCCCCCGGCACCCACCACACCGGTGGGTAGTACTCCCGCTCACTCTACATCTTTGTTTTGCAGGATCGCCAGTACCCCATCCTCTCGACGAAATCTCAATTGTGGACCTCGAGCGAAAACCAGCGTCCACAATTTGGCGCCCACCGTGGGGCCTTAGCGATTCATAGCAAGCAAAGACCACTCAGTCTACAATCCTTACAAACAGACACCAGATCATGTGGTGGCATAATCAGCCACTCTACAAAACAGTTACGATCAATGGAAGATGAAAATTGATCCATGTAAAACTCCAGTACTAATCTCCAATAGTATCTGGAACATAATTCATTCTTCGGCCACTCAAAGGCGTGAGGCTACAACTCTTTTCAACTATCTTATCAACCCAATTTCTTAGAAGCATTCGAGAATATGGAAAGTGAAAATCCACCATTAGATGACTATCCATTTAATCAACAAAGAATCCATCATATTTCTCCAGCTGACCAATCAAGGCAAGTCACATCTTCCATGTGAAATGAAATGTTGGAGTAATTCTCTCCAGTCTACCTGCAGTCGAACTATCAATAAAGAAAAGCTGAGTCTGGATAACATCTACACTCTTTCCCTATAAAGCATCAATCCATACTACATGGATGGATTGTCACTACCTCAGGACAACATGGGAAAATTATCATTGATGGAATGTCATCCATTCCAGCCGACGTGAAAGATGACATGAGTGGATAGTTATTTTCTTCAGACGACAGAGATAAATCTCAATCTTCTTCATACGTCATGAAAGTTGTGTCGTCTACTTCAGACGATGCTAATAAGATTTTCATCCCATTCAGAGGGCGTGGAAGGATTGCCATCTCCTCATGTCTACATGAAAAGTTCTTCATCTCCTCCAGACTACGTGAAAGGTTTGTTTTCTTATCCAGTCTACATGAAATGATTTTCATCTATTCACAATATGAAATGTATGGATACCATTAACTTCAGACTATATAGGAAATCAGTCATCGTGTCTAGTAGAATTATTATTCTCATAGAAATTCATCAGGTCTGATAGAACGAAGACTTTCTTGAACCTTCATTAGGCCTAGTCGACCCTAGCCTCATAGATTCTTATCAGATTCAATAGAGTGGACTCTTATCCACCTTCATCAAATTCAGTAGACAATAGATTTATGGACACTCATCAGGTTTAGTCTATTGTGGTTCTTTTGACCTTCACCAGGTCTAAAGACTGGATATGATAATTTTAAAAAAAAAATTGGAACCTCACAAGCGACAAATATTTGAGATAAAGTGAGCTCAACTATCCTAAGCTGAAAAGTTGAGTTAAATAAAGAAGCTCAATTACCCGCAGTACAAAAAAAACCACACTACATATGTAGGATGAATGGCCCCAACACGCAATAAAGTGGTACACTCACCCAAGCTCCATGGGCAGCCCATGTTAAATAGGAAAACACAAAAATAAACCATTGGCATAAGCCATGGAGAGAGAAAATGTGGTGGCATTTTGTGCATTGGTAGTATACTCATTAAGGCCCTACACTTTATGGTTTGGCATGTTGTTCATTGGAATTTTGTTAATTTATTCCTTCAACAAACGTAGACTTCATTGCTTGGCATTTGGTGCATTGAATTCTTGATATTATATTTCATCAACAAACATAAGTAGGTCCTACACTTTATTGTTTGGCATGTTGTGCATTGGAGTCTTGTTAGTGTAATCATCAACAAACGTGGGCCCTATTGGATACAATAATATATTTCCATATTTTCCATTCGACAAAAAACCACATGCAGCCCCACTCGACCAATATATATATATAACCACCCAGATGCCAATGAGAAATAACGTTACACCTTATCATACTACACTTTGAACATTGCTCTTGATTTTGCATGCTTTGGCAGCAAGCACATTGGCTTTAATTATGTTATTAATTATTTCTAAGGGCACATTTCATGCTACATATGTGTAACCTAGTCCACGTAGGTTGAAAAATTGGCATTTATAAATTTATATCCATGATCCACATCAATGTGGTTTGGCATGCAGCCCATATGGGGCTTTTGCTTTGACTAGGAGTACTTGTTCACTGTCTACATCCGCTTCGATGGAGCTTGATGCAAGGTCATCTTTCTTCTTAATTCCACTCACAAATCACAATGTTATCATTCATCAAAAGCATGCAAACAGTGCTTTCACATTATACGCATCCTAGATTTTATCAACAAATTCATGTGATTAATTTCTTAGTCATTCAACACTGGAGTTAATAAATGGTCTTGGTACCCACAAAAAGCAACCCAATAGCCGAAGAAAATGCTCAAGCATAATAAAGTGACACACTATCAAAATTCAGCCCAAGTGCAATAGAGCAGCCCAACCTTAGCAGCCTGAGCCCAGAGGAATGTGAAAGCCCAAGACTGCCTTCCAAAAGCCCACACGTGAATGACCGGTATTCGTAGCAACTTGTTGTCACACCCAGGTCTCTTAGTCCACATGTGTAACCTAACAAATCAAAACTGATGACCTACCATTTGCAATAATGAAAACAAGCCAAAAGTCAAGTGGAAATGACCCATAACAAGTTATCAAAGCAAAAGTAAATTAATTTACTATCAAACCCACCAATTCATGCGACAATCTCCCATATGCGACCATTTGCAGCATGGAAACCTGTGCCAAGACTTCTAAGCATTCTGGTCCACGTTCAGAAGCTCCTGTCATGAGAAGGGAAAGCCACGCCTTTGGCCCCACTCATTCACATCCCTTCATTTACAGAAATCACACATGTCGCGTAGATTGCCCATCCAACACTACTCTAAACAAAGCCTTATTGAGTCGACCAATTTCAGTCCCAGTGGACAAAAAAAAAATATTGTTACAAAATATCACCATAGGGCCCACTCGATGAAATTTGCTTTATAATATGTGGTCAGAGGATCACACTTGAGAGGACATAAGTTAGATAGCTGAGTATACAAAATAGTTAATCGACACCAACTCACAGCCTGTCGAATGAAGTTATTAAATCTTAGAAGACCATTAGTTGTCGTGGACAACAGAGATGCCATATTATTTCGTACATTTTTATACACTTTGACGACATCTAGCCCATCCGAAAATTAGTCCAATCGACAAATCCTCTAAATGACAGAGTGAGGATAGTAGTATGAGGAATTAGACCCTCTTTGACCTTTCTCAGGTTTAGTAGGGTGAGGAATGAAGACTTCCTTGGATTTTCATCAAGTCCATACGATAAGTTCATTCGACCGTCGTCTCCTGACCTTCATTAGGACAGGTAGAGTGAAAATTCTCATGGACCATCTACAGGTCTAGTATATAATGAGTAATGACTTCTTCGGACTTTCATCAAGTTCATTCGACAAGTCCATTCATCAGTAGTAATATGACCTTCATCAAGTCTTGTAGTATGAAGATTCTCATAGATATTCATTAGGTTCATTGGATTATGTCTTATGGACTTCCATCAGGTCCATTTGATAGTCCATTCGACAGTAGTATCATGGACCTCCATCAGAACTAGTAGTATGAGAAGGAAAGACTCATAGACCTTTTTCAGATCTAGTAAATGTAGACTCCCATGAACCTTCAGAAGGTATAGTGGAGTGTGTATACTTTCTTGGACCTTCATTGGGTCATGTAGAGTATAAACTCTGATGTACCTCATTCGAGAATAGTAGAATGAAAATTTTCTTAGACCTCCATCAGATCTGGTAATTTATAGACTCTAATGTACTTTCATCAATATGAATTGTCATCTTGATACATAAGACAATGAAACATCCTCCATATGGAATCTCTTTATCAACCTTCTACCCAGTCGACACAACGGGCACGTAAATAATCTCTCATTGTTTCAGAAAACAGAGTATGTTTCTTACATTGAAGAGCAATTAACTAGTCACTCGACAAATCCTCCAGACGACAGGTATCATTATTCTCCTTATATACTTACCTTGATTGTGGGTTTGAAATTTGCAAGCAATGCCATATGACAAAGTTGAAGACCTGGACTACTCTTGTATGGAGTGTATCATGAACCTTCACATGGTTCGGACGACTGGGAACATCTCACATGGCTCATGTAGAGTCAATTTATGACCTTCATCTGGTTTAAAAAAAAAAAATTTGAAGACTCCCCTGGTCCATGACCAGTAGTATGGAGGTTGTCCTGACCTTCATCTGGTCCAGTCGACCGGGGACATCCCTCATAGACTCATGTCTAGTCAAGTTGTAGACATGGATTACACATGTCGTATGACTTATACCTTCATGGCCTCAGCAAGTCCAGTTGACCGGGGACATCCCTCATAGACTCATGTCTAGTCAATTTGTAGACTTGGATTACACATGTTGTATGACTTATACCTTCCTGGCCTCAGCAAGTCCAATCGACCGGGGACATCCCTCATAAACTAATGTCTAGTCAAGTTGTAGACATGGATTACACATGTCGTATGACTTATACTTTCCTGGCCTCAGCAAGTCCAGTCGACCGGGGACATCCCTCATAGACTCATGTCTAGTCAAGTTGCAGACATGGTTTACACATATCGTATGACTTATATCCTGACCTTCATCTGGTTCAGCCGACTGGGTACTTCCCCAATGGCTCTTCTAGAGTCAAATTTATAACTACTCATTCGTTTGGTCCAATCAGTAGGTAGCATCAAATGTTCGGGTACACCTACATACCAATGTCTCATCCCAAGCGACACAAGCGTCAAGTACTCTCCAAGCCAATGACTCATTGACTTAGAGAGTAGGGGACAAACTGTACGTGCCAAATTTGGTATGAGGGTAATTTCGACATTTTACTTCGGGCCCAATGCTGAACGCACCCCAAATGCTCCCAACGATACCCCAAAATATCATCCAGGCCCAAGTTACCATCCCAAAACCCGCAAACTTAAGGCAACTCGGGTCCAGTACGCATGGGTCCAGATATTCACAAAGCCCAGGCCCAATGAGTCTCAACAGCTGTGAACAAAGGATCATCCAACGGCCAGTCAACTTAATGTCCAGCCTCATAAACAAGAACCAGCTGTTCCAGCCTACAAACGGGCAGATGTACTAAATACCCCTCATGAAGTTGGTCGTAACTGACTCCCAACATACAAGTAATCAAAGAGCATTAAATGCACATGCACCCTTAAAAGCATGTATATAAACGAAGAAGGTCTAGGCAGAAGGGGGGAGCTCTCAGACTGATAGCCAAAACACTACTCTCTCCATAGCTCTCAAAACCTCTCATCTACCGCGCTCACGGCAGTTGGCAAGGATCAAGGTAACATCTGACCTTGCTCATCCTCTTACGACTTAATGCATCTCATTACCATCACTGACTTGAGCGTCGGAGTGCCCCCGGCACCCACCACACCGGTGGGTAGTACTCCCGCTCACTCTACATCTTTGTTTTGCAGGATCGCCAGTGCCTCATCCTCTCGACGAAATCTCAATTGTGGACCTCGGGCGAAAACCAGCATCCACAATAATAAATTAAAATAATAATTAATTAATAAGTTTATGTTTAATTGCAGTTTATGTTTGTATATATTAACATGTTTCTTATATTAATAATTTATTATTTTAATTTAGTAATTGTAATCACACACATATACACTTTACCAGATTATTTATGATATTATTTAAAAATTAATCGGTTATTATAATATATTTTTGTGTTATAATATGGTTTTTATTTAATAATTTTATTAATTTAATTTTATAATTTAATACTATTTTTATTTGTAATATAATAGTATAATATATTCTCTTATTATAATATAGTTCTTATAAAATTATAATATATATTTTTAAAAAATAGATTTTTTATTTAATACAAAATTAATAGTAAATATATTTTAATTTTATAATCTAATAATAAAAAATTAATTATAGAGGTTAATTGTAGAGATTAAGTACCACATATGTTTTTTTTTTTATTTTAATGAGAGATTACAATATGTTTCTTTATTTTAATTTTATAATTTAATAATATTAAATTAAATTATTAATTTATTAATTAAATCAATAGGTTTTTTACTTTAATAATAAATTATGTTTTTATATTGTAATATGTTTTTTTAATGTTAATAATGTACTATTTTAATTTTATAACTTAAAAATCAAAAAATAAATGTAGAGATATTTTAATATTATAATTTAATAATAAAAAATTAATTGTAGAGATTATGTTAATTGTAGATAATATAATATTTTTTTTAATTTTATTTTAATAGAATAGCCTAATATGTTTTCTTGTTATAAAAAAATTCTAACAAAATTCTAATATATATTTTTTTTTATTGTAATATGCATTTTTATTTAATAAATTTATTAATTTAATATTATAATTTTAATATGAAACCATCATGTGACACTTTGTGTGTATATATATTAGATGGTAAATGGATAAAATTTAAGTTCGAACATTGGAGTGGAAAGAACCTGTAAGGGTATGTTTGATATTGTGGTTTGACCTGTAGTGAGATGACAAGATCAAAAAATCATATTTGGGTCAAAATATAATTTTTAAATGTTTTGTTAATGATGATAAATTACGATTATTAATAATGTTTTCTTTCAAAATTGAGTTTTATAAAAATTAAAAATTTTAACTTTTTTCCACCATCCCGTGCAAACCGGAGAAACCATGGCGTGATGACACAGACAACAGTCCTACAGTTGGCGTTACAGAACAAAAAGAGCCATAATTATTTTTACAACATAAATCAGAATTTCATAACATAATTTATGAACCATTATTTATGAATCACACTTTTCTAAAGGTAATACGAAAGAGAATCTAAGTCGAACGTCAAACGGGGTTATTGCCAGAACTGTAGGATGGACGGTCTATTAAATTAATAATTAATAATTATAATATGGAAAAAAAAACATTTGACAAACATAATATCCGATTCGCATTTGTTAACAGACAAAAATGACCAATCTTCGGGGATTATAGTGCCAATTAGGGATGGCAGGCAGACCCGGACCTGGACGACCCGGGTTCGGGTAGACCCCGATCCGCAAAAAAAATTTGCGGATCCGGGTCTCAATTTTGGAAGACCTGCAATGTTCCGGGTCCGGAATTTCCGGACCCGGGTAACCGGGACCCGATTTTTAAAAAAAAACAAAAACAAAAACAAACAAAACAAAAGAAACAGTGGACCATGTGGATAGATAGGGGGAGCTTTGAAAGAGAACACAAATGTACCATTTCTATAACAACATTTGGAAATAATTCAATATACAAACAAATGATCATTACTGTCTATTATGAAATTAAAAAAAAAAATTAACATACAAAAATATTGAGAAAAATAGCAGTGGAACCTCGCTTCTCACAAATTAATTTTTTCCACAGTGAGCACAATTATTGTAATATTGTTAATACATTTAAAAAAAAGAAACAGTGAAGTTGCGGATCCCGGGTCCGGATCCGGATGTGTTTTTCCGGGTCCACTACCGGACCGGGTCCCTAGTGCCAATCCCTTCGCTAATTGTTCGTGGCAATGTGTGTGGTAATTTTTGCTAATTACGAAAAGCATAAGCTTCTTTAGAAGAAACCCTCGACATGGTATCTCTTTAACGCAAATCTGATTCATGGTGCATAATGTGTTTCAATTTTTTTTCCCTCTAATTTTTACCAATACGTCGTTGTTTTGTAGCCTCCAGATTCGGCTCGGGTGTTTCTTTCCTCATTCGTCTGCTTCCCAGATCCAAGGAAATCTGGGTTTCGATTTGGGTGCCAAGAAAATTAGCATTTAAGTCTCATTCCTATTGAAAGATATGATTTTTTTTTCTCTCTTTTTGGGAAAATAGAGGGTATATGAATTTTTTTCTATTTTTTTTGGGAAAATAAAGGGTAGTTCAAAAGTTAATTTTTTAGGTCAAAATTTGAGCATTTGGTTCCTTTGAATTGTTTAGGGGAGTTTTCTTGCTTTTGATGATCTGGGTGTCGAGGATTTTAGTTGAATTGATGAAAAATAAGTTTTTATTTGGTTTGTGGCCTTGTTGTTACTTTTGGTGATCTGGGTTTTGAAGAAATTTGTGTAAGCTAATAGAGTAGTGTAGAAGAAATGTTCTATGGTGCATTGGTTTGGATTGCCTGGGCATTTCCTAGATTAGAATTTATACCATGCTTATTACTTGCAAATTTCTTTTTTTTATTGTGCTATTTTAAATTGAATAATTGCTATAATATCAGCTGAATAATTAGACTATCACTATTCAGGTGTTTAAATGACAACTGACAAGGAGACCTTATTGGCCAGGAACTAGTTTTTTTCTTGGACTTTTAAAATTATTTCTACTGTTTTGTTGGAGTCCCTGGACTGCTTATTAATTAACAGATCTACTTGGTGACAGAAAAGAATTGTTTAAATCTACAGAGGGTATTTCTTTGGCTGTGGCCTCAATTGAGAGCAAATAGGTTCGAGTTGGTTGTCAAATGTGGGAAGACGGAGCACATCGAACTAGTTACGTGGTGTATTAGGAAACTCTTAAATGTAATGTACAATTGTTGTAGATCATGAGAAAAATGATGCACTGCTCGCATATCATTTCATTTCTTATAGTTGCAAAAAGTGATGTTTGTAGTTTGATCAGGTTTCTACATTTTGATATGACCGATGTTGAATTTTCAGATAAGTGAATGAATTGGGCGCTTTTTGTCATTTGTGTTGAGATAATATTTTACAATTGGGCTACTTTGCAATTTTACATTTTTTTTTAGTTGTTCTCCCTGTTTTGTTGCTTTTGTGCATATCTTCACCCATTTTGCCTTGCCAGTTTCCATAGAGGCCTTTCTCAGATGGTCACAAATTCAATGGAGGGTAGGAAGCATGCAACAGAAAACTCATTCTTGTAGAATATGCAACTTACATTGCATGGAATCATGAAGATGAAATTCGAAGTACAATCATTATCTTGGTTCTTGGTTTCCTTTTGTGCCAGTTGTGGCTCATTTCTTGGATTATATTCATATATTAATGTCTTGGCTTTACTGTGTTTCATTTCTGTGGCTCCATTCTGTCATTTGCTTTCACTGGAGGAATAATATGAGAGAGGCATTTTTTTTTGCTCCATTTATTTGTTTTCATTTGTTCTACAAGCTAATGCTAAGCTTTGAATTGTAGACCCAGTCACGGTTCCGGTTCGGAACTGAAACCAAATCGGAATCGAACTCGAACTCGAAGGAACCAGACGGTTCCTGTTCGGGAATCGGAATCAGAATTGGTTCTGTACAGTTTGATTATGGTTCCCATCCTAATCGAACCGTTGGAATCGGACGGCACTAACCGGAACTGTTGGAACCGTTCAATTCTAATATAATATAAATAAATTTTTTTTTTTTTAATTTCAAGCTATTTACTTTATTTTTAATTTAATATAATAAAATTCAAATAAATAATCTTTTTTATTATATTTATTTGGTAATAATATCCTATTATAATTTTTTTTAATAATTATTTTCCATTTTTTAATTATTTTTTTAAAAAAATTCAAGGGAACTGGAACCGAACGGTTTGATTCCGGTTCTCAATTCCACAAGAATAGATAAAATTGACAATTCGAAGACAAATTGAGAACATTCAAAATCTCTTCTTAGAAGAGCATGCATATTGCATAGCCCTCTTTTTTATGTAAAAAAGCAAATGCTTCACTGCCTCCCTATTTCTCCAGGAAAAAAAATATAGGAAAACTTAGTACTCTGCTCACTCGCATTCTTCCTAGACTGCCAAGATTTGGATTTGCTAGTGATCACTGCAGCTCTGTGGAATTCATGGTTGAGCCTTGGACGAAGCTGAAATGTCTGCTATGGCTTCTCCGACTGTGAGATAAAGTCCATTTACTCCGAAGGACTCCAAGACTTTCGACTGATGCAGCTTTTCCGTCACACTTCCAACAGGATTTGCCAACACAAGCTGTGCATACAAACATCATAAATACTTAAATTACTTGTTTCATGAATATCACTGAGAATATGGTGTGATGGATGTAAATCGATTTTCAAACTCTTACCTGAAGTGATCGTTTCTCCAGAATCTTTCTGAGTTCATGCACCATATCAATACCACTTGTGTCAATGGCTGTCACAGCTGAGATTAAAAGAGTATACATACATATAAGCCAATTGGACTTCCAAATTGAAATAAATTCACAAGCTTGGGTATTGGTTTTCTGAATAACGTACCGGTCATGTCTAGAATTATGCATTTTAGTGTACTCTCATTGTTTGCTTTTATCCATTCTTCCTCCTCCCGAATCCATCGTAAAATCCTGCAATAAGATAGTTTAGAGTTAATCCTGTCCAGTTTGAATTGCATAATCTAGAGCTATGAAATCCTACTGTTTGTGAATTCAGTGAGCTAACCTTTCTTGTAGGTAAGTTGAGTTTGCAAAGTAAATGGGAGATTCAACTGCTAGAATGAGAAATGAAGAGACTCTTGAAGCTTCTCTATAACGGTTGAGGCTTTGATATATATGAGTTCCAGATATGTTACCCAAGACCACAGTGTTTGGCCTGGTAACATGCAAGAGAATCTTGAACACCGAAACTGCAACCTGAAGTCCAGTGAAAGCATCCCCAAAGATTATGGTTATTTTTATGGACATGGATATAAACATGTTACCATGTGACTAAAACAGAACTGGGGAAGAAAAATAGTTTCAAGCAACTGGGAAACTTACTGCGATGGCAAGACCGAGGGGCACAGAGATGAAAAGAACGCCAAAGAAGGAGCAAGAGCAAGCGAGGAAATCAAGCTTGTCAACTTTCCATAAGCGGAATGCAGCTTCATAATCAATAAGTCCTATAACTGCTGTGATGATGATGGCTGCTAAGATGACATTGGGAGTGTAATAAAACAGCGGCATGAGAAACAGCAGAGTCACTAGCACAGCTGAGGCCATTACTATGTTAGAAACTGCTGTTTTTGCTCCGGCGTTGTAGTTTACAGCAGATCGAGAAAAAGACCCTGCAGAAAGATTAGTTTGATAAAGAAAGACAAATTTAGAAATCCTGAATATCATATTGCTAATAAGTAATAAGGTATAGAAATGGTGAAATGGAAAGTGAATCATTGCCTGTTGTAACAAAACATGAGGTACAAGAACCAGCCATGTTCATGAAACCAATAGCCATCATTTCTTTGTTGCCATCAACTTGGTAGTTCTTTAAAGCAGCAAATGTCCTTCCCACTGCAATTCCTTCCTGTAACCGAAAAAAAATCGACATAATTAGAAAGAGTTAATATTTTACGGGAAAAATAATATGATTCATAAATTCGTCATTGTTGCCATATATTCAAACATGGCATCTAAGTCAAAAGGCTAAGTAGAAAGGGTAAGTTTCAGTTGGCACAATGTTCAAACTAGGCATGTAATTGATAAAACTTTGACGGTAGGAAATTAAATTCTTGCCTTTAATTGATGTCACCTGAATAAATGCAACATAACCAGAAACCATATACTATGAAATTACTTAAAAATCTTTTAGTGCTAGTTTTTGGTAACTTACGGTGAGAGATAGGATCCCAGTAACAAGGCCTGTTTTGAGAGCAACGGCAAGAAAAGGGCCATTAAAGTATAGCATGTTTGATGAAGGTGGATTCAAACCCTTTGGCAAGTGGCCAATCTGTAGATGAAAATAAAAAATTATATTATGGCAAGAAAAGGGCCAAGGAAGAATTTCTGACGACTGCATATGCTATGCATGTAAAAGTAGATGCATATATTTGTCTCTTACAATGGAGATGCCGTGAGCCTGTGATTTGAGGCAGAAGACTATTAGAGTTGAAAGAATAACTGATGTCAACGGGGCAGCAGCTGACAGCCAGAAAAGCTTCGGTTTTCTCAAGCTCTGTGTCAATTCACCAAAAGTTAAGAGACTCATATGAGTAAATCTCGAACAAGTATTTGAGAATTTCAGTTGCAGGCAAAGGCAAAACAAAAAGTACTTACAATTTGCCTCGTTGTCAACAGAAATACTAGGAAGCCGAAACCCATTAGAACAGTTTTCCAGGACCACTGCACATCAATCGTATACCAATTACTTTTAGAACTTGATGGTGACTATTGAAACAAAATTAGTCCGTCGAAAACAAGCATTCTTTACATATCATATCTTCACAAAAATTGTACTTTAGGCATCATTTGAAGAGCAAATAGTTTATAATTCAGAAAAATCTTTCATTAAAAGTCAACAAAAGCACTTTGAAGATGCTACCGACAGTGAATTAGTAGACATTCTTCCATGATAGTGCTTTACAATTAAAAAAAGAAAAAAAGGAAAGAGCATATAATTGCTTGCACATAGTGAAGCCACTAACCTCATCTTTCTGGCTGAAAACAGAGGACATAACTGGAATAAATTGCATCTTGCTAGTGAAGTGAACGATTCCAAGCAATCCTTTAAGCTGTTGCAATGATACAATAACCGCTGCTCCAGCCATGAACCCAACTAATGTTGCCTTTGACAGAAAATCGATTATAAAGCCTAACCTGAAAATCATTTATCTAAAATCAATTATACCGAAAAATGGAGAAATGAGAATCCAAAATGAACTAAAAAATTGTTAAAGCTTTTAATACCTGAGTAGGCCTGAAGAGGCCTGAAATATGCCAGCAAAGAAGGTGGCAGTGAAGGCTAATTGGAGATAAAGAATTGGATCTTCGCTGTAAGAAACAGCCTCTCCTAGCATTGATCCCATAACCAAAGAAGCTATAGACACTGGACCGACACCTAGATGCCTAGAACTTCCCAGAATTGAATAAATCAATGGAGGCACAAAGCTTGAATCTACAAGCAATCCAAAAAGCCAATTGATCAATATATTTGTAAATCATCACATATGTCCAGTAATTGAAGTGTGCTAGTAAGGAATTGATACTCACAGAGGCCAATTATAGGTGGCAAATTTGCAAGCTTTGCATAGCTGATGCCCTGCAGTACACAGAAACCATATCAGATGACCAGGAAAAAAACCAAATGTAGCACAAAATAATAAAAGTTAATTATTATTATTTTTTTGTAATTGTAATGCTTGATGCATATCATGTTTGATTATCAAAGAAAACAAAAACATGTGATCAGTAAGTATGCAAAGACATTAAATTAAAGATATGTAAAGGATTAAAAAAAAAATCTTGTTTAGCCCCCTGATAATCAAATTTATAGATAATTACAAAACAAAAACAAATTTGTTTGAAAAAATTAAACCAACTTCATATAAGCCAATTTTCCACCAAACTTCAAAACTGCCACTCTAATGATCCCAAAACAAATGAAATATATACAGTAACCCAATTAACACATGATGCATACATGCATGTATACGTATGTATCATGTATGCATGCATGTGTGTGTGTATGTTTTTGTTTGTTTGTTTTGTTTTACCTGAGGGATTGCAAGGCTAGCAATGGTGAGACCAGAGATGATATCAGAACGAAAGAGTTTGAGATTGTAGTTAGGACCCCACTGGAAAATGGGGAAGAAGAACTGAAGAGCAAGAATGAGTTTCTTACACCATTCTTGGTTCTTGAATCTGTAAAGAGGGTCATCAGGGAAGAATATTTCAGAGAGCCTGTGCTTGAGTTTTTGGAGAGTTGTTTTCTTGGGTGGCAAACAAACACTGTGTATTTCCATTGGTGGGCTTATTGTACTATTTGTTGCTCCTGTGCTTAGAAACTCAGTTGATGAGATTCTAATGGAGGTTTCATGGCTTGAGAAATCTTCAACTCTGTTTGAGTTCACACCCATTTCTTGAAAATCAAAGAACAAGAAAGTAAATAATAAGAATTTAACTTAGAATCTATGAGTGGGGAGAGTGTGTGTGTTTTTTTTTGGAAGAAAAATGTTGGCATTGGCTTGCAATTTATAGAACATTTGTCCAGTGGTAGTTACTGGGCAGTTGCTGCTATTTGATTCATAAGGGCATAATTGTCATTTCCGAATTGGGTTGTTAAGTTATTTGCTTGATTAATTTGATTCCATAATAAACCAGGAGAATAAAAAGTAGTCGTTTAAAAAAAAAGTAGCCAGTTCTCAGTTCATTGTGGTGGGGTCTACATAACACTCTTATTTATTTTTATTATTTTTGGGAAATTACCACTTTCCCTAGTGAAATCATTATATACAAAATTACCATTATTTTTACTGTAATACCCCATTATCCCCTAATCTTAAAAATCCAATATTCCTTTATAATTTTACCTTTGGCTACTAGTAAATTGACATGATAATTAACATGTTTGTTTTTTTGTTTTTTTTGTTTTTGTATTAAATATTAAAAATATTAATGAAATTATAAATCTAATAACTTTATAATAAATATTGTTACTTTGTCAAAAAATTATTGTTACTTAATTTTTTTCTTTAATTTTTATGATTTTTCTGTAACGTAAATATTGATTTTGAAATTTGAACTTGGAAATTTTTAAATAATTTATGTGATAAATTAAGAAAGTTTTAGGCAAGATTATTATTAGTATTATTTTTATTAATTAGGTTATGAGTTTTGTTTTCTTTAATATGCGCACTATTTATTATTTTTATTTTAAATAATTTAATTTTAATTTTTAATTTATTATATTTTTATCTTATCTTGTAACACTCAGCTATTGGCATGACGTTACCGGCATGAGACATGAATAACCCGTCTCCCTGAGCCTCAAAATTTATGAAAAACGGGCATGACTCGTCCTAAAAGTTGGAAAACCTGGATCACAGTCCAGCACCAACACGACCTATAAAAGATATCAAATAAACAAAAAGAACCTCCGGTCCACACAAGACATATCAAGTAACAATACTCAAGGGCTTCGTGCCCATAAACACACGTACGAATTAAAATATTTTATTTACATATATACAAAACTACGCGCACAACACGACAAATAACATAATCATCGTGACTTCTAAACTTATATGACATTTCCCAGGGCTCTAGAGTAGGTGACTACAACTTGGGTGATCATTTACCTCAAGCATAAACATCCCAAACTTGATGGCTGACCGATCTGGTTGCCCACCTGTAAAACTAGCTAACTGGTTCGATGTGAACTAGGGCTCAATAAGTAACCACGCTCGTACCGAGCACGACAAAAGCATATAAGCCAAGTATAAAATATAGTATATCAACATACGAGTTAAAACTAGGCACAAACCAAAAACTTAAGTAAAACTTTACAATTGAAGATTATAATACATACTACGTCTAAGTTCTACTGTTAACCAAAACTCTATTAATAAAATTTCTACGAAGACTCTACAATGGTTGGTGTCCATACCTTGAATGCATTTGCCTTTTACAAATCAGAGGAACATAACATGTACCGATATTCATCCTTCACATACCAAAAACATATGTATCCGAATATCATAAACACATACATATCTTTACAAATTAAAATAACAAAAATAGATTGATCCTCAAAATTTTCACTTGGCAATCATACCTATATATGATAACATTTCTAACACTAACATTTACATATAAACATTGTAACATCTGGTGAACCTGACGACTTGTACGATACCAGGGTCTGATGACTATTATAATTCAGAGGTATAATACTTGATATAAATCATGTTCGAGCAAGTACGTGCTCATAAAATGACATTTGGGACATTCAGAAGATTCCTTGAAATTTTGAAGCGGAACTTAGTTTAGTTCCACCTCGAACATCTTTATAGTAATCGGGTCATAACTTTCTCATACAATCTCTGATTTTTATAAATTTTATATTGTCGGAAATCTTAGACCGAGTGCTACAACTTTCGAGTTGAATATTTTTCCAAATTCTGGCCTGAAGTAGGTCAAAAATCATAATTTCCGTAACTACTACAATAATTTCGAGAAGAGACTAGAAATGAGACATGTGGAAAAATCTCAACCACTCCTTTTATCACAAAAATCAGCCACCTTGCCAATAAATAAGGCACTATTCATGCATCCATTAGGAGTGTAAAACGCGATCTTGAAGTGGAGGGGGAAAATCCTCAAATTGTTTCTTCATTTCCATGAAAATAATGAAGGTTGATGATGAGCTCTCAAGTTTTATTGGTCCTGTAAGCTTCCATTCTCTTCCCGTCTTCTCAAATTCTTTTCAATTTTGAATATATAGTATGAAGCCCCATTTCGTACCTTACTAATTTTAGAATTTGGAATTGTTAAATTGGATTTATGTGGGTTGTTAGCTTATGTTTTGGGAAATAACATGATGGTATTATTATGTATTGAGGTTTGTGTATGTGAATGTATTGGAGAGGGGAAGTTGAATGTGCTTCTTATGTGCTATTGATAAATTGAGGTTGGAAATGCCTCTTGAATATGCATAGTGTAGTTAAAGTGGTGTTTATATGAAGATTTTAGTGTGGGAAGTGTGGTGAAGCAAGTTAAGCTTAAAAAGATTGATATTAGGCCCTGAATCTGGCCTCACGTCGCGACGCCAGCACCGTGAGTCACGACGCATTCTGGAAAATAAGCCTCAATTCGGTTCTGTCTTGTGCGCGTTGCGACGCTTGTGGACTTGCTTCGCGACGTGAACCAAAACCAGCTTTCTGTTTTGGTCTTCTCCAGGCCGCGTCGCGATGCGCAAGTCTTGGCGTCGCGACGCATGTCCATTTTCCAGAACATTTTTTTTACCAATTTAGTTTCAACTCGGGATATTAGAGGCCACCTAAAAGACTTCTTATCATCATATATATACGCGTAAATTACCATGAATTAGTTGAAAAACCCTTGTAGCCATAACAGTTTCGAAATGAATTCTACGATATGTATTCTAACTAAGTTGCCCATTAAAAGTTATCGCAAGAACCATAGTGACGTTACGCCAGCTGAATTCCAAACCTGTGAGTGTATATTTTCTTTTAAGTTGATTTTCATCATACTGTTGTTTATATCAGACTTATTTTTTGCTTTTAGGGTGTTAGCCAATTTTATTATCAATCATAATTTGATTAGCATGTTTTGAGAAATGATTGAGAAAAGAAATGTTTTCAAAGCATGATTTTATGTTTTTTCAAGGCATGGGGGAAAAACCCACCTTACTATGTAACTGTTACAGCCATGGAATTGACGGATGACATGTGCACATGTAGAGGACTGGGGGGACGGCGATACGTAGTTCAGGACTAGGGATGACTGATGCCCATAGATCCTAGTTTCAGAGCTTGGAGGATAACGTAGATCCACACCCCCAGTTCTATTTCAGTGGCTTGAAGGACGACGATACGTAACGCCCCAAGACTACTAGTTTTAGAGGTAGAAGTGACATTCTTTGGGGGACGACGATACGTCACGCCCCAACGTCATGGATTTGCACTCCTGGCTCTAGTTAGGCGTATGAGGGGACGACGATAAGTAACGCCCCCATGCGTCAAGGTTTTCAGAGACATATAGCATTTTTCAGATATAGATTTCAGAAACAGTTTTTCAGATATAGTTTTCAGAAAAGATTCCTATAAAAGACAGTTTCGAAAATAGTAGTTTTGTAAGAGCCTTTCAGAAGAGATAAATTTTACAAAAGAGTTTTCAGAAAAGGTTTTCATAAAGGATTCAAGATAAAGAACTAATTTCAGATAATATCCGTTTGGATTTTCAAAACTTGAGTTTCATTTAGTATTTTAGTTTTCATTTTAAGTCGTCCACTCACTTAGATCGTACAAACAGTCTAACCCCCCACTCCCAATTTCTTATTTTGCAGAATACCCGAAGGACACGCTTGGGAGGATGGATACTGATATAGTCACTAGAGGGTCTGAGTCCACCAGATTGAGTTACAGTTCAGTCAGAGTCATGTAAAGTCATGCATTTTGCATATTGTATGGTAAAAAATTCATATGTAATATGTTTAAGTTTTATTGTCAGGGTTGTTTTATAAAGAAGTGTTAAATACATGACATGAGATAAATAATGCTTACATGTTTAAAATGAGTTGGGCAAGAGTCTCATGTTTGAGCTATAGTGGAGATGAGTTAATAGCGATATATACAGTTAGTAAGTCAGAGGCTCAGGGGAATAGTACGGCCTATTCCCTGAAGGTAGCATCTCCCGGATTGAGGATGTTACAAAATGATATCAGAGCATGGTCTAGGGAGTCAGTGACTGCAATGAGCGGAGTGCTGGGGTCTGGTATAGGTAGTATGTCTGGGATACTCATATGCGAGGCACTACCTCTCTAGTATCCGATCCTCGAGTATGTCCTGAAGATATATAGACAGGTTAGTAAGCTTTCCCAGACTATCCGAATAGTATTCCTTACGAGAACGACTATACTCTAGATCCAAGTTAAGAATCCCCCTGTAGTTATATACTGAATTATTACCAAAAGTACAGACAAACTATGAGACTGTATAGTAAAGTTTTGAGGATATTCACCCAAGGGAATGAGAAGAGAGATTTATAAGAAAAGTAAAAGAGGACGTACAGATGATTTAAGTAACCAGATAGTAGTAAGAATCAGAGACACAAAGTTAGATAATAAAAGATAACACCAGAACTTATAGTAAAAGAGAATATAACAAGCGTGAACAAGAGTAAAATGCCGAGTAGACCTAAGTAAAGTTTCTCTTCTCCAAACAAGATTCATTTCCACCTCAGAAAAATTCTTCCAAACAGATCCAATAGCTCTTGCGCACTTCGTACAGATAGCGAGTTTCCCCGAATAACCAAGAACAGCCGTAAGGCAGAAGAAGCAAGAAATCAGGACTAGTCGTGGAGGCTTCTAATAGATGTGAGATGCCATAAAGATGTAGAGATTCTAGATTCCCCAAACCCAGTCCCGCAGACATATAAGATAAATGACGTCAGGAAAATGATTAGTTGCCTAACCAAGGAATCTGATAGGAAAGGCCCCGACCTACCCAGATCCTCACCCCTTAGTGGTACCAGTTAAGAAAGTTGCCCTGACAGAGCCTATATCATAACCACTTTACCTGAGAAATAGACTCTACCAGGACACAGAGTACTAGAATAAGGACGACGATAACTATCGAGATGTAAAGGTTTGTCTCATCCTTTCCCAGCTTAAAATAAAGACAACCGATAGAAGCCCGACGAGAGTCCATCTTAAGAGATGGAAGACCTTGAGAGGTAGATCACCCAGAGAAGGGTTAAGGAAGTTTTCGAGGATGTAAAGAAGAGAACCCAATATAGCCCAAAGATCTAGACAAGTCAGCACACGGTTTGTAGTAATAATAGAAGTCCACATAATATATAAAACTTAGTAGAACCTTTAGATCAGCCTAAAGCCAGTAGAAAACTGTGGAAGTATAAAAAGAATAGACACGTGAGATTAGAGATATTTAGAAATGACAAAAGTACCAGTAGGGATAGTAGAATAAAGTGCCATAGCTGCGACTTATAGCAAGAGCATAGAGAAGAAATCTAGGAAGTAGTAAGAAGGACGAACCACTACTAGCCTCAGTAGCATGACATAGAGCCAATAGGTTGGATATGAAAACAGTAAAAAAGGAAACATAAGTTCCAAGAGGATTCAATATGTATAGTGACATGGGTAATGTATCTTGAAGACAGCAGGATAAGTGAATACTCTAACCAAGCCTGTGAGCATATGCTCACCCCTCAACTTAGAGCCCAGTAAAGAGAAGAACCAGTAAAGAAGAGCAATTGATAGATTAGAAGAATATCGAGATGGCTAGACAGCCAAATCGATGAGTCCAATGAAATATATATAAGAAGTATGAAATAGAATAGTTCGAAGCCATAATAAGTTGAGTTAATTCTAGAAGCCATCGTTGAATTAAAGAACCCTTAAAGAAGTAAAGACTCAGAAGTACGAAGGGACCATAGAGACCGACTCTCAAAAGTATAGTATATAACTCATAAAAGTCTAATTATATTGAAAAAGAAGAACTAGATAAGAGTGACACCTAAACCAAAAGATTCAGTAAAACATGCCTAAAGTTGATAGAGTCTTCAGGAGACTAAAGATGTAATGACTTTAAGGAACTGAGATGAGGAAGTAACCTATGCAGCAGAGTAAGCTTATTAATGAGGAATAACAAAGAGATACAGTGACGCTCAGAGAGAGAAAGTAACGACTTCAGAAGGTTTAAACACAAAGACTAAATAAGAAGGAGTGCTGAGACATCACGAGAAAGTTTTTAGAGAAAATGACTCCAGAGGAATTTCGCAGAAAAGGTAGTGTGTTCGATAGTTGAAAATGATTAGAAGTAAAGTTAGAGGAGGCAAACCAGACACGTATATACAAGAGTCCTAAGCTTATAAATAAGCATTATGTACAACTAGATCACCATAACCAAAAAGGCCTCAGGATAAGTTCCCACCCACCCAACCCTCGTTAGACAACAGTGGCAGAGATGGACCTTGAAGGTTGCCTCAAGATACTCCCATAAATAAGTGAAAATATAGTAAAAGAATATCGGAACATAAAACCTTCAGACGTAGTTTAAGAACAAAATAAAAGTGAGTGACAGCTTTTAGTAAAAGAGTTAGTAAAGAAGTTGTTCAGATGGAGCGGATACAAAAGAACCCGTGTTAGACGTAATAATGGTTATGTAAATGAATAAGATATCTTCAGACAAGAAGACAGATACATAGACCAAGGAAGTTTTCGGTATAGAATAGGATAAAACAAAAGATGAAAAGAATACTAAGGAAAAGGTTTGGTACTGTAGCCGTCAAGGTGCGACGACAGTAGGAGAGAATACCTAAAAAGCAAAGACAGAAGTGTGTAACAACAAGGTTTCTTAGTAACAGAATGAAACCAAAAATCCCTTACGTGTTAGCTCACACAAATCATATAAAGTACCCAGCCCTAGTTTAAGTTGACCAAACCACCACGGGTTTGAGACGGCCTTAGCTACGAGTATGGGTGGTTTGGCAGAAGTGTAGTATAGTATAGAACCGAGAAAATAAGTTTACTACAATATGTGAAATAATAAAGAGGGAGATCCTAGGATGCAACTAGGAGTGGAGAATAAGTTAAGGACATCATAACCGAATTCGTAGTATGAATGAAAGTAAAAGTATACACAAAACATGAATTGTAGCCAGAATCGCCTGTATCGGCATCGAAATAGGGAATATGGTTTAAGTAAAAATATACATACAGTTAAGTTCAGTTTAAGAACCTTGCTTCTAAGTCATTAGAAAACTGTGAAGAATCACCAAAGAAGCTACCCAGAATCAACCACTTTAGTACAAAAGCCATTAAGTAAATAACACTAGTAAGCAAGAGATACATGTAGAATCTAACCCTGCACTATAAGTGCTAAGCTCCATAGTTAGCCAGAGAAATGAAAACTTGGTAGAATAGAACCCATAAGTAGTTAAAGCTTAGTTAGAAAATAGAGAGTTAAATAGTTAAGTTATGGAGTCGAATGCTAGGCTGTGATATGTAAGCAGCGTTAAGGGAATATACAAGAGATTATTCTTTTATACACTTGCACTAGAATGAAATCAGTACACGAGAAAAACTTAACCATGGAGAATACTAGTAGTTGACAGAAGTTCGAAAGTACCTGTTTGGAAGAACCAGATGGAGACAAGTGAAGTTGGTCATAGGTAAGAGTCAAAGAATGAGATTTCTGTAAGATGTAATAATAGTTGTAGCTTGACAATAGTATTAAGTACATAGTAGAACTCTTACAAAACAAAGACATATTATTGCCACTCAATCAAGAATTCAAGAGGTATCATACATGAAACAAATATTAAAATAAGGAAAGGAATAATGCATACTTATGAGCTTAAGAAATAAAGTAAAATATCAATCCTTGCAGATAGAAATAGTGTACCTTCTAGGTTATGATATAATTGATGGAAGCGAATTAAAGAATGAGTATGTAGATGGTTTAAAGTTGGTGACCTAAGACATAGCATGTGAATCATGTAAAGTGCGATAAGATGTTCAATATCGAGAATTTCAGATCTAGACAGATTCCGAAATTTCAGTTTAAAAGAGGATTCGAGGATGAATCCTATTTAAGGAGGGAAGAATTTGTAACATCCAGGTAAACCTGACGACTTGTACGATACCAGAGTCTAACGACTATTATAATTCGGAGGTATAATACATGATATAAATCATGTTCGAGCAAGTATGTACTCATAAAATGGCATTTGGGACATTCGAAAGATTCCTTGAAATTTTGACGCGGAACTTCGTTTAGTTCCACCTCGAACAACTTTATAGTAATTTGGTCGTAACTTTCTCATACGATCTCCGATTTTTATGAATTTTATATTTTCGGAAAGCTTAGACCGAGAGCTACAACTTACATATTGAATATCTTCCAAATTCTGGCCCGAAATAGGTCAAAAATCATGATTTCCGTAACTGCTACAATAATTTCGAGAAGAGACTAGAAATGAGACATGTGGCAAAATCTCAACCACTCCTTTTATCACAAAAATCAGCCACCTTGCCTATAAATAATGCACTATTCATGCATCCCTTAGGAATGTAAAATCTGAGCTTGAAGTGGAGGAAGAAAATCCTCAAAGTTTTCTTCATTTCCATGAAAATAATGAAGGTTGATGATGAGCTCTCAAGTTTTATTGGTCAAGTAACCTTCCATTCTCTTCCTATCTTCTCAAATTCTTTTCAATTTTGAATATAGAGTATGAAGCCCCATTTCGCACCTTAATAATTTTAGAATTTGGAATTGTTAAATTGGCTTTATGTGGGTTGTTAGCATGTGTTTTGGGAAATAACATGATGATATTATTATGGATTGAGGTTTGTGTATGTGAATGTATTGGAGAGGGGAAGTTGAATGTGCTTCTTATGTGCTATTGATAAATTGGTACATAAATTGAGGTTGGAAATGCCTCTTGAATATGCATAGTGTAGTTAAAGTGGTGTTTATATGAAGGTTTTAGTGTGGGAAGTGTGGTGAAGCAAGTTAAGCTTAAAAAGATTGATATTAGGCCCTGAATCTGGCCTCACGTCGCGACGCCAAGCACCGTGAGTCATGATGGTTATGTCTTGTGCCGTCGCGATGCGTGTGGACTTGCTTCGCGACGTGAACCAAAACCAGCTTTCTGTTTTGGTCTTCTCCAGGCCGCGTCGCGATGCGCAAGTCTTGGCGTCTTTAAGTAATCGGGTCGTAACTTTCTCATACAATCTCTGATTTTTATAAATTTTATATGTCGGAAATCTTAGACCGAGTGCTACAAATTTCGAGTTGAATATTTTTCCAAATTCCAGCCTGAAGTAGGTCAAAAATCATAATTTCCGTAACTGCTACAATAATTTCGAGAAGAGACTAGAAATGAGACATGTGGAAAAATCTCAAACACTCCTTTTATCACAGAAATCAGCCACATTGCCTATAAATAAGGCACTATTCATGCATCCATTAGGAGTGTAAAACGGGAGCTTGAAGTGGAGGGGGAGAATCTTCAAATTTTTCTTCATTTCCATGAAAATAATGAAGGTTGATGATGAGCTCTCAAGGTTTATTGGTCAAGTAAGCTTCCATTATCTTCCCATCTTCTCAAATTCTTTTCAATTTTGAATATAGAGTATGAAGCCCCATTTCGCACCTTACTAATTTTAGAATTTGGAATTGTTAAATTGGATTTATGTGGGTTGTTAGCTTGTGTTTTGGGAAATAACATGATGGTATTATTATTGATTGAGGTTTGTGTATGTGAATGTATTGGAGAGGGGAAGTTGAATGTGCTTCTTATGTGCTATTGATAAATTGGTACATAAATTGAGGTTATAAATGCCTCTTGAGTATGCACAGTGTAGTTAAAGTGGTGTTTATATGAAGGTTTTAGTTTGGGAAGTGTGGTGAAGCAAGTTACGCTTAAAAAGATTGATATTAAGCCCTGAATCTGGCCTCGCGATGCGACACTAAGCACCGTGAGTCGCAACGCCTTCTGGAAAACAAGCCCCAATTTGGTTATGTCTTGTGTGCGTCGTGACGCGCGTGGACTTGCGTTGCGACTTGAACCAAAACTAGCTTTCTATTTTGGTCTTTTCCAGGCCGCGTTGCGACGCGCAAGTCTTGGCGTCGCGACACATGTCCATTTTCCAGAACATTTTTTTTACCAATTCAGGTTCAACTGGGGATATTAGAGGCCACTCAAAAGACTTATTATCATCATCATATATATACGCGTAAATTACCATGAACTAGTTGAAAAACCCTTGTAGCTATAACAATTCGAAATGAATTCTACGATATGTGTTCTAACTAAGTTGCCATTAAAAGTTATTGCAGAAACCACAAATCCTTTCGGCGCAGTGATGTTACGCCAACCGAATTCCAAACTTGTGAGTGAAAATTTTCTTTTAAGTTGATTTTCATCATATTGTTGTTTATATTAGACTTATTTTTCGCTTTTAGGGCGTTAGCCAATTTTATTATCAATTATAATTTGATTAGCATGTTTTGAGAAATGATTGAGAAAAGAAATATTTTCAAAGCATGATTTTATGATTTTTCGAGGCATGAGGGAAAAACCTACCTCAGTATGTAACTGTTACAGACATGAAATTGACAGATGACATGTGCACATGTAGAGGACTGGAGGGTCGGCGATATGTAACGCGCCAGATCCTAGTTCAGGACTAGGGATGACTGATGCCCATTGATAATGTTTCAGAGCTTGGAGGGTAGTATAGATCCGCATCACTAGTTCTAGTTCAGTGGCTTGGGCGACGACGATACGTAACGCCCCAAGATCACTAGTTTCAGAGGCAGGAGTGGCATGCTTTGGGGGACGACGATACGTAATGCCCCAACGTCATGGATTTTCTCCTGGCTCTAGTTAGGCGTATGGGAGGACGACGATACGTAACGCCCCTATGCGTCAAGGTTTTCAGAGACATATAGTAATTTTCAGATATAGATTTCAGAAACAGTTTTTCAGATATAGTTTTCAGAAAATATTCCTAGAAAAGACAGTTTCGGAAATAGTAGTTTCATAAGAGCCTTTCAGAAGAGATAAATTTTACAAAAGAGTTTTCAGAAAAGGGTTTCATAAAGGATTCAAGATAAAGAACTACTTTCAGATAAGATCCGATTGGATTTTCAAAACTTGAGTTTTATTTAGTATTTTAGTTTTCATTTTAAGTCGTCCACTCACTTAGATCGTACAAACAGTCTAACCCCCCACTCCCAGTTTCTTATTTTGCCGGATACCCAGAGGACGCACTTGGGGGGATGGATACTGATGGCAGTCACTAGAGGGTCTGAGTCCACCATATTAAGTTACAGTTCAGTCAGAGTCATGTAAAGTCATGCATTTTGCATATTGAATGGTAAAGCATTCATATGTAATTTGTTTAAGTTTTATTGTCAGGGTTGTATTATAAAGAAGTATTAAATACATGACATGAGACAAATAGTGCTTACATGTTTAAAATGAGTTGGGCAAGGGTCCCATGTTTGAGCTATAGTGGAGATGAGTTAATAGCGATGTATACAGTCAGTAAGTCAGAGGCTCAGGGGAATAATACGACCTATTCCCTGCCGGTAGCATCTCCTAGATTGGGGATGTTACAAACATATCCAAACATATAAGCCATTGTGTAACCGATAGTCATACACATACACATAAATCTAGCTTAAACTCTTACACAAGCAATCATATACATGTCAAGATAAAAAAGGGACAAATACCCATAATCCATTCATGCATTCTGTAGTACTTAACAAATCCAACCTTATCTTTCATTCAATAACAGTCGACTGATCATATATCCTTAACAACCGTAAGCTTCACACAAACAATCACATTTGTCATCCAACAGAGAACATAAAACCATCACTTTCAATCATTTCGAAAACACATCATGAAAACGATTTGTTAAAATCAAAATCAAATTTGAAAACCATTTTCATCGAAAACTATATCAAGCGTCCATAACCAACTCAACTGGAAGAAATATAACAAGCGCCAATGTCTGTATCACGTGCATAGATCGGACAAAGAATGGAACAAGTTCATGTCGATAGAGGATTGCAGGTCAGTCCACTGCAGTTGGATAGAACCCTATACAAGCGCCACAATAAAAACCAAGTACAAGAACTGTGATAGAAACATATCATATCAAATAATATCATAAACGATATTGAAATTTATCTTAATCAAAACTTAATTCTTTTGAAATCATTCTTTTCCTAAAACACAAATATATTTAAATCAAAGATAAATCTTTGAAAATGTGATCAAAGATCAAATGTATATCATTTAAAATCATTCTTTCGTAAACATTTTTAAAAAAAAAAAATAAAAGCGCATTTTAAAGTTATTTTTTAAAATTAAATTGTAACGATAATATTATGTAGATTGCGGAGAATGCACGATGAAATTACTTGTGGAATCTGGTGAAGCCATCTGCCATCACTTTTGATGGACTATAATTTAACGATCTTGCATATTTGGGGTTAATTGTTAATTTTGATAATTTATTTTCTTAAGATGTTTATTTATTATACAACACTAGGATATCATTAATACAATAATACTAGACAACTTAATCAGACACGCATTACCATATCGTTGGTTGGCTTTTATACAGTTACTACAGATAACCTACGCGATGTGCGACTCGTCTTATTTTTAAAGACAAATATGATTTATATTAAATATAAAAAATAAAATTAATTAATATCATAACTTTAATTATAGTTGTCCATATAATACAATTTCTTTAACATTCTCTCAAATTAACAAATATGACTTCTGACTTATTCCATTTTCTAATTTTTTATTGATGAAGAATAAATTTTTTAGAACAAATATAAATTTAGCTAACTTAGGTACACATTTATAGTTAACTTAATATAACTTCTGACTCTTGAACTTATACTAATAAATAAGTGGGAGTTAATGAAAAATGTGAAAAATTAAACATTAATAATTCATTTGAATAAATACATATTTAATTAACAAACTTTCAATCATTAATAATTTAAGAAAACAAAGAGTTTGGAATAGTAAGAAAAATGAAAGGTTTAAGATTGAAGAATATGAAAAGTTGAAATATTAATAACTCATTTGAAACGATATTATTTAATTAACATATTTTTAATAATTAATAATTTTTGGAAAATATAATATCCTGAATATTCAGAACAACTCTGAAAGGTTTTCGAATTTAAGTTTAGGTTTTAAAATGAGATGATGTTGGAGAATAAGAGTTTGAGCATTGAAAAATATGTTGGAACGTTTTAAAGTGGGATTTCGTCACATTGAAAATCCCGGAACTCAAAAGGATATGTCACATATATTTTTGGATATTTTTAAATGGTAGATTTTTATTGTTTCGATTATAGATATAACAAACGTACTTCGATTGAGGTGATTTTTAATCCTTTGGAATTTTGTTTAAAGACGAACAACTTTCGTATTGATAACTTTGCCCAAATCATTTATGTGAGTAGAAGGTGTAAATATCAAGCTTTGGATCAAGTTACAAATGAATGAGGTGGTCAAATTTATAATTTCAGAAAAATATATTATAAATACCTCAAGGTTTCTTCTAATTGTTGGACAATATTTTGTAATAACATGTAACTTTTAGAAGAGAGAGAAAGTGGCGATGGGAAGAAGAAAGAGAAGAACGCCGGTGTCCGGCCAGCTTTGGCGAGGCACGACGGTGCATGGGGCTTTGTCCAAGCGTGGTGTAGCTGCTGGTGGTCGCCGTTCAGCTTACGGTGGCCGACGTGGTGGCACGATGGGGAGCTTCTTCTCATGGGTACCGAAGCACTTTGAACAAATTTATGATTTCATTATGTTTCAAGATCAATAATCCACTCTAATGATGTTTCTAAGCTTAATATGTGTATCTAGTATGATGATTATGCATGAATCATGTATTGGTTGTGTTAAAGTGTTGATTCGAGTAGTGTTTATGCATGGTTGATGATGAAGAACATGAATATGTATATAATTATGCATGGACGGTGATGTTTGGACGTGATTATACATGGGTAATTAGGTGTAACGTCCCGACCTACAACAACCATACCCAAAGGAATATAGAGCCGAAACGCTACTAACACTTACACACTAACCTTAAATTGCCCAAACGCTTAAGAAACTATCCTAATATTATTAAATTAATAATTATTAAAAAAAAGACAAATAAGTGTACTGCATAAACTAAAGTAGCAAACTATATCTTCTAAAACTTAACCATCCCGGAAACTTATTATCCTAATGGCCCTAGACTGCAAATTAAGAAGACACGGTCACTTGTCACATAAGTCACCATCATGGATCTGTCGAGCAGCCGTCAATTGCTAGATCAACATAATCGTCCGAAATGTGATTACCTGCACCACAGGATACCGTGAGCCTAAGCCCATCAAGAAATTTTCATGCATGAATGCAAATATGATCATTTGATAATGCAACTCATTGAAAATTTTGATTTTAACATAAACCTTTACCAATTGATAAACCATTTTCAGTTAATGGGCCTTCGATCTCGGTACACGTTACAGGGTAACCGGTCGGGATTTTGATGTTATACCTCAGAACACATTTAACTATTACCATAGATAATCCTTTACCATCAACCTTTACCAACCATTACCATATACCTTCCCTTTTAGTAGTTATACCGAGCCCACCTTAAAATCTATTTCAGACTGTTTCCACAAAAAATCAAAACCATGACGCTACACATGTCATTACCCAAATAGCTTATGCACTATACATGATATGAGCGATGGAATGAATTCAAACCGTATTCTCAGTAATAGGAAATAACTGGATGCTTAGAGCGCCAATTCGAATAATATATAATACATTATATTTTATTATTTATTAATAAAATAACTACATTTTCATTTCAAACCTTATTAATGGTATTGTCATTATGCATATTAGATTGATGTATAAATATGCTAAGAATGACATCGACCTTAGAATAATCATGTAGTAATACTGGACACTAGTGGTCTGACATTGAGATAAGTATTACTATTATAAACTATTCTTAATATATATATATATATTCCTAGTCGTTGGTTTTAGAATACGGTCGAATTCATATAACCTAGAAGATTAGCACATGTCGTATATTGGAATTGGAGTTCCAATGGTTTAACTCAATGTACCATGAGCTTTGGAAGCTCGTATAGACATGTGGGTATTGGTTGGACCGAATACTGAATGACTCACATGTGATTCTTAATAGTTGGAAGTACACACCACTGTCAATAGGAATCTCCTTTAGTCGAGTAGCATATGTGATCCTTTAACTATATTATATCATTGATTTTGTGTGAGATCCTTCACACTTTGATGCCATGTATGTCAGAAACCTTTCATGGTTTGGCCTCTAGATATTCGTTGGGTATGGATCGATGCACTCGTTAATAAAGTGGGAATCAAGATAAGATCCATCGGTCCGTATGTTTACCATAAAGGGTTTAGGTATCAATGTGAGTAAGTCATGATTCTTAAGACTTTGGTCAAAGCCGATCACCTAGGGTTGATCGCATCAGTTATAAAGAATCATGTATATGTCGATATGAGATGTGCACCTCGGAAACTTAATGGTGTATTCTATGTTTCCTAAGCACAACTCGGATAGCCTACGACATATGGATTGTTAAACATATGTGATGACCTCGACTTATATAGTTTAGAAAGATCATTCGTGTTCTTCACGAATTCGGAGGTGGCCGAATTGCGTACATATTAGCTAGGCTTATATGACGAACATGTCTGAACTTAGAAAGTCTCAATATGAAGTGTACTCGTTGAGCACTTGGGTAGCCGATTAATTTTGATAAAAGATAATATTCGATATTATAATTATCAACTAAGATAATCAAGTGTTATTGGATAACATTGATTATTTACTTTGACCTAATTGGATTAATTTAATAATTACACAAGGGCTTAATCATAATTTCATAAATATCTCTACCATTTGAGAATATTTTGGTAATTGTAAATATGTAATTATATGTGTATTTGGCTTGATTTAATTGGATTAAATCAAAGTGGCAAACATTGAACTAATCGATTTGCTAATCTTTGTCTTGATTTAATTGGATTAAATTAAAATGGTAGACAAATGTGATTAGTCATACATAATTATTTATATTTGGACAAATTGGATAAAGTTCGCCTAAAAGTTGATTAGAACTTTTATTAATTAAAAATTACCTAAGTTTTACTATAAATAACAAGTTTTAGGAAGGTTTTAATTAAGCTAAGCATAAGTAAAATGAGCTTGAGAATGCTAAGCTTGTGAAAGCAAAATACAAGTAGTTCTTGGAGAAAATTAGCCTAAGTTAGAGAAGTGTTTAGAGATACTTTGGAAGATCTCTATAATATTTCATCTAGGAGAAATCAAGATTGGATATTGGAGTGAAGCTTGCTTGCACTGGAATCAAGATTGGATCTTGGAATGAAGCTTGCTAAATCTTGAAAGTTCTACAACAATTTCAGTAAGGAGAATGAGATTTGATCTTTCTATCAAGCTTACTAGGTAATGTTTGATCTTCTCATAAGCTATGTTCTTCGTTACTGAGTTTTCATTAGTGAGACATACAGTGATGAATTATGTATTGGATGCATAATTACATAGTTTAAAGTTGAAATTAGGCTAATGAATTGTGTTAGGATGTTTTGGAAGTATAAATACAATATGCTTGTAATTGGGTCAAAGATATTCATATTGGACATGGAACAATTAATTAGAGTTTGGAACTCTAGATTAAAGCTTAGAGCTATGGATACCATTCTAGAACCACTTGACCACCTTTAGGTGAACTAGAATTGTTCATGAGATATTTCATAGTAGGATTCTAAATTAGTTTGTGTTTTGATTTAAACAAATGCATATAAGTATTTAGAATACATGTATGCTAGTTGTATAACATGTGTTGATGGTGGTTATGATGCTAAAATATGATTTTAGGTGTATTTGAAGTATTATGAAAAAATTGGAAGTGTTTAGTATAGGTTTGAAGTAGAAATTGGTCACTGCCTAGGGCAGCGTCGTGACTCTACCCTTTCAGCGTCGCGACACTGAGCATCAGACCTATGCGCGTCACGATGCTCACCCTTCCGCATCGCGATGCCGAGACGTTCAACTCTCGTAGTTTTTCTGGCACTTTTGAGCGTCGTGACACCCAAGCTTCCGCGTCATGACGCTCAGAGCTGATACACACTGAAATTCATTTTCTCAGTTTCGGAGTTTCCAGACTCCGTTTTGATCCCCGTTTTATCCTAAGGAGTCAAAACATAATGTAGTTTTACATAAAATATTTTAAAATATACCAATACTAGATATCCACGGGTTAGACCCACTTCTGTTCAATGGAGCCCAAATCCGACCCTAGGGGTTCCACAACCGCTCAAACAAATTGGTATCATAGTAAGGCTTAACCATACAACACATGTTGCATGTTTGACATGTATTTGAATCTATGCCTCTGTATTTTAATTTAATTATGCATAAGTCATATTGGATATGTATTGCATGTTTTAAATTAAAATTTTGACCTAATTATGTTAATGACTTGATTATCATAAATCTCCAATGATTAGGTGATCACTTTAATTAAGTAATAAATATTAATATTTTTGGAGCATTATTGGATGGTCCCTCTTGTCAATACAAAGATAAATGAGTTCTTACTACTTATGCCTAAGATCGTCTATAGTGTGACAATGTATGTGCTCGGAACTTAGGTCGCTCCGATAAAATATTAGATGTAGCATGATGAGTTAACACAGTCACCCAATACCGTCATTATTGTGAGGGTGTACATACGAAACTTCTTAGTGCATTTTGACAAGTATACACCTGAAATACGTCTTAATCCGAGATCATCATTAGTGTGAGGATAAAAAATAGTTCAGGACAAACTAGGAGTCACATGAAATGATTGACCTTGAAGGTTTACCTAATGAGTTTATAAAGGCCAAGATCGTCAATTATGTGAGGCTGGAGTAAATGTCCCGCGATCCACTTCCCGCTATGAAATTTTGATAATCAAATTTCTATTTTTTTGTTAAGGGAGATTACAAAATTACGTAAAGTAGTGAGAGAGCACTAATAGATTTAAAATTCCATAATCAATTATTGTTATTATTTTGAAAATGAAGACTGCTTTGCTACTATTTAAAATGTTGTCTTGTAGATGGCTGCCGCTAATCCATTGATGAGACTTTTGGATACCAATAAACTAAAAGGAGCCGAGAACTATTTTGAATGGGTAATGAACATACACTTAGTCTTGGAGTTTGAAAAGTTGACTTATGTCACTGTCAATCCACTGCCTTTTGAAATCGATCATGACTCCACTCCAGAAGAGTGAGAAACTTTTAATAGATGGAAAGATGATAACCTTAAGGTGAAATCCTATATTTTGGGATCGATGGTTCTAGATTTGCTGAGACAGAACATTGAAGTACCGGATGCTTGGAGCATCATGCGAACAGTCAAAGAGTTGTTCAAGGAAAATCAAGAGATCGAACTTTATCGAAGGTCTAAGGAATCATTCTGTGCTGAACTCAAGGATGAATGAGCTGTTAGCATTCATGTTGAACATGATCGACTAGGTTCGATACTTGGAATGACATGGCATTATGATTGATGAACGTCTGGGCCGTAATTTGATTCTGTCTTCTTTGCCTGATTCTAATGCTGTCTTTGTATTAAACTTCCATATGCACTCGATGCAAGCTAGCTACAAAGAACTTCATAACATGTTACACATGACGGATCATGATTTGAGGAAAGGCAACCCAACATTGTACCTCTATGGTGAAACTGGCTCTTCAAAGACTTTTTGGAAGTCAAAGAAAATAAATGAGGAAGAAGAAGATTGCAAAGAAAAACTCCAAGAAGCGCAATGGGGAAAAATTGCAAATAGCTTGTGATCAATGTCTACATTGCAAGAAGTCTGGACACTGGAAGAAGGACTATCCAGAGCTGATAGGAAAAATAGGACCCTCAGATACGATTTGTATTTTTCCAATTATTGACATCTTATTATCCTTAGATGCAAAAAATAGATGAGTATTAGACACTGGCAGTCCTACTCATATTTGCAACTCTCTGCAAGTAATGACGGTAAAAATAAGGCTGAATAAAGGGGAGATCCAGCTTAAGTTGGCAATGGCGAGACATTGGATGTCAAAGCCATATGAACGGTTGTTTCAGATCTCCTAAATGGTTGTAAATTAAATTTACAAGACTATTATTATGTACCCTCACTTATCAGACAAATAATATCACTGCCAGTATGGGATAAAGAGGGATATAAAATAAATATTAAGGATAAAACTTTATGTTTATATGATAAAAATAGTTTATTGAAATGTGAATGTTCTTTATCAAACGGTCATTATGTTTTGGAAACATATAGAGATGTCTTTAATGTAGAGGAAAATACAAGTAGGAAATCTGAATTAAATAATACTGAATAATGCCATATGAGATTATGCCATATAGGTGTTAGACGTCTATCCAAACTGGTAAATGATGGTTTAATTGAAAATCTTAGATTAGATCCTTATCCAATTTATGAGTCATGCATCCAAGGGAAGATGACAAAAGCCTAATTTCTTAGTGTTGGACACCGTGTTGGAGATTTATTGGAGCTAATACACAGCGATGTGTGTGGTCCATTAAATCATGCCGCTCATGATAGTTCAACATACTTTGTGACTTTCACAGATGACAAGTCTAGATATGGATATGTCTATCTGATGAAACATAAGTCAAAAACATTTGACAAGTTCAAAATATTCCGAAACGAAGTAGAAAAACAAACCAATAAATTCATCAAATGCCTTAGATTAGATCGAGGCGGTGAATACATGAGTGAATAATTCAGAAATAATTTAAGGGAGAATGAAATTCTCGCCCAATATAGCCCACCGGGAACACCTCAACATAATGGAATGTCTGAGCGTAGAAATCATACTTTATTGGATATGGTGCGAATGATGATGAGCTATATAGATCTTACTTATTACCTTTGGGGTTACGCTTTACTAACTGCTGCCTAAATACTTAATAGGGTTCCATCAAAAGCTGTTTCTACGACCCCCTATTAGATATGGTTCGGTAGAAATCCAAGTCTTAAGCATTTAAAGATTTGGGGTTGTCCTGCATACGTTAGAATTACGCAGCAGGATAAACTAGCACCTAGAGGGTATAATGTAGGTTCGTTGGATATCCTGATAATTCCATGGGATATCAATTCTATGATTCCGAGCAACGAAGTGTATTTATTATTCATTTTGCCACTTTTCTTGAAAAGCAATTTTTGAGAGAAAGTGGGAATTGTAGGGAGATTGAACTTGATGACTTTGATCTCAAAATTAAGGAACCTGAGATGGAACCAGAGATCCAATTAGGAGAAGGATCTACAACACAAGTTCTACGTAAGTCGAATATAATATCAAAGCCTCATGAGAGATTTTTTTAACATCTGATGCGAGCCTTGATGTTTTTCTCTTGGAGGAAACATATCCGACTACATATAAGGAAGTAATATTGGATATCGATTAGGGAAAATGACAGAAAGTCATGAAATTCGAGATGGATTATATGCATGAAAATCAAGTTTGGGACTTATTTGAACTTCCTGAAGGAGTTAAACCTATAGGATGTAAATGTTGGGTTTCTATTAGGTCCCAAGGATCAATTTAAGCAATGAAACACATGTGCTAATACTCAAAGAAGTTGCAGAATACTTACAATGATCGGTTGAACGATGCGATGAACAACAAAAACTCTTTTCCTCCTCCATGAAGCTCATGACAGTGGGCAGATTTTTGTCCTCCAAAATTTAGGTCATCTTGGTCCTCCAAGCTCCAAGCTTTGTGTTGTGATTCCAAGCTCACAAATCGGTTTCCCTATCACCTTCGCAAGACTCCTAAAGCGTGCTAGCACTCCGTAAATTTTGCCGTAAAACTTCCTATGCTTCTCCTATAACTCACGGTTTTTGACAGTGAAAAAGAAGAAGAAATGCCCCTTGGGCGTGAGAGAGGAGAGAATGAGAGAGATGAAGATGTGTTAGGTTGTGAGGATTGTGTATCTAATACACTAAATCAAAAGTCAAACACCAAAAATCAAATAAATGGTAAATGGCTTTTAATTCATCCAACCACCACCATCAATAACTCATGACAAGTTGTCAAATCACTCAAAGTGACTAGACATCACATCAATCAAAGTGACTAATGATTTGACGCTTGATGTGACTTGTGGGCCGCACTTTAATTCGCAATGCGAGTGCGCCCGCAAACACTCCGGGCTCGGGTTCGCTAATTCCAAATTAACAAAATTTCCGTTGCGACGTAATTAAATAATTATGCCTAGCAAAATTACTATTCACGTCGTTAACGAATTAATTCTAAATTAACTCGTTCGCACGAATTAAAATCTAATTTCAATTCCGCGTCGAAATCCAATTTCGTATAATATATCGAATATATTATTTTATCGATTAATTCCAAATTAATCGTATTCTCTCTTTAATTAATATTTTATCCCACATAAAATATCTCCGTAATTAATCCTAGATTAATTTTCTCTCTCATCTAATTAATCCCAGACTAATAAAGTGCGAGTCATACATCATCGGTGAATCTTCGGGAAGCGACCCATGAGATCCCCGGATATGTTGGCAGTAAATCCAGTCGTCGGACTATCCGAACATGTAAGTACCTAGTACTATGTTTTTACCGATTTACAAGACATGGTTAACTTCTAGCAAAGCATCACGCCTACCCAATTCTCCAGAAATATTCTTACTGAAATATGTGATCTATATCAGGCGTAGTATACGTAGTATTGCGTATTTCGATCCAGTATCTGATGTCACGTGCAAGGCCCGGGGCTGGAAATGTGTCTGCCCCGTACGGAGCACATATCGGATCTCTGGTAACTAGTCTCTATAATCGGATAAACATGACCTAGTCATAATATCTCGATAGCTGCAGCATATAAGAGAACCAGTTCCGTATCCTACGTGATCATCATCTTCACTATGACTGGAGTGATACTTCCATCTCGACATCACACCCAATACACTACGATTCTCAATATACCCAGAAAAGGCGTACACAGAACTGGTTAAAGCCCTGGATGACCAAAACCAAAGTATATTGATTGTCGCAAGTATTAGCGGTGCAAGTCTCAGGTTAAGACCAAATACACCTACCCTGATTCAGACTTCCATAGACACATAGTCATACTACCAATGGAATTCCGAGGGGTCTATCCAGAGCGAAGCTGTTTCCGTACCATCGGTAAACACAACCTCCTATTACACTTGCATGAGTATCCTATACCCAAATATATGAGAACTATGCCGTTATGCTCCCATAACACGTACAATCGCAATAGTAGTCTATTCCGCATTATCGATGTCCAATCTCGATAATACTACGACTAGGGATATTTAATGATTAAACCTTCATGTATTGATACTGTCTCATATCTTATCAATCCGGAACTAATCATATGGACCTTCTATCATTTATACATCTTGGTAATCTAATTACAAATGATAAAAGAACAATTTCCTTTGTCACATAGTTAATTTGTACAACAACACCATGATCTGTACAAATAGTGATGCTATGGGTCATAACTGTCCAACAATCTCCTACTTGGCCTATAGCCAATCACTCAAGTGTCCTACACCCGAACTATGTACGGTTCGCTCATACTTCTGCTGAGGAAAGGCTTTCGTCAGCGGATTTGCATGATTATCATCTGATGCAATTTATTCGATCATCACATCGCCACGATGTATGATCCGAACGAATCAGATGAATATCGAAGTATATATCTGGATCGTTGATGAGAACATTAATTCTTTAGCCTGCGCTGTTGCCTAGCTCAGTTTCTAACAGAACTATTCCTAATCCAATTAGGATTATTATCAATCCAGAAGGATTCTATTGCTACCTCAGCTGCAGCAATATTCCGCTTTTGTTGTTTATTCGGTAACAATATCTTGCATGGAAGATTTCCAGCTCACTGTTCCGTTATTCAAACTTTGTATTACCGTTGTTACGACTTATAGTCATTTTTATCGGTTTGGAAACTTGCAGCAGTGATCCCAGTCACTTCAAGTTCTCATTCTCCATAGTATAAGAAAGCATCCTTAGTTCTTCTAAGATACTAAAGGATGTTCTTAACATCAATCCAGTGACAATCACTTGGATTGGCCTGATTGTGACTCCATATGTTCAAAGCGTATGAGACACCAGGTCGCGTACATTTATTTCAATGTCCGAGTTCTCAGAGAGTGCTAACAACCTTTAGATCTATCCCAATAGATCTTTATTCCTAGAATAAATGTTGTCTCTCCCAAGAATTCTACGGAGAATTTTCATGAAAGCCAAGCTTTCACCGATTATATTATGGGAATATCATTTCCACGAAATGATATGTTATCATTATTCAGAACATTCAGTGTTAGTGCGCTCCCGCTAACCTCCTTATATACACAAGAATCATTCTCGTTTTGAATTAAATCATACACTATTATGATTACATCGAAACGATAGTTCCAAGAACGCTATGCTTGGGTCAATCCATCCATGGATCGAATTAACTTGCAAACATTGTTTGCTCGTTTTAGTACGAGAAAACCGTCAGGATGTTGTAAACATCCTCCAAAAGGTTTCCGTTAAGGAAAACGGTTTTGGCATTCCAGCTACCATATTTCATGAATGAAACATGCAGCATTAGTAAGCATTATCCAAATGGATTTAACCATGGCAACATGTAAAAGGTTTCGTCGTAATCGACACAATGTTGATAACGATACCTTTTCGCTACAAGCCTAGCTTTGTACGTTGGTATGTTGCCTTCCATGTATGTCTTCCTTGAAGAATTATATAGTACCAATAGGCACAATGCCTTCCGGTACACCAACTAGTGTCCAAACTCGGTTGGTATACATGGAATCCATTTCGGACTTCATGGAACTTTGCCATAATAAGGAGTCGATACCTAGTATCACTTCCTCATACGTAGTCAATTCATATTCCTCAATAAGATTGACATCTTTATGAGGTGAGATTAGAAACCCATACCTCCCAGGTTGTTTTCTGTCTCTCTCCGACTTGCGCGGTTCTTGTGTTGTCGGTATTGTATTTTTGCATGTGAAACCCGATGATGAGTCTCAGTTGGAGGCACTACCTTTTAATTCACGAAGTCGCGGGAAATGGATGTCGGAAGGGAGGAGTCAAGAATTGATTCATAATCGGATTAAGTTCGCTGGTTTAGCTTCGGGTTACTTGTTGGCTGTCCTTTTTAAAATTATTCCCGGCCTAAAACACTCACAAATCACCTAACCTCGGCCCAAAATCCCCGCAAGCCCCTTGGCCTTGACCTAAAACCCCCGCAAGCCCACACGCCTAGCCCACACAAACCAAACCCACCAACCAAAGGCCCACACGCCCACACCAAGGCCCACACGCCCATTCACCCTAATACACACCCAAATTAAATCAAATATTAATTAAATTAAGTATTAACTAAATGAAATATTAATTAAATTAAATAAATAAAGAATTAAATCATTTACCAAATTAAATAAAACATAAAATAAAATCATGCCTAACTTAGATAAACCAAATATACTACATACTAAATTAAAAAAGATGATATGCCTAATTAAAATCAATCATAACAAATTAAAAATATTGACTTCATAATCTAAAAAATTAAATGCCTAATCCTAACCAATCAAATATTGTATTCCTAATCTAAATTATTACACAAATCCTTTCATTACAAGTGACATAAGTAATGGACCATTACGAACCCAACGGTTTGAGGTCTTCCCTTGCGAGGGGTGAGTGCGGCCTTAAATCTCATTTTCCCGGTTCACACCGGGTGGCGACCCCATTATTCTCCGGTTTAGTCCCCCGTGGCTACTCCGTACTCCCAACCGGGCCACGAGCCCGGGACAGCATGCGTCGTCCAGTTTCTGTGTCCCACAGTCTGGCGACTCCACTGGGGATAGAGAATCGGCCCCGAAATATTGTCTTGTAATGTTTGGATTTATGTTCTAATTGACCGTGTCTATAGTGGATGAAATGGGGGTTTAATCAAAGGCATTCTGAGGCTAGGTAATGGTTTGGTGTCTTCCTTCACTCACTACCTTTCTAGAAGGAAAAGCTGTGAAGGCACCTAGATAGCCATCTACTCGTAGCCTATTGTGATGGACTAATTTGGAGGACTCGTTGTTTATTCTTGACACCAAGCGATAAGAGCCTAAGAAGCTTGGGTATTTAAGTGAGCCTCGCTCCACCCTCCCTTTGGGGAATCTACAACGGGAAATCCATTTGATAGTCAGTCACACACCATAGCTCATTGGCACGTACCTTAGTGTATAAAAAGGGTGCACTCACTTGGTCGCTCGAACCCTTGATTGGGGAGACCTAGTTGTGGGCCATCCTTCGCCGGTGAGAGCCTTTGTCTATACTCTTGCGAACCCACCCATAGACCGGGGTTGTATGGCTAAAGTAACAATTATTTCTTTGAGTATGTGCTTGTGGACCATCCTCATTTGGATGCAGTTGGACTCTTTGTCAGAAATGCGAACTTGCTGGGCCATTTAAACTGGGGCGAGTTCGTACCTTATGACCATTAGACCCAAAGCTTCTGAAATGTTGATGGGCCATTTCGTAGAAATTATTGTTTGCACTATCTTTCTTTTATGCTTGTGTTTGGGAACATCGTCGTTTGGATCCATTTGGACCATTTGTCATGAGATATGGGCTTGTTGGGCCATTTAAACTGGGACAAAAACGTATCTTATGACGATTGGGCCAAAGGCTTCTAAATATTGATGGGCCATTTTGTGCTTGTGTTCGGAGCATTATCATTTGGATACGGTTGGACTCCTTGCCATGAGATGTGAACTCGTTGGGCCATTTAAACTGAGACGAGTTCACTCCTATGACAGTTAGCCCAAAAGCTTCTAAAATGATAACAGACCGATTTGTTTGAAAATTTTAGTTGATTTAGTATGTTATATATGTTACATGCATCTCATGCACCCCATGCATGCATACATCATGCTAACCCTTGTGTTCTGAAAGCCATCATAGTTTCCCATTGGGTTAGGGAAGAGGGAAGACTCACCAAAAGACTGGTAACAGATATGAGTACATCCGATAATGAGGTATCCCGGATAGATCAGTTGGAAAATGGTTTCGCCAAGATTACCGAACAGTTGCAAGCCTTGACCACTACCATGGCAAATATGGCTGTACCCCGTGCTGGGGGAAATTCTGAGAATGTGAGGCGCAAGGAGCCTCCGAATGGGTTGGGGGATGATATCCCCACTTTTGATGATGACATGGCAGAGTATGCAACAAGCAAAGTGATTGGGTCTCAGGCAGAATTTCAGAAGCTTTGGGATTAGGTTGAGTCAGTTACCCGCAAAATGAGGGGTAAACATGAAGAGTTGTTAGATTATGAGGCAATGACCTTCGGAGAACAACTGCCAGCTCAGTTTAAAATGCCCGACATGGCCAAGTTTAATGGGAATGGAGACCCGAGGGTCCATCTGCAGCAATATGTCTTAGTCATGAGTTCAATAAGCCTATCACAGCGCCAAGTCCAAAAGATGTTTGGGATGTCACTTGAGGGGGCACTTGTGGTTTGGTATCACAGACTTAGAGATTGACTTGTCACTCCGTGATTTGGAGAACACTAAGCAGAAGCCGGAAGAAAGCTTCAAGGAGTATGTAGACCGCTGGAGAATCCAGCTTCTGAAGATGCAGACTCGGCCCTCTGAGAAAGACCAGATCAAAATGATCATCAAGGGTACTAAGCCCTCCATTTATGGTAAGCTGCGGAGGATGACTTCGATGATTACGGATTTCCGACAATTGAGGGAGACGGTTATGGATATTGAAGAAGAATAGGCTGAAAATAGAAAGTTCTATGGCCAGAATAAAAGAACTTTTGGGGGGCCTTCTGAGACCAAGCCCGCTACCGCTGAGGTCACTGCCATCAAAAGCAGGCGATTTTCCAACCTTGGTAAGCCTCTTTCAAGGGTGTTCGAAAAGCTGAAGGCGCAAGGACTTCTGGAACCCTTAGAGGCTAAACCAATTCCAAACCCTGTACCACCCAACATTGACCTAAGCTTGTATTGTCACTTCCATCGGAGAAGGGGTCACGAAACTGATAGCTGCACCCGCCTTAGACATGAGATCCAAAACCTCATTGACTCCCACAAAATACCTGACCCAGAAAGAGAACAACCCAACGCACACAGAAATCCCCTACCCAACTACATGATCAACTCTGGCCTACCCGAAACCCTTGTCCTCCAAACTCTCAACCACTCAGCTTCATTAATAGGAATAGAGGATGACAATAGTGGAGAACCATAGGCCAATGAAGAAGGCAATGCTGCGAATGATGAAGTTATTCCTCCTAGTTTATTTGATCCTGCATTTTTAATAAAGACATTGATTTTGTCTCTTCGTTCGAACCTTTTCTTAATGATAATAAAGACGTTCGTTTTGCTTACTTGCCTGAATCTCTTCCTTTCAACCGGAAACATGAGTATATTTGAGAAAAGCATTCAACCTTGGTACTATGAAATTCAGTGATGTTTAGAACACGGGGAATTCCCGAAAGCAGCAAACAGAAAAGATATGATGATCATTCAGAAATTGGGAAATGGGGCAGTGAGACTATCAGACTTGGAAGAGAATGAGTTCACCGAGTCGATTAAAGTGGAAAGGTTGATGCACTACTTTGCCTGAGGAAGAATTGGCGGGAGACCTAACCCCACGGGATAGGAAACTCATTCATGCATGCATGCATACACGTAACATACTTTGCATTCTTTTGTGTTTGTTTTGCTTTGTATTCACAGGTTTTGAAGCTGAAAGAGAGAAAGCGGCAAAGACAAGCCAATCAGAAACAGCGACAACACTATATCAGTCTGGGGGCGAGGCCCATATCAGTATCAGTCTGGGGGCAGGGCCCACATCAGCATCAGTTTCTACCGGGTATGGCATTCTGGGGGCGAGGCCCACATCAGTTCAGTATCAGTTCTGCCGGGTATGGCATTCTGGGGGCGAGGCCCACATTGGTTCAATATTAGTTCTGCCGGGTATAGTACTCTGAGGGCGGAGCCCACATCATTATCGGTAACGGTTTGGAAATTGACCACTCTCATATCAGTTATGGTTCGGAAATGGACCACTCTCTTATCAGCAACGGTTCGGACTTGAACCACTCTCATATCAGTAATGGTTAGGAAATGGACTATCTCTCATCAGCAAACGGTTCAGGAAATGGACTATCTCTCATCAGCAACAGTTCGAAAATGGACTATCTCTCCTCAGCAATGGTTCAGAAATGGACCACTCTCATATCAGGCATGGTTCGGAAATGGACTATCTCTCATCAACAACGGTTCGGAAATGGACCATCATCTCATCACTTGCCGAAAATGGCACTCTGAAAAAATGGAGCAACGGTTCGAAATGGACCATTATCACATCTCACCGAAAATGGCACTCCGAAAATGGAGCACGGTTCGAAATGGACCATCATCTCATCTCGCCGAAAATGGCACTCTGAAAATGGAGCAACGGTTCAGAAATGGACCATTATCACATCTCGCCGAAAATGGCACTCCGAAAATGGAGCACGGTTCGAAATGGACCATCATCACATCTCGCCGAAAATGGCACTCTGAAAATGGAGCAACGGTTCGGAAATGGACCATTATCACATCTCGCCGAAAATGGCACTCCGAAAATGGAGCACGGTTCAAAATGGACCATTATCTCATCTCACCGAAAATGGCACTCTGAAAATGAAGCAACGGTTCGGAAATGGACCATTATCACATCTCGCCGAAAATGGCACTCCGAAAATGGAGCACGGTTCAAATGGACCGTTATCTCATCTCGCCGAAAATGGCACTCCGAAAATGGAGCACGATTCGAAAATGGACTATTATCTCATTAGTCACCGAAAATGGCACTCCAAAAATGGAGCACAGCTCGAAAATGGATAGACATCACTTCAGCAACGCCTCAGAAATGAGGTTTAGCATACCGAAAATGGTAAAACCAGATCAACTCAACTCAACACAGCAGGCAAACCAGGAGACAGCTGGCGACCCAGGTAAGTGAAAATGCATTGCATGTACTTTGATAGGATTGTCACTGTCACACACTGCACAAGTCCCATCAAAGTGGGGGCGACTGTAGGCATTGTATTTTTGCATGTGAAACCCAATGATGAGTCTCAGTTGGAGGCACTACCTTTTAAGTCGCGGAAGCCGCGGGAAACAGATGTCAGAAGGGAGGAGTCAAGAATTGACTCATAATCGGATTAAGTTCGCTGGTTTAGCTTCGGGTTACTTGTTGGCTGTCCTTTTTAAAATTATTCCCGGCCCAAAACACTCACAAATCACCTAACCTCGACCCAAAATCCCCGCAAGCCCCTTGGCCTTGACCTAAAACCCCCGCAAGCCCACACACCTAGCCCACACAAACCAAACCCACCAACCAAAGCCCACACGCCCACACCAAGGCCCACACGCCCATTCACCCTAATACACACCCAAATTAAATCAAATATTAATTAAATTAAGTATTAACTAAATGAAATATTAATTAAATTAAATAAATAAAGAATTAAATCATTTACCAAATTAAATAAAACATAAAATAAAATCATGCCTAACTTAGATAAACCAAAATACTACATACTAAATTAAAAAAGATGATATGCCTAATTAAAATCAATCATAACAAATTAAAAATATTGACTTCCTAATTTATAATATTTTGTCCCCCCTCAATCTTGTGCATGCCATTCTTGAGAAGCCTAAATCAGAAACCAAGATCATATTCCTTGTGAGACAAGGTGAAGCCTTAGCCATTCTCTATATAAATAACCACCACCCAAAGCCTCTCCCTCTCCGCTAGTTCACGTTTTTCACAAGCAAAAAGAATCCAAAAATTCTTTCCACTCTCCATTCTCTCAAGTTCACACATACTACAAAGAAATAACACAAAAATTCTCTTCGTATCCTTCCCCTAATCACCAAAAATCATACTTCCATTCAGCAGCCATACACGCCAAAAAACAGCAGCAAAAATACCCCAAAACAGCCCCTAAATCACCTAAACCAGTAACTAAAAAACTGCACTTAAAGCCTTCAAAAAACACCCAAAACAGTCCATTAAAGCACCAAAACAGTGACCTGAACAGCAAGCAGAAATACAGAGGAAACAGTAGCAAAGTGGAGGCCAAACAACAGCAAAACAGAGGCCAAACAGCAAGCAAAAAGCAAAACAGTGAGCCAAGATGCTAAACCAGTGAACCGGAGAAGTATCGGTGTGATAGCCCTTCCGACGGCCGTGAAACGCGAGTTCGAAAGTCGACATAAAAGGTTAGACCTGAAGGTATTTTCCACATTCATTTTCTGTTTTATTTGTATTATTTATTGAATATTGCTTGCATGATTGTTATGTTGAAATGCATGTTGTGGCCCTTGAATATATAAATATGCATGGATTATGAGATATGGTATGTTGTGGCTTTGGAATAAAACGAAAGATGTGTCAACTCTCGCGGTATATCGGATGGAAACCCGGACATAAATTTCATAGCCGATTCCGAATGGACGGTAGTATGATCTGTACTCGGGATACAACTCCACGTACCGCTTGAGTAAATGACACTTTCTTTTGTCTTATATTGCTTTGATTTATTTATTTTTTGTCATTTGAATTCTGCATGTTACTTTTGTATGCGTGATTCAATCGAGCGCATGGGCTTAGTAAGTGCGATGAAAGGTCCCCTACTTGGAGGGGTTAAAATCCTTTACCACGATGCTTTACCGCGCCGGTTGATGTGTGTTCGGTTGAATGCAAGATACGTTCAATCGGGCATACTAAGTTTGATATTATTGTTTTTTAATTCTTTGTATGCATGATTCAATCGAGCGCATGGGCTTAGTAAGTGCGATGAAAGGTCCCCTATTGGAGGGGTTAAAATCCTTTACCACGATGCTTTGCCGCACCGTTGATGTGTGTTCGGTTGAATGCAAGATACGTTCAATCGGGCATACTAAGTTTGATATTATTGTTTTTTAATTCTTTGTATGCATGATTCAATCGAGCGCATGGGCTTAGTAAGTGCGATGAAAGATCCCCTATTTGGAGGGGTTAAAATCCTTTACCACAATGTTTTGCCGCGCCGGTTGATGTGTGTTCGGTTAAATGCAAGATAAGTTCAATCGGGCATACTAAGTATGATATTATTGTTTTTTAATTCTTTGTATGCATGATTCAATTGAGCGCATGAGCTTAGTAAGTGCGATGAAAGGTCCCCTATTTGGAGGGGTTAAAACCCTTTACCACGATGCTTTGCCGCGCCGATTGGTGTATACTCGATTGGATGCGAGATGAGTTCAATCGAATACGTGAGGTCCCACATTGTGGATTTGTTTGTCTATGAATGTGTTGCATGCATCAGGTCTGGTTCCATTCGAACGCGTTCTCGAACGCCACACGAACGTGAAACTTCTGTTTACCGTTCGAACGTGTTCTCAAACGCTATGCGAACACGCACGCATTTTCTTAGTTTCATTATGCATCAGGTCTGGTTCCGTTCGAACGCTTTCTCGAATGCCACACGAACGTGAACCTTCTATTTACCGTTCGAACGCGTTCTCAAACGCTTCGCGAACGGGCACACATTTTTTAGTGTTTCATGCATCAGGTCTGGCTCCATTCGAACGCGTTCTTGAACGCTATACGAACGCGAACCTTCTGTTTACCGTTCGAACGCGTTCTCGAACGCTATGCGAACGCGCACCCACTGAACTGAGTCCTTTTCATCAGATTTCATACATAATTGTTCCTAGTAGCTATCCCTTCGTATGATGAATCTGATTGCTTCTCTGTGTCACGCAAGATTGTGTAGGTATCATTCATCTGTATTCCTCACATGTATGAGTACAATGTGTTTAACGTATTACAATTCATATATCCATGTCATGATATCATTTGAGTATTATTTCTCGTGGTATATCGGATGGAAACCCAGACATAAATTCAGTAGCCGATTCCGAATAGACGGTAGTGCGGTCTGTACTTGGGATACAATTCCACGTACCACTTGGAAAAGTGCTCACATGTGTGCTTGTGTGGTTAATGTGTGTGCTTGTGTTTTTTTTAATACAATATGCCAATGAAGTCGTATGTTCGTTGCTACTTTGATGTATTTTCAAGCATGCAATCTTAGATGTGAAATATATGTAAATTCAGGTGTAAGTTTTATTTTTGTGCATATGGATTTAGAAGCATGATACTCTTGGAAATAAGTGTTACTTAAGCTTGATTAAATTATTACACAAATCCTTTCATTACAAGTGACATAAGTAAGGGACCATTCCGAACCCAACGGTTTGAGGTCTTCCCTTGCGAGGGGTGAGTGCGGCCTTAAATCTCATTTTCCCGGTTCACACCGGGTGGCGATTCCATTATTCTCCGATTTAGTCCCCCTTGGCTACTCCGTACTCCCAACCGGGCCGCGAGCCGGGACAGCATGCGTCGTCCAGTTTCTGTGTCCCACATGTGTATTCGAAGATTATTGGTATAGTTTCATCCTTGATGAACTATTTGTGTTCCATTAAGGAATCGATGCCTGGAATAGTATTACTCCGATTTTCATCGAGTTTTACTTCCTCACACTTACCACTGCATATAGGTATTCCTCTTAGGAAAACCGCATGGTGAGCAACAATTAAATTGTTCTCTTGTGAGTTTTATAAGTACTATACTTTGGTTTCCCCAGGATAACCATTATTAGGCACTTATCCGATTTGGGTTTTAGTTTGGTATCATCCAAACATATGCCTAGCATTCCCAAATCTTCAGGAATGAGAAAACCCAGTTTCTTTCCTGTTCATATCTAATATGAAGTCTGTCAAACAGATTTTTATGGAACCTTATTCAAAATAAGTTTTGCACTATTTATGCTTATCCGTTGAAGGAAATGGTAGCTCAGAGCGACTCATGATTAACCTTATCATGTCCAACAGAATTCAGTTTCTCTGTTCGAACACACCGTCAAACTGACGTGTTCCAGGAGGAGTCCTCATTGAAAGAATACTATACTCTTTCAAGTATTTGAGAAACTTATTGCTTAAGTATTTTCATCATGGTCTAACCGTGATGGTTTTATACTTTAGCTGATATGTTTGTCTACTTCGTGTCGAAACTCATTGAAAGTTTCTGATCTGTGTTTCACAAGAAACACATAACCATAACGCGATGCCACATCTGTAAAGGTCACGAAACATTCATATCCACCTCTAGCCTAGCTAGACATGGGCCAACTTATGTCACTATGAACAAGGGCTAGGAGATCGGTGGCATTTGCACTTTTACTAAGTAAGAAGTGTTTTAGGCACTTTGCCTAATAAAATATATTCATAGACTTTATTTGATTGGAATCAAATCTGTCATAGTACCCACTCTTCGAAAGTGTGGATATACGAGTCTTGTTTAATTGTGTCCCAGACAACAATGCCACAAATAAGTCTCAACTGATTAAATCAGTTTGAGCTATTTGTTTGTCATGTCGTATGTTTGAGATTCATTTATATTCAAAATATACATGCTGTTATTCACATCTAATGTGCTTATCTCAATATCATCTTTATAAAATAAAACACTTTAGTGTTCTAGAATATAAAGGTATACCCGCAACGGTTATACTCTGATATAGAGATAATGTTTCTAGTCAAACTAGTTACATTTTAACAGTTTCCTAATTAAGTACACACCAAAGGGTAGTTCCTAAACTTAGGTTTCTACGGTTAAAACAGCGACTTTCGTCTTGTTTCCGATTCGCAGATCAATCTCATCTGAAGTCAGTATCCTACTTGTCAGCAAATGCTGCACACCAGTACATATATATGTACCATATTTAGTATCTAAAATCCAATTTTAATACTAGTAGTGAACATATTTATGACAAACATATTTGAAGTCGGTGCCTTGCCCCGTCTTCAATTCCTTCATGTCTACCTTGTCCATACGACAGTCACGATTCAGTGACCCCGTTTTCCACAGTTTAGGTAGACATCGTGGGATATGTCCTTTATCTTCCCAGAAGATTATAATGATTTTGCCTTTGCCCATTTTCCACACCCTAGAAGCCTTCGGCCAAGCCTTGGCCTTCTAGAATGTCGAAGTAAGGTGGCGCCTTGCGCTTCTTGCCTTATTGCAAACTTTGGCTTTGTCTCCTTGAGTATAGCCATTAACTCTCCAAGAGTTTACTATTGCAATTAGTAATTCTAAGATCTAAGGATAGATCTATGAAGATCCTTCAATTTCATTATCCTACTATAAGGGTCTAATCCTTAGTTCTGATTAAGAAATTAAGGAGTCTATTTGGCAAGCATAATGGATTAAACACTAAAGTTATCATCACATGAATCTTCCAAATATCATGCTCTACTATTTACTTAACTCCAGGCTTAGGCTCGAGATGTCACTATATCAAATAAAGTAACTTCTCGGTCACCCAGGACTATCATGAGATTTTATTCCAAATTTGAAAATTAAAGTCGTTTAAATACATTTTCACCCAGGATTATGTTTTCAACACCAATCTTTCAATTATCTTGATTCTAATAGTCCAACTATTTAATCAACGATTTTAGGTACTATTCATTATAATGATTACTATAGTCTAACTATATAATCAACTATAATTTTAATAGGTTAAATTCAATTATATTGATTACTATAATCCAATTATAAAATCAACTATTAATTGAAATTAGTTAATTCAAATATATTGATTACTATAATCCAATTATATAATCAACTATAAATGAATTGTTTGAATACAGTCCAACTGTTTAATTAAAACAATATTAAATATTAGTCCAATAATATATTAATTTATATTGACGAAAAATTGAAATGAGCGCGTATGGCAAGTAACTAAACGAATATTGCAAATTTAATACTTGCCTCCCACTATTTTTCGGCGAGCCTCTAACCCTCTGTTGAGTACTCGGAAACCTTGTTTCCTAGTGGGCTAGGATCCCGTTAAATAACACACAATCTTGACTTTGGCCAAAAAATTGTATGATAATTAACTAGGTAGATCTCTAAGATCAATTGGATCCCATCCAATTCCTAGATCCGGTAGGTGGACATCCAAGTCCGAAACATATATCTTATATATGCCAATATATCCAATATATTGCCTAACCTTTTTCCACTGAATCAACTAAGCCTTGGCTTTGGCACAACAAACTTAGTGATCCCAGTTAAGCGGAACCCATTGACCTTGGAAAGCTTCGTAATCAATGTCGATGGCCAGAAATGATCTTGACGTTGGCCAACAAATCACAACTTGGACAAGACACCGATATGGAACAAAGCCTTCATGATTCAAACACATCCTCGACGGACAAAGGTCTTGACTTTGGCCAACAAACCAATGCCAGTCTTGGATCTTGAGTAAGAATTACTCAATGGAAGGAAAAACGCTTAATATGATGTTGAAGGTTTTTCGCGTGTATTGGCAACCAATTAATTATCTTTGTTAAGGTCTCATCATCATACACCCTTAAACATGCATTCTAAACACATAATAAGGCGCGTAAATAAATATAATAATGATATGCGGATGGATACTTAACACATTGTTCCTAGAACAAATCTCCCCTCTTTCCTCTCTCCCTCCGCTAGCACAAGTATTACTTCTACCCGATTACATAACACTTCTAAAGAAACCTCATTTACATTGAGGGGAATAGGTGAGAAGAGAAATACACAGAGTAAGGAGGTAATAGGCTGGATACGCAGGTCCAATTTAATAAATTCTAAATTTATTACAAAAATTTCCAAAATTGCCCTCACCCATCTAATATCCATCCGATATACATTATTCATACATCGCATCTATGTATTCACACAAGCATGTTATCAATCAATCTAATCCAATTAATTAATCTGAAAATAATGACCATCCAATGTTCAAACAACGGTTTGATTTTGCGCGAGTCAAACTCGTTTTACGAATAAGTACTCAAAGTACGAATTCTTGAATTGAATTAAACTACAACATTAAATCCAATTTAATTTGTATTTAATACTAATTCTTTCATTTAATTCCAAATTAAATATTTACACTTTTAATGTACCTTTACGACTTAGATTCCAAATCTAATCGTTACGGGTCTCAAAGTCCGATTAACATCCAATGTCAATTTAATTTAAAGTCCAATGAGCTTTTAATTAATTTCTAAGGCATGGAATTTTGGTCAATATGGGTCAAACCCAAATACCAAAGCCCATTTAAGGAATCACCCTTATTTGCCAAGAAACCAATTTAGGCTCCATTAGGCCCAATTATTATTAAGGTCCATTAAGTCATAATTGGACTTTATGGATATGGTTTTGGGCCCAATTGGATCCAACCAATTTATCCTAAACCTAACTTGGTACAACCAAGCCCATTAAGCCCAATTACAACTTTTTAAGCCCAATTTCCAAAATAGGCCCAATTAATTAACTTACAAAATTCCAAATTTCACAATTAATTAATCTAAAGTGTATGCCATAATTAATTAACCAAATTAACATTTCCAAAACACCAATTTGTACAATTAATTATGCTCATTAACATCAAAACATGTCCAACACATTTTAATCAAAAATCAATCATTTTCCATGTTATTCAAGTCTCGGCATTTTGGGGTTTTATTTGTCTGATTCGGTTTCAATCCAATTAAATCCACAATCAACATTACCCAATGTTTTCCAACTCATCCAATGATCAAAAACACAAAATACCATGACATTAGGGCATATATATGTCTCGGCCAAGCCTCACATTTTGGGGAAAAATGATCCAATCCAATTTTCATAAAATTGATCACAAATAACTCCAAGTTATTCATTTACAAGCATGCTCAAACAATTAATTTCACTCAAACATGCTCAAAATCAATTTACCCAATTTTAACCCTAATAAACTTTCATGCTCAAAATGGCTCTGATACCATTGTTGGGTTTTTATTAGGTCCCAAGGATCAATTTAAGCAATGAAACACATGTGCGAATACTCAAAGAAGTTACGAAATACTTACAATGATCGGTTGAGTGATGCGATGAACAACAAAAACTCTTTTCCTCCTCCATGAAGCTCACGGCAGTGGGCAGATTTTTGTCCTCCAAAATTTCGGTCATCTTGGTCCTCCAAGCTCCAAGCTTTGTGTTGTGATTCAAAGCTCACAAATCGGTTTCCCTATCACCTTCGCAAGACTCCTAAAGCGTGCTAGCACTCCGAAAATTTTGCCGCAAAACTTCCTATGCTTCTCCTATAACTCACGATTTTTGACAGTGAAAAAGAAGAAGAAATGCCCCTTGGGCATGAGAGAGGAGAGAATGAGAGAGATGAATATGTGTTAGGTTGTGAGGATTGTGTATCTAATACACTAAATCAAAAGTCAAACACCAAATATCAAATAAATGGTAATTGCTTTTAATTCATCCAACCCCCACCATCAATCACTCATGACAAGTGTCAAATCACTCAAAGTGACTAGACATCACATCAATCAAAGTGACTAATGATTTGACGCTTGATGTGACTTGTGGGCCGCACTTTAATTCGCAATGCGAGTGCGCCCGCAAACACTCCCGGGCTCGGGTTCGCTAATTCCAAATTAAAGAAATTTCCGTTGCGACGTAATTAAATAATTATGCATAGCAAAATTACTATTCACGTCGTTAACGAATTAATTCTAAATTAACTCGTTCGCCCGAATTAAAATATAATTTCAATTCCACGTCGAAATCCAATTTCGTATAATATATCGAATATATTATTTTATCGATTAGTTCCAAATTAATCGTATTCTCTCTTTAATTAATATTTTATCCCAGATTAATTTTCTCTCTCATCTAATTAATCCCAGACTAATAAGTGCGAGTCATACGTCATCGGTGAATCTTCGAGAAGCGACCCATGAGATCCCCAAATATGTTGGTAGTAAATCCGGTCGTCGGACTATCCGAACACGTAAGTACCTAGTACTACGTTTTTACCAATTTACAAGACATGATTGGCTTCTAGCAAGCATCATGCCTACCCAATTCTCCAGAAATATTCTTATTAAAATATGTGATCTATATCAGGCGTAGTATACGTAATATTGCGTATTTCGATCCAGTATCTGATGTCATGTGCAAGGCCTGGGGCTGGAAATGTGTCTGCCCCGTACGAAGCACATATCGGATCTCTGGTAACTAGTCTCTATAATCGGATAAACATGACCTAGTCGTAATATCCCGATAGCTGCAGCATATAAGAGAACCAATTCCGTATCCTACGTGATCATCATCTCCACTATGACTGGAGTGATACTTCCATCTCGACATCACACCCAATACAGTACGATTCTCAATATACCCAGAAAAGGCGTACACAGAACCGGTTAAAGCCCTGGACGACCAAAACCAAAGTATATTGATTGTCGCAAGTATTAGCGGTGCAAGTCTCAGGTTAAGACCAAATACACCTACCCTGATTCGGACTTCCATTGACACATAGTCATACTACCAATGGAATTCCGAGGGGTCTATCCAGAACGAAGCTGTTTCCATACCATCAGTAAATACAACCTCCTATTACCTTGCATGAGTATCCTATACCCAGATATATGAGAACTATGCCGTTAAGCTCCCATAACACGCACAAGTGCAATACTAGTCTATTTCGCATTATCGATGTCCAATCTCGATAATACTACGACTAGGGATATTTAATGATTAAACCTTCATGGATTGATACTGTCTCATATCTTATCAATCCGGAACTAATCATATGGACCTTCTATCATTTATACATCTTGGTAATCTAATTACAAATGATAAAAGAGCAATTTCCTTTGTCACATAGTTAATTTGTACAACAACACCATGATTTGTACAAATAATGATGCTATGGGTCATAACTGTCCAACAGTAAATGGGTATACAAAAGGAAGCGAGGGCCCGATGGAAATATGGAAACCTTTAAGGCCTGACTGGTAATGAAATGTTATACTCAACATCCTGGGATTGACTATGAGGAACTTTTTCACCAGTAGCCATGCTAAAATCCATTAGGATTCTTTTAGCCATTGATGCATATCACGACTATGAGATATGGCAGATGGATGTAAAAATCGCTTTCCTAAATGGATTTCTTGAAGAGGATATCTATATGGAACAACCAAAGGGTTTCGTATTCAGTGAGACTTCACACTTGGTTTGTAAGCTCCAAAAGCCTATTTATGGACTTAAATAGGCATCCCGAAGCTGGAATCATCATTTTGATGAGATAATTATATTATCTGGATTCATCAAGAATGGGGAAGAATCATGTGTTTATAAGAAAGTGAGTGGATCATAGTGGTCTTGAAGGTTCAAGGACTAGACAACATAGCAGACTCGCTTACAAAGGCTTTACCTCCTAAGTTATTCGATAAACATGTGGAGGAGATGAGACTGCGATTCCATCCAGATTGGCACTAAGCAAGTGGGAGTTTGTTGGAGTTGGTGCTTGGAGTGCCAATCCGAATTGTATATTTTATTATTTATTAATAAAATAACTATATTTTCATTTCATACATTATTGATGGTATTGTCATTATGCGTATTAGATTGATGTACAGACATGCTAAGAATGAAAACAACCTTAGAATAGTCTTGTAGTAATACTAGACACTGGGTGGTCCAACATTGGGATAAATATTACCATTATAAATTATTCTTAAAGTATATATATTCACAGTCGTTGGTTTTGGAATACGGTCGAATTCCTATAACCTAGAAGACTAGCATAGATCGTATATTGGAATTGGAGTTCCAATGGTTTAACCCGATGTACAATGAGTTTTGGAAACTGGTATAGACGTGTGGGTATTGGTTGGATCGAATACTGAATGACTCATATGTGATTCCTAATAGTTGGAAGTATACACCACCATCAATAAGAATCTCATCGAGCCGAGTAGCATATGTAATCCTTTGATTATATGATATCATTGATTTTGTGTGAGATCCTCCACACTTTGATGTAATGTATGTCAGAAACCTTTCATGGTATGGCCTCTAGATGTTCGTTGGGTGTGGACCGATGCACTCAGTAATCAAATACGAAGCAAGATAGGATCCGTCGGTCCGTATGTGTACCATAAGTGGTTTAGGTATCCATGTGAGTAAAGTCATGATTCTTAAAGCTTTGGCCAAAGTCGATCACCTATGGTGGATTGCATCAATTATGAAGATTCATGGACATGTCGATATGAGATATGCACCTTAGAAACTTGACAGTGTTCGTGTTCTTCGCGAATTCGGAGGTGGCCGAATTTACGTACATATTAGCTAGGCATATATGACGAACATATATGAACTTAGAGAGTCCCAATATGAAGTGTACTCGTTGAGCACTTGAGTAGCCGATTAATTTTGATAAAAAAATAATATTCGATATTATAATTATCAACTAAGATAATCAAGTGTTATTGGATAACATTGATTATTTACTTTGACCTAATTGGATTAATTCAATAATTACACAAGGTCTTAATTATAAAATCATAATTATCTGTACCATTTGAGGATATTATGATAATTGTAAGTATGTAATAATAGATGGTTTTGCCTTGATTTAATTGGATTAAATCAAAGTGGCAAACATTGGACTAATCCATTTCATAATTCTTGTCTTGATTTAATTGGATTAAATCAAAGTGGTAACAATGGAGATTAGTCACACCTAATTATATATATTTGGACAAATTAGATTAATCCCATTAAAAGTTGATTACAACTTTTATTAATTAAAAATTACCTAAGTTTTGCTATAAATAGCAAGCTTTAGGAAGATTTTAATTAAGCTTGAGAAAGCTAAATACAAACAATTCTTGAAGAAATTAGCCTAAGTTAGAGAAGTGTTTAGGGAAGCTTTGTGAGGTCTCTACAACATTTCATATAGGAGAAATCATGATTGGATCTTGGGGTGAAGATTGCTAGCATTGAAATCAAGATTGGATCTTGGAGTCAAGCTTGCTAATCCTTTGAAGTTCTCCAAACATTTCAATAAGGAGAAGTAGATCGGATCTTTGAATCAACCTTGCTAGGTAAGTTTGATCTTCTCCAAAAGCTATATGTTTCATTAGTGAGACATATAGTGTTGAATTATGTATTAGATACATAATGTTGAAATTATGCTAATTAATTGTGTTAGGATGCTTAGGAAGTATAAACACAATATTCTTGTAATTAGACATAGACATAAAATTATAGTTTGGAACTCTAGATAATAGCTTAGAGCTAAGGCTACCATTCTAGAATCACTTGACCACCTTTGGATGACATAGAATTGTTCACGAGTCACTTCATTATGGATTCTAATTTGGTTTGTGTTTTGGATTCAAAATTTACGCAAGTGCGTATTTAGAAAAAAATTATGTTTTGTAAAAATATTTGATATTTTGAAAAATTTTGATTTTTATTCTATAACATGTATTGACGTTAGTTTTGATGTTAAAAATTAATTTTGGGTATTTTGGAAGTGTTTAAGAATGATTAAAAGTGTATTGGGTTAAGAACCCAAGTATTAGCTCTCATTCATGAAAAATTATATTATATTTCGGGTGTATATGTCATCTCTCTCATAATTGCTGGGTCCCACAACTGTGTGGGACCCAGCTGCTGTGAGAGAGATGACATATACACCTGAAACATGATATATTATCTCCTCATTTATGCTTTTTGGAATGAGAGCTGATACTTAAAGGAAAAATTAAAAAAAGGGCAAAATTAAGTTCACAAAGGAAAAATTTAAAAAAAAGGGCAAAATTAAGTTCACACATGAACAGTGCACGCGTGCTTTGTTCATACGCACAGTGCGTGCGTTCGTTGTTCACGCATATTTAAAAAGTGCGCGTGTTGTAATTTATTTTCTCTCATTTTTGAGGTTCCAGACTCCGATTCAGTCCTAGTTTTTCCTATACACTCGTAATGAAATATAGTATTTTATTAAATTATTTAAAATTATACCAATGCTTGATTTCTATGGGTTAGACCCACTTCCGCTGCACGGGACACCGATCCGATCTTAGGGGTTCCACATCCGCCCCAACATGTCTACACTATAAAAAGTCCAGACACTGGAAGAAAGTTGTCTAGAGATGAATGGAAAAACAGTAACCCCAAATACACTTTGTATTTTTCCTATTATTGACATCTTATTAGCCTTAGATGTAAATAGTAGTTGGATGTTAGACACCGGTAGTCCTACTCATGTTTGCAACTCCATAAGAGATAAAAAAAAGACTAAACAAAGGAGAGATCCATCTTGGAGTTGGTAATGGCGAGACATTGGATGTCAAAACCGTAGGAACAATTGTTCTAGATCTCCATAATATATGTAAATTAGATTTACATGACTGTTTTTATATGTCCTCTCTTATCAGAGAGATAATATCTTTATTCGATATAAGATAAAGAAGGATATAAAATAAACATTAAAGATGATACTTTATGTTTATATGATAAAGACAATGTTCTTTATCTAATTGTCACTATGTTTTGGAAACATATAGAAATGCCTTTAATATAGAGGAAAATACAAGTAAAAAATCTGAATTAAATAATACTGAATAATGTCATATGAGATTGGGCCACATAAGTGTTAGACGTCTATGACAATTGGTTAAGGATGATTTGATAGAAAATCTTACCTTGGATCTTTTTTCTGATTTGTGAGTCATGTTTTCTAGGGAAAATGACAAAGGCCACATTTCTTGGTGTTAGACACCGTGCTGAAGATTTATTGGATCTAAAACACAACGATGTGTGTGGTCCATTAAATCATGCTTTTCATGCTGTTTCTACATACTTTATGACTTTCACGGATGATAAGTAAAGATATGAATATGTCTATAAATTGGAAATATTTGACAAGTTCAAAATATTCTGAAACAAAGTAGTAAAATAAACCAGTAAATTCATCAAGTGCCTTTGATTAGATCAAAGTGATGAATTTATGAGCAATGAATTCAGAAGTTATTTAAGGGTAAATTGAATTCTCATCCATTTGAGGATATTTTGGTAATTACAAATATATAATTATAGATGTATTTGGCTTGATTTAATTGGATTAAATCAAAGTGGAAAACATTGAATTAATCCATTTGCTAATCTTTGTCTTGATTTAATTAGATTAAATCAAAGTGGTAGATAAATGTGATTAGTCACACCTAATTATTAATATTTGGAAAAATTGGATTAAGCCCACCTAAAACTTGATTATAACTTTTATTAATTAAAAATTATTTAAGTTTTGCTATAAATAACAAGCTTTATGAAGGTTTTAATTAAGCTAAGCATAAGAAAAATGAGCTTAAGAATGCTAAGCTTGTGAAAACAAAATACAAGTAATTCTTGGAAAAAATTAGCCAAAGTTAGAGAAGTGTTTAGAGATACTTTGGAAGATCTCTATACTATTTCATCTAGGAGAAATCAAGATTAGATATTGGAGTGAAGTTTACTTGCATTGGAATCAAGATTGGATCTTGGAATGAAGCTTGTTAACCCTTGGAAGTTATCCAACAATTTCAACAAAGAGAATGAGATTAGATCTTTATATCAAGCTTACTAAGTAATATTTGATCTTCTCGTAAGCTATGTTCTTCATTACTGAGTTTTCATTAGTGAGACATATAGTGAAGAATTATGTATTGGATGCATAATTACATAGCTTAAAGTTGAAATTAGGCTAATGAATTGTGTTAGGATGTTTTGGAAGTATAAACACAATATGCTTGTAATTGGGTCAAAGATATTCATGTTAGACATGGAACAATTAATTAGAGTTTGAAGCTCTAGATTAAAGCTCAGAGCTATGGTTACCATTCTAAAATCACTTGACCACCTTTGGGTGAACTAAAATTGTTCAAGAGACATTTCATTGTAGGATTCTAAATTGGTTGTGTTTTGATTCAAACAAATGCATATAAGTATTTAGAATACATATATGCTCGTTGTATAACATGTGTTGATGGTGGTTATGATGCTAAATTGTGATTTTAGGTGTATTTGAAGTATTATGAGAAAATTGGAAGTATTTAGTATAGGTTTGAAGTAGAAATTGGTCACCGCCTAAGGTAGTGTCACGACTCTACCCCTCCAATGTCACGACATCGAGTATCAAACCTATGCGCGTCGCGACGCTCACCCTTCTGCGTCGCGATGTCGAGACTTTCAGCTTTCACAGTTGCTCTCTCACTTTTGAGCGTCGGGACACCCAAGCTCCCGCGTCGCGATGCCTAAAGTTGATACACACTGAAAACTCATTTTCTCCATTTCGGAGTCTTCAGACTCCGTTTTTTCCTACGGACTCGAAATGAAATGTAGTTTTACATAAATTATTTTAAAATACACCTATGCTAGATATTCAGGGGTTAGACCCATTTTCGCTGCACGAAGCACCGATCCGACTCAAGAGGTTCCACATCCGCTCCAACAACAACCATCACATTATTTACAGTACTATATATAAACATAGTAAACCTAATCGATTTTAACACCGTTCAATAATCACATCAAACATACCACTCAAAGAATATACATTAGTCATGCGATATAGTTGGTAAATTTCTTACCTCTACGAGAATTTCACACAGTGTACATAGTTCGTTAACCGACTCCATAAATTTGTAAAATTTTGAGTTATTAAAATATGCATACACAATTTATTATTCCTAAATTTTTTTTTTTCACACACACACACTCTTATATCATGTTATCCCTTTATTATTATTGCATATATATATATATTTTATTTATTATTATTATTATTATTATTTTTTATTATTATTATTATTATTATTATTATTATTTGTAACATCCCCGATTCCGGCGATGCTACAAGTAGGGAATAGGCCGTACTATTCCCATGAGCCCTTGACTTACTGACTATATACATCAATATTAACTAATCTCAATTATAGTTCAAAAGTGGGACCAATGCCCAAACTCATTTTAACATATATATGTACCATTTGACTCATGTCATGAACTCAACACTTCACTATAATGCAACCATGGCAATAAAATTTAAACGTAATAAAATGAAATCATTACTACGCATTATGCAAAATACATGACTCTGATTGAACTGTAACATTATACACATTATGGTGGACTCAGACCCCATAGTGACTGCCATCAGTATCCATCCTTTCGAGCTTGTCCTCTAGGGTCCTGCAAAATAAAACACTGGGAGGGGGTTAGACCGTTATACGATCTAAATGAGTGGACGGTCTTTAAGGTGAAAAACTGAAAAAAAAAAATTATGAAATCACATTTTTAGGCATTAAATCTGAACTTTTCTGAAAACTTTACTTTGACTCAAAACATATCTCTCTCTAGAAAACCTTTATAAAAATCTTAACTGATAGTTTCTTGTAAAACTATTGTTTCTGAAAACTTAACTTTTTAGAAAAATTTCTTCTGAAAACTATTTCTATAAACTGAATTTGAATATGTTTCTGAAAACTAAGCTCTGTATATTTCCTGAAAAACTTGACGCATGGGGGCGTTATGTATCGCCATCCCCTCATACACCTAACTAGAGCCAGGAGTGCAAACCCATGACATTGGGGCATTACATATCGCCGTCCCCCAAAGCATGCCACTCCTGTCCCTGAAACTAGTGGTCTTAGGGAGTTACATATCGTCGTCCCCCAAGCCACTGAACTAGAATCGGGGGTGTGAATCAATGCTACCCTCCAAGCTCTGATGCTAGGATCTAAAGGCATCTGTCATCCCTAGTCCTGAACTAGGATCTGGGGGAGTTACGTATCACCGTCCCCCCAGTCCTCTACATGTGCACATGTACTGTCCGTCAATTCCAAACTGTAACAAGTTACATACTGAGGTGGGTTTTTCCCCCATGCCTCGAAAAACATAAATCTCATATTTGAAAACATAAAAAGTCATGCTATATATTTCAAAACTACATAAACGTTACGTTTAGCATAAATCTGAAATCAAATATGGCTAACGCCCTATGTGCTTGAAATAATAAGTCTCAATTTATAAAGAATAAATAATAAATAAATGAAATCATCTTGAAAAGAGAAATGTCCACTCACTGATTTGAAATTTGGTTGGCACTGAATCTCCTCATCATATAAGGTTGTGGTTCCTGTGGATCATCTATGATCAGAAACTCGATTAGCATATACGTTATATAATGAGCTTCGGAACTTGGCTAAGCTTATTAATACACTAATATATTTTATCTACAAGTCTTATCGTGCTTGTGTCTCGATGTAAGGTATATATATGAACTGATATGAGACCTATAAGGCGGCCTCTAACATGCTAGGGTGGAACTGGGATGATTTAAAATTGATTCGAGAATTATTTGTACCATATGTAGCGACGCAAATCCTTGTGCGTTGTGACGCGCAACGTCCAGAGACGTGCTGTCATTTTTCCCTTGCGCGTCGCGATGCAAAGCCCTTCAGCGTCGCTGACCGGCGTAAACACACACGTATAACGCAAGCGCACGTATCGTTCAAGTAGTATAAAAATATCGATCCCACGAGGACTTAATTCCTACTGTTGTTATTAATTGTCGAATCTATTTATTTACAAATATCTAATTAAATGGAGAAGAGAATGATTGTTTGATTGGTTGAATGTGGTTTTACAAAATAAATAAATAAAAAGACAAAAGAAAAATACTAAGGAAAATAACAAAAGACACAAAGATATAGGGTCGTGAATCATTCTAATATCATTTAAAAGATGAAGTGGTTATTTTTATGTTTGTGTAATAAAATCAGTTTACTAACCTGGAACACTAAATTATGCAAAAGCCTCTGTCGATGGTCAGACGCAAATACCCAGTTTAACCCAATTGAACCATATGTCTATGTCAACCAAATTATCTGGATTCATTAAGTTTAAGTTCCAATTATGGCTACCCCCCGCCCGACAGGTATATTCCTATCCTGTAAGGAAATCTATTAAAGGGTTATCTATCCTCAAGGAAGATCGTGGGCTATTAAGTCTAAGGCTGAAACCTAAAATCCCTATGTCTAGTTCATTTTAGATTTACCACATCAATCTATTGGTGATCAGACAACAAGAAGCATTAAGCTTAAGACTTAATAAGTAAACCTTTAAATTACCCAAACTATAAAATAAACCCTTATAAACCGGTGATATTAGAATTCATCACAACCCCAGATAACTAACACATAACTAGGGCTAGTAATAACTTAAAAGTAAAAGACATAAAGTAAAACTGAAAAGTAAAATAAAATAAAATGCTAAGGTAAAAGGAATTACTTTTACTACTACTAATTTAGATATCTCCCATAAAATAATATATAAACTTGTGATAATAATACCAACCGACCATATAGGCGGTATCCTGATTAAGTCAAATTAAGTCCAACCAGCTATAAAGGCGGAACCAAAATTAAATTGCCAACCGACCAATCTGGCGGTATCCTTTATTAGTCAGGTTTAAACCAGATTAAAATGAATTACCAACCGACCAATCTGGCGGTATCCTTTTTAAGTCAATATTTTAAATAGTGAATATATTATTTTTAATGGAGATTAATCTAAATAGTAACAGTAAAAGAATTACCTTTCACCCTAGCTGGAGAAGTTACCTCCTCATGGTAAATAGTAAAAACTGTAAAAAGTAAAAAGTAAAAATTAAATTACTATTATTACAAAATGTAATTAAAATTATATACAAAACTAAAAACTAAAAATAAAAAAAACTAAAAACTAAAGAATCTAGAGAGAGAAACTCTCTCTTTTGAAATAATTTAAGAGAGAGGAATGTGCAATGAATTCTGAAATCTCGAGCTCAATTTATAGGCCTCGGTCGGATTCAGCGTCGCGACGCCAGGTCCTCAGCGTCGCGACGCCGGATTTGTCGACGTGGCACGCTCTGGTTCGCTGGTTTGAAGATTCTGGATAAGATGATAAGGTGACACGTGGCAGAGTGGTTGGGCTTCAATTATTGTGACACGTGGCGGCTTCTGATTGGTCGCTGAGATTCTTATCCGCCACGTGTCAGATAAGGATAGGATATCCAATAATTGATGCTGACGTGGCACTGGCGTGGCGACGACGTGGCGACACGTGGCGATGATGACTGTCGACACCGTAGGATGCTGACACGTGGCACGGCGCATGTTAGCAGATCGGCTGTGATGGTGACACGTGTCACGGCGTATTTTAGCAAAGTCAAACTTTTCTCAGATTCTGATTTGTGGACTCGGCGCACGTTAGCACTGTTCGGCGCATTTTAGACGTTGCGACGCGGAAGTCTTGGCGTCGCGACGCGCTAAAGACCAAAATATCCCTGTTGACGCATTTTTGTCCGTTTTTGCCCCAAATTGCCTCCAATGCTTTCCAAACTTTATTTATCTACAAAATAACACAAAACATATCAAAACGTTCACAAAACTCAAGAAACTATACAAAATATTAGGTTAAATGAGTGGAAAATAGTGATATAAATACCACTCATCAATCGCGACGTGAGATAATTTTCCAGGATTCTATTTTTGCTTCTCCATGTTCATCCATTGCACAATACATCATATTACACTCCATGCTAACACTTCCATATTACAACATCCACTCAACAATTCCTTAAATTTCAAGTAACTACATACTAAACCAACACTCCATAATCAAATATTACTTTCTAATTTCATAACTCCATTTAGCTCAACATTTAAGATTTTTCAATCATTTGGACATTTCTTAAAACAATCAACTTCCATGCCTATCACCCACATTTGAACACTCTTCCAAACTTCAAAACTCATCTAACATCACCCCAAACACAACCATAAACATTAATTACCAATCATAATATCCTCAACCTAACCATTTACAATTTGACCTCAGTAAAAGCTTATACTCTTAATACACCTCTAAAAAATGCATGCGTTCCACTAAATTAAAGTCAATTTAACAATCCCAATTTCTAGGGTTTATATAGTACGAAATTGGGGCTTTTAATTCTTTGGCTCAAAACTAAAAATTAAAAAGATAGAAAGGAAGAAGAAGCTTACCAAGCTTGGAAATGAAGCTCTAATGGCTTACAATGTCATAAGAAATAAAGATAGAAAGAAATTTGACATGAAAATTTTCCCCTATAACCCCCTCTCCCGCCACGTTTTTTGACTCTTGAAGAAGAGGGAATAACGACCTTTTTATAGGCAAAAAATGGCTGATTTTAATTGGGCATGAATGGCCAAGATGGTGCCACCTCATCAAGTTCTAGATCATCCACGAAATTCACTGTAGCAGAAAATAAATCTTAAATTTTGACCTACCTCTGATTCTAATTTGTAAAAATGTTAAACGAGAAAGTTGTAGGTCTCAGTTTAAGCTTTCCGTCGATATAAAATTCATAAATATCAGAGTTTTTATGAGAAAGTTACGATCTAAATATCCAGGGTTGTCTGTATTGAACCTTAAAATAAATTTCCGTATCGGAAATACATGAAATTTATCGAATGCCTGAAAATTAATTCTCTTGAGTCCATACATGCTTAAACATGATTTTTACCATGTGCATGTCTCCGATAATGTGATAGTCATCGGTCTCTAGTAACACACAAGTCGCACAGATACCAAATGTTATAAATTCTCCCCCCTTAAATATGATTCGTCCTCGAATCCTTTCTGGGGCTTAACTCATAGATTTATCTTGGTCGAGATATATGTGTCTCTGACTATCCTTATCTTTCTTAATTTCCCTTCTAGTCTTTTGTTCAAGATCTTAATACTAAAACCTTTGGAAATATTTTATCATACTTGTGCCTACTATTCCAAGGTTCATGGGCCTTGGTGAATAATATCTTGAATTCCTAATTGAAAGGTAATTCCTTAATCTTACTCCATGGTCCTCTTCTCAATACCTTACCTTCATCATCATACTATCCTTATCTCTTATGCATCACAGAACTTTATTTCTAAAACTTCCAACTATATTCAACATCCTTTATTTCCATCTATCTTCACGAGTTTTTATTTCCAAAATTGTACCATATCCATAGTCTATCCTCTTATTTACCTTAGTTCTATTCTGATTTTCCAACCCCTCTTAAAACCTCTAGTTATGACAACAATAACTTTTAAATATCCTTAAGAACTTATGTTACTTTTCATGTTTAATTATTATCATAGTACTTTATGTTCTAACCAATAACCTTCACTTTCCATTGACCTGTGTATACCTTGGGTTCTTAAGCTATTCTAAGATATATCTCTATAGTAAAGCTATGTTCTTTATTACTATATAACACTGATTATACTGTTCTGGTTTACTCCTTGCACCTTTAATTACTTTGCTAGAACGATCTGATTGCTATCTTTGCACGACTTGTTCTTTATGCTAGGTTCTATTCTTGTAAATCTTTTCTTTTCCCGAGGTCCGTTTACGCATATTATACCTTTGATGATTTAATCGCTATGGCTAAGGATATCCTAAACCTATGTGGTTTAGTTAACTTAACTATGGCTAACTACTTCTCAGATATCACAAGAGTTAAAACATAATAGAACTTGGGTTCTAATCCAATACTGAGAAATATCGCTATGATGTGCTCATGTCTTCCCTTACTAAGTATTTTTCTTATATTGTCGTCACACTTCGACCGTTCTACTTTCAAATCTTATGGTTAGTGTTCTTTTCACCTTATATCCTGCTCCATTCTATGCCTGAAGCTTCTGTAATCTAATGGTGTGATATTCTTCACTGGTTCATCTATGTTATGGGCAACCTTGAGGTGAAGGTCGTGGCCCATCTCTGCTGTAGTGATCTATCAAGGTTTGGGAGGGTGGGGATCGATTCTGACGCTTACCCGATGGTAGTGATCTCATCAGTTGCCCACATTGTGGTTGCGTGTTCTGTTCCTCTATAAATCCGAGACTCCCATGTTTACTAGTTCCAGCTCCCCCACCAAAATACTTCCACTTGGTACTATCTGAGTTGTCTCATTTTTCAACTTCACTCTTGATTCGCTTCCCGACTGTCAATTATACTACTTCTTATCACGAACCTTCTCTAAAATCCTACTCTCTAATTACTTAATCATGTTGCTTTTATATCCCCTTTTTTACTAGTTTCTGTTACTTGACCCTCTTAAGTCTTTATTCTCTCTCAAAATCTTGCCATACTCTATATTATTCCTCCTTATGATGTCTACTCCGCTACTTATATTTTATTCCCATCTTAGTCCTTTGTACTCCTTATATCCTTACCTCAATGAGAACTTCATCAACTTTGATTGCTAGAATGCTCCTACTAAATCCTTTGGTTCATGTGCCTTTCTTTTTCTAATCCCTTCATTTCAATATGATAAGACTCTTATAAATTACTTATACTGCATTTGGTTTCTTATTCTTTTAAGTCTTTGTCCCCTTAAGGTTCTCAATTCAATAATGATTCCTATTTTTGGCTCAATTCACCGCGACTTCAGACTATGATTCCTCATGTTTCTTATCTATGCTATGTTGAAATCAATGGTTCGATTGTCTAACTATATCGTGATCTATCTATTTTATCTGATGCTCTTATTTACTTATCAAAGTTTTTGCTAAATTCTGTGTTGAGGGGTGAAATACTTGCTTTTTTTTTTGGAAATAAGTATCTCTTCCAACTATCCAACTCCATCAATGGCCTGAATGGGTACATATACCATTCTCTAGTTAGAATTTCTTGACAAAAGAGTTATCACTTATATTGTCAGCATCCGCGTCGACTACCTCAAATCTTAAGGTTTCTATAACTCCAATCGACTATGATGAGGTTTCCATTTACATTACTATCTCAAGCCATATTATCCATTATTCCTACATACACTTTACTTCCTTATTGCTTCCCGTAGCTTTCCTTATTATTTATTTTCATAACCTATTTTTCAATCCCATATTGTGCTTCCAAGATTAGTGATAACTTACTCTCATTGACTACTTCCTAGTTTTCTGCTTTTTGCTCTTGCTATATGTTAGGGTTGGTGCTCAGAGTGCCAATCCGGATCATATTTATATCCGATTCATAAATACGAACGGTTTCTTTTTCCATAATATTACTTATTCAATGGTAGCACCTCTTGTCTTTTATATACATATTCGATCTAATTACGATTAGATATCTGATTATTATTAGATTGAAACTAAATCTGATTTAGTGATACGTGTATATTAGACAAAGACCCTATGATTTACAATGTAGTGTGCAGTTACAACGTAGTTTGTAATTGACATTGGGAAGCGTCACTATAAATTGTATGTCCTTAAATAAAGTTCATGGTCAAGATTTACTAAAACGGGTCGGTTAGTAAAATCCGCTAAGACCAGTACATGTCGTATATCATGACTTGGTCCGATGGTTTATCCCAATGAACCATGAGTCTCGGGAGACTCGTATAGACATGTAGGTATTTATTTGATAAATATTGAATGACTCACTGAAGATTTCCTAATAGATGGTACACCAACGTCAATAGGAATCTTCTCGAGTTGAGCGAGCATAGTGGTCCTTCGACTTGAGATACCACGGTGGATATATGAGTTATCCTCTATACTTTGATGGTAGTCACGTCACTGATCTATTTAGATCAAACCTCCACATGTTCATTGGGTGTGGACTGATGCTCATGATATCCTGTGCGTATCAAGATAGAATCCGTCAGTCCTGTGTACAGGGCATAGGTATCCAACACGTGTTTGCGATCTAGTAAATCCATGGCCGTGGTATAACTTCGAAAATCAGTTCCGAGTGTTATTTGGAGATCATAAATTTGAAAATTCGACGATATTATACCGAAAAGATTTGACGTTCTTATCTATATCCCAGCTATAATATGGATAGCCTATGACAGATGGATTATACGTATATAATGACCTTAACTTTCATAGTTTAGCGAGATTATCTGTGGTCGTCATAATTCATGAGTGGGTGAATTATGGACACGAAATTGGATTTCGTGACGGATAAACCTAAATTTAGAGAGTCCCACAATATGAAGTGTACATGTTGAGCACTTAGGTAACACGTTATGAATAATACAGATTATTCATAATACTTCATCAGATTAAATGAGTTAATTCGAATCGTTTAATTGGTTAAACGAAAACACATGATTTAAAGGATTTTGGTCAATCGTAATTATTGTGTATTTGTATTTGATACATAATTTGATTAGATACACATTAATTAAGTGTCAAATGAGACTTTGACACATGTCATTAATATATGTATTTGTTATTTAATGTAAATAAAAATACATATATATATAATAATAATTATATAAATTAATTATTTAGATATTTAAATGTTAAATATTTGAATAATTAAATAATATACATTTTTCATAATTGTTATGATAAATGTTTAATTATTATTGGTGACATGTGGCATGTTTTAATTAAACTTTAGGTGTGCAAATTTGATTTGTTACCATAAAGTTTGATTTAATTTAATTGGATTAAATTTTTGAAAATGACCATAATGCCCCTAAGAGTCGGTCATCACCATTTTTAATGTTAAATTTTTTTTTCTTTTGCTTCCATGGGAAGCTTATGGCCGAACACCACCAAAAACAATAGCTCTCAAATTTGGTTTTATGAAACAAGAAGGAAAAGGAAGAAAATCAAGAAAAAGCTTTAGGAAATCAAAGAATTAAAGGTAATTCTAAATATCTCTAAGCTTGAAAGCATGTTTCTTGTTTCGTGATGATCCAATAAGATTCTAGGGTTTCTTTTTTCTTAAAAATTTGGGGCTTTTGGATTTGGTGGATGAATTGGAAGGCTATTTGCATGTGTGAAGTTGATTTGGATGATATTATTGTACTTATTATCCAATTTGATTATTTGATTATATGTTGCCATTCTAGAGTGTTATAACCACTCTTGTAATGCCTAGAATTTTTCTTGGGTGGTTCATTTGTGGTGACTTTGGTTGTTGTTAAGATTAATTAGATTAATGTTGAAAAAATTGGATTAAAGCATGAAAAATTGATTATTTTTGTTGTAAAATCAGATCTCAAAAAAATGGATTTTTTGTGATGAAAATGATGTCATTTGAATGTATTGGATGTGTTTTGGGTGTTGGAACAATTTTCGGAAATTTTTCGGAGTTGAAATAAGTGAAAACGGCGAAAAACGACATTAACGGGTGACTTTTGAGCCAACCGGGTGACAACTGCCCAAACAGTGAATTTGTCATTGTTTGGGAAGCCCATGAACTGCCCTGGGGCTGACCTGGGCAGCCCTCATGTGTATTGGGTGGTCGGTTCGGTCAAAAATATGTTTTATGCCATTTTACGGAAAAATATTTTCGTAAAAGTTTCACGACGTTTCTTAGTTATTTATGTTGTTATTTGATATCGAATAAATATGTTTAGGTGAAATATGAATGAATTATATATGTTGGATATTGAATAATCCAATCGGTAATTTAAAAAGTTTTAAAATTACGATTTCGCCTGAGCAGCTTTTCCGCCGCGCCTGCGCCCAAAAACCCCAACACTATAGGCTACAGCTACGCCGTGTAATCTTACTGTTCATGCTGGTATTCTTTTCAAACTTCCGATTGTCTTCCATCTTACATATCAATCCTTTTTAAGCCTTCCAAAATCTCTATTAGCATTGGTCCGATCTATGGATTTCCGCATATATTACTACATTGTCCATTTTACTTGAGTCAGGTTCTTTTTTTATTTATATCTCTTGTAACCTCCTTAGTTCTTATCTGAATGGTCCATCATTTCAGGGCTTTCTGTTTCCTACCTAAGATAAATTATCATTGAACTTACATACGATTGTCTTTACCTAGACTGGTGTAGGGTAGATCAGAAATCTACATCTTCGTGGTTGTCGATGTCTTTGTTTTAAAGCTTTGTGTCCTGGTAGAGTCCATTACTCATGTAAGACATGTATGAGATAGGCTCCGTCAGGACAACTTCCTTACTAGAATCACTGGATGGTTAGAATCTTGGTAAGTCATATCTTATATATATCCATATCTTTGGTTAAGGTAACTAATCACTTCTCTTTACGTCTTTCATTTTACTCATTCGCGGATCGAGTTTGGGTATCCGAAACTTCTACATCTTTTATGATAGCTTAGGTTTACCGGAAACTCCATTGAATAATCCTGATCTTTTACTTCTCTTTTTTTTCTGACTATTTCCGCTATTCGAGGAAAACCTTGCTATCTATAAGAAATACTAATGGCTATTGGGTCTACCCGAAGAAGCTTCCTAATGAGAGAATGAATCTTAATAGAAAAGAAGAAATCTTTCTCAGGTTAACATTTTACTCATGTTCAAACTTGTTCTATGAGCTCTTTACTATTTATTACTAGCTCTGATACTCCATTTTCTATTTGCTTTTATACCTTGGCCCCTACTCGCTTCTGATTGCTTAAACATCTGCATTTTACCTTTTACCTTTCTTTCTAGCTTTTCTTTCTCTTCCTACCTTCCTGGGTGGGCATACTTGGAACTTTACTATATCTTTCTGTCTCTTACATTCCCTTATCTCTAACCACTCAAACATCTATACATCTTTCCTTACCTTCATAGAACTTTCTTTTCCCACTTCCTTAGGTAACTTTTCTTAGTAATTATACTTTCTAGTTTCATAACTAAACTTGATCTTTTGTTAATAATTCAGGATTATTTCGAAAAGATCTTTCAAAGAATTTTATTGCTTTATAAGGAAAGATATTCAAATAGTCTAGGAATTCTTACTAACATGTCTATAGAACTTTGAGGACGTACTCGAGGATCGGATACTGGAGAGGTAGTGCCTTGCATATTAGTACCCCGGACATACTACGTATACAAGACCCCAACACTCTGCCCACTGCAGTCACTGACTCCCTAGACCATGCTCTGATATAATCTTTGTAACATCCCCGATTCCGATGATGCTACCGGCAGGGAATAGGTCGTACTATTCCCCTGAGCCATTGACTTACTGACTGTATACATCACTATTAACTTATCTCAATTATAGTTCAAACGTGGGACCAATGCCCAAACTCATTTTAACATATATATGTACCATTTGACTCATGTCATGAACTCAACACTTCACTATAATGCAACCATGGCAATAAAATTTAAACGTAATACTGTTGGACAATTATGACCCATATAATCACTATTTGTAAAAGATATGGTGTTTTTGTACAAATTAACTATGTGACAAAAGAAATAGCTCTTTTATCATTTTGTAATTGGATTACTTGAATATATAAATGATAAAAGTCCATATGATTAGTACCAGATTAATAAGATATGAGACAATATTAATCCACGAAAGGTTTAATCATTAAATATCTCTAGTCGTAGTATTATCGAGACTGGACATCGATAATGCGGAATAGGCTAGTGTTACATTTGTGCGCGTTATGGAAGCTTAACAACATAGTTCTCATATATTTAAGTATTGGATACTTATGCAAGTGTGATATGAGGTTCTGTTAGCCATTGGACCGGGAACAGCTTCGCTCTGGATATAACCATCGGAGTCTCATTGGTAGTATGACTATGTGTCTATGGAAACCCAAATCAGGGTAGGTGTATGTGGTCTTAACCTGAGACTTGCATCGCTAATACTTGCGACAATCAGTATACTTTGGTTTTGGTCGTCCGAAGCTTTAACAGGTTCTGTGTATGCCTCTTCTGGGTTTAATGAGAATCGTAGTGTATTGGATGTGATGTCAAGATGGAAGCATCACTTCAGTCATATGGAGATGATGATCACGCAGGGATACATAACTAGTACTCTTAAATGCTGCAGCTATCGGGATAATATGACTAGGTCATAATTTTCCGATTACAGAGACTAGTTGCTAGTGATCCGATATATGCTTCGTACGGGGCAGATGTTGGAATTTTCTAAGCATCCCAAGATCATATCAAGCAATGAAAATACAAAGTGAATACATCGAGGAAGTTGCGGAATACTTACATCGAGCAGTTGAGTGATGCGACGAAGAACAAAACTTTAAGCTTCTCTCCTCCAAAGCTCAGCAGTGAGCAGTTTCTGTCCTCCAAGAATCGGCAATCACCTTCATCAAGCTCCAAGATTTATGTTGTGATTCCTTGCTCATGTGTGCGGTTTCCCTATCACCTTCGCAAGACCCCGATGTGTTCTAACACTCTTGATTTTTGCCACAAAAATCATCATTTCCTTCTCCATGACTCACGGCAGTGAATTTTGAAAAGAAGAAGAAATTTCAGCCCCTTGGGCGTGAATGGGAGAGGAAGAAAGAGAAGAGGGAGTTATGTTGGTTGGTGGAGAAAAGTGTATCTAATACACTTTAATTGATTTTCCAAAAATCAATTAATTGATTTTCCAATTTTGCTTTAAAAAGTCAAACCATTTAAGCTTTGCCAACCATTGCCATCAACTATTCACATCACTCAATCAATCAAGTGACAAGTTGTCACATCACTCAAAGTGACTAATGATTTGACGCTTGATGCGAATAGCGATTTGACGCTTGATGTGACTTGCGTGCAGCACTCGAATTCGAAATGCGAATGTGCTCGCAAACACTCCCGGGTTCGGGTTCGCTAATTCCAAATTAACGAATTTTCCATTGCGACGCAATTAAATAATTATGCCTAGCAAAATCACTATTCAAGTCGTTAACGAATTAATTCTAAATTAACTCGTTCGCCCGAAATAAAATCTAATTTCAATTCCGCGTCGAAATCCAATTTCGTATAATATATCAAATATATTATTTTATCGATTAATTCCAAATTAATCGTTATCTCTCTTTAATGATATTTTATCCCAGATAAAATGTCTCTGTAATTAATCCCAGATTAATTTTCTCTCTCATCTAATTAATCCCAGATTAATAAAGTGCGAGTCATACGTCATCGGTGAATCCTCGGGAAGCGACCCATGAGATCCCCGGATATGTTGGCAGTAAATTCGGTCGTCGGACTATCCGAACACGTAAGTACCTCGTACTACGTTTGTACCAATTTACAAGACAAGGTTGGCTTCTAGCAAAGCGCCATGCCTACCCAATTCTCCAGAAACATGCTTACATGAATAAGCGATCTATATCAGGTGCAGTATACGTAGTATTGTGTATTTCGATCCAGTATCGGATGTCACGTGCAAGGCCTGGGGCTGGAAATGTGTCTGCCCCGTATGAAGCACATATCGGATCTCTGGTAACTAGTCTCTATAATCGGATAAACATGACCTAGTCATTTTATCCCGATAGCTGTAACATATAAGAGAACGAGTTCCGTATCCTACGTGACCATCATCTCCACTATGACTAAAGTGATACTTCCGTCTTGACATCACACCCAACACACTACTATTCTCAATATACCCTGCAAAGGCGTACACAGAACCTGTTAAAGCCCTGGACGACCTAAAACCAAAGTATATTGATTGTCGCAAGTATTAGCGGTGCAAGTCTCAGGTTAAGACAAAATACACCTACCCTGAATTCGGACTTCCATAGACACATAGTCATACTAACAATGGAATTCCGAGGGGTCTATCCAGAGCGAAGCTGTTTTCCGTACCATCGGTAAAACACAACCTCCTACTACACTTGCATGAGTATCCTATACCCAAATATATGAGAACTATGTCGTTATGCCCTCACAACGCGCACAAGTGTAATACTAGTCTTTTACGCATTATCGATGTCCAATCTCGATAATACTCTGACTATGGATATCTAATGATTAAACCTTCGTGGATTGATACTGTCTCATATCATCTCAATTCAGGGACTAATCATAAGGACCTCCTATCATTTATACATCTTGGTGATCTAATCACAAATGATAAGAGAATAATCTCCTTTGTCACATAGTTAATTTGTACAACAACACCATGATTTGTACAAATAGTAACGCTATGGGTCATAATTGTCCAACAGCAGACACAATTCCAGCCCTAGGCCTAGCATATGACATCCGATATTGGATCGTAATTACACAATATATTGTATACTATGCCTGATACATATTATATATTCCTCGTTGAATATTTTTAGAGAATTGGGTAGGCACGGTGCTTTGCTAGAAGCAAACCATGTCTTGTAAATCGGTGAGAACGTGGTAAAGGGTACGCACGTGTCGGATAATCCGACAACCGTATTTACTGCCAACATATCCAGGAATCTCTTGGGTCGCTTCCTAAAGATTCACCGATGATATTTGACTCGAACAAAATTAATCTGGGATTAATTATGGGAGAGAAAATTAATCTGGGATTAATTACGGCAAGAATTAATCTGGGATTAATTCGTTTAGAAGAGAGAACGCGATTAATTTGGAATCAATCGGCAAAGTAAATTTAATAGTTAAATTGGATTTCACTATTTAATTTAGTTAATTGGGCTAAAATAATATATCGGATATATTAATTGAAATTGGATTTCAATACGGAATTAAAATTGGATTCTAATTCAAGCGAACGAATTAATTTTGAAATTAATTCGTAAGCGACTTTCGTAATAATTTTGCGAGGCATTATTATTTAATTTAATTGGATTTAATTACGTCGCGACGGAAAACTCGTTTAATTGGATTAAACGAACCTGAGCCCAAAGTGTGTTGTACAAGCCAAGTTAAATTTGAAATTTAAATTGGGTGGGACCCACATCACTTACATCAACTTGTCACTATTTGTGATGGAAGTGGTTGAGCTTATTAATTGGATTAATTGCTCAACACACTAACCAAAATCAAGGTGTGATGGAAGTGGTTGGATAAAGTAAATTGGATTTATTACAACACACCTACCAAGTTTAAAAGGTTAATTATTTTTGGAAAACACTAACTATTCACATTTCTTCTCTCTTTCTTGCCTTGGCCGAACAAGCCTCTTCTTGTTCTTGAATTTTTGTTCCAAAATTTCATCCTAGCTAGCACTTAAAGAGTCAAAGAAAGGTGATATGGAAACTCACCCTTGAGTTTGGAATTCAAAAGAAAGCTTGGAGCTTCTAGTTCCATGGAAAAGTTTTGAACTTCAACCAACCAATGTAAGTATCCCGCAACTTTCTTTGGTAAATTCACACTTGAATCAATGTTTAGGATCCTTGGGCAAGTCTTAGAGACACTAACAAATACAAATGAAATCTTTACTACGCATTATGCAAAATACATGACTCTGACTGAACTGTAACTTTATACACATTGTGGTGGACTCAAACCTCCTAGTGACTGCCATCAGTATCCATCCTCTCGAGCTTGTCCTCCATGGTCCTGCAAAATAAAACACTGGGAGGGGGTTAGACCGTTATACGATCTAAGTGAGTGGACGGTCTTTAAGGTGAAAAACTGAAAAAAAAAACATTATGAAATCACATTTTTGGGCATTAAATCTGAACTTTTCTGAAAACTTTACTTTGACTCAAAACAGACCTCTCTCTGGAAAACCTTTATAAAAATCTTAGCTGATAGTTTCTTGTAAAAATATTGTTTCTGAAAACTTAACTTTTTAGAAAACTTTCTTCAGAAAACTATTTCTGTAAACTGAATCTGAAATTATTTATGAAAACTAAGCTCTGTATATCTGCTGAAAAACTTGACTTATGGGGGTGTTACGTATCGCCGTCCCCCCATACGCCTAACTAGAGCCAGGAGTGCAAACCAATGACATTGGGGAGTTACGTATCGCCGTCCCCAAAAACATGCCTATCATGTCCCTGAAACTAGTGGTCTTGGGGCGTTACGTATCGCTGTCCCACAAGCCACTGAACTAGAACTGGGGGTGCGGATCAATACTACCCTCCAAGATATGATGTTAGGATCTATGGCCATCTGTCATCCATAGTCCTGAACTAGGATCTGGGGGCGTTACGTATCGTCGTCCCCCCAGTCCTCTACATGTGCACATGTGCTGTCCGTCAATTCCAAACTGTAACAAGTTACATACTGACGTGGGTTTTTCTTCATGCCTCGAAAAACATAAATCTCATATTTTAAAACTGATGAATGGTAAATCTATCACTATTTCCTACTCATTTAACTTAATATTTTGTATAGTTTCTTGAGTTTTGTGAATATTTTGATGTGTTTTGTGTTATTTTGTATATAAATAAAGTTTCAGGACATTCTTGAGGTGATTTGGGGCAAAACAGGAAAAATTGGCAAAAAAGGGCATTTTGGTAATTTTAAGCGTCGCGACGCCCAAGCCCTTGGCGTCGTGACGTCTAACGTGCGCCGAGTCTTCGCTAACGTGCGCCTGGTCAACGAGTCAGAATTTGAAAAGTTTGACTTTGCTAACGTACGCCGTGCCATGTGTCACCATCAGAGCCGATATGCTAACGTGCGCCGTGCCACGTGTCATCATCCTACGATGCCGACAATCACTATTTCCACGTGTGCCATGTGTCATCCTACGTGTCGCCACATCATCTGGTCAACGAGTCAACTCTACCACGCGTCTTGCCACATCATCATCCACGTCAGCAGGTCAACCGAGTCAACATGCCACGTCATCATCAGCCAATCACGCCGTGACACGTGTCACAATCCTACGGTGCCGAAAATTGATCTCAGCCGCCTTGCCACATCATCGCCATGTCAGCATAATAATTGAGCTCTTAGCCGCCTCGCCACGTGCCGCCTTATCTTCTTATCCGAATTGCCACGTGTCAAAACCAGAGCATGCCACGTCGACTGCATCTGGCGTAGCGACGCCAAAGGACTTGGCGTCGCGACGCTGGAACCCCACCGAGGCCTATAAATTCAGCTCAAGATTTCAGATTTTGTTGTACCATTCTCTCTCCTTTCTTTGATGTAAATAATGAGTTTCTCTCTCTAGTGTCTTTAATTTAAGTTTTGTAATTAAATTTTAATTACTTTTTGTAATAATAGTAATTTACTTTCTTTACTTTTTACAGTTTTTACTATTCACCATGAGGAGGTAACTTCCCTAGCTAGGGTGAAAGGTAATTCTTTTACTATTGCTATTTAGATTAATCTCCCTTAAAAATAATATATTCATTATTTAAAAGTTGACTTAAAAAGGATACCGCTATATTGGTCGGTTGGTAATTTAATTTTAATCTGGTTTAAACCTGACTAATCAAGGATACCGCCAGATTGGTCGGTTGGTAATTTAATTTTGGTTCCGCCTTTATGGCTGGTTTATGGACAAATATACCGCCTTAATGGCTGGTTGAACTTAATTTGACTTACCGCCAGATTGGTCGGTTGGTAATTTAAATTTGGTTCCGCCTTTATGGCTGGTTTATGGACAAATATTACCGCCTTAATGGCTGGTTGAACTTAATTTGACTTAATCAGGATACCGCCAGATTGGTCTGTTGGTAATATTATCACAAGTTTATATATTATTTTATGGGAGATATCTAAATTAGTAGTAGTAAAAGTAATTCCTTTTACCTTAGCATTTTATTTTATTGTAATTTACTTTTCAGTATTTACTTTACCGCATTTTTACTTTATGTCTTTTATTTTCAAGTTTTTACTAGCCCTAGTTATGTATTGTAACTAAATTAGTTATCTAGGGTTGTGATGACTTTTAATATCACCGGTTTATAAGGGGTTAAATTAAAGTTTGTGTAATATAAAGATTTATTTATTGAGTCTTAATCTTAATGCTTTTTAATTAACTGGCCATTAATAAAATTGACTAGGTAAACTTAAAATGAACTAGACATAGGGATTTTAAGTTTAAGACCTTAGACTCAATAGCCCACGATATTCCTTGAGGATAGATAACCCTTTAATAGATTTCCTTACAGGATAGGAATATACCTGTCGGGCGGGGGTAGCCTTAATTGGAACTTAATCTTAATGAATCTAGGTAATTTGGTTGACATAGACATATGGTTCAATTGAATTATACTAGGTATTTGTAATTGACCATCGGAAGAGGCTTTTACATAATTTAGTGTTCCAGGTTAATAAATCAATATATTACCCAACTTTAAGATAACCACTTCATCTTTAAAATGATATTAAAAGAAATCACAACCCTAGATAGTTTTTAATATTGAATTTTTCTTAAAACCTACTTTCGACAATCTTATTTACTTGCTTTTAAATTTAGAATCGTCACCATTTCAAATCAATCAATCAATCCGTTAGATACTAGTAATTATTTGACTTCATAAAATTAATAGTTTAGATATTAAGTCCTCGTGGGATCGATACTTTTTATACTACTTGAACGATACGTGCACTTGCGTTATACGTGTGTGTTTACGCCGGTCAAAAACATAAAAAGTCATGCTATAAATTTCAAAACTACATAAACGTTACGTTTAACGTAAATCTGAAATCAAATATGGCTAACGCCCTATGTATTTGAAATACTAAGTGTCAATTTATAAAGAATAAATAAATAAATAAAAGAAATCATCTTGAAAAGAGAAATGTCCACTCACTGATTTGAAATTTGGCTGGCATTGAATCTCCTCATCGAAGACGGTTGTGGTTCCTGTGGATAATCTATGATCGGAAACTCGATTAGCATATACGTTATATAATGAGCTTCGGAACTTGGCTAAGCTTATTAATAAACTTATATATTTTATCTACAAGGCTTATCGTGTTTGTGTCTCGATGTAAGGTATATATACGAACTGATACGAGACCTATAAGGAGCCTCTAACATGCTAGGGTGGAACTGGGATGATTTAAAATTGATTCGGGAATTATTTATACCACATGTAGCGACACAAATCCTTGTGCGTTGTGACGCGCAACGTCCAGAGACGTGCTGTCATTTTTCCCTTGCGCTTCGCGACGCAAAGCCCTTCAGTGTCGCGACGCGAGATAATTTTCCAGGATTCTGTTTTTGCTTCTCCATGTTCATCCATTGCACAATACATCATATTACACTCCATGCTAACACTTCCATATTACAACATCCACTCAACAATTCCTTAAATTTCAAGTAACTACATACTAAACCAACACTCCATAATCAAATATTACTTTCTAATTTCATAACTCCATTTAGCTCAACATTTAGGATTTTTCAATCATTTGGATATTTCTTAAAACAATCAACTTCCATGCCTATCACCCACATTTGAACACTCTTCCAAACTTCAAAACTCATCTAACATCACCACCCAAACACAAACCATAAACATTAATTACCAAGCATAATATCCTCAACCTAATCATTTACAATTTGACCTCATTACAAGCTTATACTCTTAATACACCTCTCCAAAATGCATGCTTTCCACTAAATTAAAGTCAATTTAACAATCCCAATTTCTAGGGTTTATATAGTACGAAGTTGGGGCTTTTAATTCTTTGGCTCAAAACTAAAAATTAAAAAGATATAAAGGAAGAAGAAGCTTACCAAGCTTGGAAATGAAGCTCTAATGGCTCACAATGTCATAAGAAATGGAGATAGAAAGAAATTTGACATGAAAACTTTCCCCTATCACCCCCCACGTTTTTTGACTCTTGAAGATTCCTTTTTTATAGGCAAAAAGTGTCTGATTTTTATTGGGCGTGAATGGCCAAGATGGTGCCACCTTATCAAGTTCTAGATCATCCACGAAATTCACCGTAGCAGAAAAAAATCTCACTTTTTGACCCACTTCTGATTCGAATTTGTAAAAATATTTAACGTGAAAGTTGTAGGTCTCGGTCTAAGTTTTTGGTGATATAAAATTCATAAATATCGGAGTTCGTATGAGAAAGTTACAGTCTAAATACCTAGGGCTGTCTGTATTAAACCTTAAAATAATTTCCGTATCGGAAATACAAGAAATTTATCGAATGCCTGAAAAGTAATTCTCTTGAGTCCATACATGCTTAAACATGATTTTTATCATGTGCATGTCTCCGATATCATGATAGTCGTCGGTCTATGATAACGCACAAGTCGCACGGATACCGGATGCTACATTATTATTTTAACTACTTAGGTATTAATGTTACTGTCAACTCACGCACATTTGATTGCGTCTTCTAATTTTTTCTATGTAAGGCATAGTGCATCGTTTGTGTTTATGCATTAGAAATAAAATTTAAAAGATATTGAACGTTTACCTTTAGGCATGGACGTGGATGATGAAGTCTTGGAGGGTGCTTGCACTGGTCTGTGAGGCCTTGAATAGGCTAAGGGTTGTGTTTGTATGTGAGAAGTAAGAGGGGAAACGTGGGACGTTGATGGCGTCCCAGTTGAGAGAGAATTTACCGAGAGAAAAAGAAGGATTTTAAAGTTTAGGGTTTCATGAAACCTACTATCTTTTTATATTTAAAAATATATGATTATTTGCTGTTTAACCTATGTTAATTAATTTAATTATGAAATTATTAGCCAATATTAATGATATCTGTTAGTGTACCCAATATTATTTTCAAAATCGATTTAATCTTAAAAAATTCATAACTAATTAATTTCACCTCTGTTTTTGACGATTCTTATGCCAAAAAATTTTATTTTTCGTGCAGAATTTATTAAAAATTCCTCCAATTTACTTTGATATTTTTAAATTATATGCCATAAATATTCTGAACCATAGCCTATTTCTACTGGATAGTTGGGTCATGTACCCCAAAAATTCAAACATTTATTCAAATCATTACATGATTATACAACCTATAACGGGGTGTTATAGTCTCCCCCTTATAAAAATATCGTTCTCGAAATTTCATACCTGAACAGCTCTGGGTACTTAACTTTCATTTCTGCATGTCGCTTCTTCGAACATCTGGTTCCTCCAAAGAACTTTCACGAGTGGTATTTCCTTATTTCAGAGTTGTTTCACATCTCTTGCTAAAATCCAGACTAGTTTCTCTTCATAGGTCAAGTTTGGGGTCGATTTTAGGGGTTTATAACTTAACACATGACTCAGGTCCTCAATATATTTCCTTAACATTAATATATGGAACATGTTGTGAACTCCCGACAAAGACGGTGGTAATGCCAACCGTTATACTCTATTGCCCACTTTGTCAAGTATTTCAAGGGTCCTATGTATCGCGGGCTTAATTTCTACTTTTTCGAACCTTATTACTCCTTTCATAGGAACCAGTTTCAAAAATACATGGTCTCCTGTTGGGTTTCAATCAAGTCCCAAGGATCATTTATAAAGCATAAAATGAGTGAATACAACAATGGAGAATGGCGGAATCATACTCACAATGAATGGATTGGATGCATCGAAGAACAAAGCTCCATTTCCTCCTCTGTCAAGCTCAGCAAACCCACTGGTTTGGGCTCCAAGAATTCGGTCATGGTGGGTATTTGGACTCCATCTTCATCTTCAAGCTCCAAGCTTCAACAATGGTGATTCCTTGCTCATGAGATGGTTTCCCTATCACCTTATATGCCTCCTTGTGTGCTAGCACCTTGATGATTTGCCACAAATCATCAGCTTCTTCCTTGCTAAATTCGGCCTTGCCAAACAAAAGAAGAGAGAAGAAATTTCGGTATCCTAAACCGTGAGAGGGAGAGGAGGGAAAAGCTCTAAAAACGTGAGCTGTTGCAAGAGAGATAGGAGGGAAAAAGAAATGTGTAATTGTCTTTTTTTAATTTCCAAAATTAATAAACATATACCATTTTTAATTTTCTAAAAGTCAAAGGTACAAGCCTTTTAACTTTTCACCCACCTCCATCAAGTCACATCACTTATGAATCAATTGTCACATCACTCAAAGTGACATGATGATTTGACGCTTGATGTGACTAGCGATTTGACGCTTGATTTGACTTATGTGCCGCACTCGAATTCAAAATGCGAATGCGCTCGCAAACAATCCCAGGCTCGGGTTCGCTAATTCCAAATTAACGAATTTTCCGTTGCGACGTAATTAAATGATTTTGCCTAGAAAAATCACTATTCACGTCGCTAACGAATTAATTCTATTCACGTCGCTAACGAATTAATTCTAAATTAACTCGTTCGCCAGAATTAAAATCTAATTTCAATTCCGCGTCGAAATCCAATTTCGTTTAATATATCGAATATATTAATTTGTCGATTAATTCCAAATTAATCGCTCTCTCTCTTTAAATAATATTTTATCCCAGATAAAATATCTCCATAATTAATCCCAGATTAATTTTCTCTCTCATCATAAATTAATCCCAGATTAATAAAGTGTGAGTCATACATCATCGGTGAATCTTCGGGAAGAGACCCATGAGATCCCCGGATATGTTGGCAGTAAATACGGTCGTCGGACTATCCGAACATGTAAGTACCTAGTACTACGTTTATACCGATTTACAAGACAAAGTTGACTACTAGCAAAGCGCCATGCCTACCCAATTCTCCAGAAACATGCTTACAGGAATAAGCGATCTATATCAGGCGTAGTATACGTGGTATTGCGTATTTCTGTCCAGCATCTTGATGTCACGTGCTAGGCCTGGGGCTGGAATTGTGTCTGCCCCGTACGAAGCACATATCGGATCTCTGGTGACTAGTCTCTGTAATCGAATATACATTACCTAGTCATAATATCCCGATAGCTGCAGTATTTAAGAGAACGAGTCCCGTATCCTACGTGACCATAATCTCCATATGACTGGAGTGATACTTCCGTCTTGACATCACACCCAACACACTACGATTCTCAATATGCCCAGCATTGGCGTACACAGAACCTGTTAAAGTCCTAGACGACCGCAACCAAAGTATATTGCTTGTCGCAAGTATTAGCGGTGTAAGTCTCAAGTTAAGACCAAATACACCTACCCTGATTTCAGACTTCCATAGACACATAGTCATACTACCAATGGAATTCCGAGAGGGTCTATCCAGAGCGAAGCTGTTTCCCGTACCATCTGTAAAACACAACCTCCTATTACACTTGCATGAGTATCTTATACCCAAATATAAGAGAACTATGTTGTTGTGCCCTCACAACACGCATAAGTGTAATACTAGTCTTTTACGTATTTATCGATGTCCAATCTCGATAATACTCTGACTAGGGATATTTAATGATTTATCCTTCGTGGATTGATACTGTCTCATATCGTTCTCAATCCAGGAACAAATCATAAGGACCTCTCATCATTTATATATCTAGGTGATCTAATCACAAATGATAAGAGTGCAATATCCTTTGTCACATAGTTAAATTGTACAACAACACCATGATCTGTACAAATAGTGACGCTATGGGTCATAATTGTCCAACATCTCCTACTCTGAACTTTAGCTCTTTCCTCATTCTATCAGCATAGATTTTCTATCGACTTTGAGCTATCTTCATCTTTGCCCGAATCTTCTCGACTACTTTTTTTTGTTTCTTATATTACTTCCGATCTAACCATCTATTTTTCTAGATACCTCCCTTCACCCACTTCGTCCCAATGAATAGGCGATCTACACTTCCTACAATATAGCGCCTCGTACGGTGCCATGCCAATGGTTGCTTGGTAACTGTTATTGTAAGAAAATTCCACTAGAGATAGGTACCGCTCCCATTTCCCCGACCAATCCATTACACATGCCCTTAATATACCTTCCAATATTTGTATAACCTTTTCAGACTGTCCATCGCTTTTTGGATGAAACGCTGTTTCGAACTCCAATTTAATTCCCATGGCCTTGTGAAAGCTTTTCCAGAACTTTGAGGTAAACCTAGGGTCATAGTTTGACACGATGAAGATAAAGATTCCATGCAGCCTTACTATCTCCTTCACGAACAGGTCCGCCTATCGGGTCCATACTATACATGTTTTTTACTCCTAAAAAGTGCACCGTTTTAGTGAGTCAGTCTAGTATGACCCAAATGAAATTACTATCCCTTTCTGATCTTGGTAGTCCTGACACGAAATCCATAGTTATGTGCTCCCATTTCCACTTTGGGATCTCCAATGGCTGTAGCATCCTAGATGGTCATTGGTGTTCAACTTTGATCTCTTGGCACGTTAAACATTTTGCTATAAATTATGCGATGTGATTTTTCATACCAGCCACCAGTAATGCAACTTCAAGTCTCGATACATCTTTATGCCCCCGAGGTGTACTGAATATGGGGTGTTGTAGGCTTCCGCCATAATTTCTTCCTTCACTTATGGGTCGTTTGGAATGCACAACCTTCCTTTATATCTTATTGTACCATCGTCATCAATCAGAAAGTCTGTTTTCTTGTCCGCCTTCATATTTCTCTGTTATTTCAATAGTTCTCCATCATCCAGCTGCTTTTTCTTTATCCTTTCAACAATACCAGTTGGGCACTTAAAGTTGTTAACCTGCTTTCTTGTCCTCTGGGGATTATCTCTAACATCAGGTTTTGTATATCCCTCAATATTGATCGACCAGTGGAGCCAGTGCAGCCTTTCTACTCAATGCGTCTGCTACTATATTTGCTTTGCCGGGGTGGTAATTGATCATGCAATTATAATCTTTCACCAATTCTAACCATCCCTGTTGTCTCATATTCAGCTCATTTTGAGTGAAGAATTATTTGAGGCTCTTTCGATCCGTATAAATCTCACATTTCTCCCCGTACAAGTAGTGTCTCCATATCTTCAGTGAAAGTACTACCACTGCAAGCTCCAGATCATGGGCTGGATAATTCTTTTCATACTTTTTCAATTGCCTAGATGCATAGGCGATTACCTTGCCATTCTGCATTAATACACATCCCAATCCATTTTTGGAGGCATCACCATATACCACGAATCTGCCTTGAGCGTCTGGTACTATCAATATCGGGGCAGTCACCAACCGCTCATTCAGCTGTTGAAAGCTCTCTTCACACTTTTTATTCCACATGAATCTTTCATTTTTCCTAGTCAGAGCGGTAAAAGGGGTAGCTATTTTGGAGAAATCCCTTACAAATCGTCTATAATAGCCTATTAGCCACATGAAGCTTTGAATTTCCATAATATTTCTCAGTGTTGGCCAACTTACAACCGCCTTTACCTTACCGGGGTCAACGAATATCCCTTCACTGGACAATACATACCCTAAGAAGGCCACATGTTTGATCAAATAGTCACACTTCTTGAGTTTGGCGTAGAGTTTGTCCTCCCTTAGTATTTGTAACATAACACATAAGTTCTCTTCATGTTCCACTTGGCTCTTCGAATATATCAAAATATCATTGACAAAGATGATGATGAACCGATCAATGTAGTGTTTGAACACTCGGTTCATCAGATCCATGAATATCGCCGGGGTGTTTGTCAGTCCAAACATCATAACCTGAAATTCATAGTGGCCATACCCTGTTCTGAATGTTTTCTTTCTTACGTCACCCGCCCTTATCTTCCATTGGTGGTACCCTGATTATAAATCAATTTTTGAAAATATGATTGTTGGAATTATGCCCTAGAGCTACATGTGATGTAAACGGTTTTATGTGTTTTGAAATAAAATGATGCATTATTCATTTATCAAATTGTTTGTTTAATTTTCGCATATTATATATCATCTTAAATACCCTAGATTACTTATGTACCTTAAGGCTTAGTGTATGAGTGTCATACACAAGAGGATTTAAGTCTGAAGTTAGTAATCTTAAATAGTCCATAGAGAGCAAATAAAGCGGGTACTTTATTTGTGGTTTATCTATAGTTGCGGTCCATTCTATATTTGTATGGCGATCTTGATCCGGATCGTCTATGTAGAGACATGAGAATGGAGGCACCTTGTATGATGCGATCATATAGGACTGGACCCAGATAGAAATGACATTCTTATAATATCCGTTAAGCAAAGAAAGTCATTTCAATCTACTTGATGGTCATATATGGATTGATCTTAATCCTGAGTGTACTACGAAATCCTGCATGGCAGGCTGTGTCCTTTGATTTACAAAGGTGAGGTTGGTGTAGCAGTCCCGACCAATAGCTACGTACTTTGAGGGCATATTTTGTTTTGTAGCTGGGAACGTTTTACATATACATGGAGTTCACTCATTCTTGCGAGAAGTAGATGAGTATCTTTCTTAAAGGTTGATTCGGTACTTGAACGATTTGATCGCTCAAGTCTTTCTATTACGAATAGAAAGATTAATATTCATAATAGTTATGAATAAATCGTTCATTAGAGAATCAATGGTACTTAAGGTAAAAATGATTAGAGGGGTATAACATATATTATGACCTGGCTCTAATTACGAGATACTCGTGAAGAGTCAATTCGTATGTAATGACTATATAGGTGGACACCGACTTGGTTCGGCTTAATATTTCATCTGCGGCAACGAGAGTGCAACTTTGGGTTTTTAGTGGAATAACCCGGAGTTAATAATTCAGAATATTTAATTAAGAGCTTATTAATATTTCGAGATTATTGGAGCTCGAAACCGTAGGTCTATTTGGTCCCCGTGCTAGCTCGATATACTATAGCGGAGTTAATATAATTGGATAGTCCAATTATATACTCACAAAAGAATAAATATTATTAATATGATTAATAATATTAATTATGTCACACTTGAAACTATATATTAAAAGTTAATGTATGGTGTTAATAATTACATGATAATTATTAAATATAAAATTATTGGATTATATTAGATATAATTTAATAAGACCATTATTGGAATTTCAAACATTGGATTTTGGAAATCCTTTATTATATTTGGAAGTTACACCTTTATGAAAGGTAGTAACTATTTGATTTTGTAACATATCTTTTAATTAAGGAATTAAAGACTTGATGTTACAAAATTTTTTTATTTTATTCCTACCTTGGCCGATTTCCCTAATGCAATAAGGGGAATATTTTGATTGCTTTGGAAAAAATAAATCCTTGGCTTTGGTTTTAGTAGTTACACCTTTTTGAAATGTAATAACTAATTATTTTTGTAACATATAATTCCTTTATGGATATTAATATTACAAGTTACAAAATTAATTAATAAAATTCCTACCTTGGCCGATTATTGCACTAATAGGGAGGGGATTAGTTGATTTATTTTGGAAATAATTTGACCTAAGTATAAAAAGAATATTGGATTTTATTTTTGCCCACTCTCTCATTCTAGCAACCCTAGGCATCTTCTTCCTCTTCTCTATTCTCTCAAAAGTTGAGAAAAACCATTGAAGAACAATAAGAAGAAAAACAAAATCAAGTGTGTGATTGAATCTCTAAATCGTTTAGGGATTTGTTTTGTGAGTGTAGCTCACACTACTATCCGTTGGTAACGAGACATAGCACAGAAGACTTTGTGGTGACGAACAAATCGTCATCTTCCTCTATTCTTAAAGGTCACGGCAGTGAGGTATTATTTCACCTCATTGCGGCACCTTGGTCTCTCTTTTGGGGCTTGTTTTGTTTCATTTTAATTCGGGTTTTTTGGGAAACACTTTTGGGGTATTTTAGGGATGAGTTGAGATTGTTTTTGGAGAGAAAAATCAGACCTTAAACACTCTAGCAGTTCACGCAAATAGTGGACTGATTTGTGTGCAGTTCGGTTGTGTAACGGGTGCAAAATAGTCCAATAATTCACTGCAGTTCAGAGGCTGTTCGGGGACTCTTTCAGGGGCATTTCGGGGCTGAAATCTTGTGCGAAACAGAAGCAAAATTTCAGTTTACCTACTGGTTCCATTCGGCTAAAGGAGGGGAAGGGCAGAAAAAATTTTCAAGGTCGATCTGTGTGCCTAATCGCTTCCGCTGCGTGAGGAAAGCGTTTCCTACAACGATAGCGTCTTATAATTGATCGAATAGATCATCGATCCTTGATAGTGGTACTTGTTCTTTATTATTACTCTATTCAGCTCCTGATAGTCGATACATAATCTTAATGACCCATCTTTCTTCTTTACAAACAACATTGGAGCCCCCCATGGTGAAGAGCTAGGCCGAATAAACCCCTTGTTCCACAACTCCTCCAAATATATCTTCAGTTCATTCAGCTCAGCATGCACCATCCTGTAAGGCGCTTTTGATATTGGCGATGTTTCTGGTTCCAGCTCGATCTCAAATTCAATCTCCTTATCTGGTGCTAAGCTTGTCAGATACTCAGGAAATAAAAATGGAAAAACCTTCACTACCATAATATCTTCCACCCCCGACTTCGACTCATCTCGTATCGCTACTATATTAGCTAAGTATCCAACACAACCCCCATTCAATAAATTTTCGGCCTTCATTACCGATATAATTGGCAAGCCTTCCCTTCACATGTTTGCTTTAAATTCTAATTGCTCATCCCCAATCGGTTTTAAGATTACCCTTTTGGCCCGATAATCTATGGTTGGTTGTACTTTGTAATCCGGTCCATTCCCAGTATTACCTCAAACTCTTTTAGACTCAACACTATTAACTCTTCCATAAAACTTTATTCCCAATTTGGATGGGGAAATTCTTGACCACCTGTCTAGAATCCATTATGTCACCGGAGGGTAAGGAAACGAAATATCCTATGGTTACGTTTTCGGGTACTGTACGGGCCAAATTTGGGCCAAGGGTATTTTCATCTTTTCATCTCGAGCCCTAAAACAGATATAGCCCAAATCCCCCTTAATAATCCAGACTGATTCAGGCCATAAGCCCAATTATTCATCAGGGCCCAATGTCAAAGACCCAATCAATGTTTATACCAAATTGGGCTAGAGATTCCATTGACTTAGTAGTCCCATCATGGTCAACTCACATATCTCAACCGAAATTAGTATCTTTTCAGATATTAAATACTCACTGAACAATCAACTGATTCACCGAAAGATGAAAGTTTCACATGTTAGTTGGACCCACCATCATAAATACAATCCATATTCCAACTAATTAAATATTCCCAAGCCTATAAAAAAGCAGAGTTCAATATTTAGAATCATTCCAACTCAAGCAATAGAACTCCAAGCTAAACCACTCTCACCGGAACCCCCCAAACCCCCGACCATCTATACTCAGGCCCACTGACCTTACGGCAGCCTAAAGGGATCAATGTAGCCTCAGACTTTGGTCCCCCTTCTATCCCCTTTATTGCTCATTTCCATTACTGACTTGAGTGTCGGAGTGCCTACAGCACCCACCACACCGATGGGTAGATTCTCCACGCTCACTTTACCTTTATTTTACAGTATCGCTAGTGCCCCATCTCTACGAATTCTCAATTGTGGACCTCGGGCGAAAACCAGCATCTACAAGTACCACTCCTAGCTTCTTTAATAGTGATCATGCTATGAATGGATGTGTGGCACCTGAATCAATTGAATTAAATGCAATAAGTCTATGGATAGATGTGTTACCACTTACTGTTGCGGCATGCATTTGCTCTACATGATCCCGTGTTATTTTAAAAACTCTGGCTGAGACCTTCTTCTGATCTGTAGGTCGCTTCGGGCAATCTCGAACAACATGTCCCTTTTCCTTGCACCAAAGCATGTATTGGAACCTACCGAGCATTCTCCAACATGGGTTTTGTTGCACTTCGAGCACAATGGCTTTCCTTCAGTTCTTGGCATCGCACCACTATTTTTTGTAGTCCCGATATTTCCCCATGCCATTCTTAGTTTCTTGGTTTCCCCCCCTGATTGGTTCCATGTTCCATGGGGTTCCATGGCCTGGATGCCTTGCCGGATGTTGCTCCTTTCAAAACCTATCTGGATCACTGAATGTCGCTCACGATGTCCTTTTGATTATCTTCGGCCATCATCGCCCTATCCACCAGCTCTTCATGTGTCTCAATCGCAGAAATTCTTACCAAACTCTTAATTCTGGGATTCAATGCCCTCAAGAAGTGGTCATTCTTTTGATCTACATCTCCACGAAAAAGGGAACATACCTATATCATTTTTCAAATTCCTCACCAGTTCCATCATTGTCATGTTTCATTGCTTGATCTCCAGAAATTCTTTGACCTTCCTCACCTTTGCATCCTTGAGGAAATATTTGCCATAAAAAATCTCCTTAAACCTTCCCCAAGTGAAGTCGTCGAGATTTGCAGAGAGTTTGGCTCCGTCCCACCAATCTTGTACATGCGTGGTCAACATAAAGGTTGCACACTGTATCATTTCAGCATCCGTGAGCCTTAAGTGCTCGAATATGACCTCCAACGATCGTATCCACTCCTTAGCTATGAGTGGATCGGTATCTTCTGAAAACTCTTTTGGGTTCATCTTCCTGAACCTCTCAATGATGTCGCTCATCTGTGGTGCGCGCTGCTGTATTTCTTTCAATCTACGTATTTGTTCAACATGTTGTTGCTACTGCTGTTGCATTTGTTCCAGAATCTGAGTCATTATATCCTGATTTCCGGCTCTAGGATCGGGATGTTAGGCTCTCTGTTCTGGCCCATTATTCGCCGCATCTTGTTTCAATCTGACCTGTCGTTCAGTGCCAACTCTCATAATCCCTCCGTGTCGGTTCATTTTATTGTCTGTGCATCCAAAGCTTACATAATATTACATAAGCTCATATTCTTGCGCACACACACACACACACACACACACACATATATATGTCATTACAACACTATATAAGATCACAATCATCACAAGTTAATCAAAAAGATAAAAGCTCATTCATTTACTAAACTGAAATAAACAATAACTTTTTTTGATAAAATATCAGTCATAAATATCTACGTACTAGTAGTTTGACGAAATGAACGAAAAGCCTAAAGACCCTATACTACGAAAATATGATGCTCACTTGTCACCACTAATATCAATAATAACCCTAGGCAGGGAAGCCACTTTAAAGAGCCAGTGGTATCATTCACGATCATTCTTTCTAAAATTAATCGTATGTTTAACATTTGTATTCACATTTAACTTTGTCGGTAATATATCATATATCTTGTTAGAAAAATATCGTACGCCGAGGTATCCTTAGGGGATGTGCATATTTATACTCTCCCATAGGATCCCCATGACTCTAGCCTCATATTCAGTCATCTTGCTAATGATAAAATCCTTTTTGAGGCTCGATCTTATTATATAATATGGCTCTAAAGCCTTCAAAATGGTGTCTAATTGCTCTACATGCTCCTCCAGTGTATGTTCAGGTTTTTTTTTTTATATTCATAGAACATCTTTAGATGTCGCCAGGGGCCTCGGCCCCGCAGCGCTAAGGGTGTTCTCCTTAAACGAGCCATCATTACCTGAATTAATTAAACATATGGTCAATTATACTGACAAGCATTCTCAATTTACTGTTATTATTCACGAGCATTAAGTCAATTCATATTTTTCCTCACTTATGATTCTATGACGAAGTTAAAAGTACACAAGTATAATTTCTACATACTTCATGTCATCTATCAATTACTTATAACAACTAAGGTATTTTATTTATCATACATTGTTCTTATTATTTACGAGTACTTATTTATTGATAGTTGTGCTGGTCCATGATGCTCATGTGACTCTGTCTTCAATTTTTACGAGGGACGACAAACCCTCTCTGAAACTAACTGTAACGTCCCGACCTATAACAACCCTACCCAAATGAGTATAGAGCCGAAACGCTACCAACACATCTACACTAACCTTAAATTGTCCAAACACTTAAGCAAATATCCTAATATTATTAAATTAATAATCATTCAAAAAAAGATAAATAACTTTCTTCAAATCCAATTTGTAAAATAAGTATACTGCATAAACTAAAGTAGCAAACTAGATCTTCTAAAACCTATCCATCCCAGAAACTTATTATCCTAATGGCCCTAGACTGCAAATTAAGAAGACATAGTCCCTTGTCACATAAGTCACCATCATGGATCCGTCGCGCAACTGTCAATCGCTAGATCGGCATAATCTTCCAAAATGTGATTACCTGCACCACAAGACACCGTGATCCTAAGTCCATCAAGAAATTTAGAATACATGTATGTTTGTTGTATAGAATTTGTTGATGATGGTTTTGATGTTTAAATTAGATTTTAGGTGTATAGAAATGTTTGGAGAAAATTGAAAGTGTTTAGAATTGATTTGAAGGTTAAAATACTCTATGTCATTATTTTACACAGGGCAGCGTCGCGACTCTGATCTCCAGCGTCGCGACACTAAGCTTTAAGACCTTCTAGCATCGCGACGCTCACCCTTGTGTGTCGTGATGCCGAGATGCTGAGCTCTTGCAGATTGGGCGTTGCGACGCCCAAGCCTCTGCGTCGTGACGAAGCGAGAGCTGATGAACACTGAAAATTTATTTTCTCAATTTCAGAATTTTCGGACTCCGATTTGGTCCTCATTTTTCCCTACAGACTCGTTACAGAATATAATTTCCATAAAATAAGTTGAAAAATACACCTATGCTTGATAGTCAAGGGTTAGACCCACTGCTGCTGTATGGGACACCGATCTGACCCTAGGGGACCCACAACTGCCCCATCATAATGGGACCTCAGTCTCGGTACACACTACAGGGTAACCAATCGGGATTTTGATGTTCTACCTCATAACACATTTAACCATTACCATAGATAATCCTTTACCATCAAACTTTACCAACCATTATCATATACCATCTCTTGTAGCAGTTAAACTAAGCCCGCCTTAAAATCCATTCCAGACCGTTTCCACAAAAATGAAAACCATGACGCTACACATGTCATTACCCAAATAGCTTATGCATTATACTGTTGGACAGTTATGGCCCATAGCATCACTATTTGTACAGATCATGGTGTTGTTGTACAAATTAACTATGTGACAAAGGAAATTGCTCTTTTATCATTTGTAATTAGATTACCAAGATGTATAAATGATAAAAGGTCCATATGATTAGTTCCGGATTGAGATGATATGAGACAGTATCAATCCATGAAGGTTTAATCATTAAATATCCCTAGTCGTAGTATTATCGAGATTGGACATCGATAATGCGGAATAGACTAGTATTACACTTGTGCGCGTTGTGGGAGCATAACGACATAGTTCTCATATATTTGGGTATAGGATATTCATGCAAGTGTAATAGAAGGTTGTGTTTACCGATGGTATGGAAACAGCTTTGCTCTGGATAGACCCCTCAGAATTCCATTGGTAGTATGACTATGTGTCTATGGAAGTCCGAATCAGGGTAGGTGTATTTGGTCTTAACCTGAGACTTGCATCGCTAATACTTGCGACAATCAATATACTTTGGTTTTGGTCATCCAGGGCTTTAATAGGTTCTGTGTACGCCTCTTCTGGGTATATTGAGAATCGTAGTGTATTAGGTGTGATGTCGAGATGGAAGTATCACTCCAGTCATAGAGGAGATGATGATCACGTAGGATACGGAACTGGTGCTCTTATATGCTGCAGTTATCGGGATATTATGACTAGGTCATGTTTATCTGATTATAGAGACTAGTTACCAGAGATCCGATATGTGCTTCGTATGGGGCAGACACATTTCCAGCCCCAGGCCTAGCACGTGACATCTGATACTGGATCGTAATACGCAATACTACGTATACTACGCCTGATATAGATCACATATTGCAGTAAGAATATTTCTGGAGAATTGGGTAGACACGGTGCTTTGCTAGAAGCCAACCATGTCTTGTAAATCGGTAAAAACGTAAGTACTAGGTACGTACGTGTTCGGATAGTCCGACGACCGGATTTACTGCCAACATATCCGGGGATCTCATGGGTCGCTTCCCGAAGATTCACTGATGACGTATGACTCGCACTTTATTAATTTGTGATTAATTATAAGAGAGAGAAAATTAATCTGGGATTAATTGCAGATATATTTTATCTGGGATAAAATATTAATTAAAGAGAGAGAATGATTAATTTGGAATTAATCGATAAAATAATATATTCGATATATTATACGAAATTGGATTTCGACGCGGAATTGAAATTAGATTTTAATTCGGGCGAACAAGTTATTTTAGAATTAATTCGTTAGCGACATGAATAGTAATTTTGCTAGGCATAATTATTTAATTACGTCGCAACGGAAAATTAGTTAATTCGGAATTAGTGAACCCGCGCCCGTGAGTGTTTCCAGGCGCACTCACATTTGGAATTCAAGTGCGGCCCACAAGTCACATCAAGCGTCAAATCACTAGTCAATCAATTGATGTGATGTCTAGTCACTTTGAGTGATGTGACAACTTGTCATTTGTGATTGATGGTGGTAGTTGGAGAGCTTTAATGCTTGTACCTTTTTTGATTTTTTGAAATTCAAAAATTTTGGTTTATGTTTTAATTGATTTTGGAAATCAATTATCTAACACACAAAAACACATCTTCATCTCTCTCACTCTCGGCTTAGGCCATTTTCTTCCCTATTTTCACTGCAAATGCCGTGAGTTGTAGGAGAAGCATAGGAAGTTTTGCGGCAAAATTTCCGGAGTGCTAGCACGCTTTAAGGGTCTTCCTAAGGTGATAGGGAACTAATTTCGTGAGCATGGAATACACAACCCAAAGCTTGGAGCTTGGAGGACACCATGGCCGAAAATGGAGGAGCATAAATGGAGCAGAAAGCCGAGAGCCACATGGATGAAAAGCTTTAAGTTTTGTTGTTCCTCGCGTCGCCACAATCCGATCAATATAAGTATGATTCCGCCATATTTCATTATTGTATTCACATGTGTTTCTTGCTTGAAATTCGATCTTGGGTAAATTGAATTTGAGCATGATTTGATAAAATTAATTGATTGAGTATGCTTGAATGATGTTGGATTGAAGTTTTATATGATCAATTTCATGAAAAGTTGATTGGATCAATTTTTACCCAAAATCTAGGCTTGGCCGAGAGTTATGTTGCCCTAATAGTCATGTATTTTTTGTTTCTTTGATCATTGGATGACTTGAAACAATAGGGAAATGTTGATTTGAGATTTAATTGGATTGAAATTTGAATTGGACAAAATACCCCAAAATGCCGTGAATATGATATCATGAAAATGATTGATTTTTTGATTCAAATGTGTTGGACATGTTTTGATCATGATGAGCATAATTAATTGTGTAAATTGATGTTTTGGAAATATTAATTTGGGTAATTAATTATGGCATACACTTTGATTAATTTAATTATGAAATTTGGAAATTTGGAATTAAATTAATTGGGCTTAAATTTGGAATTGAGCTTGTAAAGTTGTAATTGGGCTTAATGGGCTTGGTTGAGCCAAGTTTGGTTTAGGCTAATTGGTTGGATCCAATTGGGCCCAAAACCATATCCATAAAGTCCAATTATGACTTAATGGACCTTTATTTTAATTGGGCCTAATGGGCCTAAATTGGTTTCTTGGCAAATAAGGGTGATTCCTTAAATGGGCTTTGGTATTTGGGTTTGACCCATATTGACCAAAAGTCCATGCCTTAATAAATTAATTGAAAGCCCATTGAACTTTAATTAAATTGACATTGGATGTTAATCGGGCTTTGAGACCCGTATTGATTGGATTTAGAATCTAAGTCGCTAAAGGTTCATTAATAAAGTGTAATATTTAATTTGGAATTAAATAAGAATTAGTATTAAATGCAAATTAAATTGGATTTAATGTTGTAGTTTAATTTAATTCAAGAATTCGTACTTTGAGTACTTATTCGCAAAACGAGTTGGACTCACGCAAAATCAAATCATTGTTTGAACATTGGATGGTCATTAATATTCAGATTAATTAATTGGATTAGATTGATTGATAACATGTTTGTGTGAATACATGGATGCGATGTATGAATAATGTATATCGGATGGATATTAGATGGGCGAGGGCAATTTTGGAAATTGTTGTAATAAATTTAGAATTTATTAATTGGACCTGCGTGTCCAGCCTATTACCTCTTGACTCTGTGTATTTCTCTTCTCACCTATTCCCCTTAATGTAAATGAGGTTTCTTTAGAAGTGTTATGTAATCGGGTAGAAGTAATACTTGTGCTAGCGGGAGAGAGGAAATTGAGAGTTTTGTTCTAGGAACAATGTGTTTAAATATCCATCCGCATATCATTATTATATTTATTTATTTATACGCGCCTTATTATGTGTTTAGAATGCATGTTTAAGGGTGTATGATGATGAGACCTTAACAAATATAATTAATTGGTTGCCAATTACGCGAAAAACCCTCACCACATATTAAGCGTTTTTCCTTCCATTGAGTGATTCTTACTCAAGATCCAAGACTGGCATTGGTTTGTTGGCCAAAGTCAAGACCTTTGTCCGTCGAGGATGTGTTTGAATCATGAAGGCTTTGTTCCATATCGGTGTCTTGTCCAAGTTGTGATTTGTTGGCCAAAGTCAAGATCACTTCTTGTCCATCGACATTGATTACGAAGCTTTCCAAGGTCAATGGGTTCCGCTTAACTGTGATCACTAAGTTTGTTGTGCCAAAGCCAAGGCTTAGTTGATTCAGAGGAAAAAGGTTAGGCAATATATTGGATATATTGGCATATATAAGATATATGTTTCGGACTTGGATGTCCACCTACTGTATCTAGGAATTGGATGAGATCCAATTGATCTTAGAGATCTACCTAGTTAATTATCATACAATTTGTTGGCCAAAGTCAAGATTGTGTGTTATTTAACGGGATCCTAGCCCACTAGGAAACAAGGTTTCCCGAGTACTCAACAGAGGGTTAGAGGCTCGCCGAAAAATAGTGGGAGGCAAGTATTAAATTTGCAATATTCGTTTAGTTACTTGCCATACGCGCTCATTACAAATATTTCGTCAATAAATTAATATATTAGTTGGACTAATATTTAATGTTGTTTTAATTAACAGTTGGACTGTATTCAAACTATTTCATTTATAGTTGGTTATATAATTGGATTATAGTAATCAATATATTTGAATTTAACTAATTAAATTATAGTTGATTATATAGTTGGACTATAGCAATCATTATAATAATTGTACCTAAAATCGTTGAGTTGATAGTTAGACTATTGAATCAAGATAAAAATGAAAGATTAGTGTTTAAAACATAATCCTGGGAGAAAAATATTTTTAAAAAATTTTTAATTTTCAATTTGGGAATAAAATCTCAGGATAGTCCTGGAGACTAAGAAGTTACTTTATTTGATAAAATAACATCTTAAGCCTAAGCCTGGAGTTAAGCAAATAGTAGAACATGATATTTGAAATATTCATGTGATGATAACTTTAGTGCTTAATCCAATAAGCTTGCCAAATACACTCCTTAATTTCTTAGTCAGAACCAAAGATTAGATCCTTATAGTATGATATTGAAATTGAAGGATCTTCATAGATCTTAGAAGTACAAATTGCAATAGAAAACTCTTGGAGAGTTAATGGCTATACTCAAGGAGACAAAGCCAAAGTTTGCAATAAGTCAAGAAGTGCAAGGCGCACCTCACTTCGACATTCCAGAAGGCCAAGGCTTGGCCAAAGGCTTCTGGGGTGTGGAAAAAGGGCAAAGGCAAAGTCATTATAATCTTCTAGGAAGACAAATGACATATCCCAAAATGTCTGCCTAAACTGTGGAAAACGGAGTCACTGGAAGCGTGACTGCCGTATGGACAAGGCAAACATGAAGGAATTGAAGACGGGCAACATGAAGGAATTGAAGACGGGCAAGGCTCTGACTTCAAATATGTTTGTCATCAATATGTTCACTACTAGTATTAAAATTGGATTTTAGATACTAAATGTGGTACATAGATATGTACTGGTGTGCAGAATCTGCTAAGAGCATGATACTGACTTCAGATGAGATCTATCTACGAATCGGAAACGGGACGACAGTCGCTGTTTTAACCGTAGAAACCTAAGTTTAGGAACTACCCTTCGGGTTTTTACTTAAATTAGGAAACTGTTAGAATGTAACTAGTTTAACTAGAAACATGATCTCTATATCAGGGTTTAACCCGTTGCGAGTATACCTTTATATTCTAGAACACTAAAGAGTTTCATTTTATAAAGATGATATTGAGATAAGCACATTAGATGTAAATAACAACATTTATATTTTGAATATAAATAAATCTCGAACATATGACATGACAAACAAATAGCTCGAACTGAATTAATCAGTTGAGACTTAGTTGTGGCATTGTTGTCTGGGACACAATTAACAAGACTCGTATATCCACACTTTCGAAGAGTGGGTACAAGGATAAATTTGATTCTATTCAAATAATGTCTACGAATCTAGTTTATTAGGCAAAGTGCCTAAAACACCTTTACTTGGTAAAAGTGCAAGTGCCACCGATCTGTTAGCCCTCAGTCATAGTGACGTAAGTGGGCTCATGTATAGCTAGGCTAGAGATGGATATGAATGTTTCGTGACCTTTACGGATGTGGCATCGCGTTATGGTTATGAGTTTCTTTTGAAACACAAATCGAAAACTTTTGATGAATTCAAAGAGTTTCGACACGAAGTTGACAGACAGATCTGCTAAAGTATTAAACATCATAATTGGACCGTGATGAAAATACTTAAGCAATAAGTTTCTCATATACTTGAAAGAGTATAGTATTCTTTCAATGAGGACTCATCCCGGAACACATCAGTTTGATGGTGTGTCTGAACGGAGAAACCAAATTTTGTTGGACATAGTAAGGTTAATCATGAGTCGCTCTGAGCTACCATTTCCTTCAACGGATAAGCATAAACAGTGCAGAACTTATTTTGAAAAAGGTTCCATAAAAATCTGTTTGACATACTTCATATTAGTTATGAACAGGAAAGAAACTGGGTTTTCACATTCCTGAAGATTTGGGAATGCTAGGCATATGTTTGGATAATACCAAACTAAAACCCAAATCGGATAAGTGCCTAAATTGTAGGTTATCCTAGGGAAACCAAAATATAGTACTTATACAACTCACTAGAGAACAATGTAATTGTTGGTCGCCATGCGGTTTTTCTAAGAGGAATACCTATATGCAGGGGTAAGTGGGAGGAAAGTAAAACTCGATGAAAATCGGAGTAATACTGTTCCAGGCACCAATTCTTCATTGGAACACAAATAGTTCATCAATGATGAAACTATACCAATAATCTTCGAATACACAAGAACCACGTAAGTCGGAGAGAGTCAGAAAACAACCTGGGAGGTATGGGTTTCTGATCTCGCCTCATAAAGATGTCAATCTTATTGAGGAATACCAACTGACTACGTATGAGGAAGTGATACAAGGTATCGACTCCCTATTATGGCAAAGTGTCATGAAGTCCGAAATGGATTCCATGTAAACCAACTAAGTTTGGATACTAATTGTTGTACCGCAAGGCATTGTGCCTATTGGTACTATATAAGTCTTCAAGGAAGACATACATGGATGGCAACACACCAACGTACTAAGCTAGGCTTGTAGCGAAAATGTATCGTTATCAACATTGTGTCGATTACGACGAAACCTTTTACCTGTTGCCACGGTAAATCCATTTGGATAATGCTTGCTGATGCTGCATGTTTCATTTATGAAATATGGCAACTGAATGCCAAAACCGCTTTCCTTAACGGAAACATTTTGGAGGATGTTTAATCGTTAAATATCCCTAGTCGTAGTATTATCGAGATTGGACATCGATAATGCGGAATAGACTAGTATTACACTTGTGCGCGTTGTGGGAGCATAACGGCATAGTTCTCATATATTTGGGTATAGGATACTCATGCAAGTGTAATAGGAGGTTGTGTTTACCGATGGTACGGAAACAGCTTCCCTCTGGATAGACCCATCGGATTTCCATTGGTAGTATGACTATGTGTCTATGGAAGTCTGAATCATGGTAGGTGTATTTGGTCTTAACCTGAGACTTGCACCGCTAATACTTGCGACAATCAATATACTTTGGTTTTGATCGTCCAGGGCTTTAACAGGTTCTGTGTACGCCTCTTCTGGGTATATTGAGAATCGTAGTGTATTGGGTGTGATGTCGATATGAAAGTATCACTCCAGTCATAGTGGAGATGATGATCACGTAGGATACAGAACTTGTGCTCTTATATGCTGCAGCTATCGGGATATTATGACTAGGTCATGTTTATCCGATTATAGAGACTAGTTACCAGAGATCCGATATGTGCTTCGTACGGGGCAGACATATTTCCAACCCCAGGCCTAGCACGTGACATCTGATACTGGATCGTAATACGCAATACTATGTATACTACGCTTGATATAGATAACATATTCCAGTAAGAATATTTCTGGAGAATTGGGTAGGCACGGTGCTTTGCTAGAAGCCAACCATGTCTTGTAAATCGGTAAAAACGTAAGTACTAGGTACGTACGTGTTCGGATAGTCCGACGACCAGATTTACTGCCAACATATCTGGGGATCTCATGGGTCGCTTCCCGAAGATTCACCGATGACGTATGACTCGCACTTTATTAATCTGAGATTAATTATAAGAGAGAGAAAATTAATCTGGGATTAATTGCGGAGATATTTTATATGGGATAAAATATTAATTAAAGAGAGAGAATGATTAATTTGGAATTAATCGATAAAATAATATATTCGATATATTATACGAAATTGGATTTCGACGCGGAATTGAAATTAGATTTTAATTCGGGCGAACGAGTTATTTTAGAATTAATTCGTTCGCGGCATGAATAGTAATTTTGCTAGACATAATTATTTAATTATGTCGCAAAGGAAAATTCGTTAATTCGGAATTAGCGAACCCGAGCCCGGGAGTGTTTGCGGGCGCACTCGTATTTGGAATTCAAGTGCGGCCCACAAGTCACATCAAGCGTCAAATAACTAGTCAATCAATTGATGTGATGTCTAGTCACTTTGAGTGATGTGACAACTTGTCATTTGTGATTGATGGTGGTAGTTGGAGAGCTTTAATGCTTGTACCTTTTTTGATTTTTTGAAATTCAAAAATTTTGGTATATGTTTTAATTGATTTTGGAAATCAATTATCTAACACACAAAAACACATCTTCATCTCTCTCACTCTCGGCTTAGGCCATTTTCTTCCCTATGTTCACTGCAAATGCCGTGAGTTGTAGGAGAAGCAAGCATATGAAGTTTTGCGGCAAAATTTCTGGAGTGCTAGCACGCTTTAAGGGTCTTCCTAAGGTGATATGGAACTAATTTCGTGAGCATGGAATACACAACCCAAAGCTTGGAGCTTGGAGGACACCATGGCCGAAAATGGAGGAGCATAAATGGAGCAGAAAGCCGAGAGCCACATGGATGAAAAGCTTGAAGTTTTGTTGTTCCTCGCGTCGCCACAATCCGATCAATATAAGTATGATTCCGCCATATTTCATTATTGTATTCACATGTGTTTATTGCTTGAAATCCGATCTTGGGACCTAATAGAAACCTAACATATACATGATATGAGTGATGCAATGAAATTAAACCATATGCTCAGTAACAGGAAACAACCATCACATTATTTACATTACAATATATAAACATAATAAAACTAATTGATTTTAACACCGTTGTAGGCACTGAATTTTTACATATAAGTCCCTATGATGAGTCTCATTTGGAGGCACTACCTTTTAAGTCACGGAAGTCACGGGAAACAGACGTCGGAAGGGGAAATCAGAATAGACATGTCATCAAATTCATTTCACAAGTTCACTGTTTTCGTTCGTGCTGCGTTCGATACTTATTTCGAAAATTAGACAGATTGCGGGCGTTCGTGTAGCGTTCGAAGAGGCGTTCGAACGGTGTCGGTATTTCTGGTTTTGCTGCTAGCCTCACACCCAAGCCCAATTAGCCCACCAAAGCCTATAAAACACGTCCCAATTAATAAAACACATATTTAACACATGGGGAATTAAATAAAATATTAATTAAATCATATACCAAACTAAATAAAACATTAAATAAAATCATGCCTAATTAAAATCAATCAACCAATTATATTCCCAATCAAAAATATTGTATTCCTAATTTAACAAATATTATGCCTAAACAACAAAAATTAAATATATTAACTTCCTAAATTGAACCAATTTTGTCCCCCTCAATCTTTGGTTTTCATTGTTTAAAACAAAATCATATCCTCCATTAAATACACAAATCCCTTCCTTGTCAAGCAAGATTTAACCCTAGCCATTTGCCTATAAAAGAAACCCAATTCCAACCCTTAAGGGCTCTAGCTCATCGATACAAGAAAAAAAACTTCTCTCTCACTCACACGCATACAGCAAGCAAATATTTCTCTTCTCCTCATACACCCTTAGCCGAAAATCACAGCCCCATAAACCTCTCCATTGCCGAAAACATTACAACCCGAAACACCACCGAAACAACCCCTATACAGCAGCCCCCATATCACCGAAATACCTAAGAAAACAGCCCATGAATCACCTAAACCAGTGACCAACAAAAACTGCACTTTTAATCCCTAAAACAATAACTAAAAACTGCACTTAAAGCCTTTAGAAACACCAGAAAACAGTGACCAAAATACAGCAGAAATATAGTAGGAAAACAGCAGCGAATCGGAGTCGGAACAACAACGCATCAGAGTCAAAACAGTAGCTTGAGCAGTGGAATAGCGAGGAAAGACGTGAACCTGTGAACTGGAGGAGTTGCGGAGCATTTCCCCCCTTTTTCGACGACCGTGCACCGTACTTCCGAGAGTCGACATAAAAGGTTAGACCTGAGGGTATTTTTTCCTATTATTTTCATCTATCATTTTTTAATTGTTTTATTTATCACTGTCGCATGAGAGTCGTTTTTTTTAATGTGTGTTGTGGCCTTTGAATCAATGAAAATGTGTCGCCTCTTGTGGTATATAGGATGGAAACCCGGACATAAATTTCATAGCCGATTCCGAATAGACGGTAGTATGATCTGTACTCGGGATACAACTCCACGTACCACTCGAGCAAATGGCACATGTTTCGCTTTGTTTTATCTTGTTTGTTTATTGTCTGCATTTTTCATCTCGCCATTTAATTTTCGTTTGATGATTTGTTTGTATTGATGATGTGATGCGCATGGGCTTAGTATGTCGGTCTAAGGGTTTTCCATTTGAAGGAAGAAAATGTCAAAAGGCTACCTTTACGCCAACACTTTGTCGCGCCTCTTACATCGCATGTGCTTAGTAAGTGCGATTAAAGGTCCTCTATTTTGAAAGGTTAAAATCCTTTACCACGATGCTTCGCCGCGCCGGAAAACGTATATGTGATTGAATGTAAAAAATGTGTTCAATCGGGTATACGAAGTCCGATATCGTTGTCTTTACTTCTTTATGTATGTATTGTGTTGTTTGCGCATGGGCTTAGTAAGTGCGATTAAATGTCCTCTATTTTGAGAGGTTAAAATCCTTTACCACGATGCTTTGCTGTGCCGGATAGTGTATATTCGATTGGATGTGAGATGAGTTCAATCGGATATGTGAGGTCCTACATTGTGGATTTGATTGTCTATGTATGTGTTGCATGCATCAGGTCTGGTTCCGTTCGAACGCGTTCTCGAACTCCACACGAACGCGAACCTTCTGTTTACCGTTCGAACGCGTTCTCGAACGCTACGCGAACGCGCACGCATTTTCTTAGTTTCATCATGCATCAGGTCTGGTTCCGTTCAAACACATTCTCGAACGCCACACGAACGCGAACCTTATGTTTACCGTTCGAACGCGTTCTCGAACGCTACGCGAACGCGCACGCATTTTCTTAGTTTCATCATTCATCAGGTCTGGTTCCGTTCGAACGCGTTCTCGAACGCCAAACGAACGCGAACCTTCTGTTTACCGTTCGAACGCGTTCTCGAACGCTACGCGAACGCGCATGTATTTTCTTAGTTTCATCATGCATCAGGTCTGGTTCCGTTGGAACGCGTTCTTGAACTCTATACGGACGCGAACCTTCTGTTTACCGTTCAAACGCGTTTACGAACGCTACACGAACGCGCACCCACTGAACTGAGTACTTTTCATCAGATTTCGTGCATAATTGTCCCTAGTAGTTATCCCTTCGTATGATGAACCTGATTGCTTCTATGTATTACGTAACATTATGTATTTGTCGTTCATCAGTATTCCCCACATATATGAGTACAATGTGTATATTAACTTGTATGCTTGCCGTATGTTAATTTATCTTCATGCATGTGAATTGAGACATAGATTATATGCAATTAAGCTGTATGCAAATTCAGATATAGGTTGTATGTAAATATGAAGATGTGTTACATGTAAATTTAGATGGACCTTTTGATGTATGCATGCGAACTTATGAGTAAATCATCCTTGGAAATATGTTGCTTAGGCTTGGTTAGATTATTGCACAAATCATTTTATTACAAGTGGCATAAGTAAGAGACCATTATGAACCCAACGGTTTGAGGTCTTCCCTTGCGAGGGGTGAGTGCGGCCTTAAATCATTTTCCCGGTTCACACCGGGTGGCGACTCCATTATTCTCCGGTTTAGTCCCCCGCGGGCTACTCCGTACTCCCAACTAGGCCACGAGCCTAGAACAGCATGCGTCGCCCAGTTCCTGTGTTCCCACAACCGTTCAACAATCACATCAAATATACCACTCAAAGCACATACATTAGTCATGCTGTATAGTTGGAAAATTTCTTACCTTTACGAGGATTTCACACAGTGTACCTAGTTCGTTAACCAGCTTTTGAAATATGTAATGTTTTAAGTTATTAAAATATACACACAAAATTTATTATCCCTAATATTTTTATTGTTGTCATTATACACACACTTATATCCTGTTATCCATTTATTACTATTATATGTATATATTTTATTTATTTATTTATTTATTTATTATTATTTTAACTACTTAGCTATTAATTTTACTGTCAACTCACACACATTCACGTGAGGCTTTCTTTGATGTGCGGCAGAGGAGTATGCTTGCGATGGTTGAAGGAGGTGATTTCATCTTCTCATTTTTTTTTACGTAAGGCATAGTGCGGCGTTTGTTTTTATGCATTAGAAGTAAAATTTGAAAAAGGTTGAACGCTTACCCTTAGGCTGGGATGTGGATGATGAAGACCTGGTGGGTGGTTGCACTTGAGCTGGTCAGTGAGGCCGTGAATAGGCTAATGGTTATGTTTGTATATGAGAAGTGAGAGGGGAAACGTGGGACGTTGATGGCTTCCCGGTTGAGAGAGATTTTACAGAGAGAAAAAGAAGGATTTTAAAGTTTAGGGGTTTCATGAACCCTACTCTCTTTTTATATTGAAAAATACATGATTATTTGTTGTTTAACCCATGCTATTTAATTTAAATATGAAATTATTAGCCCAATATTTATGGTATCTGTTAGTGTACCCGATATTATTCCCAAATCAATTTAATCTTATGAAATTCATATCTAATTAATTTCAGCTCTGTTTTTTATGAATCTTGTGCCAAAGATTTTTATTTTTCATGCAGAATTTATTAAAAATTCCTCCAATCTACTTTGATATTTTTAAATTACATGCTATAAATATTATAAACCCTAGCCTATTTCTACTACACAGTTGGGTCATGTACCCAAAAATTCAATCATTTATTCAAATCATTACACGATTATACAACATGCATCGTATTTTATCATTAGGATTGATAAAATTTGAAAATGAAAGAGTGATGGTGTGTGTGTTGCCGTGTGATGTGGGTGATGAATTTGGGTATTTTTGTTTGTTTAATGATGATGACGGAAAATATCCAAAAAGTTTCGGATTCATCTACAATGTTTTCGAAATTTTCGGAAGATTTTCTGAATTTTAGACAAAAACTGAAATTAGTGCTACGAATGTGTTATTTTGGGTGTTCTAAGAGTAACGAAATTGAAATCATTGGAATCAGACTTGATTTGAGTATTTCGGGAAAATCTTAAAGTTTGCTATAGTTTCGAGAATTTCTGCATAATGACGTTTCTACTCGTTTTCCACTATTTATTTTGAGAGATATGACTAGGAACAAGAGTACTTGTGATACCAAGTAAGTATTCCACGCAATGAATACTTAATGTATGGTTTGTTTGTTTTCTTGTTTGTCTCTAAAGGAAATATATACGTTTATATATACACACATATATATGTATCCGTATAGAGATATACCGATGTGACCGTCTTTTGAATAAACATACGTTTTGTAATTTGTGAGTTTCTTGTCAATGAATGATGGATTTGATCTGTGTTTTATGATATGTCTGACATGCCGATACTATTGTTTATTTGTTTTTCGGAAAAGTATTTTGGAATGTTTATTTTCAGAAAGGATTTACTTTTGCTCTATTCAGTTATCGTTTTGATGAGATATGATATGTTTCCGTCATGGTGCTCGTATTATATTTTTTATTTATTTTATGATTTTTGAAACTGTCGTGGTGCTTGTATAGGGTCTTGTCCATCTGAAAATGGTCTGACCCGCTACTCTGTCGACATGGTCTTGTTTCGTTCATTGCCAGATTTTTGCATGCAACCCAAGTATTGAACGCTTGATTTGTTCATCCAGTTGAGTTTGGTGATATATTTTGGATACTTTTGTTTATAGTTTTCTAAAAAGTGTTTTGAAAAGTTTATCTTCAAAAATATTTGCATTTGAAAGAGATGTATTTGAGAAATATTTGAATTCGCTTATGTTATGATATGATATGTTTCTGCCACAATGCTCTTATTATGTTTTTATGTGTTTTATGATTTTTGAACTCATCGTGGTGTTTGTATAGGGTCATATCCATCTGAAATGGGTCAACCCGTTACCCTATGTCGACATGAGCTTGTTTCGTTCATTGTCCAATCAGGGCACGCGACTTGAACATTGGACGTTTGATTAATTTTATGACGTATTTATATACTTTTATTTTATTATTTTGGAAAATTATTTTTAAAAGAGAGTTTAAAGCGATTACTTTATGTTTCACTGATTTTGATGATGTATTAGATTGATTGTATGGATTTTATATTGTGAATTTTGTTTCTTTTGATAAATGAGGTCGGCTGTATGAAATTTGTACTATGATTTATGTTTATGATAATGAATAAGGTCGATTGTAAAGAATTTGTATTATGTTTTTCGTATTGATAATGAATGTGACTGCCTTTGAGGAATCCATATTATATTTTCGTTTATAATGATGAATGTGATTGGCTGTATAGAATCCACATTAGGCTTTCTATTTCTGTTGATGGATGAGATTGACCCTGTGATTTAGTATTGGTTATGTGTATGTAGTTAGTTTGATTGGCGATTGACCCGTGTCCTAATATTTTTGGTTGGGGTATTCGTTCGGATGAAATTCATCTCATACCTATTTTAAAATAGGTTATGAGTTCCCTACGAGCTTTGTGTGATCGTTGACATTTATAATGTATATATGTATATTGATATATCTTTGTTCGGTTGTTTTTGTCGGTTATGATACGTTTGTTATGAAGAAAATTTGGAAACTTGTACAAGGTAAGCTTCTAAACATGTAAATGTGATTTGATTTTGGATTGTTTGAAAGGTTATTCGTATAAAAGATTTATGCTTGACTTGTTATTAAAGTAAGTTTTAAACTTTCTGATTTGATGATATTTCAAATATGCTTCATTTTCGAGTATTTGATAAAAGAATTAAATTTCAGAATGCAAGCATTTTGGACATTACAGTTTGGATAAAGTTTTGATTTTGTATTTGGTATGCTTTATGAACTCAGTTTCTGGATCAGTTTATGTAAATATTTTTGGAAAACTTTGTATTTAGAAAGCGTAAAGAATAGAATGAAGTTTAAAGGCTTTCTGATACATAACCATATACACATAAATATTATATATATGTTATATTTTCAAATTATTCTTACTTTTATAGTACGTGCGCGAGTACTTACTGAGTTTTATAACTCACACCACAATAGTTTGCTAGTTTTGAAGGTTGGCAACCAGATCGGTCAACCATCAAGCATTGGATACCTATGCTTGAGACAAAGGATCACCGAAGTTACAGTCACCCGCTCTAGGGTTCTGGGAAGAGTCATATAGTTTAGAAATCAATTTTCTTTTGTTTATGTTTTGTATCGTGCAATGCACGTAATTATATGTATGTAATTAAACGTATTGGTATGTATGCATGGAGTTGGGCATGAAACCCTGAGTATTGATGATGTGATTTGATTTATTTTGAATTTAGATCGGGGGTCCTTTTTGCATAACTAGTGTCTATGACAGGTCATTTTGATGCTTGACTGCATTCCAGGTTATCCAATTTTTAGGGTGCATTATGTCCATTTTTCGTTAGTTTTGAGGCTCAGTGAGATGAGTTATTTCTGTCTCCTGCCGGTAGCATCCATCTTCTGGCGGGGTGTTATAGAAAACAAAAAGTTTGTAGGAAGAATGTGAAAAGTTATACATTAATAATTCATACTAAATATTAATAATTTATACACGACTACGTGAATAGCCTCAAAGATAAAGACGCCTATGTTGACAGCCTAAAAATGAAGTTATTCTCATCTTTTATATCATATATAGATACTATATCAGGTTAAAACTCACCAATATAATGATTATACCACATGACAAGCCTAGACATAAAGATTAGAGCCAAACCCATATTATGCATGTGATAAGGATTAGATAAATAGAATCAGAATTAAACCATGTCACAGTAATTAGACAAAAAAATATCGACGAGATGCTAAGTACATTATCTCACATTAAATGTTATTGAATCTTTTGTCTATTTATATAAGGCTTAGACAAACCTCAATTTTTGAGGACTTCTACAGCATTGTCATTGATATGTTAAAATTTTTAGGGTTATGTAATTATTGAATAAATATCAGTTCCAAAGCTTGATTAAAGCATATACCCATATCGTCAAATTACATTCACAACAACTTTTGGCATAGTAAATAAAAGAATTATTGGCAATGAATGGAGTATCTCTAGGTTCCAATTTCAACTTCTGCTCAACAAAAAGTGGCCATTCGATTTGAGTCGTCCATTTATGCTCTTACTACCTTTACAACAAGTGAAAAAAGATTCTCGCCACTCTTGCTCTTTTTCTGAGTGATTTAAAATCCGGTCCAATCCATCGATCCGAGGTTGAGAGAGGGTCATGGGTTAGAGGTCAGACCGTAAGTCGTCTGAGAAAACTAATTAACTATAAAAAAAAATAAAAAATCGGCCCCTTCAACCCGCTAAACTCGGATCGAATCACCAGTTCAACGGGCCTATGGCCAGTTCAACCTCTACCCGGGTTGAAGGGATCTCCCGGACCCAACTTTAGATCGGGTCCAGATTTAACCGATTGAACCGACCGATCTAAACTATTTTCCTTTTGCAATTTAACAAGCTTTTTATCGTATGCATTGTGCTTGGAAGAGAACCAATTTGGAACATTCCTATTGTGCTCCAAATATCTTCTTTTCTTTCAATTTTTAAGTGATTGCTTATGTTCTTGCAGTGATTTCATAAAGTGCTTTCAATAATAAGTACTTCTAATATGACTAATATTTTAAATAAAAAGAGAGAAAATAAAATAAATATTACTTAATTCTCAAGAGTTGCTGTCGAGTGTTTCATGAACAATTGTTTGTAAAGCAAAAAAAAAAAAAATCTTAGAAAAAAGAAAAAAAATTTGGTTGTTTAGTTTATGATCGTACAAGTGTTTGTAACTTCTACGGTGGTGTTTTATAGGTCATTTTAAGGTTCTGACCACAGGCTAATAAAAAGAGCTTATTTTGAGAATCTGAATAAGAAAAATCACTTTTCAAATTTGAGTCAAACACCTAAAATTAAATTAAATTAAAAATGGAAAAGCTCTTCTGCTTATTCTCTATGATTAAGGACTACAGTTAACAATAAATATGTAATGGAATAATTTGTTTCTGTACTCATTGCCCCTTTAAGCAAGTAAAAGCCCAGAATCAATTTTCTAAGTACTTTTTGCAAATGTTTCCCTAGCAAACTAGCTTAACTCCTTATCAATTGTATATTAAAAAATAGTCATGTTATCAAAACTATATAATTCCTATAATTTTATTTATTGGTCTGTCTAAAGATTGTAAACTGTATCAGCTGTCCGTCTCTATATTAACAATGATTATCAATCGTATATCCAAAGATAAATTGTCACATTATCAAAAATATCATGTAAATCTATATTTTTAGTAGATCAGTGAACATAATTAAAGATTGTGTATTTTTGATAACGTGACAATCTTTGGGTATGCGATTGATAATATCCCCCAAGTGAAAAAGGTCTAATTCCGAAAATTATTTTTTGAAACTTAAAAAAAAAAAAATACATACATACATGTATATTTTATCAAAAATTATACTTAAGAGAGTTACTCAACGGGGGGAAATTCTTTTTATTTTTTATTTTTTTTTATTCTGTCATGCCTAGGACGGGAGGATTTGAACATCAGATATGTACTTATAATTTAGGTCAAATATTTTCTTGGTTAGTTTAGTATTTTCTTCAAATTATTTTTGATTTTATGTAAGAAGTTGAGCTGTGGAGTCCATATATATATATAATATAAACACATATTGTACCATTTTACTTATCATTGTATCATAGTTAAGATTTTGTGTTGGATTCCTTTATATAAACTCCATATAAATTCCTTGCCCATTTTAGGCTCTTGCCTCTTAGTTCATTTACAGTTCTAAGACGGCCTTGAATTTTAGGGGCCAATAAAAAATAAATAATAAAGCACACAATTGATCTTATATATTTAGATGTCTTAATTTTATGCTAAATTATGAACCCCATCCAACCGCAGTAGGGCTGACCCTGTACAGTTCTTATCTTAGCTCAAAATGTCAAGTGATCCGTTAAATCTTATATTTAATAATATTGTTGGACCCTTAATTTTCTGCAGTTTATCTAAACAAATTATTTTTTGAATGATTTCAGTGCTTCCTTAGTAGGATTGGAGTCATAGCATTAGAGTTCATCTATCTTGAAAATTTGCGTCCAAAATTTGACCTAACATAGACCAAGATATGATATTCTCAATTTTTCTTGATCCTCTTTTGAAAAAATAAAATTAATTTAATGTTAGGTTTTGTAAGAAAAGCTTGTCACCTATTGCTCATCAATTGGTCATACCCACAATGGATTGTGTTTAATATTGAAGATCTGCCATTATATTTATGCCATTTGCTTACCAGAAGATATCACTATCTAACCTTCAAGGTTTTGTCTCTGTTTGGTTTGATCCTTGCAAATTGGGTATTTTTTTAATAACAAAAAAGTGAATGATACATGTATTTTTGAATAGCACATGGTTGCTTTACAGAAAGTGCTTATTTTAAAAGTATTTTTGGCAGGGAACGTGCAACGAAATTGACAAATTATGCCTATCATGTATGTTGATGAATTTATATTTTATCTATTAGTTCATTATTTTTTTACTTAATTTTAAGTTAGTTTATAATTAATTTTAAGTTAGTTTATAATTTATTTTATCTTAATTTATTTTATTTTGTTAATCTAAATAAGTTTTGGAAATAAGCAGTGAAAGATAGTAATAAAAGCTTTTAAATAGGAAATTCTCATACTATAAGCAATTGAAGAAATAATTTAATTTGAAAACAAATTAAATTAAATGACAAAAAATATAAAGAATCATGAAGCATTGAAGATTTAATTTATTTAAGTTAAAAAGACTGAGACATTATAAAAGGAGGCATGTGACGAAATTAGAGGAGATAATTTTTTATAACCTAAAATTACAGCCTCCAAAAGAGATTTTTAAAGGAGAAAACAAAAACACATCAAATGAGCACATCACAGGAACTCAACAGGAAGAAACGAAGGACTGGAGATCTCGACATAGTTTCTTCTTTCTTTTACTTTCTTAATGTTTTGTTTATCTTTGCTTAATTATTTAGAGTTTCTGAGCATGTGTAGTAACTAAACCTCTAATCTGGGGTTGTGATGAAACCCGTATTTATGAACTTATAAATTAATTTTCTTATATTTTGTGTGATGTTGTGATTTATTTATTGAATCTTATGCTTAATGATTCATGTTGTCTGATCACTAATAGGATTGATATGGTAAACTTAGATGAACTTAACAAATGAATTTTAGGTTTAGCCTTAGATTCAATAGCACACGATCTCATCTTAGAGATTTCTCTCCATGATAGAAATATACATGTAGGGCGGGTGTAGCCATAATTGGAACTTGTTCTTAATGAATTTAGGATGATTTAGTTAACATATAAATATAATTAATTAATTTACTTTGGATATTTTCACTCGACCATTGAAATAGTCTTGTGGATATCTTAGTGTTCCAGGTTAATAAACCAATATATTACACAAATATAGGACAACCAATTCATCTTTAGAATAATACTGGGTAAATTCACGACCTTGAATGCTTTATCTCTTTGATTATCTCTACAAACTTCCAATTTATATTTATTTGCATTAGCTTTAGTTCAAACTCAAAATAAAATCACATTTAATTTAATTAGATACTTGTAGGTCATTAATCTTAACAATTAGTAATGCAGGTGATAAGTTCTCATGGGATCGATAAATTTTTATACTATTTGAGCGATACGTGCGCTTGCGTAACGTGTGAAAATCACAATCATATGTTAATTATGTCAAGCTCAAGGCACAAGTTTTGATAGGTTTCAAGTGCCTTATTTTTAGTTAATTTTGTTAGACAGATCACATTATGATAATATAGAATAATATGAAAATTCGAAAATTGTATAACGTTCTCATAATGTTCTGATTCTGTGTGGAATTAAACAACTACTCTAATTTAAGATATGCTAAAGTTAGAGCAATTATGGTATAAATCAATGAGCACCCTTAAATCTAAAACAGATATAAATAAAGCAATAAATCAAAATAACAAAATAATCAACACAAAGATTTTGTTAACGAAGTGGAAAACTCTTAACAGAGAAAAATCACTCCGGATATATAGGCTACCACCCAAATCCACTATAATGAGAAAAACTTATAGTAATGGTATATGACCTATGGTGATAACTTCACCGACTCGAATACCTCTAAACTATAATAACTCGAAGAAATTTTTGAGCCCGCACCAAGCAGTCTTCTTCAGAACCTCTGAAATTTCTGAGTGGATCAACCCCTACAAACTCGCAACGCCGAAACTCCGACTACCAATTTTCCTCCTTAAGAGCTCTGAAGGTTTAGGAAATTGGGTTAGGGTTGTGTTTTTGTGTTAATGGTCAATCAATGATCAATATCACCAAGATAAAGAAGACAATGTAATCAAGAAAGTCTTCAATGTGAAAATCAAGAAGGAAGAAACACAGTATATGGAGGCTCTCTAAATTGTGTTTCTTCAACTAGTTAAAGTGGCTAAGTGTTTGTTTAAATAGGTATGGCAAATATAGGCTTTTCCTTGTGTAAAACTGACTCAAAAACGCGTCCAAAATAACCCACTTATGCACGGGCGTTCGAACGCCCCTCAAATGCGCCTCAAATGTAAAGTTTCTACCTCCGGCTGTTAGAACGCTCAGACGAACGTTCCGCAAATGCACGTTGCAGACTGGTTTTGATGTGTAATTTAAAATATTTGTAACTTTCTCTTCCTTTGGCCAAATCATGCATTCTTTATATATACACGATTATCTTCGAGTCTACTTTCCAATAAAACTAACGTCATATCAATTGGAGCTCTAAATCTTCTGGAATATCCAAAAGAGTGAACGTCACTATGATATCTCCATCTGATATTGTCCAAATACTTGTCCAACATACACAAGCACACAATGAGTTAAAAATATCAAAAAAATAACTCAAAATAACATTTCAAGCAAGGACAATGATGCCCATTCAGTATTTAGTTGTTCATGACATGAGATAATATGCATCACTTTGGTCATGCTAAATAATACACACATGCATATGAAGTCAACACCAAAGCATAGCAATCACTTGCGTGAAAAATAAGTGCACAATGAGTCAAGGCTTAAGATCTTATTTTGTGAGCGGGATACAGCCAAAGAAATCTCATCTTATGACACAAAAAGTCCACAAAATAGGTCTTCAAACCCATAACTGCTAAGATATGAAAATAAGTAGCATTGGTTGCATGCTATAATATTCTCCTCTAAATATGAGCTCAAAAAAACTCTTTCGAGTGAAGGGTTTTTTCCCTTATCTTTTCATGTTGGCACATTGGCTCTTTTGCACTTGAGACTCATTTAAACTATTTTTTTATTTCTTTTATTTTTAAAAGGGGATATCATAAAGTCATCTAGTCAAAGTTCACACTATTTAGTGAGCTAAGTATGACAAGGATTAGACTGCCAGTCAAAAACTCATACATGCGATCAAGCCTCAAGATATAAAAACGTGTATGTGAGATGCAAACACAAGGTTTATTAAGGGTTTCTATCATACACACTCATACACATAGAGCATTAAGAAAAATAAAAGCATATTACACATGTACAACCATATATCCTACGTACCAAGACCACATGCCCATGCTTTTACATGCTTTTTCAAGCCAAAAAATATTTTTGGTATTTTTCATTATATATATATATATATCTTTTGGACCTAAAACAATAAAAGACACAACCAGGCTTGTCATTATCCAATGGTAAATGAAGTTGTATCCTGAGTACAGATCATACTACCGTCCATTCGGAATCAGCCATGTAATTTATGTTCGGATTTTCATCCTATATACCAAGGACATATAAAAAAAACACACACACACACATATACACTGAAAACAAAAACATATAGTCCTGCAAACACATAAAACACACGCACACATGCAATGGGGAAAATGAATGCAACATCTAAGATGAGACACATCAGAATGCAATCTCATCACGCCTTTTAGGATCAAGGAATTTGAAGTTGATGGGAAGAATTTTTCTTTCTCACCCAAACTTTCTTAGGAATCTCTTTCACCTGAGTATTCCTAGTCAGCAATGCAAGTTTCTCACTAATGAACTGCATTTGTTTAGCTAGCACAAAAACTTAACGGACTAGATTCGATGACTTAAACCTAGGCTGAACACGTTTAGACCTTTTTTATGCAACATGAAGCACTTAGGCTTGATGTGTCTTGACTTGCCACAGTGATGACAAACAGACACAAACCTTGGACGAGAGCGATGATTATTAGCTACACCTCTATATTGAGGTTGGGTCACAGAACGAGGAACCATATGAGAAAACACTTGACACTCAAAAATGATTTTCTTTCCTAAGTCACGAGGAGGAATCAGTTTAACATGTCCAGACTTAGACTGAGCTGTGACAAACACAGTTTTAGAAGTTGACGCATTGTCACGACTCGACTCAACGAAGCATAATCCTTTCTTCTCACAAAGGCATACAAATCCCTAACTTGCAGTCTAACTTCTCAATCTCACCAAAAAATGTAGACATTGGTGTTCTAGCATTTTCAAGTTTTACTTCTAAAAATTTTACTCTATCAGCTAGACACTTATTCCGCTCATCGAGGTCATCAATAACACTAAGGCTCTTGCCAAGTTTGGCTTGAACTTCATTCTTTTCTAATTCCACTTTTTTAGCCTCTTATTGACCTCAATGTTTGTCTTCTTGATAGCTAAACTTTCATTGAATAATTTCGTGTAAGTTATCTGAAGTTCATCCTCATCAATGCAGTCATCGTGAGAGAATTCTGAAACAACATCTTCATCACTAACATTATCCTCCCAATCACTTGTCACACTAGCAGTAAATGCAATAAAATTGCTCTTATCCTCAGGAGACTCTTCAGAAGTATATCTATATCCTGAATCACTAAGTAAGACTGCCATTACTTTCATACCCTTAGACTTTAAGTATGTGAGATATCCAGATCTTATATGCCTAAACCCTTCATAATCATGGTTTTAGATCGATATATATTATATTTCAGAGGACTTGTATATGAAGATTATAAGAGATAGTTCGAAGAATGTACGATTTTCAGTATAATATGTAAAGGTTTTCTAATAACATATATTTATATGATTATATATATGCTTACTATTATCAATGTTTACTCTCGTCTTTTATGGTATGTGTGTAGTTACTTATTGAGTTTTATAACTCACATCACATCATTTGCTAGTTTTGCAGGTTGGCAATGAGATCGACCAGCCTTCAAGCATTGGATACGTATGCTCGAGATGAGGTATCACCTAAGTTGCAGTTACCCAATCTAGAGTCCCGGGAATGGTCATATAGTTTAGAAATCATATTACATTTGTATATATTTTTACCGCGCAAAGCACATCATTAAATGTACGTAATTATAAGTATTTGATTCTATGTTTTGATTTGGCACGGAGCCCTGAGGATGGATGATGCGATTTGATATGTCTTGAGAATGGACCGAAGTTTCTATTTGCGTATTTGATGTTTGTATAGGATGTTTTGGTGCTAGATTGTGATCTAAGTTATCCATTTTTAGGGTGCGTCATGTCCGTTTTTCGTTAATTTAAGGCTCTGTGAGATGGGTTATTCATGTCTCCTGCCAGTAGTATCCTGCCTCTGACGGGGTGTTATACAAACTTAGTTTATAAGGGTTATACAAAAGAGGATTTAAGTATGAAATTAATAATCATAAATAGTCCGTAGAGAGCAAACGAAGACGAACGCTTTGTTTGTGGTTTATCAAAAACTGCGGTCCATTCCATTTTATACGACGACTTTGATGCGGGTTCATTCATATGGTGACATGGGAATATAGACACCTTATATGATGCGATCATATTGGACTGGACCAAGATAAAAATGAATTTCTTTTAATATCTGTTAAACAAAGAAAGTCATATCAATCTAATAGATGATCATATATGGGTTGATATGAATTCTGAGTGTATTACAAACTCCTGCATGGTAGGATATGTCGTTTGATTTACAAAGGTGAGGTTAGTGAAGAAATCTAGACCAGATTTGTCATATGTTCGGCTATACATGATTTACAAAGGTGAGGTTAGTGAAGAAACCTTTATTTACCATTTTTTCAATTAGGTATGGGTACGAGATTTGTTCAAATTGGTTTGATATAATTATAATTTTTTTTTGTAATTATTGATTAACACTAAAAAGTTTACATATAATAAAAAGAAAGTAATCATTTTACATTTTTAGTTTCATTAATCCTCTTAATTTAACACATTTGTGAAATAATAATTAAATCTATATTTTATATATTTTTATTGTGATTTTTATTGCCTATGTAGGTGAAATAATAATTTGGATGCACAACTAGAAAAATGGAAGTGACATTTGGATTGGAGGCCATAAACTTTAAAGGGCGTTTTAACTGTATAGAATTTGTGTTGCGCAATTTGCGTAATTTTTGTATTTTGGCAATAAAGTTTTACTCCGAGATCGGAATAAGGTGATTTTAGTTCCAGATGAAAGAATACTCAAATATCTACAACTTTTATCTTTATAAGATTTTCTAGTTATGAGGTTTGCAAGGTCGAAATTGGTGAAAAAGCCAATGCGTGTTGCTTGTAATTTTAATTATTAGAAAACAAAACAAAACAAAACAAAACAAAAAAATAAATGAATGAATAAAAGTTGAAACACATTTTTAGAAAATGATCAACAAAATTAATTAAAAAAAAGTAAAAAAAGGAAAAAAAATAAATTATTAAAAGTTTATTGTTTGTATTTGATTTGGAAAGTTGTAATTCATAATTGAGGGATGAGTACTTCTACTATAAATAGAGGTGTTCACCTCTCATTTTCTTCATGTTTTTTTCATTTTCTCTCTTGAAGAATTTGGAAGAAATGTCTTGTGTGTTTTATTTTTCAATCTTTGTTGTAATTTCTTTTTCTTTTAATAATAAAATTATGTGTTTTTTTATTCAAAGCATGACTAACTAATTCCATTCTGCTGTGGTAAATGATGAAACTCTTAATACGACAATTATGTTAGGTTTTATCTAGGTCCCAAGATCAAACAAGACATGAAATACATGTGTGAATACATCAACGGAGGTAGCGGAATACTCACATCGATCGGTTGAGAGACGCGGCAAGCAACAAAATTTTAAAATCCCCACTGCCAAGGGCGTGAACTGCAGTGATGTTGCTCACTGTTTTGGGCGTGAAAGTGGTCATTCGTCAAGCTCCAAGCTTCGTCGAACGGATCCCGCCTCATGGGTGAACCTCTATAACACCTTGGCAAGTCTCGTAAGTGTGCTAGCACTTGTGTTTTTGCAACAAAAACACACTCATTACCTCCCTTGAAGCTCACGGCTGTGAGCTGTGAAGAAGAAGAAAAAGAGCCCTTTTGGGCGTGAGATGTGAGAGAGAAATTGAGGAGTGTGTAATGGTTGAGTTGTTAAATGAATTACCAAAAAATGCTTTATATATTTTCCAAAAATTACAAAGCATTTACCATTTAAAATATCAAATAAAATAAATGGTAATGGCTTTCTCAACCACCAACACTATTCCAACAACTTACATCAACTATTCATTGTCAATTTAATAAAGTGATGTAAGTCTTTCAATCAATCGATCACATCAATCAATCACATCACTCAAAGTGACATTTGATTTGACGCTTGATGTGATGAATGATTTGAAGCTTGATGTGACTTGCGTCGCCGCACTCGAATTCGAAATACGAATGCGCTCGCAATCACACTCGGGCTCGGGTTCACTAATTCTCAATTAGCGAATTTTCCGTCGTGTCGTAATTAAATGATTACGCCTAGCGAATTCACTATTCACGTCGCTAACGAATTAATTCTAAATTAATTCGTTCGCCCGAATTAAAATATAATTTTAATTCTGCGTCGAAATCTAATTTTGTTTAATATATCGAATATATTAATTTACCGATTAATTCCAAATTAATCATTCTCTCTCTTTAGATGATATTTTATCCTAGATAAAATATCTCCGTAATTAATCCTAGATTAATTTTCTCTCTCTTCTATATATAATCCCAGATTATTAATGAGTGCGAGTTATGCGTCATCGGTGCATTATCGGGAAGCGACCCATGAGATCCCCGGATATGTCGGCAGTAAATACGGTCGTCGGAGTATCCGAATCACGTATGTACCAAGTAGTACGTTCTACCGATTTACGAGACAAGATCGGCTTCTAGCAAAGCACGAAGTCTACCCAATTCTCCGGTCATATTCATCTAAGAATATTTAAGATCTATATCAAGCGTAGTATACCAAGTATTATGTATATCGGCCTAGTATCGGATAGTCACGTGCTAGGCTGGGGCTGGATAAGTGTCTGCCCCGTCCGAAGCACATGTCGGATGTCTGGTAACTAGTCTCTATAATCAGATATACATGACCTTGTCATAATATCCCGATGGCCGGCCAGCACTTAAGAGCACTAATACCGTATCCTGCGTGACATCATCTCCACTATGACTGGAGTGATACTTCCGTCTTGACATCACACCCAATACTCTACGATTCTCAATATACCCAGCATTGGCATACACAGAACCTGTTACAGCCCTGGACGACCTTAACTAAAGCATATTGATTGTCGTAAGCATTAGCGGTGCAAGTCTCAGGTTTAGACCATACACACCTACCCTGATGTCGGACTCCCATAGACACATAGTCATAATACCAATGGGATTCCGAGGGGTCTATCCAGAGCGAAGCTGTTTCCCGTACCATCGATGAAACACAACCTCCTATTGCACTTGCATAAGTATCATATACTTAAATATATGAGAACTATGCCGTCGTGCCCTCACAACGCACACAAGTGCAATACTAGCCTATTCCGCATTATCGATGTCCAGTCTCGATAATACTACGACTAGGGATATTTAATGATTAATCCTTCGCGGACTGATACTGTCTCATATCATTCTCAATCCAGGAACTAATCATATGGACCTCTCTTCATTTATATATCTAAGGTGATCTAATCACAAATTATGAGAGTGCAATTTCCTTGTCACATAGTTAATTTGTACAACAACACTATGATCTGTACAAATAGTGACGCTATGGGTCATATTATCCAACAAATTAATCTTAATTATATTATAATATAAAAATTGTAATATGAAGACGAATATTTAATATTCTCTTATATTTGTGGGTGTCTTGATTCGCTATAGACAATCTCATCTTGGTTGGTACAATTAATACTTTACCTCATATTATAAGAGAGAGTAATTTAAATTTGGACTAATTATTGACAAATTTTGTTACCATATTTATGGCTAGTTTTATATATTTGGCATAATTAAGTACCTAACTGGACGTGCTATGGACAGATGTTATCACCACCTTTATGGTTGGTTTTATATGTTTTGACATAATTAATTCATGAAGTAAATTAACTATGTAATAATGACAATTTATATATTATAAAAAGTAATATTTCTCTATATTTGTAATATCAATAGTGGATCCATTAACCCCAACATTCTATTTTATTGTTGCAAGCTAATTTAAATTTGTCCATCACTTCAAACAATTTAGTCTTTTTATTTTCACTCGAATTATTATTTTATTTTACTAAATCTATTCTCTTTGCATCGACCCCGGACTTACCGAGTTATTTGATTACTTCGACACTCTTATACTTGGGAATAAAGAATCACTTTGTGAGTGTGTCAAGTTTTTGGGGCCCTTGCCGGAGAATATAATTTAGTAGATAGAATAATAATTTAACGTCCTTACTTTTTTTCTTTCCTTTTTAATTTTTAATTTTTTGTATTTTCTTCTTTGCATTTGTGTAGATCTAAGATGTCTTGAATGATCCTAAATGAATTCTGAACCTAGACATCCCACATATAGACAAACTCTGTATTTGATTCTTCAAGATTATAGGAAATAAAAATTCAATTAAAATGGAGCTTGCACTTTGCCAAAGAATTTCTTGAATCATCTCATTTAAAGATTCTTCCATAATTTTTTGTGAGAACCCCGTTCGAGAAACTGAGACAGCTGAACGAGAAATTCAATTGAGATCTGAATTGACAAGAATTAGAGGACGATTTAGGATCTAATCTCTACATTTATTTATTTTTTCTTTTGTCATTTTTATTTTTATTTTTTTCACTTATTTATTATTTTTTCTTTTCGTAAGTATTGCATTTACATATTTAAATTTTAGCATATAGTCTGCATTTAGGTTGCATGAGATATTGGTCTTGATCATCTAGCGGTAGATTAAATAGAGAGTCTCTATCACCTTCCCCGTAAGTTAAAATGGCCGACAACCAAAATGAAAACCCACCTGACCGAGATGAAAATCCAATTTATCAGGTAGAATGTGATTCTCAGCATGACGAGCTTAATCATCTTAGGACACTCAGATAATTCATGAATCCCACTATGACAAGATCACCATCTTGCATTTCTTTCCCCCAGATACATCACGTTTCAATTTCAAACCAGGTGTCATCCACCTTTTACCCATATTTCACGGTCTAGATTCAAAAAACTTTGATAAGCACTTAAGGGAATTCAAAGAGGTATGTAATACTTGCACATACCAAAATCAAAGCATAAATATAATTCGACTCAAGTTCTTTCCCTTTTCTTTAAAGGATAAAGCTAAAATTTGGATGCAGAACCTTACGTCAGGATCCATTAGAATATGGGATGATTTGCAAGAGTAGTTTCTGAAAAAATTCTTTAACCCTCATATGACAAACTCCTTCAATAGGAGAATCACAACTTTTACACAAGAGTTGGAGGAAACACTTTACCAATATTGGGAGAGATTTAAAGAAATGTTAAATATTTATCCACATCACAGATTTGAAATATGAAGGTTGGTTTCCTACTTCTATAAGGGTTCAACACCCCAAAGAAGACAAGTAGTGAAAATAATGTGTAATGGTGAATTTAAGGACAAAAGTCTCAAAGATGCACTAGATTACCTAGAACACATTACAGAGAATGCACAACATTAAGAAATAGTTGGCACTTATGTGTCGTCTGTAAAACCACAATCATCTGGTAGAGGCATGTTTAACATTAAAGAAGACCATGACTGATGAGTGGTAATTATATCACTATTTCCCACTCATTTAACTAATATTTTGTATAGTTTCTTGAGTTTTGTGAATATTTTGATGTGTTTTGTGTTATTTTGTACATAAATAAAGTTTCAGGACATTCTGGAGGTGATTTGGAGCCAAAACAGTGAAAATTGGACAAAAGGGCATTTTGGTCATTGGGCGCATCGTGACGCACAGTCTGCATCGTGATGCCTAACGTGCGCCACAAGTTTGCTAACGTGCGACGGGTCCACATGTCAGAATCTGAGAAGTTTGACTTTGCTAACGTACGTCGTGCCACGTGTCACTATCACAGCCGATCTTCTAACATGCGTCGTGACACGTGTCATCATCCTACGGTGCCGACAATCGCCATCACCACGTGTCGCCACCTGTCACTCCATGTGTCTGCCACATCATAGTCCACATCAGCAGTTGACCGAGTCAAAGTGCCACGTCATCGCCATGTCATCATCAACCAATCACAGCGTGCCACGTGTCACAATCCTACGGTGCCGACAATCCTTTCGCCACGTGTCGCCACATCAGCGCCACATCAATGCCACATCAGCACAATTATTGAATTAATTATCCGTAATCGCCATGTGTTAGATAAGAATCTGAGCCGACCAATCAGAGACCGCCACATCAGCGCGTCGCGACGCAAGAAGAAACGTGCACGTCACTACGCGTGTCACTTATGGACGCCTATAAATAGAGCTCGAAATTTCAGTTTTAGATGTACATTCCTCTCTGAATTCTCTGATGTAAATAGAGAGTTTTCTATTTCTATCTAGTTTCTTTTAATTTTAGTTTTGTAATTAATTTTAATTAAGTTATATAATAATAGTAATTTACTTTCTTTACTTTTACAATTTTTACTATTCAACATGAGGAGGTAACTTCCCCCTGCTGGGGTGAAAGGTAATTCTTTTACTATTGCTATTTAGATTAATATCCCTTAAATATAATATATTCACTTTTTAAATTTTTACTTAAAAAAGATACCGCTATATTGGTCGGTTGGTAATTCATTTAAAACTGGTTTAAACCTGACTAAGCAAGGATACCGCCAGATTGGTCGGTTGGTAATTAAATTTTCTTACCGCCTATATGACAGATTTATTTTGGTTCCGCCTTTATGGCTGGTTGGACTTAATTTGACTTAATCAGGTTACTGCCTATATGGCTGGTTGGTAAAATTATCACAAGTTAATATATTATATTAAATGAGATATCTAAATAGTAAATAGTAGAAGTTGATCCTTTTACTTTAGCATTTTATTTTATCGTAATTTACTTTTCAGCTTTTACTTTACCGCAATTACTTTTTAGCATTTTTACTTTATGTCTTCTTTTTACTAGCCCTAGTTATGTGTTGTAATTAAATTAGATATCTAGGGTTGTGATGAAATCTAATATCACCAGTTTATAAGGGGTAATTTTATAGTTTGGGTAATTTAAAGGTTTACTTATTAAGTCTTAAGCCTAATGCGTCTTGTTAATTGGCCACTAATAAGATTGATTTGGTAAATCTAAAATAAACTTGACAAATGATTTTAGGTTTCAGCCTTAGACTTAATAGCTCACGATCTTCCTTGAGGATAGATAACCCTTTAATAGATTTCCTTACAGGATAGACATAAACCTGTCGTGCGGGTGGGTAGCCAAAATTGGAACTTAAACTTAATGAATCCAGGTAATTTTGTTGACATAGACATATGGTTCAATTTGGTTAAACTGGGTATTTGCGTCTGACCATCGACAGAGGCTTTCGCATAATTTTATGTTCCAGGTTAGTAAACCGATAAATTACACAAACATAAAATAACCACTTTATTTTTAAAATGATATTGGAAGAAATCACAACCCTAGATAGTTTCCTAATATTGAATTTTCTTAAACCTACTTTCGTGCAATTTTATTTACTTGTTTTTAAATTTAGAATCATCACCATTTCAAATCAATCAAACAACATGTTAGATACTAGTAATCATTTGACCTCATAAAACTAATAGATTAGGTATTAAGTCCTCGTTGGATCGATACTTTTTATACTACTTGAACGATACATGCGCTTGCGTTATACGCGTGTGTGTAAGCACCGGTCAAGTTTTTGGCGCCGTTGCCGGGGACTTATTTATCTTTCACTATTAATTTTGAGGTTAGATACGTTATTTGTATCTAATTTCTTTTTACTTATTGTTTTTGTTTTCTTGTCTTTCAGATTCTCAGAAACTACATGAGACGAACCAGAAGCTTTAAACTCGACCGCTTGACCAATAGATTGAAAGAACCATCAGACAGTTAAGAAGGGAAAGGCGAGAAGGCCAAGAAGCAATCATTAACATGGAACCTGAACCTTTCAACGTTGCATCACCGGTTCTCATTCGAGACAGAACCATTCCGGTGGTTGACAGACTCATTTCTTGTATCGTACTTCCTCTCTTACCAGCAAATGAGAGTGACATCAAAACATGCATCCAGATGATTCAGCAGTCAGTACAGTTTGGGGGAAATGCAACGGAAGATCCTAATGCTCACATCAGCAACTTCCTGGAAGTTTGCGGTACTTTCAATTACAACCGAGCAGCTGAAGAAGCAATGAGACTGCGGGTTTTTCCATACTCCCTGAATGACAGAGCTAAAGCTTGGCTACATTCACTACCAGCAGGTTCCATCACAACTTGGAACACTTTAGCCTTGCAAAGTACTTTCCACCAGCCAAAACTGGAAAGATGAGAAATGACATCACATCCTTTGTGCAACAAGACTTGGAAACTCTCTACAAAGCTTGGGAAAGGTACAAAGATTTACTCCGGAAATGTCCTCACCATGAGATTCCAAAATGGCTTCAAGTCCAAACTTTTATAATGGACTTTCTGAACTGATGAGAACCATAATCGATGTTGCTGCTGGAGGAGCTTTGATGGAAAAAGGAGAAGATCAAGCCTGGGACCTAATCGAAGAAATGGCGAACAACAATTACTTATGGCCAACAGAAAGGAGCATGATACAAAGAATTGCAGGAATTTATGAAAGTGGAGCCAATGCAGCAGTCAACGCCAAGCTGGATCATATATGCAAATTCATGGAGACTCTTACCACTGGATCCACAAGTTCACCATATGTAGGAGCACCAGGACCAAACCAACTTGAAGAGACGGTATATTATGTCAACAATTTCAACAGACAGGGGAACAATCCATATTCCAACACCTATAATCCAGGGTGGAGGAATCATCCCAATCTCTCATGGAGCAAAAATTCAGGGCAAAAGAACAATTCACCACCAGGATTCCAACAGCAAAGCCAGGAGCATGAAAAAGAACCAGGAATAACGGAAGTGTTGGCCCAGTTAAAAAAATACAATGCCATGTTTCAAAATCAGGCAGCACTAATTCAAAATCAAGCAGCATCAAATGAAGCTATGTTTCAAGCCCAATCAGCATTGAATCAAAGCTTAACTGCCTCTATAAAAGCACTAGAGAATCAAATTGGACAATTGGCCAATGCTCAGAGTTACAGACTACCAGGTAACCTTCCTAGCAACACAGAGCCAAATCCAATGAACATGTGAAATGACCAATGTCATGCCATCATGTTAAGAAGCGGTACTTAAATCAACAAAGATGTTGGAATCAAAGCAACAATTGAAGATATTCCAAAAGAAACAAAGCAACAGATGGAGGAAAAAGAAGCAAAGGAAAAAGAACAGATCATTCCACCTCCACCTTTTCCTCAACGTCTTCAGAAAAACAAACTGGACAAGCAATTTGCTTGGTTCCTGGAGGTGTTCAAAAATTTGCACATCAACATTCCATTTACAGAAGCCTTGGAACAAATGCCCAGCTATGTAAAATTCATGAAAGACATTTTTTCACGAAAATGAAGATTGGGAGATTACGAGACAGTAGCATTGACGGAAGAATACATCGCCATCATTCAGAGGAAGATTCCCCCAAAGTTGAAAGATCCTGGCAGTTTCACCATTCCTTGCACCATAGGAGAACATGACTTCGGTAAGGCTTTATGTGATTTAGGTGCGAGTACTAACTTGATGCATTTTTCTATTTTCAGGAAATTGCAGATTGGAGAAACATTATTGATGTATAAAAAGGAGAATTAACCATGAGGGTACAGGACCAAGAAGTAACATTTAATGTTTTCAAGGCCATGAATTTCTCAAATGATGAAAAGAATGAGGAATGGTTCAGACTTGATGTGATACACAGTACCATTCAGAACTCCAATGCAATGCAAAGTTGTACTGACAAAATTAAAACATATCAATTGTCTGTGGAGCCTGAAGATAAAATGTCTTTTGCACTGAAAAAGCCAATTCTTACACTACAAGCAATAGAAGAGGAACAGTTCCACCAGCTCAACAAATTGGAGGAATTTCATAATCATCCTTTTGAGGATGCCAAATTGTACAAAGAAAATGCAAGGAAAATACATGATGAGAAGTTAGTGCGTATACAACTAGAACCAGGGCAGAAGGTACTGTTAAACAAATTAAGGGTGAAATTCTTCCCATGGAAGCCAAAATCACGGTGGTCAGGTCCATTTGTGATCACCAAGGTTTTACCAGACAGAGCCGTTGAGATACATGATCCCGACTCCAAAAAAACATTCAAAGTTAAAAACAATCGTGCCCAGCACTACTGGGGAGAATCATTTGAGCGAAAAAAAGGAATTGTCATACTTTCAGATCCAGTCTAACGTTCGAGAAGTCACGTCTAGATGACGACGTTAAATTAGTGCTCGCAGGGAGGCAGCCCATGCAATTTTTATATATATTGTGATTTGGTGTGATTTAATTTTGTGTCTTTAGTTTTTGCAGATTAAGATATTTCAGGATGAAAGAATTTCTCGCAAATCTTCACAAGCAATTTCCTTCTCTCCCTCAAAAATCTCTGATGAAGTTTACAAAGCTCGCTTGGAACGAATGAGACTACTGATGATCAAAGGTATTCCTACTGACATTCGTTGGATTATTGAAGCACATGTTGGATTGGCAGGTGAGTCCTCTGACTCTTTTATTTCACATCTGTCTGGTTTAGAAAGGAGCACATATGCTAAAAAGAGAAGAGCCAAAAGAATGTGTGTTTGTTATAAATGTGCTTGCATGTTTTGTAATACTCGTTGTCGTTATTTAAGAATGGTGTCTGATAACCGCGAAGATAAGATTAATTTCATTAGAGATGGCTTGAGTAAGGAGTCTTTGGATGACATATCTAAAACTCTTGAGATGCATCCCAGTGGATGTGTGTATCATGAAATTCGCGTGTTATATGCACAATTCCAAAAGGAAAGACAACTGTTAAGTATCGGGAATCTGACTCAAAAAGACCATGTTTGCCAATTTATAAGAAAATTGGATGGGAAGCTTGTGTTGGGGTGGTGCTCAGAGCGCCAATCCGGGCCGTATTTATGTCTGATTCATGAATACGAACATCCCCTTATTCCATAATATTACTTATTTATGGTTGCACCTCTTGTTCTTATATATGTATTCGATCTGATCACGATTAGATTGAAACTAAATGTGGTTTAATGATATGTATATATTAGACAAAGGCCCGATAATATATAATGCAGTACACAGTTACAAAGTTAGTTTGTAATTGACATTGGGAAGTGTCACTGCTATGTATATATTATATAACATAGTTCCTGGTCAAGATTTGCTAACACGGGTCGGTTAGTCAAATCCGTTGAGACCAGTACATATCGTATATCGAGACTTGGTCCGATGGTTTATCCCAATGAGCCATGAGTCTAGTGAGACTCGTATAGACGTGTAGGTGTTTATAATGGATAAACACTGAACGGCTCACCGAAGATTCTTAATGGATGGTACACCAACGTCAATAAGAATCTTCTCGGGTTGAGTAGCATAGTGGTCATTCGACTTGAGATACCACTGTGGATGTATGAGACATCCTCCACACTTAGATGGCAGTCACGTTACCGATCTATTAAGATCAGACCTCCGCCTGTTCGTCGGGTGTGGATCGATCCTCAGGATATCCTGTGTGTGTCAAGATAGGATCCGTCGGTTCTGTGTACAGAGCATAGGTAGTCCATATATATTTAGCAGTCTGTTAAATCTGTGGCCACAGTATACATCGGAAGTAAGTTTCGAGTGTTATTTAAAGATTGCTAATAGATACGTCGACGAGATAATACCTATAGAGATTTGACGTTCACATCTATATCTCTGGGATTATCTGGATACCTGTGACGGAGGGATTATACGTATGCAATGACCTCGACCTGTATGATTCAGCGAGATTATCCGTGATCGTCATAATCTACGGGTGGATAGATTATGCACATGAAATTTGATTTCGTGACGGATATACCTGAATCTAGAGAGTCTCAATAATGAAACATACTTGTAGAGCACTAGAGTAACATTTATGAATAATGATGATTATTTATAAATCGTTAAACGAAAAATACATGCGAACGGGCTGAACCGTCATTTCCTAATTAATGTGTATTTGTATTTAATATGATATTATTAAATACACATTAAAAATAGTCAAATAAAGGTATTTGCATATATCATCAATATATGTATTTGAGATATTTAAAGTAAATATAATACATATATTTGATATATTTGTATTTAATTAATTATTTAATTATTTAATTGTTAATGATTAATATAATAAAATATAAATATATCACCAATGATAAAGTTAGGAATGATTATAAATGTAAATGTTTGACTTTACATTAAAGGAAAAGGTTGTCAAATTGATTTTGACTTCTTAAGATATTTGTTCAAATTGTTTGAAAAATAAAAATATCTTTTTTCTTTATTTCTTCATAATCTTGGCCATACACTTAAAATATAAGAGATGTATTTTTCTTAGTTGCATTTGTTGACTTAATTAAATGTCTTTAAAGTTTTTTTTAGATATTTATGTCAAGTTGATCAAATGAAAATCAAATGAAGATGAAATTAATAGTCTTGTTTATTTTAAGGCCAAATTCGGCCAAGCACAAAAATAAATAAGTATATATTGTTTTTCATTTCATTTGGTATCTAACCTAATACACTTTAAAAGAAAACTCCATTAATGGAAACCAAAGAAAGCTTGTGAGAAAGAAAGAAGAAACCAAAGAAAGCTTGGATTTTAGTAAGTTTTTCCAACTTGCTATTAGAAAGGAAAATGTTCCTTAGGATCTAGGCTTTAACATATGACGTTCTTAGGTTATTTCTTTCTTTATTCCTTGTGTTTTTGTTGATGGAAGTTTTGATGGAAGTGTTGAGCCTGTATGATGAAGGAAGGTTGTGACTATTGTAGTTATAAGCTTTCTTTTAAGGTTTTGGAAACCATTTTGCTAATCTAGAGTTGTTGACCCACTCTTAGATGACCTAGATTTGATCTTGAGTTGTTTCATTATGTTGAGACTTTGATTGGATGGAAGAAACATGATTGAAGTATTGGATTTAACCAATTTGGTCTAATTTGTCCAATTTGATAAAATTGAAAAATTAGGGTTCATGACCAATTCCAAATTTAGAATCATTCAAAATTGATTTGATCAATTTCGGACTAAAATGGACAAAATACCAATGTAAGGGCATTTCGGTAAATTCACTTGAATATGATTCATTTGAATTTTATTTCATAATTTGATTATTGGATAATTAAATAAATATGTTTATTTAATTAATTCGAGAAAAATTTTTGAATCGGAAAATATGATTTTCCACCGCTTCCGCTGCGTTACCGGATATTCCCCCTAAAAACCCCTACAGCTTGTCCCTGACGCATAGACACCAATCAAGCTGTAAATTATTGTACATATTATATCTCTTTGTCTTTTCCAAATAATTGTAATTTATTTTGTTGTTTTCTTTTATTTTCTCCGACAGGATCCAGACCTTTTTGACTATCACGATTTATTTTAATGTTTAACTAATAATTGTCATTTGGCAGATACTAGTGCTATTATTTTACTCACCCTTTTCAGGTATTATAAATTCAACTCATCATTGCACTTTTGAAGACATCCAGAGAAAAACATGGAAGCCACTTCAAGAAGACGAGTTTAAAATATCTGTGTGTTTTGCGGTACTAGTGTTAGTGTTAAGCCACAATACGTAGAAGCAGAACATGAATTTGGTCGAGTCTTAGCTGCAAGGAATATGCACTTAGTATATGGCGGAGGAAATCTTGGACTAATGATGATCGTTTCAAAGGCCGTACAAGAAGGAGGCAGTCACGTTTTGGGAATCATCCCAAAACCCTTGGCAGAGGCAAATCTTATTGAACCATCAAACGAATAAGATTTAATCGTGCCAGGTATGTCTGAACGACTGGTAGAAATGATTAACCGTGCTGATGCTTTTATTGCTTTGCCAGGTGGCTTGGGTACATTAGAGGAAATTTTTACAGTGTTATCTTGGGCGAACCTGAACATACATCAGAAACCGCTTGGACTGTACAACATTGAAGGATTTTATGATTTTCTTTGTGTGTTTCTTGATGATGCCCGGAGAAATGGGTTCGTGTCAAAACCTTTAAAAGAACTCATTTTCACTGCCAGAACTGCTCCGGATCTAATTGACCAAATCTTAGCCTATGAACCACAAATTGACCTTTTCCTTTCAAAGATAAATTGGTCCGAGGACGATCGTGGTAACAGGCGTCGGATTAATCTGGATCTTAACCTTTAATTTCCTGTAGAATTTCAACTAACCAAGTACTATTTTCTAAACTCTTCTTCTACTGTTTAAGACATTGGGGACAATGTCTCATTTAGGTTTGGGGGAGGGAATTTGTTTATCAGTATTTTGTTTTAGTGGTGTGTTTTGTTTTATTTTTAGTTCAAAACTTTTAGAAAAATACAAAAAAAAATGAAAAATTTTCAAAAATTACAAAAATATTTTGCGTTTTTTTATTTTTATTTTGACTGAAAATGTGAAATTGATGAGAGATATCTGTGTAAAGAGTTCCCACTCCTGAGACGTATCTCAAACCTAATTCGGAACAAGTTAATTTTTGTTTATTTCCTTTTAAATTATTTAATTTGTGAATTCTCCATAATACTGAGTAAAATGGTCTTCATATGCTCAGTTAGCAAGTATTATCAACATGCATAGTAATATACGGACATAAGGTATAATTGAAAAGTTTGTAATATTCAGTGCTCTAGTTTAATTGGAGGAAGCATCTCAAAAAGTGATGGAGTAAAAAAAAAGGCCTAAGATCCGAGTTATTAAGTCTATAAGGGTGTTTTAACACCTAGTGCCCTAAAGCCAACTTGTTTGGGAGTCACTGGCCCAAAGCTCGCTACATGGATCAAGATGTTGTAAAAATATATATATATGAAGTCTAAGTAATTAAGTCCGTAGGGGTGTCTTAACACTTGGTGCCCTAAAGCCAACTGGTTTGGGAGCCACCGACCCAACACTCGCTACATAAATGGAAGATATTGTATATAAATAAAAAAAAATCAAAAAATCAAAGAAAAAATCAGAAAAATGAGAAAAATTATTCCATTGCTACAAAAAGGTGTGAATTCTGATAAAACTTCAGGATAAAAATATTACTCTCTTATCAACTGCACTTATGACTGTTGCGGGCAAAAATGAGTTAATTAATATTTTATTGGCTGTGCATATGGAGAATGGTAAATATAACCGGAGAATTTACTTATTCAGTAATTTAGAAAGAAACAAAACAACTAGTGACTTGGAGTAGAAGTTTCACATGATTAGTCACTAACTTCTTTATTCTCTTTTCTCTTGTCTTTTTGCTTTTGTGTGCATTAGTTTCACTACCTTTTTACTTTTATAAAATGTTTGTTGGTATCATTGTTGTAAACCCTCACGAGACTACAACTCGTCCACTAGGGACACCTAGGGGTTTAACGGCTTGTTACATACGCTAAATGCAACCATGATCCCTACGAAAGTGGCTTAGTTAAATTTTATTTTAAAGATGTTTATGTTATTTTATTCTATATTTTGCTCGAGGACTAGCAAAATGTTAGGTTTGGGGGTGTGATGAGTGGTAATTATATCAATATTTCTCACTCATTTAACTAATATTTTGTATAGTTTCTTGCGTTTTGTGAATATTTTGATGTGTTTTATGTTATTTGGTAGATAAATAAAGTTTCAGGACATTCTGGAGGTGATTTGGAGCCAAAACAGTGAAAATTGGACAAAATGGCATTTTGGTCATTGGGCGTGTCGCGACGCCTAATGTGCGCCGCAAGTTTGGCTAACGTGCGCCGGGTCCACGTGTCAGAATCTGAGAAGTTTGACTTTGCTAACGTGCGTCATGCCACGTGTCACCATCACAACCGATATGCTAACGTGCACCGTGCCACGTGTCATCATCCTACGGTGCCGACAACAGCCATCACCACGTGTCTGCCACGTCATCGTCCATATCAGCAGTTGACCGAGTCAAATTGCCACGTCATCGCCACGTCATCATCAACCAATCACAACGTGCCACGTGTCACAATCCTACGGTGCCGATAATCCTTTCGCCATGTATCGCCACGTCAACACCACGTCAGTGTCACGTCACTGCCACATCAGCATAATTATTGAATTAATTATCCGTAATCGCCACGTGTCAGATAAGAATCTGAGCCGACCAATCAGAGGCTGCAACGTCTGAATTCTCTGATGTAAATAGGGAGTTTTCTATCTAGTTTCTTTATTTTTACAGTTTTGTAATTAATTTTAATTATGTTCTGTAAAAATAGTAATTTACTTTCTTTACTTTTACAGTTTTTACTATTCAACATGAGGAGGTAACTTCCCCATGCTGGGGTGAAAGGTAATTCTTTTACTACTGCTATTTAGATTAATCTCCCTTAAATATAATATATTCACTTTTTAAAATTTGACTTAAAAATGATACCGCTATATTGGTCAGTTAGTAATTCATTTTAAACTGGTTTAAACCTCACTAAGCAAGGATACCGCCAGATTGGTCAGTTGGTAATTAAATTTTCTTACCGCCTATATGGCTGGTTTATTTTGGTTCCGCCTTTATGGCTGGTTGGACTTAATTTGACTTAATCAGGTTACCGCCTATATGGCTGGTTGGTAAAATTATCACAAGTTAATATATTATATTAAGGGAGATATCTAAATAGTAAATAGTAGAAGTTGATCCTTTTACTTTAGCATTTATTTTATCGTAACTTACTTTTCAGCTTTTACTTTACCGCATTACTTTTCAGCATTTTTACTTTATGTCTCTTATTTTACTAGCCCTAGTTATGTGTTGTAACTAAATTAGATATCTAGGGTTCTGATGAAATCTAATATCACTGGTTTATAAGGGGTTATTTTATAGTTTGGGTAATTTAAAAGTTTACTTATTAAGTCTTAAGCCTAATGCGTCTTGTTAATTGGCCACTAATAAGATTGATCTGGTAAATCTAAAATAAACTTGACAAAGGAAGTTTAGGTTTCAGCCTTAGACTTAATAGCCCACGATCTTCCTTGAGGATAGATAACCCTTTAATAGATTTCCTTACAGGATAGACATATACCTGTCGGGCAGGGGTAACCATAATTAGAACTTAAACTTAATGAATCCATGTAATTTGGTTGACAGAGACATATGGTTCAATTGGGTTAAACTGGGTATTTGCGTCTGACCATCGACAGAGGATTTCGCATAATTTTGTGTTCCAGGTTAGTAAACCGATAAATTACACAAACATAAAATAACCACTTCATCTTTAAAATGATATTGGAAGAAATCACAACCCTAGATAGTTTCCTAATATTGAATTTTCTTAAACCTGCTTTCGTGCAATTTTATTTACTTGTTTTTAAATTTTGAATCATCACCATTTCAAATCAATCAAACAACCTGTTAGATACTAGTAATCATTTGACCTCATAAAATTAATAGATTATGTATTAAGTCCTCGTGGGATCGATACTTTTTATACTACTTGAACGATACGTGCGCTTGCGTTATACGCGTGTGTGTAAGCACCGGTCAATGACCTTTTTGTAAAATATGAATCTCTAGTTAAAAAAGTTGAGGCGTTAGAAATATGGAAGAATGATCATGTCAAGTCAATTCAGAAGTGATATGTCATATTTGTAATTCAAATGAACATGTCACGCAAATTTTCTCAACCTTGCCAGCTCGGCAAGAATGTTTCCACTACCAAGTCAGTTCCATAACCTTCAAGAGACCAAATCCAAATCGATACTCCCAAACCTATAATTCTGGTTGGAAAAACCATCCAAACTTTAATTGAAGGCATAATAACCAAACACATTCATCGCAATAACCTCCCCAAGTACACCATAATTTTTAAAATTCTTATAATTATGCACCATACGTCCCACCACCTAGGAAAACCCTTGAGGATACCTTGCATGCATTCATTGAAAAATAGAAAGCCATCAATAACCAAAATGTGAAAACATTGATTGATCTGAAAGACACTTTTGCCAAAATCACATCTGCATTGACCATTCATAATAAAGGAAAGTTTCATGTACAACCACAACCAAATCCCAAGAGTCATCAAAACCCTCACGATGATAGTTCTGGTAGTCCACACATAGACCAGGTTAAATATGTTATTACTCTTTGTAATGGTAAGATCATCCAAAGACCCATTCTTGAACCTCGTGAAGTTGAAAATAAGTCAGTTTCAGAGGGTAATGGATGGGTTGATGAACCATTACCCATCATTGATGATAACGATTTTTCTCATGCACCTTCATTTCCTCAAGCAATAAAAACAAAGAAATTGAATCATTCCCCCGAGAAATCTGAAATATTCAAACATGTGAAAGTCAATATTCCTTTTTCAGATGCCATCAAACAAATACCATCTTATGCTAAATTTCTGAAAGACTTGTGCACCATTAAGAGATGACATCAGGTAAGAAAGAAAGCTTTTCTAGCTGAATATGTAAGTTTCATTCTCTCAACCAATAATGCATTGAAATACAAAGACCCTGGTTGTCCAACTATTTCATGTACTATTGGAAATCATAAAATTGAACATGCATTACTTGATATTGTAACTAGTGTCAATTTGCTTCCATTTTTGGTTTACCAACTTAATATTGGCGAGTTAAAACCAACTTCAACTACTCTTTTACTTGTCGATAGATCAGTTAAGGTATCGAAAGGAATTATGGAAGACGTGTTATTACAAGTCGATAAATTCATATATCTTGTCGATTTTATTGTCTTGGAAACACAACCTGTAGCAGACAGTTACAAGCCAATTTCTGTAATACTAGGTTGTCTATTTTTAGCAACAGCTAATGCTTTAATCAATTGCAGGAATGAAATCATGAATTTTTCCTTTGGCAATATGACGTTGTAGCTTAATGTTTTTAACATTTGCAAACAACTATACAATTTATATAGCTAATTTTCTTGAATAAAGTACACAGTTAGATTCAGATATTTCTAATGATTTTTCTTTACTTGATTCTATACAGGTACTGAAAGACGATGGAGAGAAAGAAAACTTGAGGAACTAGGAACACTTGAAGAAGAAAAACACGAGGAAGCACCTAAATTGGAATTGAAGACTTTGCCAAAAGGATTGAAGTATGCATTTCTTGGAGATGAACAAACTTGCCCTGTGATAATTTATTCCTCCCTCACAAGTGATCAAGAAGGTAAGTTGTTAAAAGTATTGAGAGAACATAAACTGACAATTGGATGGACTTTAAAAGATATAAAAGACATTAGTCCTTTAATAGGCTCACACATAATACATTTAGAAGATAATGCCAGTATATATCGTCAACCTCAAAGAAGATTAAACCCTCACATGAAAAAAGTGGTAAAAACAGAAGTCATTAAACTTCTTGATGTAGGCATTATCTATCCTATCTTCGATAGTAAATGAATAAGTCCTACACAAGTTGTGCCAAAAAAGTCTGGAATAACTGTCGTAAAAAATGATAAGGAATAATCAATTCCAACTCGAATCCCATCTAGTTGGCGTATGTGCATTGATAATAGAAAATTAAATGACGTTACTAGAAAAGATTATTTTCCATTACCATTTCTTGACCAAATTTTGGAAAGAGTAGCATGACATCTCTACTACTGCTTTCTTGATAGTTACTCAGATTATTATCAAATCCCAATTGCTTTAGAAGATCAGGAAAATACCACATTCACATGTCCATTTGGAACATTTGTATTTAGGAAAATGCCATTTGGACTTTGTAATGCACCAGCAACATTCCAACGATGCATGTTAAGCATATTTTGTGACATGATTGAACATTTCTTAGAGGTCTTTATGGATGATATAACTTTTTTTGGGAACTTATTTGATAATTGCTTGAATAATCTGAAAAATATTATGAAAATATGTGAAGAAAAAAGACATGTGTTAAACAAGGAAAAATATCATTTCATGACTGATTCATAAATTATTTTGGGTCACGTTGTGTCATATAAAGGTATTGAGGTTGACAAGGCAAAAGTAGAGGTGATCTCTAAATTGCCACCACCAAAAATAGTCAGGGAAATCCGTTCTTTCTTAGGACATGTATGATTTTATAGGAGGTTCATTAAAAACTTCAGTACCATATCCAGACCATTATGTGACCTCATATTAAAATATGCAAAATTTGAATGGTCAGAAGAATGTCAAAAATCATTTGAAAAGATTATCAGTCTTTTAACTTGTGCTCATATCATGCAATCTCTTTAATGGTCTTTGCCTTTTGAGCTAATGTGTGATGCCAGTGATTATGCAGTTGGCGCAGTATTAGGACGGAGAAAGGAAGGTGAGCCGTATGTAATTTATTACGCAAGTAGAACTTTAAACAGTGCATAAAATGAATTACACTACGACAGAAAGAGAACTACTTGCTGTAATATTTACATTGGATAAATTTTGAATATATTTAATTGGTTCCTCAACCGTTGTTTATTATGAACATGATGTTGTTATATTTTTGATGTCTAAACAGGATGCAAAGCCGATATTACTACGATGGATTTTATTGCTTGAAGAATTCAATCTCACAATCAAGAACAAGAAAGGAGCAGAGAATGTAGCTGCATATCATTTATCGAGACTCACAAATGAGTTATCAATTGACACAACTCTTATTAATGACTCTTTTCCTGATGAATTTTTATTTTTTGTAAATACAATGCCTTGGTATGTTAATATTGTAAATTTTCTTGCAACATGAAAAATACCTCCAGATTGGAGCCATCAAGACAAGAAGAAATTTTTGACCGAAGTCAAAAGATTCTACTGGGACGATCCATATGTGTTCAAGTATTACTTTGATCATATTTTCCGACGATGCATACCAGACAATGGGATAAGTAGTGTTATTCAATTTTATCATTCAGAAGCATGTGGAGGTTACTTACGGTGTGAATTTTATTGGCCCACCTTATTTAAAGATACACATGCTTTCTCCAAAACTTGTGAAAATTATCAAAAGTTGGGATCCATTTCTAAAAGAAACATGATGCCTTTAAATCTCATTCTTTTCATCGAAATCTTTGATTGTTGGGGAATATATATCATGGGTCCATTTCCACCGTCATTTGGATTTTTATATATCTTAGTTGTAGTTGATTACGTCTCAAAATGGGTTGAGGTGATTCCTTATTGAAATGATGATCACAAAATAATGATTAAATTTTTAAAAGAAAATATTTTAAGTAGATTTGGAATCCCTCAGACCATTATAAGTGATGGAGGTAAACACTTTTGTAACAAACCTTTTGAGTCGTTAATGAAAAATAATGAAATTACATATAAAGTTTCTACATGCTATCACCATAAGACAAATGGTCAAGTTGAACTAGAAAATAGGGAAATCAAATAAATTTTGGAAAAAACAGTTAACCCAAATTTTGGACATACCGAAAAACTTTCAAAACCTGATTGGGAATGTCTCCATATCTTCTAGTTTAATGAAAACCTTGTCATTTGCCTATAGAACTTGAGCATAAGGCATATTGGACTATTAAAGCCTTCAACTCAAACCTTGAAAATGTAAGTCATGAACGTAAATTGTAATTAAATGAATTTGAAGAGTTAAGGAATGATTCATATGAGAATGTGAAAAATCTTAAAGCTAAAACTAAGACATTCCATGATAGTCGAATTTCACGAAAAATTTTGAAATTGGTCAAAAGTTTTGCTTTATAATTTTCGTCTTCATTTATTTCTTGGAAAATTGAAATCCAAATAGAGTGGCCCATTCATTGTGAAATATGTTTACCCTTATGGAGCTATTGACATTGAGAATCCTAGGGATTGTGATATTAAAGTAAATGGACAACGTCTGAAACTATTTTTGGAGTGTTCAAATTTTCAGGAATCTTTTTTTCCTTTCAAACCCAGTGTACTGTGATTGATGTATTATAAGCTGTTATTTTCTTTTCTTTTCTTTTGTATTTGTCTAATTTCTGTTTTTTCTTGTGTTTTGCATCATTTTGTTTTTTTTTCAGTCTTTGTAACATCCCCCTCTAGGAGATGCTACCGGCAGGGAATAGGTCGTACTATCCCTCTGAGCCTCTGACCTCCTGACTCAACTCAATACTGCTAATCTTATCTCATACATAATTGTGCATAGGGACCTTTGCCTAACTTAATTACATGGGATACACCTCAAATACTCATACTATGAACTTGACAGTGCTTCATATTACAATTCTGATAATGAACACTTCTATCATAATAACATACACAATCTCTACTATACAATATAAATAACACTTGACTTTACTTAGACTCTGACTGCAATGCAGAACCGACGCGACCTGGTGGACTCAAATCCTCTAGTGACTGCCATCAGTATCCGTCCTCTCGAGCTCGTCCCCAGGGAAAACCTGCAAAATAAGAAACTGGGAGTGTGAGGGGGTTAGATCGTTTGGACGATCTAGTGAGTGGATAATTAAAACGAAAACTAATTCTTTCTGAAAATTCGTGGTTCTCAAAACTGAAATCCTCCCAGAAAATATTCTTTTCTGAAATCTCTTTCTTATCTGAAAGCTCAACTTTTCTGAAAAGCTTTTCTGAAAACTCTTCTATAAAACTCATTATTTCTGAATTCTCTGGTAATCCATTTCTGAAAATCCATTTCTAAAAATCTATATCTGAAAACTTTGTATCTGTATATCTAGCTCATGGGGCGTTATGTATTGTCGTCCCCTCATACATAAAATCTGGCGCTTAGGGGCATCCCCCGTACGCAAATATCTGGTGGTCTTAGGGCGTTACGTCTCGCCGTCCCCCAAGCCACAAATCTGGAGTCGGGGTGCAGATCTATGCTACCCTTCAGACTCAATATCTAGGATCTAGGGACATCAATCATCCCTAGTCTTGAGCTACGTATGCACACGATATCTGTATCCGTCAATTCCTTATCTGATTCAAGTTACATACTGAGGTGGATTTTTCCCCCATGCCTCCAAAAATCATAAAACTCAAGTTCTAAAATCATTCCTTTCTGAAAAATATTTCTCAAAATATTTTAATTCAAACACAATTGAAAGAAATCTTGGCTAACGCCCTAAGTACTCAAAAGTAATTGTTGATTCAAAAATATATAAGTAAATACAGTTTGAGAGAAGGGTCCACTCACTGATTTTGGAATTTGGCTGGCACTGTTTTGCTTGGTCGAAGAATTTAGGATTCCTGCCGATAATCTATAATCGGTAATCTTGGTTAGAATATAAGTCGTGAATATGATTCGGAATTATACAAAGTTTCTCTATTCAACTAACCTATAACCACCATATAATGTATACAATTTGCGACATGTCATTATACATGTATAAGTGTCGATATGAAACCCTTATGGTGGCCTCTAACATCTTGAGTTGAAACTGAATTATTTAGAAATTATTCCTTCCTCGCGTCGCTATGTCGGGCCTGGCACATCACGACGCCCACGCCTCCAGACAGTGAGCATGCTCTGCTTCGCGTCACGATGCCAGACTCCATGCGTCGCGATGCCCACCTGGTCATGCTTCTATCTGCTATGCGTCGCGACGCGTAGAGTCTGGTGTCACGATGCTAGCCCTATTTCAGGGCCTGAATCCAACTCTTCCAATAACAATACTCAATGAAATTCCCACCATCACACAAATACATTCACATAGGCATTCTTCCAACTTCAACAATGTTAAATTATAAACAACCTCAACCCTAAATCACTTATATACCATTAAATCTCAAAGCATCATTCCCAAACATAAAAACACTCAATGATTTCATCTCATGCTAATATCATCAAAACACTTCACAAAATACATGTTAATGTCACTTCCAATGTCAATTAAGCAATTTCAAATCCTAGGGCATACATTGCACAAAATTGGAGCTTTGTTTTATTTTCCCAAAAAGTAAAATTAAGGAAATAAAGAGAGTTAGAAGCTTACTTTGAGAGTCTTAGAACTTGAGAATCATCACTCTTTCATCAAAGCTTGCATGAGGAATAAGGAAAATTTTTGAAAGCCTTTTACCCTTGCTCATGTTTTTTGGCCTTTATTAAAAATAAGGGAATAATGTCATTTATATAGGTAAGGTCTGATTTTTGTGTTATGAAATTAGTGGTTGTGATGGTGCCACATCACTTCAATCTAGGTTATTCTCAAAATTATTGTGTTAGCCGCAAAATTCGAGATTTTTGACTTGTTCCTGGGAAAATATCCAATGCGGAAGTTGTAGGTCTTGGTCTTAGCTTTCTGATGATATAAAATTCATAAAACTCAGAGTTCGTATGACAAAGTTACGGCCCAAATACCATGGGCTGTCTGGAGTGGAACATCATATAATTTCGTATCGGAATTTTCAAAGAATTTACCAATTGTCCCTAGAGTCATTTCATGAGTGTATATGTGTTCATACATAATATATATTATGCATCAAGTATCCCACAATGTAACGGCAGTCGAGATCATCAGATGTTTCAGTCTTGCACTCTGGTTAAACAATAGATAACGGTACTTTATGACTCTAAGTCGGTTCTTTCAATTTCCTAAAATTACTGATAACTTACAATCAAGGCATGGAAGAAACTATTGCAAAACTCCATAATCATTTTCTTTCTCTCCCCAAAAATGCTCTGATGAAAATTTACAAAGCACGCACCGAAAAAATGAGGCTTCTTATGATCAATGGTATTCCTAGTGATATTCGTTAAGTAATAGAAGCAGGGATTCGTTTGGCAAGTGAGTAACTGACTCTTTCATTTTTTACATGTCTGGTTTAGGAAAAAACACATATGCTAAAAAACGAAGAGCTAAACAATTAGGTGTTTATTATAAATGTGCACACTGGACGTGCAACACTCGTTGTCATTCTTTAGGAATGGTGTCTGATAATCGCGAAGATAAAATTCATTTTATTAGAGATGGCTTGAGTAAGGAGTCTTTAGATACCTTCTTTGACACGCATACCAAGTTTCCACCAATCATTTCCTAAACTTATAAAGCATACACATAAGTTGGCTACCCAAGGTGAGGTGGGCAAGCTTGTTCTTGGGATTAAAGCCAAACCTTATCCTTTCACAACGCAATAGTCTCACACACCTGCTAGTCGAAAAGCCCATGTATGAACAAGGAAGAAAATGATATATCATTGACTCTTGAGACACATCATAATAGACATGTTCATCGAGTGATTCACAATTTACATACATAATTTCAAAAAGAAAGACAATAATATAGTCTCGGGAATATGACTTTAAAAGACCATGTTTGCCAATTTGTAAAAAATTAGATGGGAAGCAAATCCATGACCCATAAAGGTGTTAGGGTTGGTGCTCCGAGCGCCAATTTTATTATATATTTCTATCTAAATACTAATGTAACGTTTTATTATGAATAAAATGAACAGTTTCTTTTATATAACTTCTTCTTTCATATGGTAAAGACGTAATTGACCTTAGAATGATTAGTTATGATACTATTGCAAAAGCGTCGCAACTAACATTGATATATATCATGACGTTGTCATTCTTAGATAGTTCTCGGTCAAGGTTTACACGACTTGGTCAGTAAAGTAAACCCATAGAGACTGGTACATGTCGTATATTGGAATCTTGGATTTCGATGGTTTCTCAGTGAACCATGAGTCTTGGAGACTCGTATAGACGTGTAGGTGTTTATAGCGGATAAACACTGAACGACTCACCGAAGATTCTTAATGGATGGTACACCAATGTCAATAAGAATCTTCTCGGGTTGAGTGAGCATAGTGATTCTTTGACTTGAGATACCACTGTGGATATCTGAGTTATCCTCCACACTTAGATGGCAGTCACGTCACCGATCTATTTATATCAGACCTCCACCTGTTCGTTGGGTGTGGACTGATGCTCAGGATATCCTGTGTGTATCAAGATAGGATTTGTCAGCTCTGTGTACAGAGTATAGATATTTAATATGGAATTAGCAATCTGTTAAATCCATGGGCCCGTGGTACACTTTAGAAATTAGTTCTAAGTGTTATTTGAGGGGATTGCTAATAGAAACATCGACGTGATTATATCTATAGAGATTAGACGTTTGTATTTATATCTCTGGATTGATCCGAATACCTGTGACAGAGGGATTATACCTATGCAGTGACCTCGACATGTATGATTCAGTGAGTTTATCCGTGTTCGTCATAATTTACGGGTGGGTGAATTATGGACACGTAATTTGATTTCGTGACGGATATGCCTGAATCTAGAGAGTCTCAGTAATGAAATTTACTCGTAGAGCACTAGGGCAACTGTTATGAATAATACTGATTATTTATAACTCGTTTAATAGTTAAACGAAAAATACATGCAATCGGGACCTAACGGTCATTTCCGAATTAATGTGTATTTATATTTAATATTTGATATTATTAAATATACATTAAATAAATATCAATTTGTGATATTTATAATTATATCATGAATATATGTATTTGAGATATTTAATGTAAATATAATACATATATTTAAGATATTTATATTAATTAATTAATTATTTAATTGTTAAATAATTAAATTAATTTATAACATAAATATCTTTAAGTCATGATTAATTTGGAAATGACATTTTTTAATTGGAACACATTTTTGATAACTTTATTAAATTTAAAGTGTTACTTTAATTTAGTAAAATTTGGACCAATTAAAATCAAACAAATTATTGTATTAGATATTTAATTTTTTGTTTGAAAATTTCGGCCATGAGGGTTTGTGTATATCAAAAATTATTTTGATTCATTTTACACACTTAGACAACTTCAAAAAAAATTACAAAGAGAGAATTGAGAGCAAAAAGAAGAAAAAGGAAATCAAAAATGTTAATTTTCTTTCTTCTTCTTCATGAAAATTGTTTCAATATTTCTTAACTTCAATTGTGATGATAAGATCATGTCTCTACTCTTTTAGTTTGTAATTAAATTTGTTGGATGCTTGTTGGATGTGTTCATGCATGTAGAATTAATTTATTTGCTTATTAATGTAATTAAGCTTAATAAATTAATTAGAAAATTAAAGTTGCTATTCTAGAGTTAATTAGCCATTCATAATTAGCCTAGAATTTTTCTTGATTAATTTCATGATGGTGAGAATTAATTGGTGTAGTAGTTTGAAGATTAAAGTATTGAATTTTATTAATTTAGTGTAAATTGCCCAATTTGAGTGATTTGTGAAATTAGGGTTCTTAACCCACTCAAATTTTGGGGCATTTCATATATAAGCTTTAATTTTATGTATATTTGATGCATGTAAAATTTGGGATTAATTGGATTTGATCTTGATGTGTTTTGAATAAATTGGGCCAAATTACAATTAATTAAAATTCCGGGCTGTTTTGTAAATTCCAGAAAAATCTGGGCAGTGTCGCAAATCTGGAAAATATTTCTGGTTTTGTAGAAAACTTGTAAAAATTATTTTGGGATTAATTTGGAATTAATTAAATATGTAATTGACATATTTAAAACTAAAATAATTAATTTACAAAAGTTTGGGGTAATTTTGTAATTAAAAGAAATATGATTTCTTAGGTTATATTTCATAATTTAAGTATTGGTTAATTAAATAAATAAGTTTATTTAATTATTCCAAGAAAATTTTTTGAAATCAGAAAAATCGTTTTTCCACGTTCCGCTGCGCTAACCTTGTAATTCCCAATAAAACCCCAACAAAAGAGCGTTCAAGTTGTTACCGGACGTAAAACCAGAGGAAGATATGAGCCAAAATCACAACTACTAGTACATATTGTTTCAATTTATTGCTTTGATTTATTTTACTTTAAATTACTGTTTTGATTTATATTAATTTACTGTTTTGATTTCCTTTACTTTAATTTTACCGACGGTATCTAAACTTTTTAACTTTCACGTTCTATTTTATTATTCATTTGACAATTGTCATTTTACAGATTCTAGTTCCTTTATTATTACCATTTTTAGGATCCATAAATACAGCTCGCCACTTCCCTTTTCGACACATCCAAATAAGAGAGAGAGTAAAAATGGAGAAAACTTCAAGACGCAAGTCACTAATATCTGTGTATTTTATGGATCTAACTCTGGTACTAAACCATAATTTATTGAGCCTGCAAAAGAATTCGGTAAAGTTATGGCGAAAGGAAACACACATTTAGTATATGGCGGTGGCAATCTTGGATTGATGGGATGTGTTTCAAAGGCTGTGCAAGAACGAGGTAGTAAAGTTTGAGGAATCATTTCAAAAAATTTAGCAGACGAAAATCTCATCGGAAAATCAAATGGAGAAGAATATATTGTATTAGGTATGTCTGAAAGACAAACTGAAATGATTAATCATGCAGACGCTTTTATTGATTTACCAGGTGGGCTGGGTACATTGGAAGAAATATTCACAGTTGCGTCATGGACAAATTTGAACATTCATCGAAAACCCATTGGACTATTTAATGTAGATCATTTTTTCGATTTTCTTTTAGTATTTCTTGAGGATGCTAAAATACTCGGGTTCATTTCAAAACCGGCAAAAGATATTGTTCTTATTGCAGGAAAACCTGCTGAATTAATCGACCAACTATTAGTCTATGAACCAATAATCGACTCAATTCTTTCCAAGTTGGACTGGTCAGATAACGATCGTGAAAAGAAGCGTAGAGTGGACTTAAATCTTAATCTGTAACTTTTTATGGGTTAAATAGTAGTGTTGTTGATTCAATTGTCTTTACCACACTAACCAGGCGATGTCTTCTAAATTTTACTTCTTCTTATTCAGACATTGGAGACAATGTCTTAATTTAGTTGGGGAAGAGGATAGTTGACAAGATAATTTTCGTTTTTGTGTTTTCCTTTTTGCAAAAAAAAAAAAAAAAAAAAAATATTTTGTTTTGTGTTATTGTTTTTTTTAAAAATATTTTGTTTTTGTTTTGTTATTATTTTGTGTGTAAAAAACTATTTGTGTTATTTTTCTTTTGTGTTTAAGAAATAACACACAAACCAACAATAAATTTTTGACTAATCAAGTGAATTTGTAATATTCAGTTCTCTAGTTTGTTGGAAGTAGCATTTGGATAAAAATTTATCTTTTTAGTTTTCGCTTAAATTACTAGGGACTAGTAATAAGCTAGTTGAGGGGTGTGATGAACACCAAAATGTGTACATTTAATAAAGAGAAAAGAATCATTATACACTTTTAGTTTCATTAATCTCCTTAATTTAGCACATTTGTGAAATAATAATTAAATTTATGTTTTATATATTTTTATTGTGATTTTTATTTCTTATGTAGATGAAATAATATTTTGGATGCATAACTACAAAAATGAAAGTGACAGTTGGATTTCGGAGGCCTGAAACTTGAAAGGGCGTTATAACAGTGTACAATTTTGGAAATTTCAACTTTCCGTAATTTTCATATGTTGGCCATAAATTCTTACTCTGTGATCGGATTGAGGCGATTCTAGTTCCAGATGAAAGAATACTTAAATATCTACAACTTTTCTCTTTATAAGATTTTCTAATTCTGAGGTTTTCAAGGTCGAAATTGGTGAAGAAGCCAATGTGTATTGCATGTAATTTTAATAATTAGAAACAAAAATAAATAAATAAATAAAAAGTTGGAATGTCAAATGTTTGAAAAATGATCAACAAAAATAAAAATAAAAAAGTCAAAAAAGAAAAAATAATAATAAATTCGTAAAAATTTATTGTTTGTATTTAATTTGGAAAGTTATAATTCTTAATTGAATGATTAACACTTCTATTATAAATAGAGGTGCTCAGCTCTCATTTTTCATACTTCTTTCATTTTCTCTTGAAGAACTTGGAAGAAGTGTCTTGTGTGTTTTATTTTTAAGCTTTGTTGTAATTTTGTTTTTTTCTTTTAGTAATAAAATTATGTGTGTTTTTATTTAAAGCATGACTAGCTAATTACATTCTGATGGGGTAAATGATGAAACTCTTATTATGAGAATATAAATTAAACTTAGTTATATTATAATATATGAATTGTAATATGAAAACTAATATTTAATATTCTTTTATATTTGTGGGTGTCTTAATTCGTTTTAGATAATCTTATCTTGGTTGACACAATTAATATTTTACCTCATATTATATGAGAGAGTAATTTAAATCTGGACTAATTATTGACAAACTTTATTACCGCATTTATGGATGGTTTTATATATCTGACATGATTGAGTACCTAACGGGACTGTTATAGACAAATGTTATCACCACATATATGATTGATTTTATATGTTTTGGCATAATTAATTCCTGAAGTAAATTAACTGGGTAATAATGATAATTTATATATTATAAAAAATGTAAGATTTCTTTATATTTGAAATATGAAGAGTAGATCCTCTAGCCCCAACATTCTATTTTATTGTTGCAGTCTAATTTAAAATTATCCATCACTTCAAACAATTCAACCTTTTTATTTTCACTCGAATTATTATTTTATTGTACTAAATCTATTCTCTGTGGATCGACCCCGGACTTACCAAGTTATTTTATTACTTTGACACTCTTATATTTGGGAGTAAAAAATCACTTTGTGAGTGTGTCAATTATAATTATTCATTTTTAAAAAAGTAACAATACGATTTTTTTCTTTTTAAAAAAAAAATTATAATTATTTTTAATTTGTCAATTCGGTTTGGTTTAATTTGGTTTTTTTTTCAATTTTTTAACAATAAAAATTAAAATTAAAAATTAAAAAATTAGTAACATTAATTAAATCTAATATTTATTTAAAAAAAAAATTACATTTTAGCTTTTCCAAGCTTCACCAACTATACAAATAAAAGTTTTTTATCATGAAATACAGTCATCAATTAAATTATTTAATGTGTAAGAAAAAATCATAACCAAAACAAAGAATTGCAAACATTTCATGAATAATCATAACTAAATACCAAATAAATTTAATAATGTAACAAATATAATATATAAAATAACTACGTAACATACATGATTAAACAATTCAATAATCAAATTATTCAGTTAATTTAGTTCGATTCGTTTTTTTAGTTAAAAAATCATTCAAATTTGGTTCGGTTCGATTTTTAGTTTAAAAAATTGAACAATTATTTTTTAAATTAAAAAAATTTATCGTTTCATTTGGTTTTTTTGGTTCAGTTCGATTTTTCCAGTTTCAGTTATTTTGTGTGTATCTCTAATTTTCATGAATACTAAAAAATATATTATAATCTCAAAATATTTGTTTCAAAAATATGCCCGTCCTGAAAAGAGATGTGGCTTTTGGCATAGTCGATATGTGTGGCTAACAAAAATCTTAAAATTATGATCTCAATTTGTTTTAAAAAAATAATTTTTAAATATATAATATTTATTTTTTTATTGTTTAATATCAACTTGCCTATGATATTAAAAATTTAGGAAAATTTAGGATCATTCTCAAAATTGAGAGAAACTTATATGGAGACATAATCGATACACATCGTTAATGAATACATAATCTTTCTTATATAATGAGAGAAACATATTGTTGACAAAGGAAATAATGTCACCCTAGAACGAAATCGCCCTAAGACGAAGAAAAGAACGAAGGAAGGAAGGACGATAGAGCGAAGAGCGACGAAGAGTCGAGACGACCGAAGAAGCGGTTAGGACGAACATGCATGATGCAGTTGCTTCCACAATCACAACAGTTGGACGGTTTTCCCTCCACAACCAAGCAGTTGAGACGCACAACCCAACGGTTGAAGGCACGATCCAGCAGCTGCAGGGAAATACTGGGATCGCCCAAGCAGTTTATAAGTCTCACTCAATCCACGATCAATCAGTTGAGACCCATAACCCAACGGTTGAAGGCACGATCCAGCAGCTGCAGGGAGATACTGGGACAGCTCAAGCAGTTTACAAGTTCCACTATAAAATCTCACTCGGACATAGAGAAAATGACAATCAAATGAAGACTCAAACGAGCATTTTTTATCTTTTAGTTTCTATAACTTTGAGGACTGTAATTTGTGTGCTTGCGCCCCTTGGAGGCTTATTCACTTAATCAAACACCTATTGCTGGGACTTTGTCTCAGGAGGTTTGAACCTTACACGTTTCTCTTTCTTCTTCGCGCACAAAAATCGCGCAAACAGTTTTTGGCGACCACAGTGGGAGAAATTGGTGTAAATAGTGGAGATGCCTCCGAAAAGAAACACTCAAACTGGCTCGAGCATGGAGGAATGAGGACTGGAGCAAACCAACCAGCCCACGTTCCAGCCCTAGTCGGCCATTTCGAGGGTCTTGCAGACGCTAGTCAATACGAACCTATGAGAGAGCTCGCCCCTAACGCGGTACGCGTATTGTTTGGTGAATTCAAGCAGGATGTTGTCGAACAGGTTAGGCTTCAAAATGCGCATGTCATAGACAAATTTGTATCAACTAGCAACTCACATTACGAAAACATGGCCAAAAATATAAGCTCGTTAAATGAATTAATGGCCAAATGTGTGAACGGCGGGACAGCGCTGCCGTGGAACACGCCCCTCCCTGCACCAAGCAGTCAGGAAGCTGGCCCTAGTAATGTTCCTGCGCAAGGGACCAACATCCCTACGGTTCTCAGGGGAGGAATAAGTCATGGGGGCAATGGCCCACAATTAGGGCCAAATATGCACCAAGGGCCAAGCATGGCACAACATGAAGTGGTGTTGCCTCAGGGCATCCAGGCTTCTCAGGGGCAGAATCACGATTATGTCCCACTTTTGAGAGGACCGCAACATCCACCCATAGCCGTGCCATTTAATGGCAACGATATATTAATGGAACAAATGACCGAGATCCTTCAAGACCAATTCGGTCTAGGCCTACGGCCAATTCGGCCAAGATATCGGAAGCCGTATCCCGATTGGATCGATGTGGCTTATCTGTGGTCTCGAAACTACAAGATACCAGATTTTTCCCTATTTACGGGTTCTGGGGAGGTTTCTACCATGGAACACATAGGGTGATTTTGTTGGGGTTGGTGCTCAGAGCGCCAATTCCGGTTGTATTTCTTTTGAATACTTTTGTAAAACATTATTATTATGAATAAATATGTAGTTTCTATAATATAATCTATCTTTTAATATGGTAAAGACGTATTGACCTTAGAATGATTAGTCATGGTACTGTTGCAAAAGCGTCGCAACTAACATTGAGTAGTATCATGACGTTGTCATTCTCAGACTGTTCTTGGTCAAGGTTTACACTACTTGGTCAGTAAAGTAAACTCGTTGAGACCGGTACATGTCGTATACTGGAATATATGATTCCAATGGTTTCTCAATGAACCATTAGTCTTGGAGACTAGTATAGACGTGTAGGTGTTTATAGCGGATAAACACTGAACGACTCACTGAAGATTCTTAATGCATGGTACACCAACATCAATAAGAATCTTCTCGGGTTGAGTAGCACTTGTGATTCTTAGACTTGAGATGCCATTGTGGGCACATGAGACATCTTCTACACTTAGATGGCAGTCACGTCACCGATCTATTTAGATCAGACCTCCGCCTATTCGTTGGGTGTAGATAGATCCTCAGGGTGTCCTATGTGTATCAAGATAGGATCCGTCAGTTCTGTGTATCAGAGCATAGGTAGTCCATATGATTAGCAATCAGATAAAACCATGGGCCCGTGGTAAAGTTTAGAAGCTAGTTCTAAACATTCTTTTAGAGATTGCTAATGGAATAGTCGACTGGATAATCCCCGTAGAGATTTGACGTTTGCATCTATATCTCTGGGATTTATCCGGATACCTGTGACGGAGGAATTATACATTTGCCATGACCTCGACCTGTATGGTTCAGCGAGATTATCCGTGATCGTCATAATCTACGGGTGGATAGATTATGGACACGAAATTTGATTTCGTGACGGATATACCTGAATCTAGAGAGTCTCAATAATGAAACATACTCGTAGAGCACTAGAGCAACATTAATAAATAAATTGATTATTTATAAAGTCGTTTAAAGGTTAAACGCAAGATACGTGCTAAAGGGACTAGATAGTCATTTGCCTATTATTGTGTATTTACATTTATACTTGATTAATTTAAATACACATTAATTAATAGTCAAATGAGTTATTTGACTTCTATCCTAAATGAATATATGTTTTTAATATTTAATGTAAATATTATACATAATTTAATATTATTTGTAATTGATTATTTAATTGTTAAATGATTAAATTAATTAAAATATAAATATCTTACATTAGGATATTTGATGTAAATGATATTAGTTGCCTTTGTTGACTTAATTAAATATCTAATAAAGTGTTATTTGGATATTTATGCAAGTTGACTAAATTAAAGTGAAATGAAAATGAAATTTAATAATCTTGTATTTGTTTGGTGAATTTCGGCCAAGGCAAAATTGATACAAGTATATATTGTTTTTCATTTCATTTATTCTTAGCCTAATACACTTTACAAAAGAAAAACTCCATTGAAGAAACATAAGAAGTTTGTGAGAAGAAAGACAAAAATCAAAGAAAGCTTGAATTTTAGTAAGTTTCTTCAACTTGCTATTAGTAAGGAAAATGTTCCTTAGGATCTAGGCTTTAACATATGATGTTCTTAGGTTATTTATTTCTTTATTCTTTGTGTTTTGTTGGTGGAAGTTTTGATGGAAGTGTTGAGCATGTATGATGAAGGAAGATTGTGACTATTGTAGTTATAAGCTTTCTTTAAGGTTTTGGAAACCATGTTGCTAATCTAGAGTTATTGACCCACTCTTAAATGACCTAGATTTGATCTTGAGTTGTTTCATTGTGTTGAGACTTGGATTGGATGGAAGAATGATGATTAAAGTAATTGATTTAAACTATTTGGTCTAATTTGTCCAATTTGAGGAAATTGAAAAATTAGGGTTCATGACCAATTCCAAATTTGGGGCTTTTCATATATGTTGTGTATTTGGATGTGTATATGATGCATATAAAGTTTCATGTTGATTGGATTACATCTTGATATGTTTTGAAGCATGAAATGACAAAGTGCACAAATGGCACCCCTTTGGAGGCTCTCGGCCAAGAACTTGAAATTTGGGGATTTGGTTGCTTTGGTGTTTTGATGTTTTGAACATGCTAAGTTCATCTTAGAAATGATTTAGAATCATTCAAAATTGATTTGATCAATTTCAGACTAAAATGGACAAAAATACAAGTAAGGGTTATTTGGTAAATTCACCTAAATATGATTTATTGAATTTTATTGAATAATTTGATTATTGGAATATTAAATAAATATGTTTATTTAATTAATCCGAGAAAAATTTTTTGAAATTGGAAAATACGATTTTTCCACCGCTTCCGCTGCGTTACCGGATTTAGCCCCTAAAAACCATCTACAGATTTACCCTTCAGTGTGGGGAAGTCAATGATTTCCACAAATTGAGGTTATTTCACGGCTCATTATCAGGAGTAGCTTTCTCCTGGTATGTCAGTCTGTCGACCAATTCGGTAGAAAGTTGGCAGCAAATGGAACAATTGTTCCATGCGTAATTTTACAAGGCCGAATCTGAAGTGGCCTTGGTCGATTTGGCAAACCTAAGACAATTTCCAGGAGAGTGGGCGAGACATTTTTACAGCGGTTTAAGGTAGCCCGAGGCCAATGTTACGGAAATCTGCCCGAAAAGGAATTTGTGAGAATCGCTCAAGGTTGCCTCAATCTCGATCTAAAAAAGAAATTTCAGGATTGCGAATTTTGGGACCTTCCTCAACTCACCACTAGTGTGGTGCGTTATGAGCGTTTATTACGAGAAGAGAAGCAAATAAAAAATTCGAGTAAATGGACGTATTACAGAAACATTGATTATGAGATGGGCGAAGTAGACATTGAATCAGCCGACTTATGTTTTGCCGAATTGGTTAAGGGGAAGCCTTACATTTCTAAGACGTGGGCAGAGCCCCAAGCCAATGAAAAGAACGATAAAAAGAGTAGGAACTGCTATTTAGATATTACTAAAGTGGATGCCATATTCGACCATTGTATAAAGATAAACAAATTAGTTTGAGCGATCGACATACGTTGCCAACAGCCGAACAAATCGGTAGTAAAAAAATATTGTAGTGGCACAATGCATGGTCTCATACAACTAATAATTGTCTTGTTTTTCGAAATATTTTACAGGATGACATAGAATCTGGACGAATTACGTTCGAGAAAAAGATGGCAGTGGATAACAACCCTTTTCCAAAATCGGTGGAATTGAACATGATCAACCCAGACCTTGCCAAGATGAATCTGCTGAAGGTCAAATTAGTTCTAGACGAAGGACAGCACCATCATCGTCCAAGCGCTTTAGAGAGGATTAAGGCACCGTCAGAGCACGGAGAACAGCCGAATGTTTTTATTCGATGCAAGAACAATATAGAATGGATGAGAGAGTTAGAAGAGACGTGTGAAAGGCCCGTGAAGAAAGAGTCAGCAGCATGACAGCCACAGACTTTCGCCCCAAGATTCTATGGGGAAAATTCAAACTTCGTCCAAAACGTAAAAACGTTTAGGCCGAAAATTCATCGGCCCAATATATGGCCTTCGTACCAAAGGCCACTGTCAGGACAGCATCCAGGCAGGAATTATTTCCCCATGGATGATATGACGAGGACGCAGCTAAGGCAACATCAAAGAAACTATGGCCGGATGATGCGCCAACAAGGCGAAGCAAATGCCACCCCGGGCCGTAGCCCTCGTATCATGGAGAAATCAGAAGACAGCAAAAAAACAGTGATGAGCGGCGATGAACGCATCAAGTTTGACAGGCGAAAGCAGGACGAAACAGACGACGAAGAACCTCATATCGTCATTCAGTTCGGCAGTATGCCGCCAGTTGTGGCCAACCATTACTGTTTCCCGTGAAATTCAAGGGGGGAGAAGCGGAGAAGCTGGAACAAGCGAAGACGTCTATGAGGGCAACGAAATTGAATTTGCAGCGCTCTCAATAACAGATAGGGAGACTTCGGATGAGGAAATGACTGACATTAGAAGAAGAAATAGACATCAAAACCGAAGCGAGAAAAAAAGGGAATTTCACAAAATCGGGTTCTCAAAGAATTGTATGAGGCCGGCAATCCTGCAGTCGGGACGTTGGGAGAGGATTTGGGACGATATCCATTCCTCGTTTTGTATGGGACACCTAAGGTAAAACGGACCATCACTAGAGCCGAAAAACGGAGATTGATCGTTAATAACGTCTCTCAAGGTGCACCAGCCATGTTGCTACCATCTGGATGAGACATAGAAGAGAAATCGCCTCAAGCTAATAATGAGGACGATCAAGCAATGGAGATAGGTCTGTCAGGGAAGGTGATATTACAAAAGCCACCACCACAAATGACAAAGCATCTGCGGCTGTTGTACATGAAAGCAAAGGAAAATGGGATACCTATCACCAAAGTATTGATCAATAATGGGGTGGCCATTAATGAAATACCAGTTATGATGCTAGGACGCTTGGCAAAGTCAAAAAAAGACCTCCTCCCTACGGAAGTGGTTCTTACCGGCTTTAATAGAGGGGCGACGACGGCCAAATGGGTTATTCCTTTAGACTTGCAAGTGGGAAGTGTTCCGATAATAGTAGTATTTTTTGTCATAGATGGGTCGACAAGATACAATATGCTCTTAGGACGAGACTGGATACACGACAGCCGGTGCATCCCTTCGTCCCTCCATCAATGCCTAGTTTTCTAGAACCAGAGGGACGAGGTGGAGATAGTGCATGCCGACAACAAGCCTTTCGCTGCAGAGACAAATTCGGCCGAGTACTTCATGTACGAAGGGAATTATGGGCCGACCAGAGTTCTAAATGAAGGGGAAACCCCAACCATTGTGGCTCAAAATGACGAGCCATACTCCGCGGGACTGCTGAATGATTTGTTCGCACAGACGAGACCAACCACAGTGGTTTTTGGAGAGCCAGCGCACAACAATTTAAATGAAGAACAAGCAGAATAAGGAGCAAGTCGCCCTTGCGGCCTCCAAGGCCAGTTTAATGGCCTATGTAGCAGAACGAAAAAATGAAGCCGAAGCACAGGTCGCGATTTCGGCTTTAAGAGACAAACTTCTGGCACATCAGACGGAAGACAAGATAAGAGAACTATGTGGAGTAGACTGCTTGATAGAAGGAGGTGAATCAATGGAAGAAGAAAAATACGCCATGAATGGACGATGAAAGATAAATATATCAAGAGGACAAGATGCATTGGACGAGGTAAATCTGGGGAGCGAGCATGATATACGCATCACTTACGTCAGCAATGAACTGGAGTCCCAGGTACTGCATCCCCAGGTTATGGATGGGTGACGACCGGAGACAACGGCGGATCGTATGCCTCTGTGCAGAGGGTGCTGCACTCATCGGCTTCACGGGTTCTCTGGACTGGGGATCGGCCAGGAAACTGGCACGTTTGGCGTGGTGGTCTTCCCTGCACGAGGAAAGAACGAACCTGGATGAAAAGCAGAAAATCACCATATAACAAAATGAATGACTGTACAAGTTTCTATCATTCCAATCTATACGCCTTTTCGATGGAAGACTGGAGAAGTTCACCTCGATCTCCACTTCCGGTTCAATCATGGTAAACTTGAGGGACAATTGTTGACAAAGGAAATAATGTCACCCTAGAACGAAATCGCCCTAAGACGAAGGAAAGAACGAAGGAAGGAAGGACGATAGAGCGAAGAGCGACGAAGAGTCGAGACGACCGAAGAAGCGGTTAGGACGAACATGCATGATGCAGTTGCTTCCACAATCGCAACAGTTGGACGGTTTTCCCTCCACAACCAAGCAGTTGAGACGCACAACCCAACGGTTGAAGGCACGATCCAGCAGCTGCAGGGAAATACTGGGATCGCCCAAGTAGTTTATAAGTCTCACTCAATCCACGATCAAGCAGTTGAGACCCACAACCCAACGGTTGAAGGCACTATCCAGCAGCTGCAGGGAGATACTAGGACAGCTCAAGCAGTTTATAAGTTCCACTATAAAAGCTCACTCGGAGAGAGAAAAAGGACAATCAAATGAAGACTCAAACGAGCATTTTTTTTATCTTTAGTTTCTATAACTTTTAGGACTGTAATTTGTGTGTTTGCGCCCCTTGGAGGCTTATTCACTTAATCAAACACCTCTTACTGGGACTTTGTCTCAGGAGATTTGAACCTTACACGTTTCTCTTTCTTCTTCGTGCACAAAAAATCGCGCAAACACTTATATAATTGAAAAAAACGTATATAATATTATGTATCCATGCCACACAAATGTTTCTCTTCCAAATTATGCCAAAATCTGACAAGCATGGCATTTCCAAAACCAACCAACTTTAATTATTTAAAAGAAAGTGGAATAAATCCTATCAATCCTATCAATCTTCACTATTGTGTACTTATCACTAAAAGAATCCAAGTCAGTCAAAAGTTCCTGCTTACATAACTGTTGAAACAACTCTTGATTTGCTTCATAAAATATCATCAACCAGAACCATCAATTTTTACAGGCACGCAATATGAGAGAATATAAATTTTTTTTTTTTTTTAAAAAAAAATCCCCTTTTTTGACTCCATTGGCCGCATGCAAATGCAAATCAGAAAATGGAAGGGACAGAGATACATTCCTGATTCATTGTTCTCACGCGGCGAGAGGTAGGCGTTTGTTGCTTGCTTCTTACAAAATACCCGTAAAAAGTTGAAACAATTTATTAAGCAAGTATAATTTTATGATCGGAGGATGATACTTCATAAATTTATTAATTAGTTATGTTTTAGACTACTTATTATAAAAAAAAATCCTATTTTTAAATTTGTTTATCTTTAGTTCTAAAATTTTAAATTTTATATCTCTTCAATTCATTTTTTTAATCTTTAATAATTTTTTTATTAATAAAATATTTTACCTAATTTTTTCTTTTTTTGCCTTTATACATATCACTGTTCACATGAACACTGTTACTACTCACGTGATCATTAAATACTTCACAATGACCGAATTATTTGTAACTTAAGTAAAATGTGATTATAACTTAAGTAAAACGTTATTGTGACTGTGCTAAATGTGACTTAAGGGTCAATAATGTGATTGTGATAAATAATATGACTGAAAGTAGGTAATGTGACCGAGACACACATAACACAACTTTCAGTCACAATCAGATAAAAATTTGACTATAATGAAGGTTAATATAAAGTAAGTGTGACGTAATAATTTTGGGTTAATTTCGGCCTTACTTAAATCCGAATTTAAGAGAAGTTTGTTGATGAAAGTTGTAGGTATGTATGTTTTTATAGATTGTGATTTAGAGTCTGGATGAATGAGATGTGAGTGTTTGAAAATGACTCGTTTGAACTAATTATTTTCTTATAAATGTAAAAATTATTTTTTTTACATTTTTTTCCTTTGTTGAAACATATCGATAATGGATTTTTTTAAAAAGTTATGATTTGTAAATCAATAATATTATGTAATTTTTATGAATATTTTATATTTTAGGATATATTTGAAAAAAAAAACATAAAGTCCATTAGGCACGTGGGGTTTTTTTTTGAAAAAAAAATAGTTTTTTTCTTTGTTATTTTCTTGTATATTTAAGTAATTTTACACTCATAATACTAAAATGATATTTTTTTCCACTTAGAATTTTTTTCATACTTTTATTGTTGTAGAAATTTTTAATAAGGAAATTATCATTTTTCCACCTGATAAATACCGTAAGTATCATTTAGCACGAAAATTTTGAATTTATTCTTTTTCCACTTGTAGTTTGAAAATTATTCATTTTTCCACATATTATAGAAAAATATACAAATGATCCAGTTAATTTAGAGAAAATTATCCGTTTTCCACCTCATAATAGTGGAAAAGTGAAAACATTTGATACTTCATGTGGAAAAAAAAAAATTTTAAAATTTCTATAATAAATGGTACTTACACTATTTATTATGTGAAAAATTGGTAATAAATAAATTTAGTTTTTTAATAAATTAATTTTTGTCTTAGGTCTATGATAAAATTTTAAATTTTAAATTTTATTTTATTGTTAAATTGTAATATCTCACATTACTTGAGATAGAGCTTAGGCATATACTTATAAATCAGGAATTCCCTTAATTAGTTAGAGGTATTTTGGATGGAATTGTCCTCATGCCAATAACAAAACCGTGAGGGACTAAGTGACCATATTGTTGGACCAAAACGGATAATATCTGACCAGTTGGGTTGAACCTTACAAATGGTATCAGAACTAGCTCCTCAATTGATGTACCAACGAGGACATTGGGGCCCAATGGGTGGATTGTAATATCTCATATGGACTTGGATAAAGTTTGGACATGTGCTCATAAGTAAGAGATTCATTCAACTAGTTAGAGACCTTTTAGATGGACTTAAGCTCGTGCCAAGAATAAAACTGTAAGAGACTAATGGCCAGGTTATCAGACCAATTATTGGAATGCCAAAACGGACAATATTTGATTAGTTAAACCAGACCTTACATAAATAATTATAGAAAAACATATTGTTGAAGGATAAACGTAATTTTATAACAAATAAATAAATCCAGTTTAATTTATAGAGATATAGATAATCAATTTTATGTTAGAAAATGGTATTTTTTTTTAATCCTTTAACTCTGTGTTTTTAGTTATTGTTTTAACATATAAAATAAAATATTAAAAAATTATTAGTAACTCAGGTGGTAAAAGTAAATTTTAAGAAGGGATAAAAATATTATTTTTCCTTTTATAAATGTGTGTATTTATTGTATTCTTTCGGCCACCATTAATGAACCATGTTTGATGAGCATATTTTTATCTTTATGAAAGAAAGAAGATTTTTATTTATTTATTCCTCTTTTTTTTTTTTTTTTTTTGCTGCCATTTGGACCGATGAGAATATTCTAGAAAGTTGGAAATTAGATTTGATGAGTCTGTGGAGTACACATGGTGTTATCTCAATGGGAATCTTTGTGTTGATTTTTGATTGTGCGGATTCTAGGCCATTCTTTGAGGACCTTATTTCAACACCTCAATTGTATTGGTCTACGAGGCTAATTAAAGAATTGTTGAAAACCAAATGATTTATGTTGTGTCAAAAGCTTGCATAGTTAAAATATCTCTGTGTAGTTTATTTATGTTACATTTATTAATTTTTGCTAGTATTTAAATTAGGTTCTTATGAGTGTGTTTGACCCAATTTATAATGTATTGGATGCTCTTCATATCTACTTAATCTAATTTTACCTTCTTCTTTTTTAAGAGAGATTCCTTACCATAATGATAATCCCGTTTATGTTTTAGTGTAGATTTTATTGACATAAAATAAGTTGAGAGTTATCATAAATTTTTTAACGACGTCCAGATTTTGATAAGTTTTGAAATACAAAAAGAAAAATGATTAATGTATTAGAATAACAAGAGATTTTGATAATTTTTACATCTAATAGCATCATATGTAAATTGTAAAAACATTGATTCATTGATATAAATATATGGTGCCATAGACCCTTATACAATGATATAAATAGTAATTAATTAAGCTAATTATACATGTAAAGAACTAAAGATAATGAGTCTGTGGTTTTATACCACTCAATGATGAGAAACTAAATGCATTACAAATGGAGAAACTAAATGCATGACATTTGTAAGCTCCTTTGGATTTCGAAATGCCCATGTAAATGTGAAAAAGCCACACCACAAACTTAAAAGATTGCCTATTTTTTGAAAAAGAAAAAAAAAAACATATACAGTCTTAACTTGTATAGTGGGTATTAATAAATTATTTGGATTCAATGTTGATTTGAATGTTATGTTGATTTTTTTTTTATATATATATAAATTGTGATGGATAATTATTAATCTGTATGTTACTAAACGTAATCGTCAATTATTATAAATACATACATCATCAAAAATTATAAAAAGCTCAATACCACCAAATCAACACTGGATCCAAATTCATTAGTAAACAAGTAATGAGTTCACATGTCATTGCTTAAAATATATAGGCATCTATAGGAGTCAAGCCCTATTGAATTGGATGAACGCAATAGAATTCATTGAAGAAAATTGAGAATGGTGGTGAGTGGACAAGTTTATTCTTGGAATATACCATTCCATTAATCTCTTAGCTACTCTCTTTTCATGTGGCATATTTCTATAGTTATAATCATGCATAAATTGACTTTATTTTTATGTTTTTTTTATATGTACTTTATTGTTCTTCCATTGAAGTCAACTTCAATAGTTTTGATTTGTGTAAACTTGAATGTGTGTGTTTGATCATTTTGTACCATAAAAATAATGATGATGATAGTGTGAGAGCTCTTTAGTGCTGAGAAATTGATTAGAAACAGCGCTATTTTTGTCTTTGATAGATTTTGTGAGAAAAAGTCGAGGAGTTTGTGCTAAATCATGAAGGCTAGCTATAATTTGGCCAAGGACCATAGCTTCAGTTTGGCACGTAAATGCCATTGAGATGCACATTGGAGGATGGATGAATAAAATGTTTTGAGGATATTTGGTGTCCATTTTAGAATGTGGTGACTTTTAATTCACAAACTCACTGTTATGAAACAGTTTTGTCGATTATTTAAGATAGAGTGGATAATTGATTAAGCATTGATTGTGTTGATGACTGATTTTCGTTCTAGGGGTAGTTTCGGGATAACTCCCCCGAGACAACCTTCCCTCAACATTTAATTTGTTTGGTTTGGGGATGACCAAAAGCAAATTTAGTAAAAGATGAAAAAGCGTATAAGTTGACAAGGGAGTTTTAACGTGGTTCGGCGGAGCGAATCCAACCTACGTCCACTGGCACAAAACGATGAGGGTTGTTTTTATTTCCAAGGGCCGACCTGTTTTGAGGCAGACTAGAACGCGACCGAGCAGTTGAAAGGAGTTACAAGTGGTGTTCTTTTGTGTTACAAGTTGTTATCCAGAAAACCCAACCTATACAAATGAATCTACCATCCCTTTATATACTCGGGAAATACACATTGTTCCTCTAGCTTGACGTTGTTTCCTACGTGATGTCTGACTGATTGACGGGTTCTCTGCCCCAAGTCTGCCCTCGCCGAAAGTAAGTCTGCCACCTGACGGTCAATCACATCACTATGTTTTCTCCTCTGCCACACGCAATAATAATGGCGACAGCCTGTAAAGTGCTCTTGAGAAATGACACATGTCGAAGGAAAGATCCAGCTCCTAAGATATTTTGTCGGTCTTCAAGAGGTCGGCCAAATGATCTGCCGAGCTTCCTAAACTGATACCGTCCTGACCCGAAATACCCGAACTCATATGTCTGCTCAAAGAGCTGGTAGATCCGGTCTGATTCCTTGATCTAGTGTGGTCGGCCATAGCTCTCATGTGGTTGGTCTCTAAAACTGCGTTGTGCGACATCCTCTGGTCGGTCATTCTCATCAACCGAGTTCCGTGTCTGGCCGAGGAGCCGATACACATTTTCTGATCCCTTGACCTCCTGATGAGGTGGATTTCCTCTTTTGCCCTTACCGAACTATATAGAAGACTTAGTAGCAGAAATCCTCATCAACAGATTGTATGGAGAAATACTATCGGTATATACATTATCTTTTGAGGATTCTTGCCAAATATATTGTTGTGAAATCAAGGATACTTGACATAAGTAGAGATTCTCGAACACACGTAAATTTTATTTTTCAAGAGATGTTTTTTGTATTATAATAGAAAAACTGCCAAATCACACGGGAATGGCAATGGGTCAGGACATGACAGAATTTGTCAATCCTGATCTCGTCCTGTTTATGAAATCGAGATGATTTTAATGGGAAAAAAATCATCACAGTCCTATCTTGTATCTCATTTTGTTAAATTTCGTCTCAAATCACTAAATCTGGTCTCGTCTAGTTATCCCGTCCCGTCCTACTTGAGTTTTCAGGAAAAAATTTTTTATCTCATCCCGTCTCTTTTTTTAAAACAGTACAGAAAATATGTCCCAGAAGGGATAGGATCCTGTTATGACAGGACAGGACGGGAAAAATTAACATCTCTAGGGATCGGTTGGAAATCTCTTTCAAGATTAAAAGGAGTTCGTTGTAATAGTTTGTAAATCAACCCAAGAAATAATCAAAGAATACTATTTTAGTTGAAACTGATGATGTAAATTAAAAGAATAAGAAGAATTAGAAGATCATCTTCAAACACAATACTACATAATTACATCTTTATAGAGAGTTCACACAATTTAATCAATATCGTTTCATGTTTTTCGATTTGATTTTGAATTAAATTCAGTAACGCATAATGTCTTTAATCTATAATTTATAAAGGTATGTAACTTTTTAAAGTGTCAAGGTTGCATCAACTTGCCAACAATTTCAAAGATTGTTGTCACCATTGTCAAAAAGGAGATCACCACCTTGTGACAATGGTGGGTGATCCACGTCTCGAGCATAACTTACAAAGTTGTCGTGGTTGACCAATCTAGAAGCCAGCCTGCAAAACTAGCAATCTGATTTGGTGTGAGTTATAAAACTCAGTAAGTAACCATGCTAGTATTACAACAAACAAGTCAAAGATAAACTAGAAACAAACATATCAAATATATACAACAAACAAATAAATTAAACATATCAGCAGTTTATCAGAATTATCAATTATTACAAGTTTAGATTTATAACTTTATTATCATTTATACTTTACCATGACAAATTCTAATATATGCCAATTTATTAGCCAAACATTTAAGCTCACAAAGTATCATCCCGAACATCACAGAACAAGTCATTTTACATCGAATCTATTCTCATCATAAGAGACGTGGAGTCAGATTTATTATACTTTATTACGATTAAACATATTGAAATATCAAATCAATAAAACAAATATACTTCCTTCAAATCAAAATATACTTTCTTCTATTCAAAATTTTTTTTTCTATTCGGTTACAAACTATCTTCAATACCAAAATAATATTTCTTTAACCATGATAACCTTACAATAGCTTACCACTTTGGGTTCATTTACATTCACACATACCATAGCATACTTCTCTTATATACATGCAAGTACAATTTCATAATTCTTTTTGCATTCACACATACCGTAGCACACTTCTGTTATATACATGCAAGTACAATTTCATAATTCTTACACATATACGTACAAAACATACCAATACAACTTAGCAAACACGCTTCATAAACTCTGATATTCACATCGGTTTCAAATCATCCATTCATTTCACATAAGCATACACGATCCATACATATCATGAGTTCTGTCATACACATACATACACTCAGGCATTTTTACAAACGTCATGCAACCAACCACGAAGCACACATAACAATTGGTACATCAAAGATCACATCATCCAACAATACATACATACGGCTGGCTTACCCACACAATGCTCGTACGAGACTCATTACCTATTTTAGAATAGGTATGAGATGAATTCCGTGCGAACGGATTCCGAACCAGCTCGACTACTATACCACAAGAACATCAACCAATTAAACATACATACATGCATACATATCACGGTACATCAAACTCATCACACGACTCTCATACACAAGTACATCCATGACAATCACTTCAAGGCATCATTCAAATATTCACCAACATACATTTGTTTCAAACATATGAATATATATATATTAATACGAATGCAATGTTATAACTTTAACAGTCCTCATATCTTTCATTCACCGATTAAACATACTTAATTTCATATTTTCTATATGAAAACCATCAATACAAAACTTATTAATTAGACATTTTCATTCAAGGAGTGCTTAACTTACTCTCATTCCTTATCACATTTAACTATTTCATCTCTATACAAATAAGTCACATGTATAGCCAATAACAACTTATTAATATTGAATACACATACATAAACTAATGCCAATTCAGAAATCATGATTTACTCCATTTATCAATTTTGTATATCCAACATAACATATCAATATCATATACATATACGAATACATGTTCATATACTTATACATTGACATATTCCTTTACATACACGCATTCATATCATTACATATTCATACCCTTACGTACATCTATACATACACATAGACATCATGCTCATCAAACATTTCACTTCATATCAAAACATTAACAAAAAATTATACATGTGGCAGCCAATAATCTTAACTATACGTAATCTCATACCCCGTACTCAAAATCACCTCTTAATTGTCTTTTTTTTTTTATCCTAACATGTTAATTATATATATATATATATATAACACGAAATCACCAAATCAAATTCTCGTCATATGAGTTACTTACCTGGCTTCGCGAGCACTCCAATACCTAGTCACATCTGTAAAAAAAAATGGCGAAAATCCGTCAGAATCACAATTTATGGTATTCTCGACTTAACTACGATAAAATTATGGATCTTTTCGGGATAACCAGATCAAGTCTGATTTCAATATTTTCAGTTATGTTATTCTTAAAACATTATTAGAAACTAATTCGAGTCACTAGTTAACTTAAATCCTCGGTTTACGTATTTTTTGGAAAATCTTCCGAAAAAAGTTTCTGCAAACTCTACGGAAAGGTTCCGAACCCACCGAACCTACCCGAATTTATTCAAACATTTTCGTAATATCATATACAACACATAACTATCATTGAAATCAAGACATATCATTATACGCAAAAATCCACTTTTATCGGAAACTTGTAATTTCTATCGGATTGATCCAACTCATTCCGTTTTCACTCGTATTCTACCAAATACACATATTCAATATACTAATACTCAAATAATTCAATTTATATCATTACGCTACTCTACACACTTAACGATAAACTTTAAATTAGCAAATTTTTACCAGGATGTCTTACCGAGATTTCGAGGGAATATACGGACTCCAAATGATCCCACGAACGCGCTAGAATCGACGAAATTCCGATCGGAGCTACTGTTCACCATGGGTAACTATTCATCTAAATAGTTCTTCCTCGTTTCGCGTGCAACCGTGCACGGAATGAAAAATCCATCACCGCCAACTTGTAGTGCTCTTCGAGAGCTTCGATTTGGCGGGTAGCTCGGGCCGTAAAAGAAGCGACGTGCCGGGATCGTAAAAAATGAAACAAATAATTTCTCTCTCCAATCTTGATTGTTGGATCAAAATCCAATGGCCCAGATCGTACTGATTTATACTATAGTCCCTTGAACCCCAATTGCAATATTTTTGAATCAGCACCACCATCCATTGACTGTATCTTAAAAAAAGAAAAAAATGACCAAAGTTGAACATAACTTGCATGTTTAAAAATCGTCGTTGCATGGTTGCGTATTTATTAATATTTATTAAATACAATTATTTTTAGTAGATTATTGTTGGAGGTGAAGTTTGCTAGGGTTAATTACAGGTTGACATGTGTCCTAAAAAGGAAATTTCATCAAATTTCCCTTTAAAGAACCAGCTAAGGAAGTGAATTTGTCAGGGGGTAATTTTGAGAAATTGCGGAGGTGGACTATGGAATGGGGCTGCCGGCTACCTCATTCTCATGGAGACCTACAACATTTCAAATGATGACTTTAAGGCTTGAGGTGATTAGGTGAATGCTAAATGGGGGATCACATGGGGATAACTTTAGTAAATTACTCCTCCCCCACCAAACCCCTCACTCCGTCTTCATGGGAAAATCCGAAAATATTTTTCCTTTTGTCAAAAATTACTCTCCTAATTATTATAAGTCCATTTGTCAATAATTATATATATATATATATATATATATATATATATATTAATTTAAAAATAAATATATATTAATTATAACTCCCTTTGCCATTTTATTAATTATATTCTTTATTTTATGATTTTTTTTATTTTTGTTAATAAATATTACAAATTTCGTATTTATTCATTTAATTTTTTTAATTCATTTTTAATTTAATTAATACTACTTATGTAAAAAAAATATAATTTAACCAAATAAAATAAATTTATAAAATAAATTTTTTGATAGTCTATTTGTTTAGTAAATTTAATATATTTATTAAAGGTTATTTGTCTTATGTACTTTCGTAAATCAGTATTCATATTTACTTTTACTTTTTTTTTAAAAAAAAATTACTTTATTAAAAGTAGTGTTGATTCTTATTCTGATTCTGATTTTATATTTTCTTTATTAAAAATTCTTTGTCTTATTTAATTTCGTAAATCAGTATCCATATCTACTTTTACTTTTTTTAAGAAAAAATTACTTTATTAAAAGTAGTGTTGATTCTGATTCTGATTCTGATTTTATATTTTCTTTATTAAAATTTGTTTGTCTTATTTAATTTCGTAAATCAGTATCCATATATACTTTTACTTTAAAAAAAATTTGACTTTATTAAAAGTAGTGTTGATTTTGTTTCTGATTCTCATTTTATATTTTCTTTATTAAAAGTTATTTGTCTTATTTAATTTCGTAAATCAGTATTCATACCTACTTTTACTTTATTAAAAGTTATTTGTTTTATTTGTGTTTACTTCTTATATAAAGAGGTAGTTTGCAAGTTTGAAGGTAAGATCATTTGAGTCTCTCTCATCTCATTTTTTCTTTCTCATTCAGCATATCATTCTCTCTTCTTATAATAGAGTTACCATCTTAGGAAAACATTATGGATAACTATAACTTGGGCTCATTTTCAGATAGTTGGTCAGGTGAGAATAAAGTTCTAAGTGGGGAAATCATCTCCAATAATAGTCGCGATTATACAACTGAATTTATATTCATTATTTAATTTTAAAGTAGAGAAATTATGTATATTTGTTATTTATACATCTTCGTTATCTTTTTTATATAGACCTTTGAAAGTATAGAAGATATGATAAATTGGACGAAAAGAGTTGATCTAGAAAATAATATTGTGGTAGTAATTAAAAATTATGCTAATTTGAAAGGCGACAAGCTGCCAAAGTGCCATCTTATGTGTGAAAGAGGAGGAAAGTACAGATCGCCACGGTATCATGTTGAAGGTCAATCCATAGTAAAAAATATTGGGACAAAAAAATACAAATGCCCATTTGGTCATTATTATAAATTTTGCTAATGAAAAAATACAATATTTTTTTTTTAAATTACAAGGCGGAGTCTGCATATTCGAGACTGAAATTATATTTGGGAAATATCATGTCATCCTTACAAATATCTTTTGAAAAAAATACACAAGATGTTGAGAATTCAGTTTGGAAAAATTCAGAATCATTCGAGAAATCTTTGAACATTCCACACCATACACATTTGCGTGATGAGATTTTTAATCAAATAAGGTGTCAGATTTCGTTAGAGGTGATGGAGTACATTTATGATCAGTTGAAATGTGTTGAGGAAACATCTCACCAACTAGCCGGCATGTACAACTGCTCATTCAAAATAATATATGGATTGACATGCGTGCATGATATTGCATATTACATTTATCTTTCTATCTCAATTTCGATACAAAGTGTTGTCGCACATTGGAGGAGGTTATCTATGCACGTATACGAGTTCAATTATGATGCAACATGGCCTAATAGGATATCAAACGTTGTTGAAATATTAGATGGGATGGATCCATGTATGCGAGAGTATATGATGGACAAGTTTCTCAATATGGCGGATCCATCTCAAAGCACAGTTCGAGTCCCTTCGTACAACACTGAACATAGAGATCAACCTACAGGTAGAGATGAGCAAAACAGACGTCGCATACCTTCTTTTGGATATGCATCCACTTCAGGATCTAGGGTCACTCAACCAACTGTAACGACTTTAGGGAGAGAGGGCCGTGGGAGGCGATCAACCCATGATCAGTCTTAAGTTCCACTGATATGTGATACCTATATTAAGAAATTACCTGTGGCATATCAACGTTATATTTCTCACACTATTGATGTTCAAGATGATGGTCATTGTGGATTCATAGCAATAGCTGTACTAATCGGGTATGGCGAAGAAGGTTGGGGTTAAGTACGATGCGACCTTATTGAAGAGATTCAATAAAATAAGGATTTATATGATTGACTTTATCCATAAAACGGATGGGCAGACAATCTATTACATTTACTGTATTTCTTCCAGTCGCCGGCACCAGAGGTACATTGGATGGACTCAATGAGTTTAGGAATTATTATCGCTCTGAGGCACAATCTTGTATTGCATACACTTGCTGAGAATGTTTGAAGTTGTTTTACTCACTTGCCATTAATGTCCCATGCAGTTCCAGAGCAAGAGCATCAAGAAATAGCTATTGCTCATGTTGACAGACATTTTATGCAAGTTTTCTTACACCCTCATTACCATGTACCACACATCCCAATGTGGTGGTGAGAACATTCATCGTACGAAGCTAAAGAATGTGCCACTCGTTTTATGATTCATAATCAATTATGGTACGAAATATTGGGTATATCACTAAGTGTGCCAGAAGGAGACTTTGGAGGCAACATAGATTATAATTTATGTTTTTTATATTTTTAAGTGTAATTTTTTATGTTGTTATTTATACTATTTTTTAAATATATATATTTTTCTAATATACATGAGAATATTTTTATAATATATAAGTAATGTTAAATAAATTAAAAAAGAATCACAAAAATTAAATGAATAAATAAACACAAAATAAATAACAATAAATATGAAATTTGTAATATTTATTAAACAAATAAAAAAGAAAAAAAAAATATATATATATATATAAAGAGCAAAAAAAAAGTTAAATAAAAAACAAAAAATAATAAAAAAAAAATTAATTAATAAAATAAAATAAGTATATATGTTATTTTTAAATTTATATAATTGGGATATATTTGGTTTATTGGGGAATGAAATTTTAACAAAGTGAGTGGATATTTTTCGGAAATTGAGGGGAGACAAGGGGATGAGAATTGTCAGTAGGGAGAGATCACAGCTATAACTTTATGATATCCAAGAGGAGTCTCAAAGATATTCACCTTCATATTTATCCTCCAAGCTAATTAATTAAGGAAAATATCAAAATGGTCCACATATGAAATCTTTATTTTACCCTAGTTAGAAGCTTAATCTCCAATCAATAAATGTCACGTGAGCAAAATGTCCAAAATGCCCTTAAATTCCCGAGTATATATTTTTAGCTTTGGGCCTAGGGCAACGGGTTTTCCTTCTTCTTTTCTCTTATTCTTCTCCATTTTTGGGATTGGTTCTCTCTTAATTTGATATTTCTAAATTAAACTCTTCATCTCCTTCATATTTGGAGCTCTCATAACCATATACCTCCAAGCTCATTATCCACCATCATTATTCCCAAAAGATCATCATTTTACTCTATACAAAAATTTTCATCTATCCAAAAAAAAAAAAAAACCATTGTTTAACACTTTAGCTCTAAGTTATTACCTCCTCCATGGCAAACACCATTATACCCTCTATTAGATCCTCTAGGTGCCTAGGGTGTCCACATATATACCTTATTCTTCATCTTGAGAATACAGAGAATGACGAACTCTAAAGAAGATATTTTCCATGATGTTTATTTATGGTTTTGTATGGGAAACTCTCGTAATAGCTTATTTCTGACAATGAATGGTTTAGTAAGTTGCTCTCATGGATGTAAGCCAAAAGCCGGATCACGTAAATTACTTATTCTATTTAGATTTATGACTTATTTGTATAATCTGGGAACTTTCGTCTCTAAAGATTACTTTGAGAGTACCCCCAAAAGCATCATATAGGTTGTGGCCTTAATCTCTCCGAACATACTACCAAAGACGCTACTCTGAGTGTTATGTAAGTCCCACAGTAATGTAGTTTTTTCTTGTCTTTTAACTTGATAAATACTCTTATAATAAAAACAAGATCTCTAATGAATTATTTTTTGACGGTCAGTACATTAGAATTTATATATTTTTTTTATCTTTTAACTCTGTTAGGATGTTAATAAGGTGCGGAAATTTGTATAAGAACAATACAATAAATAAGTAACATATGTATGTAATGTAACATAACATGACTGATTTTTATAGAAAGCTTATTACGAAATAAAACTTATCATAATAAAATATGTTGAAAAAGAGTCGAATTGATATCGGACTAGCAAAAGCTCCTCTTTACCTTTTGTTATGTCTTGGTTTGGTGGGCTATCTTCAGTTAAAATTGCCTGCTGCTGAGAAACCCAAGTTATGAGGGCTTAAAATGCTGGCAACATCGGGCCATTTTAATAATTTACAACCATTTTTAAGTGATATTTTATTTTGTTTAAATCTCTTTAGTCTTTAAACATTCATTTTATTCTTTTACCAAAAGTCAGTTTATTTGCGAAATTAAATTAACTTTCTGATGCAATAATCAGGTTTACAAAACAATTGCTATGGCGAGGAAACTATTAAACTGCTTAACAAAAACCTTTCATCCATCATACTCTGGTAGTGAACAAATTAAAAGTTCGTTATTACACATCATCATTCACTTTTTAGAAGACTAACAGCATTGAAAAAAAAAATAGCAATGAATTTTTTTAAAAAAAATTTTCATGCTTTTAGCTGAAAATGTTTAGAATTAGATGGATGTGTGGGTGGACTATGAAACATAATTAGAAATAAAGAAATTATAAGAATGTTGGTGTGTAGCACCGATTTAGAAGAAGATGATTTAGACATTTCTAACATAGATTTCTAAGTATTCCGGTGAGAAAATGATAGCAAATGGCATTATCATATGTCAAGTGGGGTTGAAAAAGACTTAAGTTGACATAAATAGAAAATCATAAAAGACATAAATTTTACTGAGTTTAATAAAATAATAATTTCGTATAGAAGACAATGACATCAAAAAATCCATATAAGTTATATAACCAACATCATTAGGTAAGACTTTGTTTGATTTTGTTCATATTTTAACAATTTATAAATAAGATATTATCAAGGAACCAGTACACTTATATCGAAAGTTCATATAGCCACCAATAAACTAAAGAATTATGAAAATTACTTTGCACCATCTAACTTTTCAAATTTTATCATTCAGCCAATTTTTTGTGAGTTGGCATAGCAAGTCTGATGCTGAAGTAAATTATTTACCTTAAAAGTGGAGAGGTTTTGAATCTAAGAGGATATTTTGACAATAATGGTACACGTATAATTTTTTTTTTTTTTTTTTTTTTTTTTTTTTTTTTTTTTATATAATGGTACACGTACAATTTTGACAATAATGTGGCGGTTTACGTGACCTTCAAGAAAATAGTTGATTGAAAAATATTACATGTCCCAAGTATTTATTTCCATGAAATATTTTCACTGTTCAATAATTTATCTATCTTTACCGTTCGAGTCTGGGGCGGCTCCAATACAAACCTCCAGTACATATTTGAGCCGTTCTGGAAGACGCTCCAGTATTGGAATACCTCCATCCCCTTACCATTAAACCTGCCACTTCAAGTTGTACAAGAAAGTTTATAAACCAATTTTGGAAATTACAATAAGTTCAAAAGTGTTAAATAATTAAGCAACCAAAACTACCAATCTAACCCTTAGTGTAAACAACTTAATTGGCATTAGAAGTATTTGTTCGGTTTACAGAGACAGATTTCTAGATGAGATGAAGATTATAATAAAGGTGTCCGTGTTTCACTTGCAATTTAATGGAGCATTAGAGATTTTTGATGCTCAATATAAGTGTTTTAGAAGTATTCGTCATTGAAACCTTATCAGAATTCCCAACAATTGCACAAATGATAATTTTATGTTGTCTATTTTTGTGTGAAATCAACATGCATCAAACGAATCAAAAACCAGAATACAATCATGAAATCAAATCTACACTAACATGCTAATATTAAACATAAACCCTAAAATTTAGAGAATAAAGAAAAACCTGGAAGATGTTGAAGACACTGAAAACGAAATCCAAGTCGAGATATCACCGTCCTTAAGAACTTATTAGCCTCCGTCTCGGTGCTCTACGGATGCTATATGACTAATGTTCTCTCAGGATTCCTTGGATGCTTCTTGTTGAAGGGACACTCCTTTAACAAGATCTCGAACTAGGACAATGATGGAAACTCTCTTTAAAAGAAAAGGACTCTCTAAGACAAATGTTTGTGACTTCACTTCTAGATTTTTAGAATGAACAAGAAGGCTCATATATATAGGCATAGACGGTGCCTTAAGGGCACCATTTGGTTTGGGGTGTAACCCTCCTAAGGGTTATACCCCTTCCATGTACCATTTGGAGCCTAGAAATGTGTTTTTCTAATTTAGAGGACATGTCCCTACATGTTTGTGCCTTTCCCATAGGGCACTACTCAAGGGATATGGTCGTCCTTCATCCATACTCTATATTAAGAGAATTTACAACAATCCCCCACAATTCTCTAAATATTAATGCAGACACTAGAGAGAGTTTCCGTGAAATAAAACTGTATCGAAATAGGTATCTTTCGAATTAAACATTTCCTAGTGAATGACAATCGGATTTACTTGGCAAACCAGTTACCCGTAGTCTTGAACTGTTCTGCCGTTGATGTAAACCAAGACAATTGCCAACACACAGATTTATTTCGACCATTTCCCGTTCTACGATTATGTTCATTTCGGCCATGAACATTGGTCTTGGATTCATCAAGCACTTTAGGGAAGTCAGCCTGTAAAATCCCATGGAAGCGACCTCACTTCTTACTTGAAATATGTGATCTACTATAAAGAGGTAATTTGTTTTTACCCCCATTAGGACTCTTTTCATAATATAGTGATCATTAAAAGCCTTAGTTTATCCTAGCCTTGACAGACAGCACTCTTTGTCATTATCGGAATGAGAAAGAGTATAAAAATCTACAGTGCTTGTTTTGAATTGCACAAAGTTTCAGTTGTCCCTTTTGAACCTAGATCTTGGGATCTCCGATCAGCTAGGTTGGGTTTCCATAGTGACAATTCTTAATTTATAGGCTTCAAGCTCATTCCCCTCGATGACTTCTCAACTTGCTCTCTAGGTAAACCTTTATTAAGTGGATCCGCTAGGTTTTCCTTTGATTTCACATAATAGATCTATATTATGCCACTTGAGAGCAGTTATCGTATGATATCTGTAGGAGCGAAGCGGGGTTTACTTATATGCTTATAATGTTCGACGACCACGACACTGTTGGGTTCGCAGCCAGTAGAGAGTACAGATTAGCCCGCGGTGGACTAAACCGGAGAATGAAGGAGTCGCCACCTAGTGTGAACTGAGAAAGATTTAAGGCCGCACTCACCCCTCGCAAGGGAAGACCTCCAACTGTTGGGTTTAGAATGGTCTCTTACTTATGCCAATATAATGTACGGGTTCACACAATGGTATAGTCAAGTCTTAATGCAATTCATGCATAAAAGCGTATAAAAAATGTAATAATATACCCAACCAAAATAATAATCATAATAATGTGATTCCAAAACAATATTAAATTAAGAAATATGAGATGCGATAATGAAAATTATAATAAACAATCAAAAGTAAGAAAAACGTCAATAATAAGTGTCAATAACAAACAGTCGTGCGTGATGGGCTATGGAAATAATAATGATCATAACATAAAGGAAATAATTCAAAAGCAAATGATTCATTAAGATAAACGGCAAATAAAAAAGGGGTCAATCACGCATATATGAGTATTTCTCGAGTGGCACGTGAAGTTGTATCCCAAGTACAGACCGCACTTTCGTCCATTCGGATTCGGCTTCGAAATTTACGACTGGGTTTCCATCTGATATACCGCAAGGGATAATAACACACATAATCATCAATGCAATGTAAACAAATATAAAAATAGACGTGAAATAATATAACAATGCATATACATATAATCAAGAACAAACATAAATCAAATAAAAGAGAAATAATAAAATAACAATAAAAGTGAATAAATAGATAAAAAGTAAATAACAAAATGCCAAAGAAGAAATGTGGCCAGAGATTTGGCCATTTTTGATGTAGGACTTCGCATACTCGGCTGGACGTATTTCACGTTCAGCCAGACATGCAGCGCCCGGAACTATGAAAATAAATATGGTAAGGGTGCCATCATGTCTTACCTTTTAAGTTGCTTTCTCAGAAGTGCATTAGGCCGTCGCCGGAAGGATCGAAGCTTGGTTTCAAGGTTTGGTTCGATATTTCTGGTTGCTAATTCGCTATTTCTGGCTGCTGGTTCGCTGTTTATGGTTCGCTGTTTCGCTATTTCTACTCACTGGTTCACGATTTCTGCTCACTGGTTCACCGTTTCTGCTCACTCTTTCTGCTTGTTGTTTCTGCTCACTGGTTCACGCTGCTGGTTGCTGGTTTATTCTCACGCTGTTTTTCACATTGCTTTGTTTTTTCTAGTTTTCTCCCCCTTTCGGTGATTCTTTTTTTTCCTCATTTTTCCGATTTTTTGGTCTTTTTTTTTTCCGTTGTTTTTTTTTTCTTTTTTTGTTGTTTTTTTTTTATGATTCCCCCAAAGAAGAAGAAAAGAGCCCCCCTGTTATTTTTCGGTGATTCTCTCCTTTTTTTCCTGTTATTTTTTCGGTGATCCCCCCAAAGAAGAAGAAGAGAGCTCCCTCTGTTGTTTTTTTAGGTTATTCTCTCCATTTTTTCCTGTTATTTTTTTGGTGATCCCCCCAAAGAAGAAGAAGAGAGCTCCCTCCCTTTGATGATGACTTGGTCCCTTTTATAATGATTTGAAGGGATCTCCAAATAGGGAAACAAATCATGTTTATTTGGGAAATATATTATCAAATTATTTTGGGAATAAAATCTTATAAATTTGGTGATGTGAAGATCTCAAATCTTGTTAAATTGGTAAGGATGGGATCCCAAAAATCTCATTAAATTGGAAAGTGTTGATGCTCTCATGACTAAGGATATTTTATCGTATTTAGCAAGATTATGCGTGGGCTGCATGGTCAGATTGTGTGGGTTGTATGGGCGGGTTGCATGGGCTGCATGGTGGGTCTGAAGCTAAGGTTTGAGGCAGAGGCAGACTGAGCGAATCCGAGGCTGGCTAGTGAGTTCGAATTCGATGAGGTGCTAATTTTAGAGGTTTTCCTTCCTTCCGGCATTCACTTTCTGCAATTTCCGTAACTTTTCAGGTAGTGCCTCCATACGAGGCTCATCATCAGACTTATGTAAAAAATACAATGTCTACAGTCGCCCCGACTTTGATGGGGCTTGTGTAGTGTGTGACAGTGACAACCTTATCAAAGTCATGCATGTATTTTTACTTACCTGATCCATCCTATTCTCGAGGCTATTTGCTCATCCTCTTTCCCGAGGTTGCTCTCCATTCTCGGAGTTCCTCTCCATTCCCGGAGTTCTTCGTCCTCATTCCCGAGGTTACTCTATTCCTCTTCATTCTCAGAGTTCGTCTCCATTCTTGGAGTTGCTCATCCTCATTCCTGAGGTTCCTCTCCATTCTTGGAGTTGCTCTTCCTCATTGCCGAGGTTCCTCTTCATTCTTAGAGTTCTTCTTTATTCTTGGAGTTGCTCGTCCTCATCCTGAGGTTGTTCCTCTCCATTCTTGGAGTTGTTTGTCCTCATTCCCGAGGTTCCTCTTCATTCTTGGAGCTGCTCATCATCATTCTCGAGGTTCCTCTCTATTCTTGAAGTTGCTCGTCCTCATTCTCGAGATTCCTCTATTCCTCTCCATTCTCGGATTTCATCTCCATTCTTGGAGCTCGTCCTCGTTCCTAAGGTTCCTCTCCATTCTTGGAGTTACTCTCCTCGCCGCTTTTTCTCTTTCTTCTTCTTTTTATTTTTACGAAGCCTGCGAACACAAAATAAAAAAAATTATGTGTATGTGACATGTGTGCATGTATGCATGGATGCATTCCCTACTCTGATGGGGTTTCTCTGTCCTATTGGCTTGATGTCATCCTTGGTTAGGAATTCATTGTGCCAGAGGGTTTTCTTCACCCCTTTAGAAATCCTTTTGGCCTTTGGTGCCCTTTTCCTGTAAAAAGTTTTGGTCGCCCCCTTGGCCTGCTTACAGTTTCCTTCTGCCTTTTCTCCTCCGGTGATTGCTCAGTTCTCTTTGGTCCCATGGCTCAAGATCCCGTTGTGTCCATTATTCACGGGATGGTAGACTGGTCATCCCCAGACCTGGCTCAGTTTTCTGCTCTCCGCTACCTATACCGGGTCAAAGTGGATTACGCCTTTTTGAAAGCGGCCTCAACCTTTTGGGATACTGAAAATCATGTCTTCCGATTCCTAGATTTTGAAATATGCCCTATCCCCGAGGAGTTTGCTGCCATTCTCGGGTCGCATTTTTCTCTTACTACCCTTTCGGCGATGTCGCATTTCCAATGTCAATACCCTCGGGAAGCCTTCGAAGCTTTCCTTTGTTGTCCTGAGGATGTGGAAAAGCTACTGCATTGTGCTTCGTCCATTGAGTTACAAGTCCTTTTACGTGTATCTTCCAGGATAGAGGTAGGGTCCCATCCTTGGAGAAGTGTAGTCTTATTATGTATCTTGGCCCAATACCTCTTAGTGGGTTATGATAGTACCAGAGGTGACTATCATTTATATCACATCATCGAGGGAATCTGATGTGGTCATGATCCCTCCCTCGTTATCTTGGCCGAGACGCTTCTTAGTTTAGACAGGATAAAACACCATCATGTAAGTCGATTTATTGGGAGTCCCCTTGTCTTGCAGGTTCATCCTATCTTTTACCTAAGTTGTCCTTTCAGATTTTCAACTTAACGGATTGCTCTATCTTGCCTGAGTCGCCTTTTTCAGGTTTTCAACTCAGCGAGCTAAAAAAATTCTTTTTTTTTAAGATATGGTTGCAAGAGAAGTTAAAACTTATTGTTCCTCATCCGGCTCCTGTCTTTATTTCTTATGACCTTTGTCACTACCTTGCTCGGCTCTAATGAAGAAAGACCTTCCTTATGCGGAATGGCACGAGTGGCTGCTGCGCCTTACTACTGTAAACATCAATTGGATGTGTCCTTGGTGGCGTCTTAGTCATGTCACCGTGGATTTCCTCGGACACTGCGTACCCATTCCCGGTCTATACTCCAGCTCGTTCTATTTTCCCACCAGGGTTCCTTGACAATATGGGTGTCTCCATCACTTTGTCCCTGGACAGCGCATTTTCCCAAGTGGGCCACTGTCTCGCCGCCTCTTGGACCATTTCCAGACCAAATGGTCTCAGCCCAGAACGTGCCCCATTACTGCCCTGGGGCCTCCCATCGCTCATTCTCCTAGATCTTCTGACCTCGGTCCAGCATCTAAGAAACAAAAGACATGATTTGTAATTACTTGACTCTAATCTTTCCCGGTTAGTTGAGATTTATATAATCTATGAACATCTTGAACATTTGTTTCAATAAAGGCGTTTGCATTACTTCTTAGTACATATGTAGGAAATAATGAAATGGATTGCGAGGATACCTCTGTCGCTAACTGTTCCTCACAGATTTTACAATTAATCATTTTTCTTGCTCACTCATGCTCTATATTTTGCTTGGGCCGTTCTTTGTGGATTTTCAACCCAACGATCCTTTCCTTTTTTTTTTATGCAAAGTATTGTTTCAGCCTGTCCAGGTTGATGGGCTCAGTGAACTCGTTCCCTTCCAAATCTGACAGTCTCACTGCCTCATTCCCCATCACCTTTTTTACTAGGTAGGGCCCTTCCCAATTGGTTTTGAACTTTCCCATTGGGTCCATTATCAGTGGCTTCGACTGCTTCATCACTAGATCACCTTCTCTGATCTTGGTGGGATGCACATTTTTGTTGAATGCTCAGGCCAATCGTTTCTGATATAGCTGCATGTGGTACACGGCCTTTATCATTTTCTCATCCAGTAATGCTAGCTGTTCGAACCTCTGCGAGGCTCATTCCTGCTCAGACAATCCTGCCTCTGCTAGTACCCACATTAAATGTATCTCTATTTCCATTAGTAACACTGCCTCCATCTCGTAAACCAAAGTATAGGGTGTGGCTTCCGTTGTTGTTCTCATCGAAGTTCTATACCCCCACAGGGCATATGGCAGTTTGTCAGCCCAATCTATATAACTTTCTGTCATCTTAGCTAATATTTTCTTCATGGTTTTATTGGCCGCCTCCACCGCCCCATTAGCTTGTAGCCTGTAAGGTGATGATTTATGATGCCCTATCCCGTATTTCTGCAACATCGCCTTTATTTCTCCCTGAAATTGGACTCCATTGTCCGTCACTATGTGATGTGGCATTTTGTATCGACATACTATATTACAGGCTATGAACTTGGCCATCTGTTTTACCGTAACATTACAGAATGACTCGGCCTCTACCTATTTCGAAAAATAGTCTATCGCCACTACTATGAAGCAGTGTCCATTTGATGCATGTGGCCTGATTTATCCAATCATGTCAATACCCCACGCTAAGAAAGGCCATGGTTCTGACAGTCAATGCAATTTCGTAGGTGGCAGATGGTTCAAGTTGCCTTGTGTCTGGAAATCGTGACAATGCTTCACCAGCTTTGCACAGTCTGCTTCCATGATCGACCAGTAAAATCCCTATCTCACTATCTTGCGAGACAAATTCAATCCATTCATGTACGTTCCACATACTACAGCGTGCACCTCTTCCATAAGCTTCTGAGCCTCTTATTTTCTTAAACATCTCAGCTGGACGCCATTGGCTTGTTTTTTGTACAGCTCTCCCTTCAAACTCACATACTGGGAAGCCAATTTCTGAATGGATATTCTGTCTTTCTTGCTGGCTCCTTTTGTGAATTCTCCACATTCTAGATACTACAGAATGTCATAGTACCACGGCTTCCCATTGTCGACTTCTACTTCCAAGATTCTCTATATCTCATAACTGGGTTTTCTAGCTGTTGTCAGCACAAGGGGTCTCATTATCAGTTTTTTCAAGTTTTCCCAAGTTGCAGCTAGGGTGGCTAATGCATCTGCCATTTGGTTCTCTTCTCGTGGCAAATGCTGGAATTTACAGTCGGGGATAACCTGTGCCAACTTCCTGAGATGGAGTAGGTAGGGTCTCAACCGGTCTTACTTTAATTCTCATTCCCCTCGCATCTGTCGAACTACCAACATCGAGTCTCCATAAACTTCTACGTCCCTAACTCTTAGGGCTATTAGTGCTTTCAGTCCAAAGACACATGCTTCATATTCGGCCATGTTGTTGGTTACTCCGAACGTCAACCTTTTGGCCATAGGTAGGGTTTCTCATTCGGGGGTTACAATCACAATTTCTATTCCAGCTCTTTTGTAATTCACCGCCCCATCGAAATACATTTTCCACCCCTGGACCGTTATGGCTTGAACCCTATCGTCTGGGAATTTGAACTTATACTGATCTCATTCTATGGGTTGTAATGCCAGGAATTCTGATACGGTTTTCCTTTTTATTACCTTAGAGGTGAAGTATTCTTTATCAAACTCTGTCAGCAACACCAACCATCTTCCCAACTTCCCTACCAGTGAGGGTACTGACTGTAAATACGTTAGGGGATTATCCTTTGCTACCACTTGTATCTTATAGGATTGGAAGTAATGACGTAACTTTCGAGAAGCCCATATCACCGCCAAACATATCTTTTCCACCTCTTGATAGCGGGCTTCATACAGAAGCATCATCTTACTGAGGTAGTAGACTGCATGTTCCACCCCCGTCTCATATGCCTGTACCATCATCACCCTCAGTGCTTCGAGTTATATGGCCAAATATAACACCAAGGGTTTGCCCAGCCTTGGGGGTTTCAAGACGGGCGGTTTAACCAAGTATTCTTTGATTTTGTCAAAAGCTTCTTGACATTGCTTATTCCACTCCACAGGTCAGTCATTCCTCAATAGCTTGAAGATGGGCTCACATATTTTTTGTTAGCTTGGCAATGAATCGACTGATATATTGGATTTTCCCGAGAAAAGCTCTAACTTTCTTTTCTATCTTCGTTGCGGGCATTTTGGTAATTGCCTTGATCTTTTCAAGGTCCACTTGTTGGACAATTATGACCCATAACATCACTATTTGTAAAGAACATTGTATTTTTATACAAATTATCTATGTGACAAAAGGAAATTGCTATTTTATCATTATTCGAATTAGATTATTTGGATATATATTAATAATAAAAGTCCATATGGTTAAATCAGATTAATAAGATATGATACAATATTAATCCACGAACGGTTTAATCATTAAATATCTTTAGTCGAAGTATTATTGAGACTGGACATTGATAATATGGAATAGACTAGTATTACACTTGTGCGCGTTATGGAAGCTTAACGGCATAGTGCTCATATATTTAGGTATTGGATACTTATACAAATATAATAAAAGGTTTTGTTAGCCGTTGGACCGGGAACAGTTCACTCTGGATAGACCCACTCGGAATCTCATTGGTAGTATAAATATGTGTCTATGGGAATCCGAATCAGGGTATGTGTATGTGATCTTTAACCTGAGACTTACGATGCTATTACTTGCGACAATCAGTTTACTTTGGTATTGGTTGTCTGGAGCTTTAACAGGTTCTGTGTACGCCTGTATTGGGTTTACTAAGAATCGTAGTGTATTGGATGTGATGTCAAGATGAGAGTATCACTTCAGTCATATGGAGATGATGGTCACACATGATACAAAACTAGTACTCTTAAAGCTGCAGTTATCGGGATAGTATGACTAGGTCATGACTTCCCGATTACAGAGATTAGTTACTCAGGATCCGATATATACTTCGTATGGGGCAGACACAGAGCCAGCCCTAGGCCTAGCATGTGACATCCGATACTGGATAGTATTACGTATTACATAATATTAGTATTACTACGTCTGATACAAATGATATTCCTAGGTGAATATTTCTGGAGAATTGGGTAGGCACGGTGCTTTGCTAGAAGCCAATCATGTCTTGTAAATCGGTGAGAGCATGGTACGGGGTGCGCTTGTGTTCAAATAGTCCGATAACCGTATTTACTGCCAACATATCCAGGAATCTCTTGGGTCGCTTCCCAAAGATTCACCAATGATATTTGACTTAGATAGAATTATTCTGAGATTAATTATGAGAGAGAAAATTAATATGGGATTAATTGCGGCAAGAATTAATCTGGGATTAACTTCGTATAGAAGAGAAAACGCGATTAATTTAGAATTAATCGACAAAATAAATTTAATAGTTAAATTGGATTTTTCTATTTAATTTATTTATTTGTGGCTAAAATAATATATCAGATATATTAATTGAAATTGGATTTCAATACGAAATTAAAATTAGATTTTAATTCGGGCGAACGAATTAATTTAGAATTAATTCGAAAGCGACTATCGTAATAATTTTGCGAGGCATAATTATTTAATTAAATTGGATTTAATTATGGCGCGACGGTAAATTCGTTTAATTGAAATTAAATGAACCTGATAAAATTACACGTGACTTTGCGTGTGTCTTTTTATGTTTTGGGAACACAAAATATCTTTGACTTTGGTGGGCCCAAGTCAAGTTGTGTGTTGAGTAAGCCAAATCAAATTTTGAATATAAAATGTGGTGGGACCACATGACTTACATCGAATGTCTATTGTTGATGTAAGTAGTTGGCTTTAATTTAATGCATCATTTTAACACACACCTACCAAGTTTTGGAAACAACTCACTCTCCTCTTTTCTTCATCCTCTTGACCGATTCTTCTCTCCCTTGATTGTGAAATTTTACTTCAAAATTTGAACAAAGCTAGCACTTGGAGGAGTCAAATAAGGTGGTAAGGAAACTCACCCAAGGCATAAACAACAAGCTTGAAGCTTCATCCAAAGAATAAATTTCGAAATTTCTCCAAATTACAATGTAAGTGATTCCGCCACTTTTATTGTAATTTTCACACAAATAATCATGTTTAGGATCTTGTGGCATGTCTTAGAGACTAACAATGGTATCTAGAGCCTTGCTAAATATGATTTTGAAACTAGGGTTCATAAACTTTAATTAGGAATTTTTGCTTGGAGCATGAAAATTCAAAATTGAGTTGTTGGTTGATGTTAGATGATGATAACTTGGAGTTGTGCATTGTTGGATTGTTGAAAAATCGATTGGATCAAATTTCCCTAATTTCCCTATCATGGCCGAATATTACCCTAGTGTAACTCATGGTGATTTTTAAATTTTGACATTTGGATGTGTTAATGGCATGATATATATGTTAAATGTTGATTTAATTGGATTGGAATCAAATTGGATGTTAATTTCTTGTCATTTCCGTGAGCTAGCATGCTTGTTGGAGACTTGATTTTGCTTCAATTTTTGTTGGACATGAATTGGAATGATAAGCATGATTAATTAGATTAATTAATATTTTGGAAATGTTAGATTAATTAATTAATTAGTTATGTTAATTACACTTAAATTGGATTAATGTAATATTTGGAATATTGTATTAATGTAAATTAGTCCCTAAAATACTGAATGGGCTAATTTGGTTATATTTGGATTAATGGGCTTAGTTGGGCCAAGTTTGGTTGTGGACAATTGGGGTTGATCCAATTGGGCCTAAACTATTTCCATAAAAGTCCAAAATATGACTTTTGTACCTTTTATAATGTAATTGGGCCTAATGGGCCAAAATTAATTTATGGCATAGAGTGATTCCTAAATGGGTCAAGGCATTATGGGTTTAATCCATAATTGCCAAAATTCAATGCCTAAAGAATTAATTAAAGCCCATTGGACCTAATAGAATTGGCATCGGATGTTAAATGGGCTTTGAGACCATTTGGATTGGATTTGAAATCTAAGTCTAAAAAAGCATTATTATAATAGAATAAATGTAATTGTTTAATTTGGAATTAAACTTGAATTAATATTGAATACAATTTAAATTGGATTTAATATTATAGTTCGATATAATTCAAGAATACTTACTTTGAGTATTTATTCTTAAACGAGTTGGACTCACGCAAATCAAATCGTTGTATGAACATTGGATGGTCATTAATTGGAGAATTAATTAATTGGATTACATTGATTGACAACATGCTATGTGTGAATGCTTGGATGTATTTGTTTGAATAATGTATATCAGATGGATATTAGATGGGTGGGGGTAATTTTGGAAATTATTGTAAATATTGTATTTATTTGTAATTGGACCTGCGTGTCCAACCTGTCACCTCTTATTCTCATTGTATTTCTCTTCTCACCAATTCCCCTCAATGTAAATGAGATTTCTTATAGTGTTATGTAATTGGGTATATAGAAGAATGTAAAGTGCTAAAGAGAGAGATTTGTTTTAGGAACAAAATATATATGAATATACATCCGCATATCATTATTATATTTATCGCGACTTATTGTGCTTTTAGAATGCATGTTTAAGGGTGTATGGTGAGACCTAATCAAAGATAATAAGTTGGTTGCTAATTTACGAAAACGCCCTCGCATTTAATATTAAGTGTTTCCTTCCATTGAGTGGTTCTCTCCCAAGATCCAAGATTGACTTTGATTTGTTGGCCAAAGTCAAGATCATTGTCTATCGCGGATGTGTTTGAACCATGAAAGCTTTGTTAATATCGCATGTCTTGGGCAGTTGTGACTTGTTGGCCAAAGTCAATGTCACTATTTTTCATCGACGTGGATTACGAAGCTTTCCCACTGACAATGGGTCGCCCTTAACTGGAATCATTAAGCTTGTTGAGCCAAAGCCAAAGCTTAGTTGATTAAGAGGAAACAGGTTAGGAAATATATTAGATATATGTTTCGGACTTGGATGTCCACCTACCGGATCTAGGAATTGGATGGGATCCAATTGATCTTAGAGATTTACCTAGTTAAATTTTATACAGCTTGTTGGCCAAAGTCAAGGTTATGTATTATTTAATGGGATCCTAGCCCACTAGGAAAATAGGTTTCCCGAGTACTCAAATGAGGGTTAGAGGCTCGCCGAAAATTAGTGGGAGGCTAGTATTAAAGTTGCAATTTCGTTTAATACTCGCTAATATGCGCACTCTATTATTATTATTTCTCGTTATTATATATATTAGTTGGACTAATATTATTCATTTATTGTTTTCTTTGAACAGTTAGACTGTACTCAACACTACTTCATTTGTAGTTGGTTATATAGTTGGACTATAGTAACCATTGCATTTGAGTGTAATTGAAACATTTGATTGAATAGTTGGACTATAGCAATCAAAATGGCTGGAAAGATAAGCGTTAGGGAGATAATCATGGGTGAGAATGTCTTTAACGGTGTAAATTTTCCAGACTGGGAAATGAACCTCAGGATAGTCCTGGGAGCTGAGAAGTTACTCTTTGTAATAGAGAGACCTCTCGGGCTTGAGCCCGGACTTGAGCGGCCAGTAGAGTATGAGCTTTGGAAGACTCACCGTGATGATAACTTTAATGCTCAATCTGTTATGTTTGGTGCAATGACTCCTCAGTTTTGTCGTCAGAATAAGGGATTGGATCCTTATGCCATGATGTTGAAGTTGAAGGATCTTTATAGATCTAATAGTAGATCTCAGAAGTATAAGTTGCAGAAGAAGCGATTTTACTCTCGTATGTCAGAGGGTACATCTGTCGAACACTACGTGTCGCAAATGATTACTGACATCGAACAGATGGGTCAGCTGGGTATTACCTTCGAGGTCGAGACTTCCATAGATTTGATTTTACAGTCTCTGCCCGACTGTTGGGGCGAGTTCATCATGAACTATAATATGATGAACCAAGAGAAAACTCTTGGAGAGTTAATGGCTATGCTGAAAGAGGTAGAGCCAGAGCTTCTGAAAGGCAAGAAGCGCGAGGCGCATCTTACTTTGACATCCAAGAACGCCAAGGCTTGGCCGAAGACTTCTGGGGGTGAGACGAAGAAGAAGAAGAAGGGCAAGGCTCAATCATCACAGTTTTATGGGAAGACAAAGGACAAATCCCAAGACGTCTGCCTACACTGTGGCAAAAGGGGTCACTGGAAGCATGACTGCCGCAAGTTCAAGGCGGACTTGAAGGAAGCGAATGTGGGAAAGACTCCGGCTTCAGGTATGTTTGTTATTGAAATAAACATGTCTACTACTAGTTTTAAAAATTAGATTTTTGATACTGGATGTAGTATTCACATATTTACTGATGTACAAGATCTGCAGATTAGCAGGAGACAGGCTTCAGGGGAGATCGACATACGAGTCGGAAATGGGATGAGAGTCGTTGTTTTGGCCGTTGGCACCTATGTTTTGAATCTGCCCTCAGGGCATGTACTTACATTAGGCGACTGTTATTTTGTACCAAGTTTGACTAGGAATATTATGTCTGTATCTAGTTTAACCCGATGCGGGTATAACTTTGTATTCAGAAACACTGGGTGTTTTGTTTATAAAGATGATATTTTGATATGTACAACAAATGTGAATAATGGTCTTTATATTTTGAATATAAACGAATCTCATACATATAACATGACAAACAAAAAGCTCAAATTGAGTAAAACGGATGAGAATTATTTGTGGCATTGTCGTCTGGGACACATTAATAAAACTCTTATATCCACACTTTCTAAGAATAGATACTTGGACAGATTTGATCCTAATTCATATGATGTTTGTGAATCTTGTTTGTTAGGCAAAATGCCTAAAATACATTTTAGTGGTAAAGATGTACGTGCCACCGAGCTGTTAGCCCTCGTTCATAGTGACGTATGCGGGCCCATGTCTAGCCAGGCTAGAGGTGGATGTGAATACTTCGTAACCTTTACGGATGATGCATCGCGTTATGGTTATGTGTATCTTATGAAACACAAGTCGGAAACTTTTGAGAAATTCAAAGAGTTTCGACACGAAGTAGAAAAACAGACGGCAAAAGTATTAAAACATTGCGGTCGGACCGTGGTAGAAAATACTTAAGCAATGTGTTTCAAGATTACTTGAAAGAATATGGTATTCTTTCACAGTGGACTCCTCCCGGAACACCTCAATTGAACGGTATGTCCAAACGGAGAAACCAAACTTTGTTGGACATGGTAAGGTTTATGATGAGTCACACAGAGCTACCGATTTCCTTCTGGGATAGCATTAAACAGTGCAATACTTATTTTGAATAAGATTTTGTCAAAGTTTGTTAAACAGACTCCATATGAGATATGGACAGGAAAGAAACCGAGTTTCTTATTCCTGAAGATTTAAGGATGCTGGGCATATTTTAAACATTTGGATAGTACCAAACTATAACCCAAATCGGATAAATGCCTATTTGTAGGTTATCCTAAGGAAACTAAAGGATATTATTTCTACAACCCACAAGAGAACAAAATATTTGTTGCTCTTCATGCGGGAGGAAAGTAGAACTCAATGAAAATCGGAGTGATACAGTTCCTGGCACCGATCCCCTCATGGAACACCAACATTCCATCAGGGATGAGACTGTTCCACAATCTTCTAATACACAAGAACCGCGTAAGTCAGTGAGAGTAAAAAAACAACCTGAGAGGTATGAGTTTCTGATCTCACCTCATGTAGACATTAATCTTATTGAGGAAGATGAACTCGCTATTAGTGTTTCTAGAACATGCCAATAATCACTAATCATGATTCGGTGTGTAAATATTCAAAGAAGTTGCGGAAGACTTACATTGAACGGATTTGATGGATGTATGAAGTTCAAAAGCTTTTAATCCTTTGTTGAAGCTCCAAGCTTTGATTTGAGTTCCAACTCAAGGGTAAATATCCCTATCACCATTATCTTGACTCCTTATGTACTAGCAATGAAGATTTTTGAAGTAAAAAAATCAAGAACAAAGAGCCCTAGGCTCACGACATTTGAGAGAAATGGAGGTTTTGTGTGTTTTTTTTTTAATTTTTTTATTTCAAAATCTAATACCAAAGTCAACATCCAAGAGTTTGTATATGGTTTTAATTTCAAAATAAAATAATAAAGAGTGTTGAATTTGGATGGAGTATTTTACAAGTTAAACCAAGTCTTCACTTAACCAAATAACAACTTCCATCACCAGTCAAACTTGTGATGTAAGTCAAGTGTGTCCCACCACTTTTAAATTCCGAATTTAAGTCGGCTAATCCAACACGCAACTTTGCTCGGGCCTGAGTTCGTTTAATTCCGAAATAAAAAAATTTACCGTTACGACATAATTAAATCCAATTTAATTAAATAATTACGTATAGCAAAATTATTATTAAAGTCGCTTACAAATTAATTCTAAATTAATTCATTTGCCCGAATTAAAATCCAATTTTAATTCCGCTTTGAAATCTAATTTCTATTAATATATCGAATATATTATTTAATCGATTAATTCCAAATTAATCGTTCTCTCTCTTCTATTTGAATTTTATCCCAGATAAATTCTTGCCGTAATTAATCTCGATTAATTTTCTCTCTCTTATAATTAATCCTAGATTAATTCTGTTCGAGTCAAATGTCATCGGTGAATCTTTGGGAAGCGACCCATGAGATTCCTGGATATGTTGGCAGTAAATCCGGTCGTCGGACTATCCGAACACGCGCATACCCCATACCACGTTCTTACCGATTTACAAGACATGGTTGGCTTCTAGCAAAGGATCGTGCCTACCAAATTCTCCAGAAATATTCTTTTGAGGAATACATAATCTTTATCAATCGTAGTTTACTAAGTATTGCGTATTACGATCCAGTATCGGATGTCACATGCTAGGCCTATGGCTGGAATTGTGTCTGCCCCGTACGAAGCATATATCGGATCACTGGCAACTAGTCCCTATAATCGGATAATCATGACCTAGTCATATTATCCCGATGACTGCAGTACTTAAGAGTACTAGTTCCGTATCCTACGTGATCATCATCTCCATATGACTGAAGTGATACTTCCATCTTGACATCACACCCAATACACTACGATTCTCAGTAAACCTAGATGAGGCGTACACAGAACCTGTTAAAGCCCTGGACAACCAAAACCAAAGCGTACTGATTGTCGCAAGTATTAGCGATGCAAGTCTCAGGTTAAGACCAAATACACCTACCATGATTCAAATTCCCATAGACACATAGTTATACTACCAATGGGATTCCGATGGGTCTATCCAAAGCAAAACTGTTCCCGTGCCATCAGAAAACAGAACCTTCTATCACACTTGCATAAATATCCAATACTTAAATATATGAGAACTATGTCGTTAAGCTTCCATAACGCGCACAAGTGCAATACTAGCCTATTCCTCATTATCAATGTCCAGTCTCCATAATACTACGACTATGGATATTTAATGATTAAACCTTTCGTGGATTAATATTTTTTCATATCTTATTAATCTGGTACTAATCATAAGGACTTTTATCATTTATATATCCGAGTAATCTAATTACAAATGATAAAAGAGCAATTTCCTTTGTCACATAGTTAATTTTGTACAAGAACACCATGTCCTTTACAAAATAGTGATGCTATGGGTCATAATTGTCCAACAATCTCCCACTTGGCTTATAGCCAATCACTCAAGTGTCTAACACCTGAACTACGTATGGGTCGCTCATGTTTATGCTGAGATATCACTTTCGTTAGCGGATATGCAAGGTTATCATCTGAAACGATCTTTTGATCTTAACATCGCCACGATGTATTATCTCACCGATCTGATGAAATCGTCGAAGTACATACTTGGATCATTGATGAGACCGTAATTCTTTAGCTTTTGTTGTAGCCTATCTCAGCTGCTAACAGAACTACTCCTAATCTAATTAGGAATTTTATAGATCCAAAATAATTCTTATGCTGCCTCAGCTGCAGCAATATAATCCGCTTTTGTTGAATCGACAACAGTATCTTGCTTGGAAGATTTCCATCTCACTGTTCCGTTGTTCAAACAAAATATGTAACATGATTGCGACTCAAAGTCATCTTCATCGGTTCAGAAACTTGCAATGGTGAACCGAATTACCTCAAGTTCTCTTTCTCCATAAATTAAGAAATCATCATTAGTTCGTCTAAGATACTCAAGGATGTTCTTTACATCAGTCCAGTGACCATCACTTGGATCGGCCTGATTATGACTCCATATGCTCAAAGCATATGAGACACCAGGTCGTGTACATGTTTTTCAATGTACGAGTTCTCGGAGAGTGCCAACAACTTTTAGATCTATCCCAGTAGATCCTTATTCCTAGAATAAAGGTTGCATCTCCCAAGTATTCCATTGAGAATTTTAATGAAAGTCAAGCTTTCACCGATTGTTAACATGGGAATGTTATTTCCAAGAAATAATACATCATCAATGTATAAGACATCCAATGTCAATGCGCTCCCACTAACCTTCTTATATACACAAGAATCACCTTCGTTTTGAATGAAACCATATTGTAATATGATCTCATCAAAACATTGGTTCCAAGAACACAATGCTTGCTTCAATCAATAAATGGATCGAATTAACTTGCAAACCTTGTTTGCATGTTTTGGTATGACAAAACCGTCAGGCTGCTGTATAAAAAATCCTCTAAAAGGGTTCCTTTAAGGAAAGCGGTTTTGACGACCATTGCCATATTTCATTATGAAATATGCAGCAATAGCAAGCATTATCCGAATGGATTTAATCATGGCAACATGTAAAAGGTTTCTTCATAATCGACACTATGTTGATGACGATACCCTTTCGCTATAAGCCTAACTTTGTACGTTTGTATGTTGCCATCCATGTTTGTCTTCACCATGAAGACTCATATGTTACCAATAGGCACAATGCCTTCTGGTATATCAACCAGTGTCCAAACATGGTTGGTATACATGGAATCCATTTCGGACTTCATGGCACCTTGCCATATAGCGAATTCGATACCTTGTATCGGTACCTCATACGTAGCCGGCTCATTATCCTCAATAATATTAATATCTTTATGAGGTGAGATCAGAAACCCATACCTCTAAGGTTGTTTTCTGACTCTCTCCAACCTACGCGGTTCTTGTGTATGTAGAAGATTGTGGAACAGTCTCATCCCTGATGAACTGTTCTTGTTCCGTTAGGGATCGGTACCAGGAACAGTATTACTTTAATTTTCATCGAGTTTTACTTTCCTCCCACTTACCACTGCATTTAGGAATTCCTCTTAGGAAAACCGCATGGAGAGAAAAAAAATAACTTGTTCTCTTGTGGGTTGTGGAAATTGGTTTCCCTAGGATAACCAATTACAAATAGGCACTTATCTGATTTGGGTTTTAGTTTGGTACCATCCAAACGTTCAATTATATGCCCCCAAATCATTAGGAATGAGAAACCCAATTTCTTTCATGTCCATATTTCATATGGAGTCTGTCCAACAGACTTTGACGGAACTTTATTCAAAATAAGTATTACATTGTTCAATACGTATCACATGAAGGAAATTGGTAGCTCAGTGCGACTCATTATTAACCTAACCATGTCCAACAAAGTCTGGTTTCTTCGTTCGGACACACCACTCAGTTGAGGTGTTCCAGGTGGAGTCCACTATGAAAGAATACCATAATCTTTCAAGTAATCGAGAAACTCATTGCTCAAGTATTTCCCACTATGGTCCAACCTTGACGTTTTAATACTTTTGCCAGTCTGTTTTTCTACTTCGTGTCAAAACTCTTTGAATTTATCAAAAGTTTCCGATTTGTGTTTCTTAAGAAACACATAACCATAACGCGATGCAACATCTGTAAAGATTATGAAGTATTTTTTATAACCACCTCTAACTTAGCTAGACATGGGCCCACATACGTCACCATGAACGAGGGGTAAACAACTCGGTGACATGTACACCTTTACCGTTAAAAGGCTTTTTAGGAACTTTGCCTAATGAACACGATTCACAGACATCATTTGAATTAGGATCAAATATGTCCTAGTATCCACTCTTCGAAAGTGTGGATATACGAGTCTTGTTAATACGTCCTAGACGACAATGCCACAAATAAGTCTCATCTGATTTACTCAGTTTGAGCTTTTGTTTGTCATGTTATATATTTGAGATTCATTTATATTTGAAATATACATACTGTTATTCACATCTAATGTGTATATCTCAATATCATCTTTATAAACAAAACACCCAGTGTTCTGGAACATAAAAGTATGCCCGCAATGGGTTAAACTAGATATAGAGATAATGTTTCTAGTCAAACCAGGTACATTATAACAATTTCCTAATTTAAGTACATGCCCAAATGGCAGTTCCAAAACTTAGGTTCCACCAGCCAAAATAACGACTCTCGTCCCGTTTCTGACTTGCAGGTTAATCTCAACTGAAGCCAGTCTCCTGCTAATCAGCAGATCCCGCACATCAGTACATATGTATGTACCACATCTAATATCAAAATCCAATTTTAAAACTAGTAGTGGACATATTTATAACAAACACATCTGAATTCGGAGCCTTACCCGCCTTCACTTCCTTCATGTCTGCCTTGTCCAAACAGCTGTCACTCTTCCAGTGACCCCGTTTGCCACAGTTTAGGCAGACTTCTTGGGATATGTCTTTTGTCTTCCCAAAAGACTGTGACGATTTTGCTTTTGCCCTTTTTCTTCACACCCCCAGAAGCCTTCGGCCAAGCCTTGGCCTTCTGAGATGCCGAAGTAAGATGCATCTTGCGTTTCTTGCCTTTTTAGAAGCTCTGGCTCTGCCTTCTTGAGCATAGCCATTAACTCTCCAAGAGTTTTCTCTTGGTTCATTATGAACTTGCCCCAACATTCGGGCAGAGACTGTAAGATCAAATCTATGGAAGTCTCGGCCTCATAGGTAATGCCCAGCTAACCTTAGTTGTTTGATGTCAGTAATCATCTGCGACACCTAGTGCTCGACAGATGTACCCTCTGACATGCGTGAGCAAAAGAGCTTCTTTTGCAATTCATACTTCTAAGATCTAAGATTAGATCTGTGAAGATCCTTCAATTTCAACATCATACTATAAGGATCCAATCCTTTGTTCTGATGACGAAATTAAGGTGTCATTGTAGCAAGCATAATGGATTGAGCACTAAAGTTATCATCACGATGAGTCTTCTAAAGCTCATGTTCTACTACTTGTTCAACTTCGGGCTCATGCCCGAGAGCTTTCTCTATGACATAGGGTAACTTCTCAGCTTCTAGTACTATCCTGAGGTTCATTTCCTAATCTGGAAAATTTACGCCATTAAAGACATGTTCACTCAGGATTATGTCACTTAACACTAGTCTTTCCAGCCATCTCGATTGCAATAGTCTAACTATCCAATCAATGATTTTGGGTACACTCAAAATGAAATGGTTACTATAGTCCAACTATATAACCAACTACACGTGGAGTATTTTCATGTACAGTCTAACTGTTTAAAGAAAGCAATATTAAATATTAGTCCAACTAATAGATTTATAACAACGATAAATTAAAATAAAGGAGCGCGTATTGGCAAGTATTTAAATGAAATTGGAAATTTAATACTTGCCTCCCACTATTTTTTGACGAGCCTCTAACCCTATATGGAGTACTCGGGAAACCTTGTTTCCTAGTAGGCTAGGATCCCGTTAAATAACACACAACCTTCACTTTGGCCAACAAGTTGTATGAAACTTAACTAGGTAGATCTTTAAGATCAATTGGATCTCATCCAATTCCTAGATCCAGTAGGTGGACCTCTAAGTCCGAAACATATATCCAATATATGTAAATATATCCAATATATTTCCTAACCTATTTCCTATGAATCAACTAAGCCTTGGCTTTGGCTCAACAAGCTTAATGATTCCAGTTAAACAGGAACCATTGACAGTGGGATAGCTTCGTAATCCACGTCGATGAACTAGAATTGACATTGATTTTGGCCAACAAGTTACAACCGCCCAAGACATGTGATATAGAACAAAGCTTTCGTGGTTCAAACACATCCGCGATGGACATTGATCTTGACTTTGGCCAACAAACCAATGCCAATCTTGGATCTTGAGAGAGAACCACTTAATGGAAGGAAAAACGCTTAATATTTGATGAGGGTTTTTGCGTAAATTGGCAACCAATTTATTATCTTTGATTAGGTTTCATCATACACCCTTAAGCATGCATTCTAAAAGCATAATAAGGCGCGAAATAAATAATAATGATATGTGGATGGATATTTAACAAATTGTTCCTAGAACAAATCTCGCCATTTCCTCTCTTCCGCTAGCACTTTTCTTACTTCTACCCAATTACATAATACATTAAAGAAACCTCATTTATATTGAGGGGAATTGGTAAGAAGAGAAATACAATGAGAATAGAGATAATAGGTTGGACAAGCATGTCCAATTTAATAAATTCTAAATTTATTACAACAATTTCTAAAATTGCCCTCACCCTTCTAATATCCATCTGATAAACATTATTCATACAATACATCCAAGTATTCACACATAGCATGTTATTCAATCAATCTAATCTAATTAATTAATCTTTGAATTAATGACCATCAAATGTTCAAACAACGATTTGATTTGCGTGAGTCCAACTCGTTTAAGAATAAATACTCAAAGTACGTATTCTTGAATTATATCGAACTACAATTTTAAATCCAATTTGATTTGTATCCAATACTAATTCGTATTTAATTCCAAATTAAATAATTACATTTATTTAAGTGCTTTTTAGACTTAGATTCTAAATCTAATCTTAATGGGTCTCAAAGGCCCAATTAACATCAAATGTCAATTTAATTAAAGTCCAATGGGCTTTAAATTAATTCTTAAGGCATGGGCTTTGGCCAATATGGATCAAACCCAAATGTCAAGGCCCAATTAAGGAATCACCATTTTCGCCAAAAATCAATTTAGGCCCATTAGGTCCAATTAAATTGTTAAAGGGCCAATTAATATATTTGGACTTTATGGAATGGTTTTAGGCCCAATTTGGATCCAATCCAATTGTCCTAAACCAAACTTGGCCCAACCAAGCTCATTAAGCCCAAATACAACAAAATTAGCCCAATCCAATTTTAATGACTAATTTATTATTAACATAATATTCTTAATATCACATTAATTTAATTAAAGTGTAATTTTCATAATTAATAAGTTAAACAATTTTTTCCAAAATATCAATTAAACTAATTAATCATGTTTTAATTATCCAATTTATGTCCAACACAAATTGAAACAAAACAACTCATTCCATGCCTATGGTTCACGACATTTGGGCATAATAACAATCAATTTTTGATTTCAATCCTATTAAACCAACCAATCAATATACATATCATGCCATAAACTTATCCAATATTCTAATTAACAAACAAATCACCAAGAACTCTCCTAGGGTAGTATTCGGCCAAGGCTAAGGAATTAGGAAAAATTTGATCTAACCAATTTTCTCAATTCTAAAGATGCACAAATCTAATTTTACATCATCAAAGCTCAACCAAACAACCAGTTTGAAAAAATCATGCTCCAAACATAAAATTCCCAAATAAAAGTATATAAACCATAGGTTCAAATCAAGCTTAGATCTCGCTCTGATACCAATGTTAGTGTTCCTAGAAAATTCCAAGGATCTCTAATCATAATTCGGTGTGTGAATATTCAAAGAAGTTGCGGAAGACTTACATTGAACGGATTTGATGGATGTATGAAGTTCAAAAACTTTTGATCCTTTGTTGAAGCTCCAAGCTTTGATTTGAGTTCCAACTCAAGGGTAAGTATCCCTATCACCTTTATCTTGACTCCTTATGTGCTAGCAATGAAGATTTTTGAAGCAAAAAATCAAGAACAAATAGCCCTAGGCTCACGGTATTTGAGAGAAAATGAAAGGTTTCATGTTTTTTTTTTTAATTTTTTAATTTTTTTTTATTTCAAAATATAATACCAAAGTCAACATCCAAGAGTTGGTATATGGTTTTAATTTCAAAATAAAATAATAAAGAGTGTTGGATTTGGTTGGAGTATTTTACAAGTTAAACCAAGTCTTCACTTAACCAAATAACAACTTCCATCACTAGTCAAACTTGTGATGTAAGTCAAGTGGGTCCCACCACTTTTAAATTCCAAATTTAAGTCGGCTAATCCAACCCGCAACTTCGCTCGGGCCTGAGTTCGTTTAATTCCGAAATAAAAAAATTTACCGTTACGACATAATTAAATCCAATTTAATTAAATAATTATGTCTAGCAAAATTATTATTAAAGTCGCTTACGAATTAATTCTAAATTAATTCATTTGCCCGAATTAAAATCCAATTTTAATTCCACTTTGAAATCTAATTTCAATTAATATATCAAATATATTATTTAATCGATTAATTCCAAATTAATCATTCTCTCTCTTCTATTTGAATTTTATCCCAGATAAATTCTTACCATAATTAATCCCAGATTAATTTTCTCTCTCTTATAATTAATCATAGATTAATTTTTTTCGAGTCAAACGTCATCGGTGAATTTTTGGGAAGCGACCCATGAGATTTCTGGATATGTTGGCAGTAAACCCAGTCATCGAACTATCTGATCACGCGCGTACCCCGTACCACCTTCTTACCGATTTACAAGACATGGTTGGCTTCTAACAAAACACCGTGTCTATCCAATTCTCCAGAAATATTCTTTTAAGGAATACATAATCTTTATCAAGCATAGTATACTAAGTATTGCGTATTACAATCCAGTATCGGATGTCACATGCTAGGCCTAGGGCTGGAATTGTGTCTGCCCCATACGAAACATATATCGGATCACTGGCAACTAGTCCCTATAATCGGATAATCATGACCTAGTCATATTATCCCGATGACTGCAGTACTTAAGAGTACTAGTTTCGTATCTTATGTGATCATCATCTCCATATGAATGAAGTGATACTTCCATCTTGACATCACACCCAATACACTACGATTCCCAGTAAACCCAGAAGAGGCATACACAGAACCTGTTAAAGCCCATAACAACCAAAACCAAAGCTTACTGATTGTCGCAAGTATTAGTGATGCAAGTCTCGGGTTAAAACCAAATACACCTACCATGATTCGGATTCCCATAGACACATAGTCATACTACCAATGGGATTCTGATGGGTCTATCCAGAGCGAAGCTATTCCCGTACCATCGACAAACAGAACCTCCTATCACATTTGCATAAGTATATAATACTTAAATATATGAGAACTATGTCGTTAAGCTTTCATAATGCTCACAAATGTAATACTAACCTATTTAGCATTATCGATGTCCAGTCTCGATAATACTACGACTAGAGATATTTAATGATTAAACCTTTCGTGGATTAATATTGTCTCATATCTTATTAATCTGGTACTAATCATAAGGACTTTTATCATTTATATATCCGAGTAATCCAATTACAAGTGATAAAATAACAATTTCCTTTGTCACATAGTTAATTTTATACAAGAACACCATGTCCTTTACAAAATAGTGATGATATGGGTCTTAATTATCCAACACTGGCTACGTATGAGGAAGCGATACAAGGTATCGACTTCGCTTTATGGTAAGAAGCCATGAAGTCCGAAATTGATTCCATGTATACCAACCAAGTTTGGACACTGGTTGATGTACCAGAAGGCATTAAACCTATTGGTTGTAAATGGATCTTCAAAATGAAGAGAGACATGGTATGCAACATACAAACGTACAAAGCTAGGCTTGTGGCTAAAGGGTATCGTCAACGACATGGTGTCAATTACGATGAGACCTTTTCACATGTTGCCATGATTAAATCCATTCGGATAATGCTTGCTATTGCTGTATATTTCGATTATGAAATATGGCAGATGGATGTCAAAACCGTTTTCCTCAACGGAAACCTTTTAGATGATGTTTATATGTAACAACCTGATGGTTTTGTCGTACCAAGACATGCAAACAAGGTTTGTAAGTTAAACTGATCCATTTATGGATTAAAGCAAGCATCGTATTCTTGGAACCATCATTTTGATGAGGTCATAAAAGAATATGGTTTCATTCAAAATGAAGACAATTCTTGTGTATATAAGAAGGTTAGTGGGAGCGCACTGACATTCATTGTCATATACATTGATGATGTATTGCTTCTTGGAAATGACATTCACATGCTACAATCGGTGAAAGCTTGGCTTTCATTAAAATTCTCCATGAAGGACCTGGGAGAGGCAGCCTTTATTCTAGGAATAAGGATCTACCGGGATAGATCTAGAAAGCTGCTGGGACTCTCCCAGAGCTCGTACATTGACAAAGTGTTGAAGAGATTCAACATGGATCAGTCCAAGTGGGGGCTGCTTCCGGTGTCACATGGCGTCTCTCTATCGAATGATAGGTGTCCTAAAACTCAAGATGCGAGAGATGCAATGATTCGGATCCCGTATGCTTCAGCAGTCAGATCGATCATGTACGCCATGATATGTACGCGACCTGATGTCTCATATGCTTTGAGCATGTGCAGTCGCTATCAGGCAGATCCAGGTGATAGTCACTGGATTGCCGTAAAAAAACATTCTTAGGTATCTTAGACGAACTAAAGTTGCTTTCTTAGTCTATAGGGAAAGAGAACTTGAGGTGACTGGGTTCACCGATGCAAGTTTCCAAACCAACAAAGATGACTATAAGTCGCAATCAGGGTACATATTTTATTGAAACAATGGAGCAGTGAGTTGGAAATCTTCCAACCAAGAGACTGTTGCCGATTCAACAGCAGAAGCGAAATATATTGCTGCAGCTGAGGTAGCAAAACAAGAAGTTTGGATCCGTAAATTCCTAATTGAATTAGGAGTAGTTCCATTAGCAGCTGAGCTCATACCTTTGTATTGTGACAATAATGAGGCTATCACACAGGCTAAGGAATCGTGGTCTCATCAAAGATCCAAGCATGTACTTCGACGATTTCATCTGATTCGTGAGATCATATATCGTGGCGATGTGAAGATCGAGAAGATTGCATCAGATGATAACATTACAGATCAGCTGACGAAAGCTATATCTCAGTAAAAGTTTGAGCGACATGTACATAGTTCAAGTGTTAGATACTTGAGTGATTGGCTATAGGTCAAGTGGGAGATTGTTGGACAATTATGACCCATAACATCACTATTTGTAAAGAACATTGTGTTTTTGTACAAATTATCTATGTGACAAAAGGAAATTGATATTTTATCATTATTGTAATTAGATTACTTGGATATATATTAATGATAAAAGTCCATATGGTTAAATCAAATTAATAAGATATGAGGTAGTATTAATCCATGAACGGTTTAATCATTAAATATCCCTAGTCGAAGTATTATCGAGACTGGACATTGATAATGCAGAATAGACTAGTATTACACTTATGCGCGTTATGGAAGCTTAACAACATAGTTCTCATATATTTAGGAATTAGATACTTATGCAAGTGTAATAAGAGGTTCCGTTAGCCGTTGGATCGGGAACAGTTCGCTATGGATAGACCCACTCAGAATCCCATTGGTAGTATGACTATGTGTCTATGGGAATCCGAATCAGGGTAGGTGTATGTGATCCTTAACCTGAGACTTACGTCGCTATTACTTGCGACAATCATTTTACTTTGGTATTGGTCTTCTTGAGCTTTAACAGGTTTTGTGTACATCTGTATTAGGTTTACTGAGAATTGGAGTGTATTGGATGTGATGTCAAGATGAGAGTATCACTTCAGTCATATGGAGATGATGGTCACACAGGATACGAAACTAGTACTCTTAAAGCTGCAGCTATCGGGATAGTATGACTAGGTCATGACTTCCCGATTACAGAGATTAGTTACTCAGGATCCGATATATACTTCGTACGGGGCAGACACAGAGCCAGCCCTAGGCCTAGCATGTGACATCCGATAATGGATCGTATTACGTATTACAAAATATTAGTATTACTACGTCTGATACAGATGATATTCCTCGGCGAATATTTCTGGAGAATTGGGTAGGCACGATGCTTTGCTAGAAGCCAACCATGTCTTGTAAATCGGTGAGAGCATGGTACGAGGTACGTATGTGTTCGGATAGTCCGATAATCGTATTTACTGCCAACATATCCAGGAATCTCTTGGGTCACTTCCCAAAGATTCACCAATGATATTTGACTCAGATAGAATTAATCTGGGATTAATTATGAGATAGAAAGTTAATCTGGGATTAATTGCGGCAAGAATTAATCTGGGATTAACTTCGTATAGAATAGAGAACGTGATTAATTTAGAATTAATCGATAAAATAAATTTTATAGTTAAATTGGATTTTTCTATTTAATTTATTTATTTGTGGCTAAAATAATATATCATATATATTAATTGAAATTGGATTTCAATACGAAATTAAAATTGGATTTTAATTCGGGCGAACGAATTAATTTAGAATTAATTCGAAAGCGACTATCATAATAATTTTGCGAGACATAATTATTTAATTAAATTGGATTTAATTATGGCGCGACTGTAAATTCGTTTAATTGGAATTAAACGAACCCGATAAAATTGTCTGTGACTTTGCGTGTGTCTTTTTGTGTTTTGAGAACACAAAATATCTTTGACTTTGGTGGGCCCAAGTCATGTTGTGTGTTGAGTAAGCCAACTCAAATTTTGAATTTAAAATGTGGTGGGATCACATGACTTACATCAAATATCTATTGTTGATGTAAGTAGTTGGCTTTAATTTAATACATCATTTTAACACACACCTACCAAGTTTTGGAAACAACTCACTCTCATTTCTTCTTCATACTCTTGGTCGATTCTTCTCTCCATTGATTGTGAAATTTTGCTTCAAAATTTCAACAAAGCAAGCACTTGGAGGAGTCAAATAAGGTGATAGGGAAACTCACCCAAGGCATAAACAACAAGCTTGGAGCTTCATCCAAAGAAGAAATTTCGAAATTTCTCCAAATTACAATGTAAGTGATTCCGCCACTTTTTTTGAAATTTCACACAAATAATCATGTTTAGGATATTGTGGCATGTATTAGAGACTAACCCCAATTATATCCCTCTCATTCCTACCGTATGCCCCAATAACTTACCGGATGTTACCCCAAACACACTTTTTGGGGTTGAGTCGGAGGTTGTACTTATCGACCATTTGAAAGAATTTCTCCAGCGCTTCTATATGTCTGGCCCTCGTCTCTGATTTAACCATCATGTCATCCACGTATACCTCAATCTCTTTATGTATCAAGTCGTGGAATATTGTAGTGGCCATTCGTTGATAAGTGGCTCCCGTATTTTTAAGTCCAAACGGCATCACCTTGTAACAATATATGCCCCACTCAGTGACGAAGGTTGTCTTATGCTTGTCTTCTTCGACCATGAAGACCTGGTTATATCCTGAGAATCCATCCGCGAATGAGTACATAGCAGATAGAGACGCGCTATCAACCAACACGTCTATATGAGGTAGGGGAAAATCATCTTTTGGGCAAGCTTTGTTGAGGTCCTTATAATCTACGCACATTCTGACCTTTCCATCATTCTTCAGAACCAGCACAATATTGGCTAACCACTCGGGGTACTTCACCACCTCTAAGAACCCCACATCTATTTGCTTCTTGACTTCCTCCCTAACCTTTTCGACCCATTCTAGCCTCATTCTTCAGAGCTTCTGTTTTACTGGTCTCATGTTCGGATAAGTTGGTATCATGTACTGGGCAATACCCCTGTCTACTTCTGGCATGTCTTCATAGGACCAGTGGAATACTTTTGCATATTTTATTAATATTCTTTCTAATTCTTTCCGCTTATCAGAGGTAACCTCACTTGCAATTGAAATTTCCTTGGGGTTTTCACATGTACCAAGATTAAATGCATTTGTCTTTGTTGAGTCAATATCAAATATGCTCATATCATGCATGTTATGATGCAGACTAACGGGAAAAGACTCGAACAAGTAAGCAAAGTCAATGTCTTTATTATTAATAAATGCAGGATTACAATCAAATATGTTAGGAAAATAAACATCTTCGTAATTTGCAGTCTTATCTTCTTCCATCTTCTTGCTTTCTTCGAGCGTCAGATTCTCCAACTACAGTAGTTCCTCTTCCCATTTATCTTCCTCTTTTGCAACTTCCTCTGCATGTGGTTCTTTGCCCATCACATCCTTAAAGATCTCGAATCCTGGTACTATGATCCCATTGACTTCTATGGGTTCAGGCGCTCTTTGATACCCTGTGGCTTTCACAAAGTATTCCATCAGCTTCATCCCTTTTTTTTTCTTGATCTTCGGCTAATTCCCATCGGATTCACGACCCAATCCTCTCTTAGTGGTATGTCCCTTGAAATATGGTAGTGCTCTTATTCCTTGGCCTCTAGCACTCAAACCTGTGCCCGGATCGTATTTCATTCTTTCAATAATTCTAGCCACTTTAGGGTCCACCCATTCTTCGAAGTTTGCCGCCACTTGGAACCTTGTGAAAGGTTGTATGTCTAAGGCAGCCACAATATTGTCTACTTCAACCCTAATAGTGACAACTTCCTCTCCATGAGGGAACTTAATAACCTGGTGCAAAGTGGATGGCACGCTCCCAAGTCTATGAAACCATGGCCTCCCCAATATTAGAGCAAATGTCGCTGGGATATCAAGAAATGTGAACTCCACATTGTCTTCTATCGGGCTCACTTTGACTATTGTGACAAAAGTACCTTCGACTCCCCATTTGCTATCGTCGTACGCTTTGATATTCATGCTGGAGGGGCTTAAATCAGTTGTCCTCATACCCAACCTTGACAGAATCTTCAAAGGGCACACATTGATAGATGAGCCATCATCCACCATCACACAAGATGTCTTCATGCCTCTTACTTCCATTTTTATGAATAGCGGCTTGTTGTGATTCCTCCCCTCCATTAGGAGTTCTTCTTCAGAGAATGTTATCATCTGCCTACCCTCTTTCTGTACCGACCCTATGAACATCGTCAGGTTTTCATCTTCAGGTACCATTATCTTACTTAGATCTTCTACCATGGCACGCCTGTGCTATTGAGAGGCGCATAATAACTCCTATATGCTCACATGTTCCCGTGTCTTCTTCAATTAACGCAATACAGTATCACCCTCGGTGTTATCCATATTATCCATCACCTCTTGGCCTTCTTTTAGCACTTCTTTACCTTTCTCTGTTACATCACTGTAAAAATGTCCACTGCGAGTCATCTCATTTACCTCCTCTTCGTCACTGCTCGAGAAGTTTTCCCAGAAATCTCTCCCCTACTGTGTTTCATCTTCACTGCTGCTATCTCATATCCCCATGCAAGAAGCTTGATGGTTGACAGTTTGGAGGACAAAGCTTTCGGGCAGACCGGAGTTGATCATGTAGGTGGGTGGTGGAACAGAGTGGTAGTTGGGTAGAGGGTTTATGTATGTGTTAGGTTGTTCTTTTTCTGGGTCGGATATCTTATGAGTGTCAATGATGTCTTGGATCTGATGCCTAAGGCGGGTGTAGTTGTCAGTTTCTTGGCCTTTTTGCTGATGGAAGTGACAGTATAGGTTTAGGTCGAGGTGGCATGGCACAGGGTTTGGAAGTGGTTTAGGTTCTAAGGGTTTTATGAGCCATTGCCTCTTCAGCTTTTCAAACACCTTTGACAAAGGTCTACCAAAATTAGAGAATCGCCTGTTTCTGATGGCGGCGACCTCAGCAGGAGCGAGCTTGGTCCCTGAAGGCCCCCAATGGTCTTTCTATTCTGGTTGTAAAACTTCCTGTTATCGACTTCCTCTTCCTCGATATCCATGTCAGTTTCTCTTAACTGTCGAAAGTCACTAATCATGGAGGTCATCCTCCTCAGTTTTTTATAAATGGAGGGCTTGGTGCCCTTAATGATCATCTTAATCTGGTTATTCTCTTAGGGCCGTGTCAGCATCTTTAAGAGCTGGCTTCTCCAGCGATCCACATAATCTTTGAAGTTCTCTTCTAGCTTATGTTTGGTGTTTTCTAGGTCGCAAAGCGACGAGTCTATCTCCATGTCCGTGACATATTGGTTCAAGAAGGTCTCTGCTAATGACCTCCAGTCTTCCCTGACCTTTCTCTCCAGGCCATTATACCATACTACGGGTGCCCCTTCCAGTGACATCACAAACATCTTATGCACCTAGAGCTTCGATAAACCCACTGAACTCATCACTATAACATATTGTCTGAGATGGACCCTAGGATCTACGTTTCCATTGAACTTGTCCATGTCAGGCATCTTAAACTGGGGAGGCAGTTGTTCTTTGAAAGTCATCACATCATAGTCTAATAGATCTTCATGTCTTCCTTTCATCTTGCGGGTAATTGACTCTACTTATTCTTTGAGTCTCTATAACTCTGCCTGGGGCCCGACTACCCTTCCCGCGATATACTCAGCCATGTCATCATCAAAAACATAGATTTCTTCACTCACCCTATTCGGGGGCTCCTCACGCCTTCCATCCTCGTTGTTTTCTGTTCCCACTGTGCGGGGTACTGCAGATTGGCCACAACTTCGGTCAAAGCTTGTAGTTGCTCGGTAATTTTGGTGATGTTGGTCTCCAATTGATCTATGCGGGAACCTTCGTTGCCTGACGCATTCATGCTTGCTAACCTATTCTTAACAAGTCTTCCTTCTTCTCTAACCCAACGGATATCTATGATGGCTTTTAAGACAAGGGGTCATCATGATACATGTATGCATGCTATGCAAGAGATGCATGTGGTTATCAAAACATCATATACCCTTCCGACCATATTCCTCCCGCACCCATGGTAAGTCCATTTCTGCCCTAGGTATGATTCATTTTATGCACCAATGTGGGGTACACAAAATCGTTCTCTCCTACGCTACAGGGGTGAACCCTGGCTACCTCAGTCCCTATACATCAATAAAAGACAAAGACCGCCCATTTACAAGATTGACTAAGCCTATTATGGGGATCGCGCCATTGTCTAGAAACGACGAATTGGGCCCTCGGTAATCACGGTTGTGGCGGAGACGGACTTGGAGATATCCAAAAGTATACAAATATACCATAACAAATCGTACCCTTCCTGGATGAAAGCCAGTGCGGATATCGGACTCATGCATCTGGCATATTCGGATCATGTTTGGACCTTCTAAGCCCATCAAGGTTTTCATACAAGTTGGCCCGTTATCATTTTAAAGCGTTCAATCAGATTATCGCGAGGTTTAAACTTGTCCCAGTTGAAAAGGCCCAACTGGTTTACACTTTTACGATAAGGTGGCTAAATAACTTCAAATGATAGGGGGCCCAAACACAAGGTGGCCCATCGTCACTTTGAAAACTTTTGGCCCAACTATCATAAGATACAAACTCGTCCAGGTTTAAGTGGCCCAAAAAGTTCGTATCCTATGATGAGAAGCCCAAATGGATCCAAATGATAATGAGCCCAAACACAAGCATGAGGGTAGCTTCTATAGGACACATAACTATGGTTCGTATGTGGGCTTACAAGGGTATGTATAAGACTCTCATCGGCGAAGGGTTGCACACAACTAGGTCTCCCCACTCAAGGGTTCGAGCGACCAAGTAAGCACGCATTTTTATACCCTAGGGTACATGCCAATGAGTAATGGTTATCATCACATAACGATCCTCCACCTTGAGTGAAAGAGACTTCACAATACATGACGCCATCGGGGGGTAAGAAGGGTATGCAAAATATATGAAACTTGGTTAACCAAAGCCAAAGCCACGGACACTACAAGGCATTATTTCGGGGCCGATTCTCTATCCCAAGTGGAGTTGCCATTTGTAGGAGTGAAACGGGGTTTACCGCTATGTCTATGATGTTCGGTGACCACGATATTGTTGGGCTCGCCGCCCGTAGAGAGAACGGATTAGCCCACAGGGGACTAAACCGGAGAATGAAGGAGTCGCCATCCAGTGTGAACTGGGAAAGATTGAAGGCCGCACTTACCCCTCGCAAGAGAAGACCTCAAACCATTGGGTTCGGAATGGTCCCTTATTTATCCCAATATAATGTACGGGTTCACACAATGGTATAGTCAAGTCTTAAGGCAATTAATGCATAAAAGCAAATAAAAAATGTAATAACATACCCAACCAAAATAATAATCATAATAACGTGATTCCAAAACCATATTAAATTAGGAAATACGAGATGAGATAATGAAAATATAATAAACAACCAAAAGTAAGAAAAACGTCAATAATAAGTGTCAATAACAAACAGTCGTGTGTGATGGGCTGTGGAAATAATAATGATCATAACATAAATGAAACAATTCAAAAGCAAATGATTCATTAACATAAACGGCAAACAAAAAAGGGGTCAGTCACGCATATATGAGTATTTCCCGAGTGGCACGTGGAGTTGTATCCTCAGTACAGACTGCACTATCGTCCATTCGGATTCGGCTATGAAATTTACGTCCGGATTTCCATCCGATATACTGCAAGGGATAATAACACACATAATCACAATGCAATGTAAACAGACATAAAAATAGATGCGAAATAATATAACAATGCATATACGTATAATCATGAACAAACATAAACAAAATAAATGCGAAATAATAAAATAACAATAAAAGTGAATAAATAGATAAAAAAAATAAATAACAAAATGCCAAAGAAGAAATGTGGCCAGAGATTTGGCCATTTTTTATGTAGGACTTCGTATACCCGGCTGGACGTATTTCACGTCCAGCCAGGCATGCAGCGCCCGAAACTATGAAAATAAAAGGGTGCCCTCAGGTCTTACATTTTAAGTATCTTTCTCGGAAGTGCGTTAGGCCGTCGCCGGAAGAATCGAAGCTTAGTTTCAAGGTTTGGTTCGATGTTTTTGGTTGCTAGTTCGCTATTTCTGGCTGCTGGTTCACTGTTTCTGGCTGCTGGTTCGCTTTTTCTGGTTACTGGTTCACTATTTCTGGTTCGCTATTTCGCTGTTTCTGGTTCGCTATTTCTGCTCACTGGTTCCGATTTTTGCTCACTGGTTCACGATTTCTGCTCGCTGGTTCACGGTTTTTTCTCGCTATTTCTGCTCACTGGTTCATGTCGCTGGTTGCTGTTTCTTCGCACACTATTTTTCACGCTGTTTTGTTTTTTTCTGGTTTTCTCCATCTTTCGATGATTCTCATTTTCTCTTTTTTTTTTCCGGTTTTTTTGGTGTTCTTTTTTTCTATTTTTTTCGTTGTTTTTTTTTTCTTTTTGTTGTTTCTTTTTTCAGTGATTCCCCCAAAGAATAAGAAAATAGCCCCTCTGTTGTTTTTTTCAGTGATTCTCTCCTTTTTTCCTGTTATTTTTTCGGTGATCCCCCCAAAGAAGTGGAAGAGAGCACCCCCTGTTGTTTTTTTGGTGATTCTCTCATTTTTTTTCCTGTTATTTTTTCGGTGATCCCCCAAAAGAAGAAGAAGAGAGCCTCCTCCTTTTGATGATAACTTGGTCCATTTTTATAATGATTTGAAGGGATCTCCAAATAGGGAAAAAATCATGTTTATTTGGGAAATATATTATCAAATTATTTTGGAAATAAAATCTTATAAATTTGGTGATGATGAGATCTCAAATCTTGTTAAATTGGTAAGGATGGGATCCCAAAAATCTCATTAAATTGGAAAGTGTTGCTCTCATAACTAATGAGATTGTATCGTATTTAGGAAGATTATGTGTGGGCTGTATGGTCAGATTGTGTGGGCTGTATTGGCCGGTTGTATGGGCTGCATAGTGGGTCTAAAGCTAAGGTTTGAGGCAGAGGCTGACTAAGGGAATCTGAGGCTGGCTAGTGAGTTTGAATCCGATGAGGTGTTAATTTTGGAGGTTTTCCTTCCTTCCGGCATTCGTTTTCCGCAACTTCCGTAACTTTTCAGGTAGTTCCTTCATACGAGGCTCATCATCGGGCTCATGTAAAAAATGCAATGTCTATAGTATTATGTCTGCGACGTATGTGTCGAGACTTACCATTATATATTGTATTTTGGGCTCTCCCAATAGCCGATCGACTATCACAATGTATGCTTATCGCTGGCACCGGTTTGGGCTAATTTGGAATATCCTCCAGGAAATTTTGAAGTCATTCCGCTTCTTCCGCTATTTTTTCTATGTTGGGAAGCGGCCGCGAGTGCGCAGGGGAAAATTAAAAAACTCAATTTATGATGTCGCTATCCCTTTGCCCAAGACCCATTTGTTTTTATTATTCTACAAGACTAGGCATGTTACTATATATTCTTAAAGGGGTTATTTAGGGGTGAATCCGGTAACGCAGCGGAAGCGGTGAAAATCCGATTTTCAGATTTCAAAACTTTTTCTCGGATTAATTAAATAAACATATTTATTTAATATTCCAATAATCAAATTATGAAAATAAATTCAATAAAACAATTTTAAGTGAATTTACCGAAATACCCTTGCTTTGTATTTTTGTCTGTTTTAGTCCGAAATTGATCCAATCAATTTTGAATGATTCTAAATCATTTCTAAGATGAACTTATGATGTTCAAAACATCAAAACACCAAAGCAACCAAAATCCCCAATTTCTTACACAAAAGCCGTGAGCCTCACCAAGGTTCAAATTTGTGCATTTTGCACTTTCATGCTTCAAGACACATCCAAATGATATCCAATCAACATGAAACTTTATATGCATCATATACACACATAAATACACAACATATATGAAAACCCCCAAATTTGGAATTAGTCATGAACCCTAATTTTTCAATTTCCACAAATTGGGCAAATTAGGCCATTTACATTAAATCAAATGTTTCAATCATCAATCTTTCATCCAATTCAAGTCTCAACACAATGAAACAACTCAAGATCAAATCTAGGTCATTTAAGAGTGGGTCAACAACTCTAGAATAGCAACATGGTTTCAAAAACCTTAAAAGAATACTTATAACTACAATAGTTACAACCTTTCTTCACCATACATGCTCAACACTTCATTCAAACTTCCATCAACAAAAACACAAAGAAATAAAGAAAGAAATAATCTAAGAACATCACATGTTGAAGCCTAGAACCTAAGGAACAAATTCCTCTCTAATAGCAAGTTTGAAAACTTACTAAAATTCCAAGCTTTTCTTGATATCTCTTTCTTCTCTCAAGCTTTCCAAGTTTGCTTCAATGGAGTTTGTTCTGATAAAGTGTATTAGGTTAAATGTTAAATGAAATGAAAATCAATTTATACTTGTTCATTTGGTCTATGGCCGAAATTACCTTAGACAAAAACAAGGAAAATTAATTTCAATTACATTTCAAGTTTCATTTGGTCAACTTGCACAAATATCTTATAAACTACTTTATTAGATATTTATTTTGGTCAACAAATGCAACTAATGTCATTTACTTTAAATATCCTAACATAAGATATTTATATTTTAATTAATTTAATCATTTAACAATTAAATAATTAATTAATTAATCAAATACAAATATATTAAATATATGTATAATATTTACATTAAATATTAAAAACATATATTCATTTAGGATAAAAGTCAAATAACTCATTTTGACTATTAATTAATGTGTATTTAAATTAATCAAGTATTAAATATAAATACACAATAATTACGTAAATGACTATCGGGTCCTTTAGCATGTATCTTGCGTTTAACCATTAAACGACTTTATAAATAATCAATATTATTTATTAATGTTGCTCTAGTGCTCTACAAGTATGTTTCATTATTGAGACTCTCTAGGTTCAGGTATATCCGTCACGAAATCAAATTTCGTGTCCATAATCTATCCACCCGTAGATTATGACGATCACGGATAATCTCGCTGAACCATACAGGTCGAGGTCATGGCAGATGTATAATTCCTCCGTCACAGGTATCCGGATAAATCCTAGAGATACAAATGTAACGTCAAATCTCTATAGGGATTATCCAGTCGACTATTACATTAGCAATCTCTAAAAGAATGTTTAGAACTGGCTTCTAAACTATACCACGGGCCCATGGTTTTATCTGATTGCTAATCATATGGACTACCTATGCTCTGGTACACAGAACTGACGGATCCTATCTTGACACACATAGGACACCCTGAGGATCTATCTACACCCAACGAACAGGCGGAGGTCTGATCTAAATAGATCGGTGACGTGACTGCCATCTAAGTGTAGAAGATGTCTCATGTGCCCACAATGGCATCTCAAGTCTAAGAATCACAAGTGCTACTCAACCCGAGAAGATTCTTATTGACGCTGGTGTACCATCCATTAAGAATCTTCGGTGAGTCGTTCAGTGTTTATCCGCTATAAACACCTACACGTCTATACTAGTCTCCAAGACTTATGGTTCATTGAGAAACCATTGGAATCATATATTCCAGTATACGACATGTACCGGTCTCAACGGGTTTACTATACTGACCAAGTAGTGTAAGACTTGACCAGGAACTGTCTGAGAATGACAACGTCATGATACATCTCAATGTCCGTTGCGACGCTTTTGCAACTGTATCATGACTAATCATTCTAGGGTCATTACGTCTTTACCATATAGAAAGATAGATTATATTATAGAAACTGCATATATTATTCATAATAATAATGTTTTACATAAGTATTTAACAGAAATACAACCGGGAATTGGCGCTCTGAGCACCAACCCCAACAATTCTAAGCATAAAAACTCATAAAACATGCAAAGAACATAAACCTAAACATACTAACTATCATAAGAACTCTAATTAAAATAAAGAAAGAAAAAGACTTACTTGAACCGAAGACTCCTCCAGTCCTCCCTCCAATCTACAAGCTTTTCCTGAACTCAGCAAGCTCTTCCAAGTTCCAAAGAGCCACCCAAGTGTGTGGCCTCTACGGCAAGACTACTCTTTGAGTGCACGGGTATTTTACCCTTGGTGCTAGCCTAGGCAAATACCTCAAAACTTTTAACTTGAGGTTCCTCTAGTCAATTAGAGTTAAGGATCCTCAAAATCAGTGGCTTACTCTTAAACTTTAGAGTTGCTCACTTATATAAACCCAAGATATGAAAGGTTTGGTGCAAAAATTTGTAAAGAATTCATTGGGTTTATATAAGTGCTCCAAAGACAACAAAATTAATTAAGAATTTGATGTGGGATAAATGATAATTTAATCTTAGCCATTGGATCTTAATTTAGTGGTTTAATGAGATTATAAAACCCTAATAAGAGTTTGGGCCGAATTGGAATTCAAAACAAATAACAAATAAAAAAAATTACTATGGTAAGGGTGCCCTAAGGTTTTACATTTTAATTATCTTTCTCGGAAGTGCGTTAGGCCGTCGCCGGAATGATCGAAGCTTAGTTTTAAGGTTTGGTTCGATGTTTTTGGTTTCTGGTTCGCTGTTTCTGGCTGCTGGTTTTCTTTTTCTTGTTGGTGGTTCACTGTTTCTGGTTCGCTATTTCGCTATTTCTGGTTCGCTATTTTGCTATTTCTGCTCACTGGTTCACGGTTTCTTCTCCCTGGTTTACGATTTCTACTCGTTGGTTCACTGTTTTTTCTCCCTGTTTCTGCTCACTGGTTCATGTCGCTGGTTGTTGGTTTCTTCTCACACTATTTTTCACGTTGCTTTGTTTTTTCTGGTTTTCCCACCCTTTCGATGATTCTCATTTTTTCTCATTTTTCTGGTTTTTTGGTCTTATTTTTTTCGTTGTTTTTTTTCTTTTTTCGTTATTTTTTCAGTGATTCCCCCAAAGAAGAAGAAAAGAGCCTCCCCTGTTGTTTTTTTCGGTGATTCTCTCCATTTTTCCTGTTATTTTTTCGGCGATCCCCCCAAAGAAGAGGAAGAGAGCTCCCCCTGTTGTTTTTTTAGTGATTCTCTCATTTTTTTTCCTGTTATTTTCTCGGTGATCCCCCAAAAGAAGAAGAAGAGAGCCCCTTCCTTTTGATGATGACTTGGTCCCTTTTTATAATGATTTGAATGGATCTCCAAATAGGGAAACAAATCATGTTTATTTGGGAAATATATTATCAAATTATTTTGGGAATAAAGTATTATAAATTTTTATGATGAGGAGATCTCAAATCTTGTTAAATTGGTAAGGATGGGATCCCAAAAATCTCATTAAATTGGAAAGTGTTGATGCTCTCATGACTAAGGAGATTTTATCATATTTAGGAAGATTATATGTGGGCTGCATGGTCAGATTGTGTGGGCTGTATTGGCCGCTTGTTTGGGCTGCATGGTGGGTCTGAAGCTAAGGTTTGAGGCAGAGGCTGACTAAGCGAATCTGAGGCTGGCTAGTCAGTTCAAATCCGATGAGGTACTAATTTTGGAGGTTTTCATTCCTTCTGGCATTCGCTTTCCGCAACTTCCGTAACTTTTCAAGTAGTTCCTCCATATGAGGCTCATCATCGGGCTCATGTAAAAAATGCAATGTCTGTAGTATTATGTTTGCGACGCATGTGTCGAGACTTACCATTATATATTGTATTTTGGGCTCTCCCAATAGCCGATCGACTATCACAAAGTATGCTTATCGCTGACACCAGTTTGGGCCAATTTGGAATATCCTCAAGGAAATTTCGAAGTCATTCCACTTATTCCGCTGATTTGTCTATGTTGAGAAGCGGCCGCGAGTGCGCAGAGGAAAATTAATTAACTCAAATTATGATGCCGCTATCCCTTTGCCCAAGACCCATTTGTTTTTATTATTCTACAAGCCTAGGCATGTTACTATATATTCTAAGCATAAAAACTCATAAAAATGCAAAGAACATAAACCTAAACATGCTAACTATCATAAGAACTCTAATTAAAATAAAGAAAAAAAAAGACTTACTTGAACCGAAGACTCCTCCAATCCTCTCTCCAATCTACAAGCTAGTCTAGAAATCTGCAAGCTCTTCCACATTCCAAAGAGCCACCCAAGTGTGTGGCCTCCAAAGGTACATACACCAAAGCCAAAACTCAACGGCAAGACTACGCCTTGAGTGCACGGGTATTTTGCCATTGGTGCTAGCCTAGGCAAATACCTCAAAACTTTTAACTCGAGGTTCCTCTAGTCAATTAGACTTAAAGATCCTCAAAATCAGTGGCATACTCTTAAACTTTAGAGTTGCTGAATTATATAAACCCAATATATGAAAGGTTTGGTGCAAAAATTTGTAAAGAATTCATTGGGTTTATATAAGTGCTCCAAAGACAATAAAATTAATTAAGAATCCGACGTGGGATAAATGCTAATTTAATCTTAGCCATTGGATCTTAATTTAGTGGTTTAATGAGATTATAAAACCCTAATAAGAGTTTGGGCCGAATTGGAATTCAAAACAAATAACAAATTAAATTTTTTTACTATTCACGTTTTATTTTATTTATTTATTTATTCCAATTTCCAATGTGCCTCTATCTTCATTCACCAATCCCTAAGCCACTATGGAACCTCATAAATGATATGTTCAATAATTAAACACATTGAACCATTTATGAACAATTCCTACAACAATCATATATGCTGTTAAATTTGTATTGTACACTGTTAACCATTGATTTCGACTTTGTTGTGTGTGACCTTTTGAGTTCCCCTCAAGTTGGACATGAAATGAATCGTGATAATTTAATTGAACATAAATTATCCAACCTAGCCTTATAGGTTTGGATGTTACCTTCTGCATCAGTTTTACGCTTGTAAATCCACTTGCAGCCTATGGGTTTTATCCCTTCAGGTGCATCCACCAAGTCCCAGACTTGATTCTGATACATATAGTTTATTTTGGATTTCATAGCCTCAAACAACGTGAGTGAATCAATGTCACGCATTGCTTCATCATAACTGGTGGGATCATCATTATCAATGACCTGATCATGTTCCTCATCAATATGGAAACCATATCATTCAGGCTCATATCTTTCTCTACAAGACCTTCTATGTTCATAGCCTTATGGTTGTTCCGTCGCTGCCATTTTGAAGGGCCTGAGGCTTAGTTCTATGTTAGTTTGTTCTTCTCATACCTCATCGAGGTCAAGTCTACTCCCACTATATTTCTTGAGAATGAATTCATTCTCTAGAAATTTAGTATTTCGTGAGACAAATGTTTTTTGTTCATTTGGGACGTAGAACACATATGCTCTTGAGTTTAAGGCATATCCTACAAACTTACATTTAATTGCCCTATCATCCAATTTGTTAGTTTGTGTAAGCTTAACATATGCGTCACATCCCCAAACTCTTAGATAACTAAGACTAGGACGTTTCCCAGACCATAACTCATATGGTGTTTGACTAACAGTCTTAGAAGGAACTTGGTTTAGTAGTAGTGTTGCAGTTTCTAAAGCAATACCCCAAAATGAAAGAGGTAGATCCGTGTCTGGCATCATTGATCGGACCATATCTAATAATGTCTGATTTCTCCTTTCGGAGACCCCATTATACTGTGGAGTTCCCGGAGGAGTCCACATGGAAACAATGCCATTTTCTCTCAAGTAATCTTGAAATGCGTCACTTAAGTATTCACCACCTCAGTCAGACCTTAGTGACTTAATACTTTTATTAAGCTGGTTTTCTACTTCAGCTTTGAAATCTTTGAATTTCTCAAAGGCTTTAGATTTGTACCGCATAAGGTACACATACCCATATCGCGAGTGATCATCGATAAAGGTAATGAAGTAGGAGAATCCACCTCTATCGATGACTGACATCGGTCCGCATACATCAGAGTATATGAGTTCTAATGTCTCAGTTGCACGATGTTATTTACATTTGAAGGGTAATTTGGTCATTTTACCAAGTAAACAAGACTCACAAGTTCCATAAGGTTCATATTTGAAGGGTCTGAAATACCCATCCTTATGTAGCTTAGTTAATCTTATTTCATTGATATGACCTAAGTGACTGTGCCATATAAGTGATTCATTGAGATTATTCGAGTTAACGTTGTATATATTAGAGGTTGAACATTCTTTGTTAGTTTGTAAGACATAGATACCATTATTCAAAATACCATATCCATATTTTATTTCATTGAAATAAATAGAACATTCATTACAACTTATTAGGCATGAAAAGCCTTTATTACATAAAGAAGAAATTGAAATGATGTTCTTTACTATAGAAGGTACATAAACACAATCTTTTAAGTCTAAAACTAAACCATTCGGTAAAACTAATGAATAAGTCCCCACGCACAGTGCAGCTAATTTTTCTCCATTACCCATGTGTATGTCAACCTCCCCATGACGGAGTCTCCTACTGTTTCTCAGGCCTTGCACATTGTTACACAAGTGAGTCCCACAACCGGTGTCATGCACCCAAGTAGAAGGTTCAGAGTTTTGAGAATATAGTTCAATCATATACAACATGCCTGAAGCATTGGGCTTCTTAGCCTCTTGGGCTTCCCTAGCTTCCTTCGCTTTCAAGGATCTGCTGTCTTTCTTCCAATGACCCTTCTTTCCACAAAAAAAATATTTCCCTTTTCCCTTTTTTCTTCTCCACCTTACCATTGGGCTTTATGTGATCTGGAGCCTTGGCCTTGCCCTTATTTTTCTTTGGGCCTCGTGGCTTCAGGTCTGTACCCGTAAGCATGACGGAGGTTTTAAGCTCCGGTTTCAAGTCCTTTTCTGCTTGTTTTATCATATTGTGCAATTCTGCTAAAATAGCTTCTTTATTAGACAGATGAAACTGCATAATAAAGTTAGAGAAGTCTTTTGGTAAGGACAGACGAATTAGATCGTGACCTATCTCATGATCCATGATGAACCCGAGGTTGGCCAATTTTTCAATGTGGCCAATCATCTTAAGCACATGTACACTAACAGATCCTTCCTTATACCTTGTTTGGAATAAGGCATATGACACTTGGAATCTCACGGTATGAAAGGAAGTTGCATAGAACTCCTTCAAGTGAAAGATGATGGTTTGAGCATCCATATCTTCGGGAGCTTTCTGAAGTTCGTCCGACATAGAGCCAAGCATTATGCAAACTGCTTGCTCATCATCATCGACATGTTTCTTCCAAGCATCAAATGTATTTTGGTCAGCATCTTCTGCGGGTTCAGGGGGAAATGGTCTTTCAAGAACATATAAAATCTTTTCTTGTCGTAAGATAATTTTAAGGTTTCTAAACCAGTCATTGTAGTTGTCCCCTTTGAGCTTATGCTCATCAAGGATGGAACGAAGTGATATTCTGTTTTCCATTTGAATGTTTGTGAAATATTTTAACCCACCTGTTAAGAGAGAATGTTAAAATTAGGAATATGTTTTCATTGATGTTTCATAATAACATGAGCTTTTAATATTATGAAGTTGCTCCCACTCAATTATTTTAAAATTTCAAGCAAATCTCATCAACCCCAATATGATGGATTTCTTGTGGGCAAGGATCCCATTATCATCATTTCACAACTCGGACTAGGGTCGGTCGTTATAAAATACGATAATTAGGTAGGTTCCCAATTTATTTATGATATAAATCACAATTCCTTGATCATTGGGTTGGGCAATCAAACATGCCATAGCTTATGCTAGTCATTGTGGACACCCAATCTTTACCACTAAGTTATAAGACCACGCCTAAGGTTCGCTGCGTCTTATGACTCAGAAAAGTCAAACAATTGTCAATATTACGATTTAGGGATAAATTGGTATTGGTCAGTCTGGTAAAGCCTAGTCCTGCCAATACGATTTAAGCCCTTTGGGTCTATACTTTACAATGTGAGGCAAATTTTAGACTTAAATTATTATTGAGGATTTTAGCAAGTTTAAGTGAATAACTGTCAAATGGAATCCTTCATTGAAAATTCCCCAGAGGGAGGGTGGAGCGAACTCTCTTAAATACCCTTACCTCTTAGGCTCTTATTACCTTGGTGACAGGAATAAACAATAGATCCTCCAAATTAGTCGAACACTTTAAATATGATTTAAGGTAAGCTTTGAGTAAATGATTATCTATATGTCTTCACTGCTTTTCCTTTTGGCTATAAAAAGGTAGTGAGTGAAGGACGAAACCAAATCATTATCTAACTCTAGTAATACCTTTGGTTAAATTAATTTTAGTTTGGAAAGTTTTATTAACGCCTTGGTCCCACCCCACTTGTATCTTTTATAATATCTTTTATTATAAACAAGTAATTTATATTTATTAGCCTTAAAGGTAATAAATCTCTAAGTTCATCACAGAATAATTACTTAGCTAATGGATAAACAATACACTCTATATTTCCTTAGAAAGTCTCTAGATGCTTGCACCCTAAAATAACCATGCCAATTCTAATCATACATAGAATCATCAAGCATATGAGTTTTAATATGTTGGAATTATTTTAGGCCTTAAATAATTTTGATTAATATTTAATTATGATATTGCATTTTATTTTATTCAAATAAATTTACTATTCACATTTTTTTACAGATGCGTGAACATTAAATGCAATTTCACAATTCAAATCTTAACCAAATCATGCAAAACTTGTGCCTAAAATTAATTTTAGGGTGTTAGCTTTCCAATGAGCTTTTACACACCCAATTTAGAGTTCAAATGAGAATGAACTAATCTAAACAAAAACGGCGCGCTGATACCACTGTTAGGAAGCGGCCGCCAGTGCGCAGGGGAAAATTAAATAACTCAAATTATGATGCCGCTATCCCTTGTCCCATTTGTTTTGATTATTCTACAAGCCTAAGCATGTTACTATATATTCTAAGCATAAAAACCCATAAAACTTGCAAAGAACATAAACCTAAACATGCTAACTATCATAAGAACTCTAATTAAAATAAAGAAAGAAAAAGACTTACTTGAACTGAAGACTCCTCCAGTCCTCCCTCCAATCTACAAGCTTTTCTTGAACTCGGCAAGCGCTTCCACGTTCCAAAGAGCTACCCAAGTGTGTGGCCTCCAAAGGTGCACACACCAAATCCAAAACTCAACGGCAAGACTACGCCTTGAGTGCACGTGTATTTTGCCCTTGGTGCTAACCTAGGAAAATACCTCAAAACTTTTAACTCGAGGTTCCTCTAGTCAATTAGACTTAAGGATCATCAAAATCAGTGGCTTACTCTTAAACTTTAGAGTTGCTCACTTATATAAACCCAAGATATGAAATGTTTGGTGCAAAAATTTGTAAAGAATTCATTGGGTTTATATAGGTGCTCCAAAGACAAAAAAATTAATTAAGAATCCGATGTGCGATAAATGTTAATTTAATCTTAGCCATTGGATCTTAATTTAGTGGTTTAATGAGATTATAAAACCTTAATAAGAGTTTGGGCCGAATTAGAATTCAAAACAAATAACAAATTAAAAAATTTACTATTTATATTACTATTCACATTACTATTCACATTTATTTATTTATTTATTCCAATTCCCAAAGTGCCCCTATCGTCATTCACCAATCCCTAAGCCACTATGGAACCTCATAAATAATTTGTTCAATAATTAAACACATTGAACCATTTATGAACAACTCCTACAGCAATCATATATGCTGTTAAATTTGTATTGTGCATTGTTAACCATTGATTTCGACTTTGTTGTGTGTGACCTTTTGGGTTCCCCTCAAGTTGAACATGAAATGAATCATGATAATTTAATCGAACATAAATTATCCTCCGATCAGATGGTCGTTCGATTTCAATGTCCAATGTTGACATCTAGCAACATGCCAAGGCCCCCAAATGAGAAGGAAAGATATATATACACATTTTGTATGCGATTTACATATGATACGGTCCCTCGCCTCACTGTATCCCTGTCGTTTAACCTAAGGTATGGAAAGTGTCTACCCATATAGTCAAAGTTATGATGTTGATAGTGTCATGAATCATGCTAACCCAAGAATCTCACATGATTCTTCCGCTGCGGCCACAGTCTCAAGCATTTATCACACATATCAACCCGTGAACTGGAATACTACTCTTATAAGAAAATATTATCCGATAGAGTAGCGATTCTTTGTTGTATCTTTACAAACTTCATGTGTTTCAATAAATGACCCAATCATACCCTTATGACCGGATCTTTTGAACCAGGGAAGGAGAATGTCAAATTTTTTTGATCCACACATAAGATTGTAAAGACCTCAAGTATAAGGACTAGTCATACAATCGATACATGAAATTTCTCACAGACACATGGGATAAACACTCCATGTGAAAACTTTCGGCGGTCAGTTCGATGGACACGAGCAACTCATGCATCCATGTGATACACCAAGCGGGCGGATCTCCGCTAGTAGCCTATGAGATCTGCTACCCCACTTAAGGGCGGATCATATAATCTTGCTAATCTCTCAGCTTTGTGAACGCCTAGATTATTCACAAAACTATGACTAGGAAGGTTTCAGAGTAATGATTCTTATAAGGCGTGGAAGCCGTCATCTTATTACTACAATGGATTTATTACAGTGTTTGATGATTCATATAAGTTATGTAAGACACATATAATAAAGATTTCCATTTTATTAATTAATGAAAATATTACAAATACATGTACATATAGCCCATCCACAAGTTGGGTATAGGGCATATCCCTAACAATCTCCCACTTGCACTATAGCCAACTAGTATGAATCTGGACACCATACTCCCGGGTGTGCCTGTTGGAATTCTACGGTCCCAAGGATCGATTAAAGCGATGAAACATACATGTGAATACTCGAAGAAGTTGCAGAATACTTACATCGATCAGTTGAGGCGATGCGTCGAAGAATAAAACTTTTTCTGCCCCTCCTTGGAAGCTCACGGCAATGCAGTAATTTGGCCTCCAAATTTTTGGTCATGTCCTCCATTGGTGCTCCAAGCTCCAAGCTTCAATTGGTGATTCCTTGCTCACAAATGGGTTTCCCTATCACCTTAGGATGACTCCATTGTATGCCAGCACTCATGATTTTGCAACAAAATCATCATCTTACTTCTCTTTGTTCTCGGCTTTGTGCCAAAAAAAATAATGAAGAAATTGGTCCTAGGCCGAATAGATGAAGAGAGAAAGAAGGCCACCTTGGCCGAATTCAATTGAATGAGAGAGATAATGAATTGTTTTTATTTTTGTATATCTAATACACAAAACCAAAAAGTCAAATACCAAATATTAAACAAATGGTAATTGTCTTTCAAGCTTTCAAAAGCTTTTCCAACAACTCTCATCTACTATTCACATCACACAAGACTACATATCACATCACTCAAAGTGGCAAGTGATTTGTCGCTTGAAGATACTAGCGATTTGACGCTTGATGTGACTTGTGGGCCGCACTTGAATTCGAAATATGGGTCAAATAAGGGCAATTATTGGACTTGATATTTTAATTTTGGAGATTGGAAACTTGAAAGGGCGTTTTTGACGAAGTGCAGTTTTGGAAATTCCAGTTTTGCACATATGTCGTATTTTGGGCATAACTTTTTACTCCGATATCGGATTGAGCTGATTCAAGTTCCAGATTGAAGAAGACTCAAAGCTCTACAGCTTGGAAAGACAAAATAATTTCGAAAGTCTGACGATTTCATGTCCGAAATTTATGAACCATCCGGAAGTGTGTTGTGTGTAATTATTAAAGTCACTTTCAATCATTTACAAAGCAAAAAATAAATAAATAAATAAATAAATAAATAATAAAAATTATCAAATCATCACCAAACATGATAAGAGATTAGTGCAGAAATTAATAATGGATTTGGTGGAGCAATTAGTGGAGCAATTAGTGGAGCAATTAATAATTGATTTGGTGGATGATTTGATGGAGGCAAAATTTTACCTATAAATACCAAGCCATTTCATTTGTAAAATTCATACTTTCTTCTAAGGAATTCCTTAAGAATACTAATAAGATTGTATCTTTTTTGTTTATTTACAGCTTTCAGTAATTAATTTCCGCTTTCGCACTTTCTTTTCTTTACTTTTCAGTTTTTACTTTACGTAATTTACTTTTACGCACAATACTTTTCTTTCTTTAATTTTCAGCAATTTACTTTCAGCATTTACTTTTCAGCAATTTACTTTTCAGTAATTTACTTTCAGCATTTACTTTTCAGCATTTAATTTTCAGTATTTAATTTTCAGTATTTTTACTTTATGTCTTTTATTTTATTTAAATTTTTACTACCCGTAAATATGTGTCGTAACTAAACCAGTTATCTAGGGTTGTGATGAAATCCAATATCACTGGTTTATAAGGGGTTAGATTATAGCTTGGGTAATATAAAGATTTATTTATTGATTCTTAATCTTAATGCTTTTTCATTAATTGGCCATTAATAAAATTGAACTGGGAAATTTAAAATGAACTAGACATAGTGATTTTAAGTTTAAGACCTTAGACTCAATAGTCCACGATCTTCCTTGAGGATAGATAACCCTTTAATAGATTTCCTTACAGGATAGACATATACCTATCAGGCGGGGGTAGCCATAATTGGAACTTAAACTTAATGAATCCAGATAATTTGGTTGACATAGACATATGGTTCAATTGGGTTAAACTGGGTATTTGTGTCTGACCATCGACAGAGGCTTACATATAATTTAGTGTTCCAGGTTAATAAATCAATATATTACCCAACTTTAAGATAACCACTTCATCTTTAAAATGATATTGGAAGAAATCACAACCCTAGATAGTTTTTAATATTGAATTTTCTTAAAACCTACTTTCGAACAATTTTATTTACTTGTTTTTAAATTTAGAATCATCACCATTTCAAATCAATCCAACAACCTGTTAGATACTAGTAATCATTTGACCTCATAAAAATTAATAGATTAGATATTAAGTCCTCGTGGGATCGATATTTTTATACTACTTGAACGATACGTGCGCTTGCGTTATACGCGTGTGTTTACGCCGGTCACCTACCTAATTCTCCAGAAATATCCTTACAGAAATATGTGATCTATATCAGGCGTAGTATACGTAGTATTGCATATTTCGATCCAGTATCTGATGTCACGTGCAAGGTTTGGGGCTGGAAATGTGTCTGCCCCGTACGAAGCACATATCGGATCTCTGGTAACTAGTCTCTATAATCGGATAAACATGACATAGTCATAATATCCCGATAGCTGCAGCATATAAGAGAACGAGTTATGTATCCTACGTGATCATCATCTCCACTATTACTGGAGTGATACTTCCATCTCGACATCATACCCAATACACTACGATTCTCAATATACCCAGAAGAGGCGTACAGATAATCTGTTAAAGCTTTGGACGAACAAAACCAAAGTACATTGATTGTCGCAAGTATTAGCGGTGCAAGTCTCAGGTTAAGACCAAATACACCTACCCTGATTCGGAATTCCATAGACACATAGTAATACTACCAATAGAATTTCGAGGGGTCTATCCAGAGCGAAGTTGTTTTCCGTACCATCAGTAAAACACAACCTCCTACTACACTTGCATGAGTATCATATACCCAAATATATGAGAACTATGCCGTTATGCCCTCACAATGCGTACAAGTGTAATACTAGTATATTCTGCATTATCGATGTCTAATCTCGATAATACTACGACTAGGGATATTTAATGATTAAACCTTCGTGAACTAATCATAAGGACCTCCTATCATTTATACATCTTGGTGATCTAATCACAAATGATAAGAGAACAATTTCCTTTGTCACATAGTTAATTTGTACAACAACACCATAATCTGTACAAATAGTGACGCTATGGGTCATAACTGTCCAACAGTGCCTATCATGCTTTTGTTGAGTGAGCCCTTTAGTCAGAGAATCTCCAAGATTATCTTCTGTGGGTATTTTCTCTATAATAACTTCTTTTCTCTCAACAATCTCCCTGATGAGATGAAATCACCTGAGTACATGCTTGGATTTCTGGTGGGACCTTAGTTCCTTTGATTGAGCAATGGTGTCTGTGTTGTCACAATACATCGTGACACCATTCTTTATTGCGACAAGTACTTCCAGCTCTGTGATGAACTTCTTTATCCAGACTGCTTCTTTAGCTACCTCAGATGCTGCAATATACTCGGCTTCAGTGGTGGAGTCCGCTTTAGTTGACTTCTTTGAGATTTTCCAACTGACAATATCGCTATTCAAAGTAAACATATATCCTATTTGTGATCTGTTGTCATCCCTATCGGTCTGAAAGCTCACATCACAGTCACCAATGACTTTCATCTCAGAACAATCTCCGTATGTCAAAAACACATCCTTAGTTCTTCTCAGATACTTGAGGATTGTTTTGACAGCTGCCCAGTGTTGCTCACCAGGATTTGTCTGATACCTGCTCGTTATGCTAAGAGCATAAGAGACACCAGGTCTTGTACATAGCATGGTGTACATGATCGATCCTATTGCTGAAGCATAAAGGGATCCTACTCATACGCTCTCTATCTGAAGAAGTATGTGGACATTGCTCCTTAGATAATTTGATTCCATGACAAGTAGGTAAATTACCTCTTTTGGAATCTTCCATTTTGAATCTTTTCAAAACTTTATCTATGTACGTAGATTGAGAAAGTCCTAACAACCTCTTAGATCTATTACGGTAGATCTTAATATCGAGGATGTAGGCTGCTTCTCCCAAATCTTTCATGGAGAAAATTCTGAGATAACCATTGCTTGGTGGCTTGCATCATGGGAATATCATTCCCGATGATTAATATGTCATCAACATATAATACAAGAAATACAACAGCACTCCCACTACTTTTCCTGTAAACACAAGGCTCGTCTACATTTTTGATGGAGTCAAATTCTTTGATTGTCTCATCAAATCGTATATTCCAACTTCTGGAGGCTTTCTTGAGTCCATAAATGGATCGTTTAATCTTGCATACTTTATTATGATCATCCTTAGATGCAAACCCCTCAGGTTGTGTCATATAGACTTCCTCTACAAGGTTCCCATTAAGGAAAGCTATTTTGACATCCATTTGCCATAATCAAAGTGTGCAGCTAGTGCTAGTAAATTCGAATGGACTTTATCATTGCAACATGTGAGAAGGTTTCGTCATAGTCAATTCCTTGGATTTGTCTATAACCTTTCGCCACCAACCTAGCCTTATAGGTTTGGATGTTGCCTTCTGTATCAGTTTTACGCTTGCAAATCCACTTGCAGCCTATGGGTTTTATCCCTTCAGGTGCATCCACCAAGTCCCATACTTGATTCTGATACATAGAGTCTATTTCAGATTTCATGGCCTCAAGCCACTTGACTGAATCAATGTCACACATTGCTTCGTCATAACTGGTGGGATCGTCATTATCAATGACCTGATCATGTTCCTCATCAATATGGAAACCATATCTTTCAGGCTCATATCTTTCCCTACCATACCTTCTAATTTCATAACCTTGTGGTTGTTCCGTCGCTGCCCTTTTGAGGGGCCTGAGGCTTAGTTCTATGTTAGTTTGTTCTTCTTATACCTCATCAAGGTCAAGTCTACTCCCACTATATTTCTTGAGAAGGAATTCGTTCTCTAGAAATTTAGTATTTCGTGAGACAAATGTTCTTTGTTCATTTGGGACGTAGAACACGTATGCTCTTGAGTTCAAGGCATATCCTACAAACTTACATTTAATTGCCCTATCATCCAATTTGTTAGTTTGTGTAAGCTTAACTATGCGTCACATCCCCAAACTCTTAGATAACTAAGACTATGACGTTTCTCAGACCATAACTCATATGGTGTTTGACTAACAGTCTTGGAAGGAACTTGGTTTAGTAGTAGTGTTGCAGTTTCTAAAGCATGACCCCAAAATGAAATAGGTAGATCCGTGTCTGGCATCATTGATCGGACCATATCTAATAATGTCCGATTTCTCCTTTCGGATACCCCATTATGCTGTGGAGTTCCCGGAGGAGTCCACATGGAAACAATGTCATTTTCTCTTAAGTAATCTTGAAATGCGTCGCTTAAGTATTCACCACCTCGGTTAGACCTTAGTGACTTAATACTTTTATTAAGCTGGTTTTCTACTTCAGCTTTGAAGTCTTTGAATTTCTCAAAGGCTTCAGATTTGTACCGCATAAGGTACACATACCCATATCACGAGTGATCATCGATAAAGGTAATGAAGTATGAGAATCCACCTCTAGCGGTGACTGACATTGGTCCTCATACATCAGAGTATATGAGTTCTAATGTCTCCATTGCACGCTGTCCTTTACCTTTGAAAGGTAATTTGGTCATTTTACCAAGTAAACAAGACTCACAAGTTCCATAAGGTTCATATTTGAAGGGTCTGAAATACTCATCCTTATGTAGCTTAGTTAATCTTGTTTCATTGATATGACCTAAGCGACTGTGCCATATAAGTGATTCATTGAGATTATTTGAGTTAACGTTGTATATATTAGAGGTTGAACATTCTTTGTTAGTTTGTGAGATATAGAACATTCATTACAACTTATTAGGCATGAAAAACCTTTATTACATAAAGAAGAAATTGAAATGATGTTCTTTACTAGAGAAGGTACATAAACACAATCTTCTAAGTCTAAAACTAAACCATTCGGCAAAACTAGTGAATAAGTCCCCAGGCACAATATAGCTAGTTTTGCTCCATTACCCATGTGTAAGTCAACCTCCCCATGACGATGTCTCATACTGTTTCTCAGGCCCAGCACATTGTTACACGGGGGAGTTCCACAACCGGTGTCATGCACCCAAGTAGAAGGTTCATAGTTTTGAGAATATAGTTCAATCATATACAACATACCTGAAGCATTGGGCTTCTTGGCCTCTTGGGCTTCCCTAGCTTCCTTGGTTTTCAAGGATCTGCTTTCTTTTTTCCAATGACCATTCTTTCCACACACAAAAAAAACATTTCCCTTTTCCTTTTTTCTTAACCACCTTACCATTGGGCTTTAGGTGATCTGGAGCCTTGGCCTTGCCCTTTTTTCTTTGGGCCTCGTGGCTTCAGGTCCGTACCCGTAAGCATGACGGAGGTTTTAAGCTCCGGTTTCAAGTCTTTCTCTACTTGTTTTATCAGATTGTGCAATTCTGCTAAAGTAGCTTCTTTATTAGGTCTACAGGAGTTCTAGCCATATTTAGATCTCCTTTATTATATTTCTCAAGTATCTTCTCAATATAGTGAGTCTGAGATAATATATACCCTTCTGATATTCTGGAAATCTTAATTCCTAAGATTACATCAGCTATTCCTAAATCATTCATATCAAATTTATTGGTGAACACTTTCTTGGTAGACTGAATCATCTCATGATTACTACCAATTATCAGCATATCGTCTATGTAGAGACACACAATGACATATCCTTTTTGAGTTGATTTGATGTACACACATTTATCACACTCATTGATTTTGAATTCACTTGACAACATCTCTTTGTCAAATTTTTCATGTCATTGCTTAGGTACTTGTTTTAATCCGTATAAGGATTTTACACATTTGCACACCTTCTGTTCTTGTCCAGGAATATTGAAACCTTCTAGTTTTTCCATGTAAATCTCTTCATCTAGTTTACTATTTAAGAATGTCGTCTTTACATTCATTTTATGTATTTCAAGACCAAATATAGCTGCTATGGCTATGAGCATTCTTATTGACGTGATATGAATCACTAGTGAATAGGTGTCAAAGTAATCAAGACCTTCTTTTTGTTTATAACCTTTTATGACAAGCCTTGCCTTGTACTTATCTATTGATTCATCCGGTTTTATCTTTCGTTTGAATATCCATTTGTAGCCCAGTGGCTTACAACCTGGAGGAAGATCAACCAACTCCCAAGTATGGTTTTGTATGATAAAATCAATCTTATTATTGATAGCCTCTTTCCACAAAGGTGCCTCCGACGAAGACATTACTTCTTTATAGCTTTGAGGCTCATTTTCTAACAAATATGTCAGAAAATTGGGTCCAAATGACTTAGACGTTCTAGCTCTTTTGCTACGTCTAAGTTCAATTACCTCAATATTTCCATGTTGATCTGACTCTTGGATAACTTGATCACTGTCCTTGACAGTATCAATAGTTCTTTTGAGAGACTTTGTTCATTGTCTTTCCTTACAAGGAAATTTCTCTTCAAAAAATGTCGCATTCATTGACTCAATTATCATATTCGGATTGATGTCATGAATCTTAAAATTATATACCAAGAATCGATACGCACTACTGTTGCGATCATATCCAATGAATATACAATCAATAGTTTTGGGTCTTATTCTAACCTTCTTAGGTTTAGGAACCATTACTTTGGCAAGACACCCTCACACTTTCAGATATTTGTAGTAAAGTACATGACATTTCCACAACTTATATGGTGTCTTGTCCAATCTTCTGTGAGGTAGCTTGTTCAGAACGTAGTAGGGGGAAAACAAGGCTTTCCCCCACAATTTGTAGGGTAAACCAGAGCTTGTCAACATGTCGTTCATCATTTCCTTCAACGTTCGATTTTTGTGCTCAGCAATCCCGTTTTGTTGAGTCGAATAAAAAGCAGTAGTTTCGTGAATAATTCCATGATTAGAACAATATTCACCAAATGGTGACACATATTCACCACCTCTATCACTCTTGATTCTTATGATTTTCTTGCCAAGTTGATTTTCAAATTCGTTCTTATAGTGCATAAAGCTCTCAATAGCTTCATCTTTACTCTTCAGCAAATACTCATAACATAATCTTGTGCTGTCATCGATAAAAAAGTGACAAAGTACTTTTTACCGCCTCTTGTTTGCACAATATTCATATCACACACATCAGAGTGTACAAGTTCCAATGGTTAAGAACTTCATTCTATGGAATGAAATGATGTTCTATGCATTTTTGCTTCAACACATGCCTCACATTTATGTTGGTTATCAATTACAAATTTAGGTATAAGGTCCATGTTAATTAGTTTACGCATTGTATCATAATTAACATGTCCTAATCTGTCATGCCATACATTTTGTGACTCAATAATATAAGCGGAAGTTGTAGCTTTATTATTAGCACTGTGTCGATTGACAGTCATTACATTGAATTTGAAAATACCCTCAGTGAGGTATCTTTTTCCTACATAAACATCATTTTTGGTTAATACAAACTTTTCAGAAATAAATACAAGCTTAAAGCCATTCTTGCTAAGAAGAGAGCCCAAGACTAAGTTCTTCCGAATATCAGGAACATGCAGAAAATTCTTCAATGTAAGCTCCTTTCTCGATGTCATCTTCAGAACCATTGTGCCTTGTCCAACCACTCTAGAGGTAGACGAGTTTCCTATTGTCAGATGATCGCCACCATCGACCTTCTTATACGAGGTAAATATCCTGCTATCAGCACAGATATGACGAGTAGCCCCAGTGTCTACCCCACTATTCTCTCGGATTCCCAACCAAATTAGCTTTTGTTACAACTATTGAAAGGTTCATATCTGAGATCTCATCAGTTAGCTGCTCATCTTCAGTGACATGGGCCTCATTTTTCTTTTTCTTGTCTTTGTCCTGAGACTTCTTATTTCTATAGTCTTTTGCCATATGACCATTTTTTCCACAGTTGTAGCTTTTCCCCTTGAACTTCTTGTTAGCTTGGGAAGAATCAGCTCCACTGTTTTTTTCTCTTTTTACTACCTTTTTCACCCTCGACGATGTTGGCCTTAGACTCCATAGTCTTGTAGCTGACCTTCTCGGACTTCTTGTTGTCCTCTTCGATCCTCAATCGAACCCCAATGTCTTCAAGACTCATTTGTTCCTTTTTGTGTTTCAGATAGCTTTTGAAGTCCTTCCATGATGGAGGCAACTTTTCAATGATTGTGGCAACTTGAAACGTTTCACAGAGTTTCATTCCTTCATCTAATATTTCATGAATGATCAATTATAGTTCGCCCAAGTGAGACATAACGGTTATTGAATCTACCATTTTGTAGTCCAGGAACCTACCCACGATAAATTTATATTTCTTCTCGAGAGATTCCAGAGAATCTTCGCAGAAATCATGTCTTGGTACACATTGTACAAGGTATTGTCAAGTCCTCCCAAGAGGTAGTTCTTGCATAAGAAGTCGTCTGACGACCATGTCTCTTCTCACAGTTGCTTGGCTGTTTTCGTTTCTCCCTCCACAAGAACCGAAGGATCTTTGAGGTACTTAGCCAACTGCAGAGTTGTCAAGTAGAACAACATTTTTCTCTGCCACTGTTTAAAGTTTGCTCCACCAAACTTTTCCGGTTTTTCTCCATAAGCGACTGGTACTGCGATATTTCCGCTAGCCATGTGTAACTGGAAAACCAATAGCGATCAATAAGTCTACAAAAGACAAATTGTACAACGATCAACGAATGATCTTGTTCAAGTAATCTACAAGGTATGCACTCGTTGTTATATTGGAAAGTAGTACCAATTAACACAAGTCCTTGAATTTACGACTAGGTTTCTTATGATATGTAAATAAAGGAATATTCCCATAGGACGATGGGGTTCGCAGTAACCACTTAAATCTCAGACCATTTAGGCTCTTATCGCATTTTTTTAAAGAATATCATTTAAACACTTTTTCAATAGAATTATACTTCAAACTTAATTTGTTAGTATTATACTTCAAATCACGTAGGCATTCAAACTTAGTATTATACTTCAAATCACAATACAATATATGTATAATTATATGTGTATTAATCAATCAAGCTCGAATGAAATTACTTATGTAAAATTACACTTTTAATTCTCAACCAAGTATACAACACATAATTAAATTTCAACTTTATCACTACGTGTATGCTTGTGATAATTGAACACCCTAATATTAACTTAAATCTATACTACCAAGTTTATTGTAATATAGTATTTGATTTTACTAAGTTAATATTATGACAATATAAGTTAATCTAAGTCTATTTTAATCTCAAAGTAAATCCAGGATTAATTTGTTAGTGTCGCGTTCGTTTCTTCATTCGAACAAAACTATCGAGTGAGTTCACGTTCGAACGAAGTATTCCAGAGTGTTCATGTTTGAGTAGCGTTCGAGAACGCGTTCGAACGAAATGTTCCAGAGAGTTTACGTTATTGTAGCGTTCAAAAATGCGTTCGAACTAAATGTTCTGGAGGGTTTACGTTCGTGATGCATTTGAAGACGCGTTCGAACGGTCTTAAGTAGAAGACATGCATTTGAGTTGCGTTAGAATACGCGATCGAACGTTCTTGCGAAAATTCAAAATTTTGCCTACGCGTTCGTCGGGGGTTCGAACGCCTTTGCGTATTTTTCATGCACATAACACATTTTCTCCAGAAAATTGATTTTAACACATGCAAATTCTCATCTAACAACACTAAAAGAAATAAGTTATTAAGATTGTTGTCTATTTTTGTGTCATTAAACGAAATCAACATGCATCAAACGAATAAAAAATCAGAACACAACCATGAAATCAAATCTACACTAACATGCCAATATTAAACACGAACCCTAAAACTTAGAGAATAAAGAAAAACCTGGAAGATGTTGAAGACACTGAAAACGAAATCTAAGTTGAGATATCTCTGTCCTTGAGAACTTATTAGCCTCCATCTCGGTGCTATATGGATGCTATGTGGCTAATTGTTGGGGTCAAATCACAGAGGCGAAGCGGAAGAAGCGATGTCCGGGAGAAATCGTAGTTTAAAATTTTTAAACTTACAAATAAATTATTTAATATCCAATATTAATAATTCATTCATATTTCACCTAAACATATTTATTTGATATCATATAACGACATAAATAATATAGAAACATCGCGAAACTTTTACGAAAATATTTTTCCGCAAAATAGCATAAATGCGTTTCCGGCCGAACCGACCGACCAATGCTCATGGATACTGCTCAGGTCAGCCCCAAAAATATTTGGACAGTTCGTGGGCTGCCCTAACAGTGCCCAGTTCACTGTTTGGGCAGCTGTTACCCGGTAACACCGTTTTTCACCGTTTTCGCGTATTTTCACTCCGAAATAATTTCCGATAAATATTTTTCTTGAGCAATTAAAATAAACCAATTTATTCTAATTACTCAATAAATAAAAACAGAATTTTATCTGAAAAATCAGATTTATCATTAATTGTTATGAGACCCCTAAACTTTGTTAATTAATCATTTTGGTCCTTAAATATCAAATACATATACAATTGATTCCAAATCAATCCCAAAATAATTTATACAATTTGTAATATAAACCAGAAACTTTTTCAGAATTTCGACACTGCCCAGTAATTTTCCAGAATTACAAAAACACCCTAGAATTTTAATTAATTATAATTTGGCCCAATTTGTTCAAAACACATCAAGATCAAATCCAATCAATCCCAAATTTGACATACATCAAATATACATCAAATATATCATATATATGAAAATCCCCAAAATTGGAATTGGTTAAGAACCCTAATTTCACAAATTTCTCAAATTGGACAATTTACATTAAATCGACAAAATTCAACACTTTAATCAATCAATTACCACACCAATCAAGTCTCACCATCATGAAACAACTCAAGAATAATTCTAGGTTAATTATGAATGGCTAATTAACTCTAGAATGGCAACTTTAATTTTCTAATTAATTTATTAAGCTTAATTACAATAATAAGCAAATAAATTAATCATACATGCATTACATCCTCAAACAAGCTTCCAACAAATTTATTTACAAACTTAAAGAGTATAGAAACAAACTTAACAATACAATTTGAAGTTAAGAATTATAGAAACATTTTCTATGTAGAAGAAAGTGTAAGAAACTTACAAAAATCCAAACTTTTGGCTTTGTTCTTCATTTCTTTCTTCAATTTTCTCTCAAATCTATTTGTAATAATTTTGTTGAAGTTGTCTTAGTGTTAGAATTGACAAAACACTTTTTGTCAAAACAAAAACCCTATGGCTGAATCATGCATCCAAAGACAAATAACAATTTATTTAATTTTGTTGCATTTTCATTTGTCCACAATTCACTTTAATAAAGTAACATATTATCTTTAATAAAGCAAATTAAAATGTGTTCCAATGATATTAAGCCATTTTCCAACTGTAATAAAGAAAATCATTATTAAGATATTTATCATTTTAATTAATTTAATTATTTAACAATTAAACAATTAAATACAAATATCTTAAATATATGTATTATATTTACATTAAATATCTCAAATACATATATTAATGATATATGCCAAATATCACATTTTGATATTTAATTAATGTGTATTTAATAATGTCAAATATTAAATACAGATACACATTAATTCGGAAATGGCCGTTAGGTCCCGATTGCATGTATTTTTCGTTTAACCGTTAAACGAGTTATAAATAATCAATATTATTTATAATAGTTGCTCTAGTGCTCTACGAGTATATTTCATTAGTGAGACTCTCTAAATTCAGGCATATCCGTCACAAAATCAAATCTCGTGTCCATAATTCACCCACCCGTAAATTATGAATACCGCGGATAATCTCGCTGAATCATACAGGTCGAGGTCACTGCATACGTATAATCCATCCGTCACAGGTATCCGGATTATCCCAGAGATATAGATATAACGTCAAATCTCTATAGGAATAATCATGTCGACGTATCTATTAGCAATATCTAAATAACATTCGGAACTCATTTTCAAAATATACTATGGCCATAGATTTAACAGATTGCTAATCATAAATGGACTACATATGCTCTGTACACAGAACTGACGGATCATTTCTTGATACTCACAGGATATCATGAGCATGAGTCAACACCCAACGAACAGGCGGAGGTCTGATCTTAATAGATCGGTGACGTGACTGCCATCTAAGTGTGGAGGATAACTCATATATCCACAGTGGTATCTCAAGTTAAAAAATCATTATGCTACTCAACCCGTGAAGATTCCTATTGACGTTGGTGTACCATATATTAGGAAATCTTCGGTGAGTCGTTCAGTGTTTATCAAATAAACACCTACACGTCTATACGAGTCTCCCAAGACTCATGGTTCATTGGGATAAACCATCGGACCAAGTCCGATATACGACATGTACTGGTCTCAGCGAATTTTACTAACCGACCCATGTCAGTAAATCTTGACTAGGAACTTAATTTAAGGATATACAACTTATAGTGACACTTCCCAATGTCAATTACAAACTATGTTGTAACTGCCTACTACGTTGTAAATCTCGGGGTCTTTGTCTAATATATATACATATCACTAAATCAGATTTAGTTTCAATCTAATCGAAATTAGATCGAATATGTATATAAAAGACAAGAGGTGCTACCATTTATATTAGTAATATTATGGAAAAATGTATTGCTCGTATTCATGAATCGGACATAAATACGATCCGGATTGGCGCTCAGAGCACCAACCCTAATAATTTCTCCCACTTGCTCTAGTGCCAATCTATGGCATCATATACACATCCCAATATGTATCACATACTCATGGCCCTCAAGAACTCACTTAGCGCTCAAGAGGTAGGTAACAACAAGTAAGCCCGCTATGACATATTGAGTTTGTCCAACAAACACAATCATTTTCCTTAGCAAGCATCATTCATATTTTTGTAAGACTAAGTTCTACATCAATATAAATCAGATGACATATCAACATTGTGCTTCAGATTCTATATTGTCTAAGTATTTACCGATCAAATCCAAAAAACTATATAGACAACCGCAAACACAACACTAATTAACAAACTTCTAATCTATGAGGTCACTATGCAACTTCATAAGTCAATACTTCATAAGTTGCAGCTAATTCCACTCATACAGTAGAATCATCCATGACACTCTCACTGCATCTTTTCTGACTCTTTATGACGTAGAAAAAACTAATCTGACCCTAATGGTTGCGGATTTATTCTCCATTAATTAGAAACTCATTCTTAATATCTCAAAGATAATAAAGAATATGTTTCAAGACTCATCTTATGGTCCAGAGGATATCAAAATAACTTGTAACAATTACGATTAAATTGATATCTCTAATCGCACTCAATATCGTATTCATTATGCCATCATCATATGATGCATAAGATTGATTAGACATTCTAATCATCATCTCTTTCAAAAAATGAATCATCTTTTACGAAAGATGAATACTATACACAAGACACACACTAACTGTCAAACAGTTATACTAACTGTTATACATATAGTCTTGTTGCGTCCAGGAGTATCTCACAAGTCTCTTAGTTTTATATCTTATATAAACCTTTATATCAAATATAATAGAGACCATTCTCACTGCTTTCATGGAGAAAATAAGATTGAAGTAAACCTTTTTACCTCATAAACATATCATTATTACATTAATAATGACAATGTCATTATGATGTAAAATACCAGAAAGAAATTTGTACGCTCTCACTAACCCTTCTATCTCATATGTATTCTTTATACTTTGATAAAATCAGACAATCTGACTAATATCAAAATTAGAGAACACAAAATTTCCAGAAAGCTCATCTGAGTCTACAATAGGCTCTATAAGCTAATATACTAAATTGTAATCTTAGCATAATACAAACTCCAGGGCCATTCCAAAACAAATTCTTCAAACTAAGAAATCACAATGGATCTCTTATCTGAAGAAACCATTCAAAAACGCCACTTTGTATTCTTTAGCTAAAATGTACAATTTAATATCATTATTAACCATCAGATCTTAAATTATTCAATCAGTGCGACTAGAGACAAGTTTCATCAGAATCTACAATAGATTGCTGAGTATAACTTTTCTCACTGTCATACTACAAAGGTCAAACCTTTAATAAGCTCACTATGTTTTTACTGCATAAACCATTTGCACATTTTATGAATGATTCATAATAAAAGCTCAATCAAGTTCCTATCTTGTCGTAGTAAGCTATGAACAATCTTAGATCTATAGTCTAATGCTAATTTCCGGAATCGATATCAAATATCGTTCCCACTATAAGTTATAGGATAATTTTCTTCAATAAGAAAACAACATAACCATTAAGTATCAAATACTTTACAAATGATTTTGTTATCTTATTGAACTTATATGGAAGTAATAAAAGGGGTATTTTCATCTTATTAATTATGTAGTTTCATTTATAGTTTATCATTGTATTTGACTTCAATAAGTCAAGTCTTTTCTACAATAGTCAACATCCAATGTTATACATTAAGTAATAAACAATTTTATTACTCGAGATCGTAGAAAAGATATTCTATCAAATAGAATACAATATTCTATTAAACAAAATAAATGATAAACTTCTACTCGTACCTCCAAGGCACAAGTAATATCAATTATATAAAAGATAGATTCAAATCTCAAACATTTCAAGATTCAAATTTTCTACTTATACACATCATATACGTAACTGTAGAAACTAATGGAACATTAATTAAAATGATGAATTAGTGTTACTAGAGCATATCCCCAAGAGTATTAAAACTAATTCGGTAACTTCCTATATCAAACGAATCAAATCGTATAAGATTCGATTTCTTCCATTAATCAATTCCATCAATATGGAATTGTGGAAGAATTATATTGATGTAAGAATTATATTCTTCGAATAACCTTAGAACAAATTGCCATAAATTCATATGTTTGATCGTATCAAAATTTTAGAACAATTCAAAGACTCACAATGAATATTTTAAAGGTACAATTTTCAAAACTTTAGATCGAATATCTTTGAACCAGACAAAATATTCTATCCGCGTTTCATCAGAAACATGTAACTAAGTCACGACAATTCATTGACTAAGTTACGAAGTAAAGAAAACTACCTTAAGCAATTTATAATTCATTAAATTACATACATCTAATGTATCAATTTAATAAATTTTCTGGTCCAATGACAGTCATTGGTTAACTGAGATTTAGTCACCTTCCCAAATACAATATTCGTTAAATGGATAAGGATATGTGGTGTGATCTAATATCAGACCATCCTTTACCATATGGTATAAGCATCCAATACTTAAGTGATAAAATGTCATAAAATAATGTTCTAAGTTATTTACATAATCGAATATTTTTCTTAATGTTTATCTATTCGTTAATGACACTACTAGTCTTTTTAAAATATGTAACAACTGTTTACAAAGAACAAGTAACTATCAAATAGTCGCAAATTCTGATATCAAATATCGAAACAATCATTCAACTATATTTTAAATAACTAGACGAGAGATCTGATATCCAATATCTACAGTTTTCGTATTGTGAGAATAAATATTTTCTATACACAACTATACGAATCTTATTTCTTTAGCTTTATTATTTACTTTCAAATTATTTACAATATTTTCAAATGATTGAAAAACAAATAGTGTCTGACACGTGACCTCTGAATGTCACTAAAGATAAGAAACATCATTATTAGATAAACAAATACCTAATGAGGTTTTCTTAATGCCAGTGAAGAATTTCGAGACATGTACCAATTCATGTCAATCTTTACTGCATAAGAAACTATTTTGTCTAGAAGGATTACATCATTATCTATTCTAATCTAGAACCTATTCTAGAAATCTACAACCATAATTGAAGTCAGAAAACATATATAATATGCATGCAGTGGATAAAAGTTTAATTCTATCAAACAAATAGAATAAGGAATAACATGAGCGACAATTTACATAATATTACACACCGCATAAGTTAAGGATTTTTAACCTAGCAGTGCCTCCCACTACTTTATGTAATACCGTAATCCCCAACGGAAACAAGAATTCAATAATTAAATTGAATTCCATAATGGGAAGTGGACCCCATGAATATATTTTGACTCACAGCTTTGGCATGTTATCGCCTACGTATATTCGTTAGGTAGACAACTCATTGTCAATCACACACACTGTGACTCCTGGGTTCGGTCCTGGTCGTTTCTCGTTATGACAGCTTAAGCACATTCACAAGGAGGCGTATCAAGGTTAAACTTGTCAATGACAAACTCAAGCTACCGATGTAGTTCTGACATCTTTGGCACGTTCAGGATTTCCACTTTTACTTGAATTTGTCTCTTGTCATATAAGTTCTACCGGCGCAAATGAACTACATTCAACTATAACTGCATAGCTTTGGCACGTTACAGCCATAGAATCATGAAAATATTTACATTCGTATTGATAAGGCGGACGAAGAAACAAGTATTCATAATACTAGTCACTTTCTCAAAACTTATTTAAACGGAGATTTTCCAACAAAAGATGTTTTTACTTTATTTAATCAAATTAAATAAACACATACATGTATAAAATAATGATTAAATTAGACATTGAATTTTAAAGGGCTAATCATATCGGACGTCCAGGATCAGACTCGCTCTGATACCATTTTGTTGGGGTCAAATCAGGGAGGCGCAGCGGAATAAGCATTGTTCGGGCAAAATCGTAGTTTAAAATTTTTAAACTTACGAATAAATTATTTAATAGCCAATATTAATAATTCATTCATATTTCACCTAAACATATTTATTTGATATCATATAACGACATAAATAATATAGAAACATCGCAAAACATTTACGAAAACGTTTTTCCGTAAAATAGCATAAAATGCGTTTCCGGCCGAACTGACCGACCAATGCTCATGGGGACTGCCCCGGTCACATTTAGACAGTTTGTGGGCTGCCCGAAAGTGCCCAGTTCACTGTTTGGGCAGCTGTAATCCGGTAACGCCATTTTTCGCCGTTTTCGCGTATTTTCACTCCGAAACAATTTCCGTTAAATATTTTTCTTGGGAAATTAAAATAAACCAATTTATTCTAATTACTCAATAAATAAAAACTGAATTTTATCTGAAAAATCATATTTATCATTAATTGTCATGAGACCCCTAAACTTTGCAAATTAATCATTTTGGTCCTTAAATATTAAATACATTTTCAATTGATTCCAAATCAATCCCAAAATAATTTATACAATTTGTAACATAAACCAGAAACTTTTTCAGAATTTCGAAACTTCCCAGTAATTTTCCAAAATTACAAAAATAGCCCAGAATTTTAATTAATTGCAATTTAGCCCAATTTGTTCAAAACACATCAAGATCAAATTCAATCAATCCCAAATTTGACATATATCAAATATACATCAAATTGTATCATATATATGAAAATCCCCAAAATTTGAATGGGTTAAGAACCATAATTTCACAAATTACTCAAATTGGACAATTTACATTAAATTGACAAAATTCAACACTTTAATCAATCAATTACCACACTAATCAAGTCTCACCATCATGAAACAACTCAAGAACAATTCTAGGTTAATTATGAATGGCTAATTAACTCTATAATGACAACTTTAATTTTCTAATTAATTTATTAAGTTTAATTACAATAATAAGCAAATAAATTAATCATACATGCATTACATCCTCAAACAAGCTTCTAAAAAATTTAATTACAAATTGAAGTTAAGAATTATAGAAATATTTTCTATGTAGAAGAAAGTGTATGAAACTTACAAAAATCCAAACTTTTGGCTTTGTTCTTCATTTCTTTTTTCAATTTTCTCTCAACTCTCTTGTAATAATTTTGTTGAAGTTGTCTTAGTGTTAGAATTGACAAAACAATTTTGTCAAAACAAAAATCCTATGGCCGAATCATGCATCCAAAAAAAAATAACAATTTATTTAATTTTGTTGCATTTTCATTAGTCCACAATTCACTTTAATAAAGTAACATGTTATCTTTAATAAAGCAAATTAACATGTGTTCCAATGATATTAAGCCATTTTCCAACTTTAATAAAGCAAATCATTATTAAGATATTTATCATTTTAATTAATTTAATTATTTAACAATTAAATAATTAAATACAAATATCTTAAATATAGGTATTATATTTACATTAAATATCTCAAATACATATATTAATGATATATGCCAAATATCACATTTTGATATTTAATTTATGTGTATTTAATAATATCAAATATTAAATACAAATACACATTAATTCGGAAATGACCGTTAGGTCCCGATTGCATGTATTTTTCGTTTAACCGTTAAACGAGTTATAAATAATCAATATTATTTATAATAGTTGCCCTAGTGCTCTACGAGTATATTTCATTAGTGAGACTCTCTAGATTCAGGCATATCCGTCACAAAATCCAATCTCGTGTCCATAATTCACCCACCCGTAAATTATGACGACCACGGATAATCTCGCTGAATCATACAGGTCGAGGTCACTGCATACGTATAATCCCTCCGTCACATGTATCCGGATTATCCCAGAGATATAGATATAAATGTCAAATCTCTATAGGAATAATCATGTCGACGTATCTTTAGCAATCTATAAATAACATTCGGAACTCATTTCCGAAGTATACTATGGCCATAGATTTAACAGATTGCTAATCATAAATGGACTACCTATGCTCTGTACACAGAACTGACAAATCATTTCTTGATACTCATAGGATATCATATGCATGAGTCAACACCCAACAAACAGGCGGAGGTCTGATCTTAATAGATCGGTGACGTGACTGTCATCTAAGTGTGGAGGATAACTCATATATCCACAGTGGTATCTCAAGTAAAAGAATCAATATGCTACTCAACCCGTAAAGATTCCTATTGACGTTGGTGTACCATATATTAGGAAATCTTTGGTGAGTCGTTCAGTGTTTATCAAATAAACACCTACACGTCTATACGAGTCTCCCAATACTCATGATTCATTGGGATAAACCATCGGACCAAGTCCGATATACGACATGTACTGGTCTCAGCGGATTTTACTAACCGACCCGTGTCAGTAAATCTTGACTAGGAACTTAATTTAAGGATATAAAACTTATAGTGACACTTCCCAATGTCAATTACAAACTATGTTGTAACTGCGCACTACGTTGTAAATCTTGGGGTCTTTACCTAATATATATACATATCATTAAACCAGATTTAGTTTCACTCTAATTAATCTAATCGAAATTAGATCGAATACATATATAAAAGATAAGAGGTGCTACCATTTAAATTAGTAATATTATGGAAAAAAGTATTGCTTGTATTCATTAACCAGATATAAATATGATCCGGATTGGCGCTCAGAGCACCAACCCTAACACTAATATTCTCCCAGGATTCCTTAGATGCTTCTTGTTGAAGGGGCACTCCTTTAACAAGATCCTGAATTAGGACAATGGTGGAAACTCTATTTAAAAGAAAATGACTCTATAAGACAAATCTTTGTGACTTCACTTCTAGATTTTTAGAATGAATAAGAAGGCTCCTATATATAGGCATGGAAGGGTGCCTTAGAGGCGCCCTTTAGTTTGGGGTGTAACCCTCATAAGGGTTATACCCTTTTCATGTACCATTTGGAGCCTAGAAATATGTTCTTCTAATTTAGAGGATATGTCCCTACATGTTTATGCTTTTTCCATAGGGCACTACAACTATCACAACCGCGACGCCTCGGGAATGAGGTTTAACATGTCGGGAATGGCGCTCTGGGAATGAAGCATGATTCGGAAGGGGACCAAAACTATCACAACCGCGACACCTCGGGAATGAGGTTTAGCATACCGGGAATGGCGTTCCGGGAAAGGAGCATGGTTCGGAAGGGGACCACAACTATCACAACCGCGACGCATCAGGAATGAGGTTTAGCATGGCGCTCCGGGAATGGAGCATGGTTCGGAAGGGGACCACAACTATCAGAACCGCGAAGCCTCGGGAATGAGGTTTAGCATACCGGGAATGGCGCTCTGGGAATGGAGCATGGTTCGGAAGGGGACCACAACTTATCAGCTCAGTTCGGTAGTGATTCCTAGAGATCGCAGCATCTTGCAGGGATAAATCTCAGGGGTCGCAGCACCTCACCACCAGATCAACTTAGTTCGAAGCAACAGGCAAGTCAGGCAGCAGCTGGCGAGCCAGGTAAGTAAAAATACATTGCATAACTCTGATAGGATTGTCACTGTCACACACTGTACAAGTCCCATCAAAGTGGGCGCGACTGTGGCACTGCATTTTTACATAAATCCCGATGATAAGCCACATATGGAGGAATTACCCGATAAGTTGCAGAAGTCGCGAGAAACGGACGTCGGAAGGGAAAATTCAAAAATCAATAGCTTATTGGACTTAATTCGTTTGCTTAGCCTCGGGTTCGCTCGATGGACCTCTGTTTTAAATTTATCCTCGTCCCAAAACCCCCGCACCCCACACCAAGCCACCACCCAAGCCCACACACCACCAACCCACATGCCCAAGCCCACCAAATAGCCAAGCTCCACACGCCCAAGCCCACCAAATCCCCTCCAAAAAATATCCAACACATTAAACACATCTTAACATCTAAATAAGTCACCTTCCTAATTTAAATAAATCACATGTCTAAATTAAGTAAATCAAATCAAATCCCATAAATCCCTTTCTTAAACTAAAACAAATCACCTTCCTAAATTGAATAGATCTTTTCCTTATAACACACTAATTAAAAGATACCCCCCATGATTGCATGATTTCTTTCTTACCCAAATAAGGACAACCCTAACCCTTTCTTATAAAAAGGAGCACCAACCAAACCCTTAACCCCCTAGCATATTCACACCTAAGGCACAAAAAAAGAATAGCCCTCCATTGCCGTGAGAACTGCAACACCAAATAAGTCCTCCATCACCGCAGAAACAGTCCACCAAACACCCTTCAATCACCAAACCATCAAGTCCTTAAACCCCCTCAATCTACCGTAAAATAGTCCATAAAATAGCCTTCCATCACTGGAAAAATATAGCCCTAAAAACCCCCTTGCATTGTCGTGAAAAAGTCCCTAAAACCCCCACTGCATTACCGTGAAACAGCCTCTAAATACCGCACAAACAGTAGCCCGAACAGCCCCCTAAATACGACATAAACAAAGCACCAAATTGCACCCTTAAACCAACAAAAACAGTCCCCAAACCGCACCCTTAAATCACTGAAAACAGTCCTCTAAACCACCAAAAACAGTTGCAACCAAAACAGTCCCCAAACTACAAAAAGAGTCACCCAAAACAGCCCCAAATTACTGCAAACAGTAAGCAGAAAACAACGAACAGAAACAACAGCAAAAACAGAGAAAATAGCAGCCCAAAGTAGTGAAGCAACGAAGGAAAATATTGAACCAGTGAACCAGAGGAGTTGCAGAGCATTAACCCTTCTGACGGTCGCGTAACGCACTTCCAAGAGGCGACTTAAAAGGTAAGACCTGAGGGCACTCTTTTATTTACTCTCGTTCATATCTTTCAATTATTTATTAGTATTCCTCCGCATGCATATTGTTGGTTCATGTATGTTATTTTTGTTGGATGATTGATTTTGTGTTAACTCTCGCGGTATATCAGATGGAAACCCAGACATAAATTCCGTAGCCAAATCTGAATGGACGGTAGTGCGGTCTGAACTTGGGATACAACTCCATGTACTACTTAAGAAACGCACATATTTCGTTTTATCTATTCCTGTGTTTATCCATGGTTCATTAGAAATAACACGTTATCTTCATGCATGATTTAGTTATTTATTTCGCGTTAGGAACTTAATTGTATCTCTTCAATGTTTATGTTTAGACAATTATTATTTATTCATACTTCTGTATTTATCAACTTAATGTGTTCATGAGATTGCGTTCGTGCTTTTATTTTATTTACTTCTATGCATGCAAACTTAGATGTAGGTTTTTCTCATATGTATGCATACTTAGATATAGGTTATTCTTGCATATGTATGTTGCGTAGACTTGGTTATATTATTGCGTGAATCCGTTCATTACAAGTGGCATAAGTAAGGGACCATTCTGAACCTAAAGGTTTGAGGTATTCCCTTGCGAGGGGTGAGTGCGGCCTTAAACATTTCCCAGTTCACGGTGGGTGGCGACTCCATTTTATTTCTCTGGTTTAGTCCCCCTCAGGCTAATCCGTACTCCCGACCGGGCCGCGAGCCTGGAATAGCGTCGCCGATTGCTGTGTCCTACAGTCTGGCGACTCCACTAGGGATAGAGAATCGGCCCCGAAATAATGTCTTGTAATGTTTGTGATTTTTACTTTAGTTAATTGTGTCTACAAGTGGGTTGGGACCAAGGAGTTTAACCAAAGGCATTGTTAGAGCTAGGTAATGGTTTGATGTCTTCCTTCATTCATTACCTTTCTATAGCTGATAGGAAAAGCTGTGAAGGAACCTAGATAATCATTTACTCGAAGCTTACCGTGATGGACTAATTTGGATGACCTATTGTTTATTCCTGTCACCAAGGTGATAAGAGCCTAAGAGGAAATGGTATTTAAGAGAGTTCGCTCCACCCTCCATTTGGGGAATCTTCAATAAGAAATCCATTTTACAGTCACTCATGTATCATCACTCGTTGGCACGTACCTTAGGGTATAAAAAATGTGCGCTCACTTGGTCGCTCGAACCCTTGAGTGGGGACACCTAGTTGTGGGCAATCATTCGCTAGCGGGAGCCTTTGTCTACACTCCCATAAACCCACATGTGAACCATAGTTGTATGACCAATAGAAAACATCCCTTTATGCTTGTGTTTGGGACCATCATCATTTGGATTCAGTTGGACTTCTTGTCAGGAGATATGAACTTTTTGGGCCATTTAAAACTGGGACGAGTTCGTGTCCTATGACAATTGGGCCAAAAGCTTCTAAAATATCGATGGGCCATTTTGTGTTTGGGCCCATTATCATTTGAAGTTGTTTAGCCATGTTATCACAAAAGTGTAAACCTGTTGGGCCTTTTTCAACTGGGACAAATTTGCACCTCGCAATAATATGATTGAATGCTTTAAAATGATAATGGGCCGACTTGTATGAAAACCTTGATGGACTTATATATTCCATGTACCACACGCATACATGCTGACTAAAAGTTTTAAAAGACACCATAGATACCCGTTGGGTTAGGGAAGAGGGAAGAATCGTAAAAAGGCAGTTAGCAAACATGAGCGAGTCAGAGAACGAGGGGTCTCGTATGGATCAGCTAGAGACTAGTCTCACTAAGGTTACCGAGCAGTTGCAAGCTTTTACCACTGCTATGGCTAATATGGTCGTGCCCCGCGCTGGGGGAGGCTCTGAGAATGTGAGGCGTGAAGCGCCTCAGAACAGGTTGAGTGATGTATCCCTATTTTGATGATGACGTGGCTGAGTATGCCGCGGGAAGGATAGCCGGATCTCAGGCAGAGTTGCAGAAACTCAGGGATCAGGTAGAGTCAGTTACCCGCAAGATGAGGGGTAAGCATGAAGATTTGCTAGACTATGAGGCGATGACATTTGAGGAGCAGCTGCCGGTTCAATTCAAGATGCCTGACATAGCCAAGTTCAATGGGAACGGGGATCCAAAGGTTCATCTCCTATAGTATGTTTCTGTGATGAGTTCAGTGGGTCTATCGAAACGTCAGGTTCAGAAAATGTTCGGGATGTCGCTTGAGGGGGCACCCATGGTATGGTATCACGACCTTGAGAGGAAAGTCAAAGATAATTGGAGGGCATTAGCATAGGCCTTTCTGAATCAGTATGTCACGGATTTGGAGATCGACTTATCGCTTCGCGACTTGGAGAATACCAAACAAAAGCCGGAGGAGAGCTTCAAGGATTATGTAGATCGCTGGAGAAGCCAACTTCTGAAGATGCAAACTCGGCCCTTGGAGAAGGATCAGATCAAAATGATCATCAATGGCACCAAGCCCTATATTTATGGAAAGCTGAGGAGGATGACCTCTATGATTACTGATTTTCGACAGTTGAGGGAGAGTGTCATGGACATTGAGGAAGAAGAAGCGGAGAATAGGAAGTTTTATGGCCTGAAATGAGAACTGTTGGAGGACTATCAGGTACCAAGCCCGTTTCTGCTGAGGTTTCTGCCATTAGAACCGACGTTTTTCTAACCTGGGTAGGCCTTTGTCTAAGGTACTTGAGAAGTTGACGAGACAAGGACTCCTAAAACCCTTAGAAGCTAAACCACTTCCACACCCTCCATCATCACACCCCAACCTGAACCTTTACTATCACTACCACCAGCAAAAAGGCCATGACACCGACAGCTGTGCCCGCCTCAGACATGAAATCCAGGACCTCATAGACTCCCACAAAATACCCGACCCAGAAAAAGAGCAACCCAACACACACAGAAATCCTCTACCTAACTATCACTTTTTCTCACCACCTACCTACATGATTAGCTCCGGCCTACCTGAAAACCTTGTCCTCCAAACCTTTGACCACCAAGCCTTTTGCCTGGGGATTTGGGATAGCAATAGTGAGGATGAAACGGAGCAGGGGAAGAATTTCTGGGAAGACTTCTCAAGCAGTGATGAAGAGGGGGTGAAAAGAATGACACACAGTGGGCATTTTCACAGTGATACATCGGAGAAAGGAAATGAAGTGTTGGCAGAAGGCAGAGAAGTGGCAGAGAACGTGGATAATACTGAAGGAGATGTGGTGCTGTGTCAATTGAAGAAAACACGAGCACAGGTAAGCATCTGGTAGTTGTTGTGCGCATCTCAATAGCATAGGCGTGCCATGGTTGAGGCCTTTAGCAAGATAATATTATCAGAAGATGCCAACCCTAAAATGTTTATAGGATCGATGCAGAAGGAAACGAGTTCACCGAGCCGATCAACGTGGACAGACTAAATCAATATTTTACCTGAGGAAGAGAAGACCGAGTGGTCACTGGGAGGACTGGTGGAAGACCTAACCCAACGGAATAGGAAATTCATCCATGCATGCATACATACACGTAACGTACTTGCATTCATTTTTGTGTTTTGTTTCATTTTGTATTCACAGGTTTCAAAGAAGAAAATTAGAAAGTGGCAAATGCAAGCCAACCAGAAGCAGCAACATAGCATCATCAGTTTCGGGAATGAATCCCAGGGTCGAGGCCCACACCATCATCAGCCTCGAGAATGAATCCCAGGGTTGAGACCCACACCAGCATCAGTTTCGGGAATGAATCCCAAGGTTGAGGCCCACACCAGCATCAGTTTCGGGAATGAATCCCAGGGTTGAGGACCATGTCACCAACAATTTTCGGGAAGGAATCCCAGGGTCGAGGCCCACATCACTAATGGTTTTTGGGAATGAATCCCAGGGGGCGAGGCCCGCACTATCAGCAGTTGAAAGGAAGAATTACAGTGGAGTGGAAAAAAAAGTCCTTAATGGTTAGGCAAATGTCCGGTGATGAACTTATTTGCTTTAGGGTGAAGCCTTAGAAGCAATAAGTGTGAGATGTGCTCTCATCCGATATTTTGAGTGGTTGATCTCGGCTAGACTCGCGAGCACTTAATTACAGGATCTTAGCAGTATAAGCCTGAGTAGTCGACGAGGGGATTAGTTGAAGAGATGGCGGATCAGTGAATGACCATTTACTTAGATGTCCATCCTGATTTACTTGTGTTACGATGTGTGATATGGTTGGAAACGAAAGAAAAGTCTCTGAAGAAGAAAATATAAACCACCTATAACCGATAAGTGTAAAGCTACCCATGGGCGAGTGTTAGGACTACCATGAGGAGAAATACTACCTTAAAGGGTAGGTGTGTTGAAAAAAAATGATGAAGAGACGAAAGAAAAGAAGAAGAAAACCATATCATATTGAGTACGAGGAAGTAATTGCAGAGTATGATCAAGACATCTAGGTTGGTTAGACCCACTAATCCCATTCTTTGAGATAAAATCATCGAGTTGGTTTACTTAAGGATAAAGCTGTGAAATAACCTTGGCACACACACATTGGGAGTCTAGTTCAGATCATTTATTCAGACGGTCGGATTTTAGTTGTATCAAGTACTTTGAAGGTTCTCTGGTTTCGACACTAGTCATCCTTTGAGGACGAAAATATGTGTAGCTATCAAGATTATCTCGTAAAAGGTAGTATAGTATGTTGGTATGAAACGTCACATCATGGGATCTACTCAGACCCGATGAAGGCAGTAAAGGACAGAAAGATAAACCAAGTCTGGAGGCGACCAGTCTACCCCTTCTCATACAGTACGGTTCGGGAATGGACCATCACATCACCAATGCCTCGGGAATGAGGTTTAGCATGCCGGGAAAGGCGCTCCAGGAATGGAGCACGGTTCGGGAATAGACCATCTGTTGGAGTTTCTACGGTCCCGATGATCGAATAACAAGCATGAAAAAAATACGAATACATTCAAGGGAGTTGCGGAATACTCACATCGATCGGTTGAGCGACGCGGGAGACAACAAAAAATTCATTTTCTGCCCACTGCATGCTCGGCAGTTCACTGGTTTTACTCTCCAAGATTCGTCCATGGATCATATTCATTAAGCTCCAAGCTTTGTGTTGAACTTCCATGCTCATGGGTGGACTTCCCTATCACCTTCGCATGTCTCTCGGAATGCTAGCTCTTGATGTTTTTGCCACAAAAACCATCACACTTTGCTTCCATTTTCTTCCATTTTCACGGTCAAACCAGTGAGTTTTTGAGAAGAAATTGGCCTGTTGGCCGAGAGAGAATGAGAGAATGTTTTTGCTCCAAATTCGTGAACCAAGAGAGAGAGAGAAAGAAAGTGTAATTGATTTCCAAAATTAATTAAACATATACCACTTTTGATTTTCAAAAAGTCAAGCCTTAAATGCTTGCCAACTACCACCATCAATCCATCAATCAATCAAATCAAGTGACAAGTTGTCACATCACTCAAAGTGACTAATGATTTGACGCTTGATGCGACTAATGATTTGACGCTTCATTTGACTTGCGTGCCGCACTTGAATTCGAAATGCGAATGCGCTCGCAAACAATCTCGGGTTCGCTAATTCCAAATTAAGGAATTTTCTGTTGCGACGTTGACCGGCGTAAACACACACGTATAACACAAGCGCACGTATCGTTCAAGTAGTATAAAAATATCGATCCCACGAGGACTTAATTCCTACTATTGTTATTAATTATTGAATCTATTTATTTACAGATATCTAATTAAATGAAGAAGAGAATGATTGTTTGATTGGTTGAAAGTGGTTTTACAAAATAAATAAATAAATAAAAAGACAAAAGAAAATACTAAGGAAAATAACAAAAGACACAAAGATCTAGGGTTGTGAATCATTCTAATATCTTTTAAAAGATGAAGTGATTATTTTATGTTTGTGTAATAAATCAGTTTACTAACCTGGAACACTAAATTATGCAAAAGCCTCTGTCGATGGTCAGACGCAAATACCCAGTTTAACCCAATTGAACCATATGTCTATGTCAGCCAAATTATCTGGATTCATTAAGTTTAAGTTCCAATTATGGCTACCTCCGCCTGACAGGTATATGTCTATCCTGTAAGGAAATCTATTAAAGGGTTATCTATCCTCAAGGAAGATCGTGGGCTATTAAGTCTAAGGCTGAAACCTAAAATCCCTATGTCTAGTTCATTTTAGATTTACCACATCAATCTTATTGGTGATCAGACAACAAGAAGCATTAAACTTAAGACTTAATAAGTAAACCTTTAAATTACCCAAACTATAAATTAACCCCTTATAAACCGGTGATATTAGAATTCATCACAACCCCAGATAACTAACACATAACTAGGGCTAGTAAAAACTTAAAAATAAAAGACATAAAATAAAAATGCTGAAAAGTAAAAGACATAAAGTAAAAGCTGAAAAGTAAATTGCTAAAAAGTAAATGCTGAAAAGTAAATTGCTGAAAAGTAAATGCTGAAAAGTAAATTGCTGAAAAGTAAATAAAGTAAAATTACAATAAAAGAAAATGTTGAGGTAAAAGGATCCACTTTTATTACTTCTATTTTAGATATCTCCCTTAATATAATATATTAACTTTGCATGATAATTACCATCCAGCCATATAGGCGGTATCCAGATTAAGTCAAATTAATAATTAATTACCAACCGACCAATCAGGCGGTATCCAGTTTAGTCAGGTTAAAACCAATTTAAATAATTACCAACCGACCAATATGGCGGTATCCTCGTTAAGTCAGGTTTTAACTAGTTTATATATTATAATTAAGGGAGATTAATCTAAATTTTAGTAATAAAAGTTTTACCTTTTACCTCAGCAAAAGGGAGTTACCTCCTCATTACTGAAAAGTAAAAACTGAAAATTAAATAAAGAAAAATACTGTGCGTAAAAGTAAATTGCGGAAAGTAAAAACTGAAAAGTAAAGAAAAGAAAGTGCGAAAGCGGAAATTAATTACTGAAAGCTGTAAATAAACAAACAAGATACAATCTTCTTAGTATTCTTAAGGAATTCCTTAGAAGAAAGTATGAATTTTACAAATGAAATGGCTTGGTATTTATAGGCAAAATTTTGCCTCCATCAAATCATCCACCAAATCAATTATTAATTGCTCCACTAATTGCTCCACTAATTGCTCCACCAAATCCATTATTAATTAATCCACTAATCTCTTATCATGTTTGGTGATGATTTGATTATTTTTATTATTTATTTATTAATTTATTTTTTGCTTTGAAAATGATTGAAAGTGACTTTAATAATTACACACTACACACTTCTGGATGGTTCATCAATTTCGGGCATGCAATATTCAGAATTCGAAATTATTTTGTCTTTCAAAGTTGTAGATCTTTGAGTCTTCTTTATTCTGGAACTTGAATCAGCTCAATCCGATATCTGAGTAAAAAGGTATACCCAAAATACGACAGATGCGCAAAACTGGAATTTCCAAAACTGCACTTCGTCAAAACGCCCTTTAAAGTTTTCAATCTCCAAAATTAAAATATCAAGTCCAATAATTGCCCTTATTTGACCCATATTTCATCCTAAATGATTTCATTGAGACCTGATATTATTTTATCTGCAAAATAAACTAAAACACATCAAAACGTTCATCAAACCCGAGAAACTAAACAAAATATTAAGTTAAAGGGGCGGTAAATATTGATATATTTTCCGCTCATCACACCCCCAAACCTAACATTTTGCTAGTCCTTGAGCAAAACAATAAAATAAAATACAAGAAACAATTAAAATTAAACTATGCCACTTTCGTAGGGATCACGGTTGCATTTAGCATATGCAACAAGCCTTTAAACCCATAGGTGTCCCTAGTGGACGAGTTGTAGTCTCGTGAGGGTTTACAGCAATGATACCCACAAACATTTTACAAAAGTAAACATGTAATAAAACTAATGCACACAAAAGCAAAAAGACAAGCGAAAAGAGAATAAAGATGTTAGTGACTATTCAGGTGAAACTTTTACTCCAAGTTACTAGTAGTTTTGTTTCATTCTAAATTACCGAATAAGTAAATTCTCCGATTATTTTTACCATTCTCCATATACACAGCCAACAAAATATTAATCAACTCATTTTTGCCCACAACAGTCATAAGTGCAGTTGATAAGAGAGTAATATTTTTGTCCTAAAGTTTTATCAGAATTCACACCTTTTTGCAGCAATGGAATAATTTTTCTGATTTTTCTGATTTTTTTCTTTGATTTTTCTCTATTTTTTATTTATATACAATATCTTCCATCTATGTAACGAGTGTTGGGTCGGTGGCTCCCAAACCAGTTGGCTTTAGGGCACCAGGTGTTAAGACACCCCTACGGACTTAATTACCCAGACTTCAGATATATATATTTTTTGCAGCATCTTGATCCATGTAACGAGCTTTGGGCCAGTGACTCCCAAACCAGTTGGCTTTAGGGCACTAGGTGTTAAAACACCCTTACAGACTTAATAACTCGGATCTCATACGTTTTTTTTTTTTTTACTCCATTGCTTTTTGAGATGCTTCCTCCAATTAAACTAGAGCACTGAATATTACAAACTTTTCAATTTAGCTCATGTCTGTATGTTACTATATATGTTGATAATATCTGCTAACTGAACATATGAAGATTCCTTTTAGTCCGTTTTATGGAGAATTTACAAATTAAATAATTCAAAATAAAATAAACAACAATTAACTTGTTTCGAAATAGGCTTGAGATACGTCTCAGGAGTGGAAACTCCTTACTCGGCTATCTTTTAGCAATTTCACCTTTTTAGTCAAAATAAAAACACAAAAACACAAAAATTTTTGTAATTTTTAAAATTTTCCAATTTTTTTTGTATATTTCGAAAAATTTTGGACTAAAAATAAAAACAACACACAAACTAAAAACAAGGTACTGATCAACTAATTCCCTCCCCCAAACCTAAATGAGACATTGTCCCCAATGTCTTAAACAGTAAAAGGAGAGTTAAGAAGGTTGTACCTGGTTAGCTGAAAATCTATAGGAAATTAAAGGTTAAGATCCAGATTAATCCGACGCCTCTTATCACGATCGTCCTCGGACCAATTTATCTTTGAAATGATAGGGTCAACTTGTGGTTCATAGGCTATGAGTTGGTCTATTAGATCCGGAGCAGTTCTTGCAGTGAAGAGGAGTTCTTTCATAGGTTTTGACACGAACCCATTTCTTCCGGGCATCATCAAGAAACACACAAAGAAAATCATAAAATCCATCAACATTAAACAGTCTAAGCGGTTTCTGGTGTATGTTCAGGTTCGCCCAAGATAAAACTATAAAAATTTCCTCCAATGTACCCAAGCCACCTGGCAAAGCGATAAAAGCATCAGTACGGTATAATCATTCTACCAGTCGTGACATACCTGGCACGATCAGTTCCTCTCCGTTTGAGATCGATCTAAGATTTGCCTCTGCCAAGGGTTTTGGGATGATTCCCAAAACACGACTGCCCCCTTCCTGTACAGCCTTTGAAATGATCCCCAAGTCTGAGATTGCCTTTCCGCCATATATTAATGCATATTCTTGCAGCTAAGACTCGACCCAATTCTTGTGCTTCTTCTACGTATTGTGGCTTAGTACCAACACTAGTACCCAAAACACACAGATATTTTCAACTCGTCTTCTTGAAGTAGCTTCCATTTTTTTATGTGTTTCTTTCTCAACTCTGGATGCCTTCAAAAGTGCAATGACGGGCTGAATTTATAGTACCTGAAAAGGGTAAGTAAAAATAGCACAAGTATCTTCCAGAGGACGATTAGTAGCGAAATAATATCGTGTTAGTCAAAAAGGTCTGGATCCTGTCGGAGAAAATAAAAGAAAACAACAAAACAAATCAAAATTATTAGGAAAAGACAAAGAGATATAATATGTACAAGAATTTACAGCTTGATTAACGTCTATGCGTCAGGGACAAGCTTCCCATCCAATTTTCTTATAAATTGGCAAACATGGTCTTTTTCAGTCAGATTCCCAAGACTTAACTGTTGTCTTTCTTTTTGAAATTGTGTATGTAATTTGTGAAAGGCTATGTGAACATATCCACTGGGATGCGTCTCAAGAGTCGAAGATATATCATCTAAAGACTACTTACTCAAGCCATCCCTAATGAAGTTAATTTTGTCTTCTCGATTATCATACACCATTCCTAAAGAACGACAACGAGTGTTGCAATTAAATCGTGCACATTTGTAACAAACACCCATTTGCTTAGCTCTACGTTTCTTTGCATAGGTGCTTCTTCCAAAACCAGACAGATGTGAAATAAAAGAGTCAGAAGACTCACCTGCCAATCGGACTCGTGCTTCAATTACCCAACGAATATCATTAGGAATACCATGGATTGTCAATAACCTCATCCGTTCCAAGCGAGCTTTGTAAACTTTCATTAGAGATTTTTGAGGGATAGAAGGAAATTGTTTGTGAAGATTTGCGATAGCTTCTTCCATCTTGAAATGACTTAATCTGCAAAAACTAAACACACCAAATTAAATCACACCAAATCACAATATATACAAAAATTGCATGGGTTGCCTCCCTGTGAGCGCTAAGTTTAAACTCGTCAGCTAGACGTGACTTCTTGAACGTTAGGCTGGATCTGAAAGTGTGACACTTTCTTTTTGTCGCTCAAATGATTCTCCCCAGTAGTGCTTGACACGCTTGTTTTTAACCTTGAAAGTTTTGTTAGCGTCAGGATCATGTATCTCAACGGCTCTATTTGGTAAAACTTTGGTGATCACAAATGGACCTGACCACCGTGATTTTGGCTTCCATGGGAAGAATTTCACCCTTGATTTGTTAACAGTACCTTCTGCCCTGGTTCCAGTTGTATGCGCACTAACTTCTCATCATGTCTTTTCTTTCCCTTTTCTTTGTACAATTTGGCATCTTCAAAAGGCTGATTGTGAAATTCCTCCAATTCGTTGAGCTGGTGGAACTTTTTCTCTTATGTTGCTTGTAGAGCAAGAATTGGCTCTTTCAGTACAAAAGATGCTTTATCTTTAGGCTCCACAGGCAATTGACATGTTTTAAGTTTGTCAGTAGAACTTTGTCTTTCATCAGAGTTCTGAATGGTACTGTGTATCACATCGAGTTTGAAACATTCCTCCTTCTTTTCATCATCTGGAAATTCATGGCCTTGAAAACATTGAATGTTACTTCTTGGTCCTGTACCCTCATGGTTAATTCTCCTTTTTGTACATCAATAATGGTTCGACCTGTAGCCAAGAATGGTCTCCCCCGAGGATGATTGGCACGTCTGCGTCTTCCTCCATATCAACGAAAATGAATTTGTCAACCTTGACCAGCACATCCTCAACTACGCCTCTTGGAAATATGAGCGTTCTATCAGCAAGTTACAGTGAGACTGAAGTTGGCATTGTTTCTCCAATCTGTAATTTCCTGAAAATAGAAAAAGGCATCAAGTTAACACTAGCACCTAAATCACATAAAGCCTTATCAAAGTTATGTTCTCCTATGACGCAAGGAACAGTGAAACTGCCAGGATCTTTCAACTTCGGGGGAAGTTTCCTCTGAATGATAGCACTGCATTCTTCTGTTAATGTTATTGTCTCGTAATCTCCCAATCTCCATTTTCGTGAAAGAATATCTTTCATGAATTTGGCATAGGTGGGCATTTGTTCCAACGCTTCTGCAAATGGGATGTTGATATGCAGCTTTTTGAAGATTTCCAAGAACCGAGAAAACTGCTTGTCCAATTTGTTCTTCTGAAGACGTTGAGGAAAAGGTGGAGGTGGAGTGATCTGTTCTTTTTCCTTTGCTTCTTTTTCCTCCATCTGTTGCTTTGTTTCTTTTGGAACTTCCTCAATTGTTGCTTTGATTCCAACATCTTTATTGATCTCAGTACCACTTTTTAAGGTAATAGCTTAACATTGCTCCTTCCCTCGGTTCCTTGGATTTGGTTCTGTGTTGCTGGGAAGATTACCTGGCGGTCTGTAACTCTGAGCATTGGCCAGTTGTCGATTTGATTCTCTAGTGCTTTGATGGAAGCTGATTGGCTCTGAAACATAGCATCGTATTTTTTAACTGATTCAGCACTTCTGTTATTCCTAGTTCATTTATTTGTCTTTGGCATTTTTTCTGTTGTTGGAATCCAGGTGGTGGATAGTTCTGCTGTTGGAATCCAGGTGGTGGATTGTTTTTTGCCCTGAGTTTTTGCTCCATGAAAAATTAGGATGATTCCTCCACCCCGGATTGTAGGTGTTGGAATATGGATTGTTCCCCTGTCTATTGAAATTGTTGACATAATTCACCGTCTCTTCAAGTTGGTTTGGTTCTGGTGCTCCTCCATATGGTGAACTTGTGGATCCAATGGTAAGAGTCTCCATGAATTTGCATATTTGATCTAGCTTGGTGTTGACTGCTGTATTAGCTCCACTTCATAAATTCCTGCAATTCTTTGGATCATGCTCCTTTCAGTTGGCCACAAGGAATTGTTGTTGGCCATTTCTTCGATTAGTTCCCAGGCTTGATCTTCTCCTTTTGCCATTAAAGCTCCTCCAGCAGCAGCATCGATTGTGGTTCTCATTATTCCAGAAAGTCCATTATAGAATGTTTGGACTTGAAGCCATTTTGGAATCTCATGGTATGGACATTTCCGGAGTAAATCTTTGTACTTTTCCCAAGCTTCGCAGAGGGATTCTGAATCTTGTTGTACAAAGGATGTGATGTCATTCCTCAGCTTTCCGGTTCTGGCTGGTGGAAAGTATTTTGCAAGAAATTTGGTGGCTAAAGTGTTCCAAGTTGTGATGGAACCTGCTGGTAATGAATGTAGCCAAGCTTTAGCTATGTCCTTCAAGGAGTATGGAAAAACTCGCAGTCTCATTGCTTCTTCCGCTTCTCGGTTGTAATTGAAAGTGCCGTAAACTTCCAGGAAGTTGCTGATGTGGGAATTAGGATCTTCAGTTGCATTCCCCCCGAATTGAACTGACTGCTGGATCATCTGAATGCATGTTTTGATGTCACACGCATTTTCTGGTAAGGGAGGAAGTACAATACAGGAAATGAGTCTGTCAACCACCGGAATGGTTCTGTCTCGAATGGGTATTGGTGGTGCAACGATCAAAGGTTCAGGTTCCATGTTGACTAAAGCTTCTTGGCCTTCTCGCCTTTCCCTTCTCAACTGTCTAATGGTTCTTTCAATTTCTGGGTCAAGCGGTTGAAGTTCAAAGCTTCTGGTTTGTCTCATGAAGTTTCTGAGAACCTGAAACACAAGAAAACAAAAACAATAAGTAAAAAGAAAATTAGATACAAGTAAAGGTATCTAACCCCTAAACTAATAGTAAAAGATAACTAAGTCCCCGGCAACGGCGCCAAAAACTTGACCGGCGTAAACACACACGTATAACGCAAGTACACGTATCGTTCAAGTAGTATAAAAATATCGATCCCACGAGGACTTAATTCCTACTATTGTTATTAATTATTGAATCTATTATTTACAGATATCTAATTAAATGAAGAAGAGAATGATTGTTTGATTGGTTGAAAGTGGTTTTACAAAATAAATAAATAAATAAATAAACAAAAGAAAATACTTAGGAAAATAACAAAAGACACAAAGATCTAGGGTTGTGAATCATTCTAATATCTTTTAAAAGATAAAGTGATTATTTTATGTTTGTGTAATAAATCAGTTTACTAACCTGGAACACTAAATTATGCAAAAGCCTCTATCGATGGTCAGACCCAAATACCCAGTTTAACCCAATTGAACCATATGTCCATGTCAACCAAATTATCTGGATTCATTAAGTTTAAGTTCCAATTATGGCTACCCCCCCGCCTGACAGGTATATGTCTATCCTGTAAGGAAATCTATTAAAGGGTTATCTATCCTTAAGGAAGATCGTGGGCTATTAAGTCTAAGGCTGAAACCTAAAATCCCTATGTCTAGTTCATTTTAGATTTACCACATCAATCTTATTGGTGATCAGACAACAAGAAGCATTAAGCTTAAGACTTAATAAGTAAACCTTTAAATTACCCAAACTATAAAATAACCCCTTATAAACCGGTGATATTAGAATTATCACAACCCCAGATAACTAACACATAACTAGGGCTAGTAAAAACTTAAAAATAAAAGACATAAAAAAAATGCTGAAAAGTAAAAGACATAAAGTAAAAGCTGAAAAGTAAATTGCTAAAAAGTAAATACTGAAAGTAAATTGCTGAAAAGTAAATGCTGAAAGTAAATTGCTAAAAAGTAAATAAAGTAAAATTACATAAAAGAAAACGCTGAGGTAAAATGATCCACTTTTATTACTTCTATTTTAGATATCTCCCTTAATATAATATATTAACTTTGCATGATAATTACCAACCAGCCATATAGGCGGTATCCAGATTAAGTCAAATTAATAATTAATTACCAACCGATCAATCAGGCGGTATCCAGTTTAGTCAGGTTAAAACCAATTTAAATAATTACCAACCGACCAATATGGCGGTATCCTCGTTAAGTCAGGTTTTAACTAGTTTATATATTATAATTAAGGGAGATTAATCTAAATATTAGTAATAAAAGTTTTACCTTTTACCTCAGCAAAGGGGAGTAACCTCCTCATTACTGAAAAGTAAAAACTGAAAATTAAATAAAGAAAAGTATTGTGCGTAAAAGTAAATTGCGGAAAGTAAAAACTGAAAAGTAAAGAAAAGAAAGTGCGAAAGCGGAAATTAATTACTGAAAGCTGTAAATAAACAAACAAGATACAATCTTCTTAGTATTCTTAAGGAATTCCTTAGAAGAAGTATGAATTTTACAAATGAAATGGCTTGGTATTTATAGGCAAAATTTTGCCTCCATCAAATCATCCACCAAATCAATTATTAATTGCTCCACTAATTGCTCCACTAATTGCTCCACCAAATCCATTATTAATTGCTCCACTAATCTCTTATCATGTTTGGTGATCATTTGATAATTTTTATTATTTATTTATTAATTTATTTTTTGCTTTGAAAATGATTGAAAGTGACTTTAATAATTACACACTACACACTTCTGGATGGTTCATCAATTTTGGGCATGAAATATTCAGAATTCGAAATTATTTTGTCTTTTAAATTTGTAGATATTTGAGTCTTCTTTAATCTGGAACTTGAATCAGCTCAATCCGATATCTGAGTAAAAAGTTATGCCCAAAATACGATAGATGCGCAAAACTGTAATTTCCAAAACTGCACTTCGTCAAAACGCCCTTTAAAGTTTTCAATCTCCAAAATTAAAATATCAAGTCCAATAATTGCCCTTATTTGACCCATATTTCATCCTAAATGATTTCATTGAGACCCGATATTATTTTATCTGCAAAATAAACTAAAACACATCAAAACGTTCATCAAACCCGAGAAACTAAACAAAATATTAAGTTAAAGGGGCGGTAAATATTGATATATTTTCCGCTCATCAGACGTAATTAAATGATTATGCCTAGCGAAATCACTATTCACGTCGCTAATGAATTAATTCTAAATTAACTCGTTCGCCCGAATTAAAATCTAATTTTAATTCCGCGTCGAAATCCAATTTCGTTTAATATATCGAATATATTAATTTTATCGATTAATTCCAAATTAATCATTTTCTCTCTCTTTAAATGATATTTTATCCCAGATAAAATATCTCTGCAATTAATCCCAGATTAATTTTCTCTCTCTTCTAACTAATCTCAGATTAATAAAGTGCGAGTCATACGTCATCAGTGAATCTTCAGGAAGCGACCCACGAGATCCCCAGATATGCTGGTAGTAAATTCGGTCGTCGGACTATCCGAACACGCAAGTACCTAGTACTACGTTTGTACCGATTTACAAGACAAGGTTGGCTTCTAGCAAAGCGCCATGCCTACACAATTCTCCAGAAATATCCTTACATGAATATAAGATCTATATCAGGCGTAGTACACGTAGTATTGTGTATGTCGATCCAATATCGGATGATCACATGCAAGGCCTAGGGCTAGTTTAGTGTCTGCCTCATACAAAGCATATATCGGATGACGAGCAATTAGTCTCTTTATTATCAGATAATCATGACCAAGTCATATTATCCCGATGGTTGCAACCCTTTAGAGAACCAGTTATGTATCCCTACGCTATCATCAACTCCATATGACTGGAGTGACACTTCCGTCTTGACATCACACCCAACACGCTACGATTCTCAATATACCCAGCAGAGGCGTACACAGAACCTGTTAAAGCCCTGGATAACCAAAACCAAAGTATATTGATTGTCGCAAGTATTAGCGGTGCAAGATTCAGGTTAAGACCAAATACACTTACCCTGATTTCGGACTTCCATAGACACATAGTCATACTACCAATGGAATTCCGATGGCGTCTATCTAGAGCGAAGCTGTTTCCCGTACCATCGGTAAAACACAACCTCCTATTACACTTGCATGAGTATCATATACCCAAATATATAAGAACTATGTCGTTGTGCCCTCACAACACGCACAAGTGTAATACTAGTCTTTTACGCATTTATTGATGTCCAATCTCGATAATACTCTGACTATGGATATTTAATGATTTATCCTTCGTGGACTGATACTGTCTCATATCATTCTCAATCCAGGAAAAATCATTAGGACCTCCTATCATTTATATATCTTGGTGATCTAATCACAAATGATAAGAGTACAATCTCCTTTGTCACATAGTTAATTTGTACAACAACACCGTGATCTGTACAAATAGTGACGCTATGGGTCATAATTGTCCAAAAATCTCCCACTTTGCCTATAGCCAGTCACTCGAGTGTCTGACACCCGAACTATGTATGGTTGGCTCAAATTGCTGAGGACGTCTTTCGTCAGCGGATTTGCATGATTATCGTCTGATGTGATTTATTCGATCATCACATCGCCACAATGTATGATCCGAACGAATCAGATGAATATCGAAGTATATATCTGGATCTTTGATGAGACCGTTAATTCTTTAGCATGTGCTGAAGCCTAGCTCAACTGCTAACAGAACTATATCTAATCTAATTAGATTTGTTATCGACCCAGAAGGCTTCTATTGCTGCCTCAGCTGCAGCAATAACCTGCATTTATTGTTTATTCGGTAACAATATCTTGCTTGGAAGATTTCCAGCTCACTGTTCCGTTATTCAAACTGTATAGTACCATTTGCGACTTATAGTCGTTATTATCGGTTAGGAAACTTGCAGTAGTGATCCCAGTCACTCCAAGTTCTCCTTCTCCATAGTTTAAGACAGCATCTTTAGATCTCTAAGATACTAATGGATGTTCTTAACATCAATCCAATGACTATCACTTGGATTGGCCTGATTGTGAATCCATATTCTTAAAGCGTATGAGACACCAGGTCGCGTACATTTTACAATATATGATTTCTCGGAGAGTTTTCTTGAAAGCCAAGCTTTCGCCGATTATTTTTATGGGAATATTATTTCCAAGAAATGACATATTATCATTATTTATAGGACAGCCATTATCAGTGCGCTCCCACTAACTTCCTTATATACACAAGAATCATTTCGTTTTGAATTAAATCATAAACCATTATGATTACATCAAAACGATAATTCCAAGAACCTAATGCTTGTTTCAATCCATCCATGGATCGAATTAACAACCATGTCGATTACGACGAAACCTTTATGAGGTGAGATCAGAAACCCATACCCCAGGTTGTTTTCTGAATCTCTCCGAGAACAGCGGTTCTTGCGTATTCAAAGATTATTAGAATAGTTTCATCCTTGATGAACTATCTGTGTTCCATTAGGAATCGGTGCCTGGAACAGTATTACTCCGATTTTCATCGAGTTTTACTATTCTCCCACTTACCACTGCATATCGGTATTCCTCTTAGGAAAACCGCATGGTGAGGAACAATTAAATTGTTCTCTGGTGAGATGTATAAGTACTATACTTTGGTATCCTAGGATAACCTACAATTGACACTTATCTCATTTGGGTTTTAGTTTGGTATCATCCAAACATATGCCTAGCATTCCCATATCTAATATGAAGTCTATCAAATAGATTTTTATGGAACCTTATTCAAAATAAGTTTTGCACTGTTTATGTGTATCCGTTGAAGGAAATGGTAGCTCAGAGTGACTCATGATTAACCTTATCATGTCCAACAAAATTCGGTTACTCTGTTCGGACACATCGTCAAATGACGTGTTCTGTGAGGAGTCCTCATTGAAAGAATATTATACTCTTTCAAGTATTTTAGAAACTTATTGCTTAAGTATTTTCCATTACGGTCTTACCGTGACGGTATAATACTTTAGCCGATCTGTTTGTCTACTTCGTGTCGAAACTTAAAAGTTTCTGATTTGTGTTCCAAAAGAAACACAAAACCATAACGCGATGCCACATCCGTAAAGGTCACGGAATATTCATATCCACCTCTAGCCTAGCTAGACATGGGACCACTTGCTTCACTATGAACTAGGGCTAACAGATCGGTGGCATTTACACTTTTACCAAGTAAATGTGTTTTAGGCACTTTACCCAATAAACTAGATTCGTAGACTTTATTTGAATAGAATCAAATTTGTCCAAGTACCCACTCTTCGAAAGTGTGGATATACGATTCTTGTTTAATTGTGTCCCAGACTACAATGCCACAATTTAGTCTTTTCTGATCAAATCAGTTTGAGCTGTTTTTTTATCATGTTATATGTTTGAGATTTATTTATATTCAAAATATAAATGCTATTATTCACATCTAATGTGGTTATCTCAATATCATCTTTATAAAATAAAATATTTTAGTGTTCTAGAATATAAAGGTAAATCTGCAACGGATTAAACACTGATATAGAGATAATGTTTCTAGTCAAACTAGTTACATTATAACAGTTTCCAAATTTAGGTACATACCCAGAGGGTAGTTCCTAAAATCAGGTTTCTACGATTAAAACAGCGATTATCGTCCCGTTTCCGATTCGCAGATAAATCTCAATTGAAGTCAGTATCCTGCTCAAAGCAGATTTTGAACATCAATGTATATTTTTATGTACCACACTAAGTATCTAAAATCCAATTTTAATACTAGTAGTGAACATAATATGACAAATATATTTGAAGTCGGAGCCTTGGACCGTCTTCATTCCTTCTTGTCCAAATGGCAGTCACGCTTCCGCGATCCCGTTTGCCACATTTAGGCAGACATTTTGGGATATGTCCGTTATCTTCCCAGAAGATTATAATGATTTTGCCTTTGCCCTTTTCATATTCCAGAAGCCTTTGGCCAAGCCTCGGGTTTCTAGAATATCGAAGTAAAGTGCGCCTTGCGCTATTTGCTTTTTTGCAAACTTTGACTTTGTCTCCTTGAGAATAGTCATTAACTCTCCAAGAGTTATTATTGCAATTTAGTACTTCTAAGATCTAATAATAGATCTATGAAGATCCTTTAATTTCAATATCATACTTTAAGGATCTAACCCTTAGTTCTGACAAAGAAATTAAGGAGTCTACTGCGACAAGCTTAATGGATTAAGCACTAAAGTTATCATTACATAAATCTTCCAAAGATTAAGCTCTACTATTTGCTTAACTCCGGGCTTTAGGCCTAATATGTTATTTTATCAAATAAAGTAACTTATTAGTTTCCAGGACCATCCTGAAATTTTATTCCCAAATTGAAAATTAAACCATTTAAATACATTTTCCCTAGGATTATGTTTTAAATGTCAATCTTTCAATTTTATCTTGATTCTAATAGTCCAACTATTTAATCAACGATTTAGGTACTATTTATTATAATGATTATAATAGTCCAACTATTTAATCAACTATACTTTTTTTGTTTGAATATAGTCCAACTATTTTAAAACAACAATTTAAATATTAGTCCAACTAACATTTAATTTATTTGACGTATGATATTTGATTTGAGCGCGTATGGAAAGTAATTAAATGAATATTACAAATTCAATTCTTGCCTCCCACTATTTTTCGGCGAGCCTCTAACCCTCTGTCGAGTACTTGGGAAACCGTGTTTCCTAGTGGGCTATGATCCCGTTAAATATCACACAACCTTGACTTTGGCCAACAAATTGTATAATAATTAACTAGGTAGATCTCTAAGATCAATTGGATCCAATCCAATTCCTAGATCCAGTATGGGGACATCCAAGTCCGAAACATATATCTTATATATGCCAATATATCCAATATATTACCTAACCTTTTTCCTCTGAATCAACTAAGCCTTGGCTTTGGCACAACAAACTTAGTGATCCCAGTTAAGCGTGACTCATTGACCATGGAAAGCTTCGTAATCAATATCGATGGAAAAGAAGTGGTCTTGACTTTGGCCAACAAACCACAACTTGGACAAGACACCAATATGGAACAAAGCTCTCGTGATTCAAACACATCCTCGACGGACAAAGGCCTTGACTTTGGCCAACAAGCCAATGCCAGTGTCGGATCTTGAGTAAGAATCACTCAATGGAAGGAAAAATGCTTAAGATTCGGCCATGGATCATCTTCATTAAGCTCCAAGCTTTGTGTTGAACTTCCATGCTCATGGGTGGACTTCCCTATCACCTTCGCATGTCTCTCAGAGTGCTAGCTCTTGATGTTTTTTCCATAAAACCATCACAACTTTGTTTCCCTTTTCTTCCATTTTCACGGTCAAACCAGTGAGTTTTTGAGAAGAAATTAGCTTGTTGGCCGAGAGAGAATGAGAGAATGTTTTGGCTCCAAATTCGTGAACCAAGAGAGAGAGAAGGAAAAATGTAATTGATTAATTGATTTCCAAAATTAATTAAACATATACCACTTTTGATTTTCAAAAAGTCAAGCCTTAAATGCTTGCCAACTACCACCATCAATCCATCAATCAATCAAATCAAGTGACAAGTTGTCACATCACTCAAAGTGACTAATGATTTGACGCTTGATGCGACTAATGATTTGATGCTTGATTTGACTTGCATGACGCACTCGAATTCGAAATGCGAATGCACTCGTAAACAATCTCGGGCTCGGGTTCGCTAATTCCAAATTAATGAATTTTCTGTTGCGACGTAATTAAATGATTATGCCTAGCGAAATCACTATTCACATCGCTAACGAATTAATTCTAAATTAACTCGTTCGTCCAAATTAAAATCTAATTTTAATTCCGCGTCGAAATCCAATTTCGTTTAATATATCGAATATATTAATTTTATCGATTAATTTCAAATTAATCATTTTCTCTCTCTTTAAATGATATTTTATCCCAGATAAAATATCTCCGTAATTAATCCAAGATTAATTTTCTCTCTCTTCTAATTAATCCCAGATTAATAAAGTGCGAGTCATGTGTCATCGGTGAATCTTCAGGAAGCGACCCATGAGATCCCCGGATATGTTGGCAGTAAATTCGGTCATCGGACTATCCGAACATGTAAGTACCTAATACTACGTTTGTACCCATTTATAAGACAATGTTGGCTTCTAGCAAAGGCCATACCTACCCAATTCCCCAGAAATATCCTTACAGGAATATAAGATCTATATCGGCGTAGTATACGTAGTATTGTGTATGTCGATCCAGTATCGGATGATCACATGCAAGGCCTGGGGTTGGTACAGTGTCTGCCTATACGAAGCATGTATCGGATGACGAGAAACTAGTCTCTTTATTATCGGATAATCATGACCAAGTTATATTATCCCGATGGTTTCAACCCTTTAGAGAACCAGTTATGTATCCCTACGCAATCATCAACTCCATATGACTGGAGTGACACTTCTGTCTTGACATCACACCCAACACACTACGATTCTCAATATACCCAGCAGAGGCATACACAGAACCTGTTAAAGCCATGGACGACCAAAACCAAAGTATATTGATTGTCGCAAGTATTAGCGGTGCAAGTCTCAGGTTAAGACCAAATACACCTACCCTGATTTCGGACTTCCATATACACATAGTCATACTACCAATGGAATTCCGAGGGGGTCTATCCAGAGCGAAGCTGTTTCCTGTACCATCGGTAAAACACAACCTTCTATTACACTTTCATGAGTATCCTATACCCAAATATATGATAACTATGTCGTTGTGCCCTCACAACACGCACAAGTGTAATACTAGTCTTTTTACGCATTTATCGATGTCCAATCTCGATAATACTCTGATTAGGGATATTTAATGATTTATCCTTCGTGGACTAATACTGTCTCATATCATTCTCAATCTAGGAACAAATCATTAGGACCTCCTATCATTTATATATCTTGGTGATCTAATCACAAATGATAAGAGTGCAATCTCATTTGTCACATAGTTAATTTGTACAACAACACCGTGATCTGTACAAATAGTGACGCTATGGGTAATAATTGTCCAACACCATCACATCAGTAATGCCTCGGGAATGAGGTTTAGCATGCCAGGAATGGCGCTCCGGGAATGGAGCACGGTTCGGGAATGGACCATCACAACCGCGATGCCTCTGGAATGAGGTTTAGCATGCCGGGAATGGCACTCCGGGAATGGAGCATGGTTCGGAAGAGGACCACAACTATCACAACCGCGACACCTCGGGAATGAGGTTTAGCATACCGGGAATGGCGCTCTGGGAATGGAGCATGGTTCGGAATGGGACCACAACTATCACAATCTCGACGCCTCGGGAATGAGGTTTAGCATGCCGGGAATGGTGCTTCGGGAATGGAGCATGGTTCGGAAGGGGACCACAACTATCACAACCGCGACGTCTTGGGAATGAGGTTTAGGATGCCGGGAATGGCGCTCCGGCAATGGAGCATGGTTCTGAAGAGGACTAGAACTATCACAACCGCGATGCCTCAGGAATGAGGTTTAGCATGTTGGGAATGGCGTTCCGGGAATGGAGCATGGTTCGGAAGGGGACCACAACTTATCAGCTCAGTTCGGTAGTGATTCCTAGAGATCGCAGCATCTTGCAGGGATGAACCTCAGGGGTCGCAGCACCTCACCACCAGATCAACTCAGTTCGAAGCAACAGGTAAGTCAGGCAGCAGCTGGCGAGCCAGGTAAGTAAAAATACATTGCATAACTTTGATAGGATTGTCATTGTCACAAACTGTATAAGTCCCATCAAAGTGGGCGCGACTGTGGCACTGCATTTTTGCATAAGTCCTGATGATGAGCCTCATATGGATGCATTGCCCGATAAGTTACAGAAGTTGCAAGAAACGGACGTCGGAAGGGAAAATTCAAAAATCAATACCTTATTGGACTTAATTCGTTTGCTTAGCCTCAGGTTCGATCGATGGACCTCTATTTTAAATTTATCCTCATCCCAAAACCCCTGTAATCCACACCAAGCAACACACCGAAGCCCACACACCACCAACCCACATGCCCAAGCCCACCAAAAATCCAAGCTACACACGCCCAAGCCCACCAAATCCCCTCCAAAAAATATCCAACACATTAAACATATGTTAATATCTAAATAATTCACCTTCCTAATTTAAATAATCACATGTCTAAATTAAGTAAATCAAATCAAATCCCATAAATCCTTTTTTTAAACTAAAACAAATCACATTCCTAAATTGAGTAGATCTTTTCCTTATAACACACTAATTAAAAGATACCTCTCATGATTGCATGATTTCTTTCCTACCCCATAGCACATTCACGCCTAAGACACAAAAAAAGAATAGCCCTCCATTACCGTGAGAACTGCAACACCAAATCAGTCCTCCATCACCGTAAAAACAATCCATCAAACACTCTTCAATCACCGAAACCAGCAAGTCCTGAAACCCCTTCAATCTACCACAAAACAGTCCCTAAAATAGCCTTCCATCACTTAAAACTGCAGCCCTAAAAACCCTCTTGCATTGCCGTGAAACAGCCTCTAAATACCGCACAAAGAGCAGCCCGGACAGCCTCTAAATACCACACAAACAGCAGCCCGAACAGCCCCTAAATATCACACAAACACAGCCCCAAACTACACCCTTAAACCACCGAAAATAGTCCCCGAACTGCACCCTTAAACCACCGAAAATAGTCTCCTAAACTATACCCGGCCGGTGGTTCGGTTCCGGTTCGGAACCGAACCGAACCGGCCGGTTTCCGGTTCCACACTTAAGTGGAACCGGAAACTCGAACCGAACGGTTCGGTTCCGGTTCGGTTCGGTTCCTTTTTTTTTAATTAATTAAAATAAAAAAATGAGAGGTGTCAAAGCTTAAATAAAAAAAAAATTATTAATTAAAAAAATGAGATTAAATTTATAAATAAAAAAAAAATTATTACATTGAAGAGCTTGAGCTTAAATTTTTTAAAATTTAAGTTGCCTATGTATCCTCCAAGGGTGAGAGGAATCAAAGCTCACGTAGTTCCATTACAAGTTTAAGACATATCCCCTTTGTAAATTATAATTTTACATTTATCAATCATCATTATCAGTTGATCCTTCGGCTCCGGGTCCGCAGCTTCCGCTTGCACTTGTTGCAGAAGCATTATCGAACAAATCTTCAAAATCATCGGGGGCATCTTCTTGTTGTCTCAGATCAGCTCGAGTCCAATCATCCACACAAGCTGTTGCTTATAGAGTGCTTGGATGTAATGAAGATCACCTAGCTTCCAATATATTACCTCCCAAGCTGAAGGCTTGCTCAACCGCAACGGTGGAAATAGGTGCTGCCAATATCTCTTTAGCAATAATAGATAAAACAGGATATATATTTTGATGCCGGTTCCACCATTCAAGGATTTTAAAATTTTTACTGCATAAACTTTCATTAGAAAAATCAAAATTTGTAGATAAATAATTATCTAATTCAGGGTTATTAGTTGTTGTCGTATCCCTAGATTTTTTATTTCGTTGCAATAACCAACAATCCTCTGCGCTAAGTCTTGGTTGAATTACCGGTTCGCTACTACTAGATTGACCTATTGTTCCTAAGTTATATCTTACAATATAATCATTAAATAAAATAATTAAATCACTTCTTAAATTCGTCATTATGCTCGTAATATCAATGCCATCTAATATTCCTAAATAACCATAGTAAGCTTGTAAACCACCATTCAAACCTTCTAATTTAAATCTAGGATCAAAAACAGCAGCAATAAGATAAAGTAAAGGAATTTCTCTAAAATAATTCAATCATTTTACCTTCATAACAGTAATGGCTTCGAGCAAAACAATATCATTAGGGTCGTTACTATCAACATGTTCATCGAGAGTGCCAACAATATTCAAACTCTCCATGTGCTTGATCATATTTCTGTATCCACCAGAAAATTTATAGGTAACCCCACAATAGTTGCAAATTGCTCGTTGTGAACCATCGTCTAGGCGTTCCAAATTAAAATGAATTTTGAAAATATCGGAGGACCGAGCATTAACTTCTCTTCTCCGTGATTGTGCACTGACACTAGGGCCGCTCTCTTGGGTCGGCATATTTGACATTATGTTCTCGGATGAGCTTGCCATTTGAATAATTGCGATGCGAATGCCGAATGATAACAAATTAATTAACAACTAAAATAAGAGAATTGTATTGAAGTAAGATTGAGAATAAGAGATTTATAGAAAATGAGAGAGTTGAGAAATTGATGTGATGAAATTATGAAAAGTGAATCCTATTTATAAAATTTTAGAATTTTTTTGATACCAAAAATGCCCCTAAATATAACCGTTTTATTACCGTTATTAGGGGTACATTAGTAATTTTTATTTTATATAATAAAAAAAACATTTCTTATTTTTTTTTATTTTTTTTTTGCAGGGAGCCAAATGGCTCCCTGCATCCCCCAACGGCTAGTAGCCGTTGGGGAATTAGGCCCCCAACGGCTACTAGCCGTTGGGGGCCGTAGGGTTCCTGTTGGAACCCTACGGTTCCAACAGGAACCCGACGGTTCCGGTTGGAACCGTCCGAACCGGTGGAACCGTACGGTTCCACCGGTTCGGACCGGTTCGAGTTGGGGTGGAACCCCAACCGAACCGGTCCCATTCCGGTTCGGTTCCGGAACCGGTTGGAATCGGAACCTTCCGGTTCCAACCGGTTCGGTTCCGGTTCGGTTCCGGTTCCGAACCGGAATCGTGGCCGGGTCTATCCTAAACCACCGAAACAACTGCAACCAAAATAGTCCCCAAATCGTGAAAATAGTCACCCAAAACAGCCTTAAATTACCACAAATAGTAAGCAAAAAACAATGAACAGAAACAGCAGCAAAAACAGAGAAAATAGCAGCCCAAAGCAATGAAGCAACGAAGGAAAATATTGAACCAGTGAACCGGAGGAGTTACGGAGCATTAACCCTTCCGACGGCCGTGTAACGCACTTCCAAGAGGCGACTTAAAAGGTAAGACCTGAAGGCACCCTTTTATTTACTCTCGTTCATCTCTTTCAATTATTTATTAGTATTCCTCTGTATGCATATTGTTGGTTCATGTATGTTTTGTTGTTGGATGAATGCTTTTTTGTTATCTCTCATGGTATATCAAATGGAAACCCAGACGTAAATTTCGTAGCAGAATCCGAATGGACTGTAGTGCAATCTGAACTTGGGATACAACTCCACGTACTACTTGAGAAACGGACATATTTCGTTTTATCTAATCCTGTGTTTATCCTTGGTTCATTAGAGATAACACGTTATCTCCATGCATGATTTAGTTATTTCTTTCACGTTAGGAACTTAATTGTATCTCTTCAATGTTTATGTTTAGACAAATATTATTTATTCATATTTCTGCATTTATCAACTTAATGTTTTTATGAGATTGCGTGCTTGCTTTTATTTTATTTACTTCTATGCATGCAAACTTAGATGTAGGTTTTACTTCTATGTATGCAAACTTAGATATAGGTTATCCTTGCATGTGTATGTTGCGTAGACTTGGTTATATTATTGTGTGAATCCGTTCATTACAAGTGGCATAAGTAAGGGACCATTCAGAACCCAACGGTTTGAGGTCTTCCCTTGTGAGGGGTGAGTGCGACCTTAAATCATTTCCCAGTTCACGTTGGGTGGCGACTCCATTTTATTTCTCCGGTAGGTCCCATCGGGCTAATTCGTACTCCCGATCGGGCCGCGAGCCTGGAACAGTGTCGCCGATTTCTGTGGCCTACAACATACCCATAATATAATGAATTACGAAATCTCATAAGCTATCTCAACGCATACACATGCGGACCCGCACAACACCAGGACCCGGCACTCAAATGGCACAACAGGATATAAAATATGGCATTTTCCCGCCAACTCAATCTCAACAATACACCATTGTCCACACGTTGTCTAAGGGTGAGAGTGTTCACGGCTAAAGCTCCAAGACCACCGAAGCCCCCTTGGCCACCCCAAGGTTCACCTAGGCTCCCCCCAAAGAGGTTTTAGAGACATTGCACATGTTTCACCAGTATACACACCTGGCGCTTGAGTTGTCACACCCCCTCTAAAATCCATATTAAGAGGATTTTTCGGGAACTCTTTCAGAGATTCAATAAGCCACTATATAAGTGACCTTGGGTTAAAATCTCGTCCCTAAACGAGCTCGTCTTGATGGTTTTCCATAACACCCCCATTGTTGCGGCAAAGTGCACGGTAAGGCCCAAAAGTGGGCAAACTGCCAAAATCTCTCCCGGCAAATCTCAAAATCTAACTCTGGGGCTGAAATTTTCCTAGTACAAGTGACCATAATATTCACTTATTAACTTGGTCTAACTCGATCCGGATCCCCGGCACGTTAGCTCCTTCACAATGCCCCAAACTAGGCCAACGTCTAGCGGCAAGCTAGCATATCTCTGATTCTCCTGACAAACTTCCAAACCAGACCTCACGGTCGAAATCTCCCCAGTACATAGGCCCATGAGAGATACTTATGACCTAGAGTGAGCTCAATCCGGCACTCTGAAACATAAGGTCCTTCACAATGCACCAAAATTACGCTAGCACCTAGCGGCAAACTAGCGTATCTCTAGATCTCCCGACAAAATTCAGAACGGGACCTCATGAGCGAAATATCTCCAGTACATATGCCCATGAGAGTTACTTAGGACTTGGAGCTAGCTCAATCTGGCACTCCGGAACATGAGCTCCTTGACAACCCACAATACTACGCTAGTGGCTAGCGACAAGTGAGTGTGTTTCTAATTCTCTAGGGAAACTTTTGAATAAGGCTTCACATATGAAATCTCTCCAGTACAAGGTCCTATGAGAGATATATTTAACCATGAATGAGCTTGATACGATGTCCTGAAACATTAGCTCCTTTATAATATGACCGAACATCTTAACCTTAAGCTAGGACCGTGACATCCTCCCCCACTTCATTCATTGGTGTCCTCGATGATGGCATAAATTGAGGGTTGTTCAAATCGTATTTGATCACGAATCTCCTTCGATTCTTATAAATAAGGCACACAGCGAAGATATTGCAATAATATTTGTATCGACGAATGAAATTACATGTCCACGTTAGTAACATTATGCGACTTTATAATGAATTGGGCACACAATATCTAAACACAACAACATCGTATACACTCCCGTGTATAAGTCTTTGTTTTCGATATAATGGCTCAACTCTATCACTAGGCACAAGCTCCAGCACATGGTTGGATTATCAACCCAACACATTATTCATGCAGCTTCTAGGAATCCACATCATTACATGTGGAACAACTCCACACATGTGATTGTGTATTAGTTTTCGTGTCCAGTCTCAGTCACAACTCCATACAAACTCTCATGCATGAGTGTTTCTGATTTTGGTCACCACTTTATACACGTTATTGTGCGCGATTTTTCATTTTCGATTCAGCAACTTCTTACAAAAAATGCACCATGCACATTTACGTGAATGGGTTTTGATAAAAAAACAAAGGGGTTTTGTTTCTTTTGATTATGAATAGATCAGTTGTTCTCTTCACCCTGGCCCCCTTCCTACTTTTTCTTCAAGGCGCTTGGCGTAGCACACCGGGTCTCCCGAAGACGAACACACACGATCAACAATTAGCATATGATGGAGCTAATTTCTCATTAGTGCCCTTTGGGACACACGTAGTTGCTCTCATATCACTAGCAACTATCTCATTCTCATACTCAACTCTGGGTCACTTGCTCTGTCATGAGCTTCTCAATCGTCTCGATACTCAACTGTCACAGATAGAAGCCTTTTCATCCCACGTGACCACTCTAGGTCACTTCACCTTATAACTCTTAGGCACCAAGCCAGCTCGTTCTACTCCTCGGGTGTTTCCCACCCCTCTGGCACTCTTGCCAATTCTAAGCTAACTCTTAATGTCATTTCATAAAACCTTCTTCAACATTAGATCACTTCCTCGAAGCGATCGTCATTCTCAAACTCAATCCAAAGCCAAAATCACACATTTGGCCCATTACCTGTGTAACTCGCACACACTCTCTCATTTCGACTACTCGTAGTCTCATTATGCCACAGGCATTCTCCAGAATGTATGCATCTCGGCTCCTCCGAGACCACACTCACATCTCTCATAATTGTAATTCACATGCAACCCAAGTATAACTCATTGCACTTCCAACCCGTAAGGCACTCTACCTTTACGAGCAACTCGTTATATTGCCGAAAATATCTCGGCCTCTGTCTTCCACGTGATTGTTACATAACCAACACGATGGTTATCACATTCCATAAGGGTCTTTGGAGATACCTGACTCATTTCCGGCTCACTCCCCCACTTTTACTTTGGCCTATCTCAAGCCATCACGCTTTTGTTGGCATTCCCACTCACGGGAGTCCACAAAACTCATTACTCGTAGCCTTGAGCTGAAGGCATTCCCACTCCAGAGAATCCACACAACTCGTTACACATAGCCTTAAGATAATGGCATTTCCACTCACGGGAATCCAATCAACTCATTACTCGTAGCCTTATGAAGGTTTTATTTCTCAAGACCTTCTCAAACTACTCACACGGAGTATTGGGTCCTTACCTGATTCCTGTCATTGCCTCACACGAGAGGTCTTACTAATCTTGTCTCTCTATCACGTCCTAGCATCCAACTGCCATGGGAAAAGGGTTTCACGCCCATTTGAACCCCACACAACTTCAATCAAACCTATAACGGGTTCTCATGAACACATATACTCATGACAATATCACATCGGCACCCTCGAGATATTTCTCGTGTTGGACAATTATGACCCATAGCATCACTATTTGTACAGAACATGGTGTTGTTGTACAAATTAACTATGTGACAAATGAAATTGCTCTTTTATCATTTGTAATTAGATTACTGGGATATATAAATAATAAATGTCCATATGATTAGTACCGGATTAATAAGATATGAGACAATATTAATCCACGTAAGGTTTAATCATTAAATATCCCTAGTCGTAGTATTATCGAGATTGGATATCGATAATGCGAATAGACTAGTATTGCACTTGTACGCATTATGGAGGCATAATGACATAGTTCTCATATAATTGGGTATTGGATACTCATGCAAGTGTAATAGGAGGTTCTATTTACCGATAGTATGGAAACAGCTTCGCTCTGGATAGACCCCTCGGAATCTCATTGGTAGTATGACTATGTGTCTATGGGAGTCCGAATCAGGGTAGGTGTATTTGGTCTTAACCTGAGACTTGCATCGCTAACACTTGCGACAATCAGTATACTTTGGTTTTGGTCGTCCGGGGCTTTAACAGGTTCTATGTACGCCTCTTCTATGTATACTGAGAATCGTAGTGTATTGGATGTGATGTCAAGATGGAAGTATCACTTCAGTCATATGGAGATGATGATCACGCAGGATACGGAACTGGTACTCTTGTATGCTGCAACTATCAGGATAATATGACAAGGTCATGATTATCCGATTTTAGAGACTAGTTACCAGAGATCTGATATATGCTTCGTACGGGGTAGACACAATTCCTGCCCCAGGCCCAGCATGTGACATTATGATACTGGATCTTTATACGCAATACTACGTATACTACGCCTGACGAAGATTACATATTCCTTTAAAGAATATTTCTGGAGAATTGGGTAGGCACGGTGCTTTGCTAGAAGCCAAACATATCTTGTAAATCGGTAAGAACGTGGTACCGGGTACGCACGTATTCAGATAGTCCGATGACTGTATTTACTACCAACATATCCAGGGATCTCTTGGGTCGCTTCCCGAAGATTCACCGATGACATTTGACTCGAACAAGAAAATTAATCTGGGATTAATTATGAGAGAGAAAATTAATCTCGGATTAATTACGGCAATAAATTAATCTGGGATTAATTACGTTGAGAATTTATCTGGGATTAAATTCGTCGAGAATAGAGAACGTGATTAATTTAGAATTAATCGGTAAAGTAATTTAATAGTGAAATTAGATTTTACTATTTAATTTATTTAATTGGGCTAAAATAATATATTGGATATATTAAATGAAATTAGATTTCAAAGCGGAATTAAAATTGGATTTTAATTCGGGCGAACGAATTAATTTAGAATTAATTTGTAACCGACTTTCGTAATAATTTTGCAACACATTATTATTTAATTAAATTGGATTTAATTAAGTCGCAACGGCAATTCGTTTAATTCGAAATTAAGCGGACCCGAGCCCAAGTGAAGTTGCGTGTTGGATTAGCCGACTTAAATTTGGAATTTAATAAGTGGTGGGACCCACTTCACTTACATAATCAAGTTAGACTAATGATGGAAGTGGTATTGGCAAGTTGTTGTTGCAAAACCAAGTGAGCTAGCACTCAAAGGAATCAAATGAGGTGATAGGGAAACCCATCCCTAGAGTTTGGAATTCTTGTTTCACCAAGCTTGGAGCTCAACAATCATCAAAGTGGAGCTTGGAGCACTACACAAGGAGCAAAAGTTTTGAACTCTCCATCTACATCCAACTGAGCATTGTAAGTATTTTCCGCTAACTTCTTTGCGTATTCACACTTCTATTATGCTTAAATGATCTTGGGATTGACCTTAGAAACCCAACAATGGTATCATAGCCTATTTAAGCATGAAATTGATTAGGGTTTATATACTTGAATTTGGGTAATTTTGCTTGGAGCATGATTTTGTCAAATTGAGTGTTTGGTTATGTTTGGATTATGATAACTTGGAGTTATACATGATTAATTTGGATAAAAATTGATTAGAATTTTTTCCTTAATTTCCTTATGATGGCTGAACCTATAGGAGCCCTAATGTCATGGTGATTTTGATTTTTTAAGACCATTGGATGTGTTTAAAATGCTTGGATATATTGATTTGTGATTTAATTGGATTGAAATCAAAATTGATATAAAAATCTCCATCATTGCCGTGACTTGAGGAGCATGTTAATGACTTGATTTTGTTTCAATAATGTTGGACATGTATTGAATATAATAAAGCATGATTAATTATGTAAATTGATATTTTTGAAATTTTAATTTGAATAATTAATTATGGCTATACACTTTAATTAAATAAATTGTGATATTTGTAATATTATAATTTAAATTAATTAGGCTTAATTTGGAATTGGGCTAAAATTATTGTATTTGGGCCTAATGGGCTTGGTTGGGCCAAGTTGGTTTAGGAAAATTGGATTGGATCCAAATTGGGCCTAAAACCATTCCATTAAGTCCAAATATAATAAATGGGCCTTTAAATAATTAATTGGGCCTAATGGGCCAAAATTAATTTTATGGCAAAGGGTGATTCCTTATTGGGCTTTGGTTGCCAAAGTCCATGCCTTAAGAAATTAATTGAAAGCCCATTGGACTTTAATTAATTAACATTGGATGTTAATTGGGCTTTGAGACCCATTAAGATTAGATTTAGAATCTAAGTCGTAAAGGCACATTAAAAGTGTAATTATTTAATTTGGAATTAAATAAGAATTAGTATTGAATACAAATTAAATTGGATTTAAAATTGTAGTTCGGTATAATTCAAGAATACGCACTTTGAGTACTTATTCTTAAAACGAGTTGGACTCGCGCAAATCAAATCGTTGTTTGAACATTAGATGATCACTTAATTCAAAGATTAATTAATTGGATTAGATTGATTAAATAACATGCTTTGTGTGAATACATGGATGTATTGTATGAATAATGTATATCAGATGGATATTAGATGGGTGAGGGTAATTTTGGAATATGTTGTAATAAATTTAGAATTTATTAAATTGGACCTGCGTGTCCAGCCTTTATCTCTCGATTCTTTGTAATTCTCTTCTCACCAATTCCCCTCAATGTAATGAGGTTTCTTTAATGTATTATGTAATTAGGTAGAAGTTGGAATGGTGTTAGCCGGGGAGAGGAAAGGGACTGATTTGTTCTAGGAACAATTTGTGAGATATCCATCCGCATATCATTATTAATTTATTTATCGCGCCTTATTATGCTTTTAGAATACATGCTTAAGGGTGTATGATGAGACCTAATCAAAGATAATAAATTGGTTGCCAAATCGCGACAAAAACCCTCAACAAATATTAAGCGATTTCCTTACATTGAGTGATTCTCTCTCAAGATCCAAGATTGGCATTGGTTTGTTGGCCAAAGTCAAGACCTTTGTCCATCGTGGATGTGTTTGAATCATGAAGGTTTTGTTCCATATCGTACGCCTTGGTCAAGTTGTGATTTGTTGGCCAAAGTCAAGGTCACTTCTTGTTCATCGGCCTCGATTACGAAGTTTTCCCACTGTCAATGGGTCATGCTTAACTAGAATCATTAAGCTTGTTGAGCCAAAGCCAAGGCTTAGTTGATTTAGAGGAAAAGGTTAGGCAATATATTGGATATATTGGCATATATTGGATATATATTTCGGACTTGGAGGTCCACCTACTGGATCTAGGAATTGGATGGGATACAAATGATCTTAGAGATCTACCTAGTTAAGTTTCATACAACTTGTTGGCCAAAGTCAAGGTTGTGTGTTATTTAACGGGATCCTAGTCCACTAGGAAACTAGGTTTCCCGAGTACTCCACTGAGGGTTAGAGGCTTGCCGAAAATAGTGGGAGACAAGTATTAAATTTGCAATTTAGTTTAGATACTTGCCAATATGCGCTCATTTCATTTTCTTCATTAATTATTTATAAATATATTAGTTGGACTAATATTCAATTGTTGTTTTAATTAAACAGTTGGACTGTATTCAAACTACTTCATTTATAGTTGATTATATAATTGGATTATAGTATTCAATATATTTGAATTTAACCAATCAAATAGTAGTTGATTATATAGTTAGACTATAGTAATCATTTTATTCGATTGTACCTGAAATCGTTGATTTGATAGTTGGACTATTGGAATCAAGATAACTGAAAGATTAGCATTTAAAACATAATCCTGGGTGAAAATGTCTTTAAGCGGCTTCAATTTTCAAATTGGGAATAGAATCTCAGGATAGTCCTGGGAGCCGAGAAGTTATTTTATTTGATAGAGTGACATCTCGGGCCTGAGCCCGGAGTTGAGCAAATAGTGGAGCATGAGCTTTGGAAGACTCAAGGTGATGATAACTTTAGTGCTCAATCTGTTATGCTTGCCGTAATGACTCCTTAATTTCTTCATCAGAACTAAGGATTATATCCTTATAGTATGATATTGAAATTGAAGGATCTTCATAGATATATTCTTAGATCTAAGAAGTACTAATTGCAATAAGAAAACTCTTGGAGAGTTAATGGCTATGCTCAAGGAGACAGAGCCAAAGCTTGTAAAAGGACAAGAAGCGCAAGACGCATCTTACTTCGACATCCCAGAAGGCCAAGGCTTGGCCGAAGGCTTCTGGGGTGTGAAGAAAAGGGCAAGGCAAAATCGTCACAGTCTTCTAGGAAGACAGAGGACATATCCCAAGATGTCTGCCTAAAATGTGGCAAACGGGGTCACTGGAAGCATGATTGTCGTATGGAGAAGGCAGACATGAAGGAAGTGAAGACGGGCAAGGCTCCGACTTCAAGAATATTTGTCATAAACTTGTTCACTACTGGTTTCAAAATTGGATTTTTGATACTAGATGTGGTACATAAATATGTATTGATGTGCAGAATCTGCTGATTAGCAGGAGACTGACTTTAGATGAGATCGACCTGTGAGTCGGAAACGGGATGAAAGTCGTTGTTTTGGCTGTGAGAACCTAAGTTTTGGAACTGCCTCTTGGACATGTACTTGAATTAGGAAATTGTTATAATGTATCTAGTTTGACTAGGAACATTATCTCTGTATCTAGTTTAACCCGTTGCGGGTATACCTTTATATTCTAGAACACTAAGTGTTTTGTTTATAAAGATGATATTGAGATAAGCACATTAGATGTGAATAACAGAATTTATATTTGGAATATAAATGAATCTCAAACATATAATATGACAAACAAAAGCTCAAACTGAATAAATATGTTGATACTTAAAAGTGGCATTGTTGTCTGGGACACGTTAACAAGACTCGTATATCCACACTTTCAAAGAGTGGATACTAGGACGGATTTGATTCTAATTCAAATGATGTCTAGAATCTAGTTTATTAGGCAAAGTGCCTAAAACACCTTTTACTTGGTAAAAGAGCAAGTGCCACCGATCTATTAGCCCTCGTTCATAGTGACGTAAGTGGGCCTATGTCTAGCTAGGCTAGAGGTGGATATGAATACTTCGTAACCTTTACGGATGTGGCATCGCGTTACGGTTATGTGTATCTTATGAAACACAAGTCAGGAACTTTTAAGTAATTCAAAGAGTTTCGACACGAAGTAAGAAAACAGACCGGTAAAAGTATTAAAAATATTACGGTCGGACCATAGTGTAAAATGCTTAAACATATGAGTTTCAAGATTACTTGAAAGAGTGTGGTATTCTTTCACAGTAGACTCTTCCCGGGACACCTCATCCTGACGGTATGTCCGAACATATAAACTGAACTTTGTTGGACATGGTAAGGTTAATGATGAGTCGCTTTGAGCGACCAATTTCCTTCTATGGATATGCATTGAATAGTGCAATACTATTTTGAATAAGGTTCCATGTAAATCTGTTAGACAGACTTCATATTAGATATAAACAGGAAAGAAATCGGGTTTCTCATTCCTGAAGATTTGGGAATGCTGGGCATATGTTTGGATGATACCAAACTAGAACCCAAATAGGATAAATACCTATTTGTAGGTTGTCCTAGGGAAACCAAAGTATAATACATATACAACTCACAAGAGAACAATGTAATTGTTGCTCTCCATGCGGTTTTCCTAAGAGGAATTCCTATATGCAGTGGTAAGTGGGAGGAAAGTAAAACTCGATGAAAATCGGAGTAATACTGTTCCAGGCACCGAGTCCTTACGGAACACCAACAGTTCATCAGGGATGAAACTGTACCAATAATCTTCGAATACACAAGAACCGCGTAGGTCGGAGAGAGTCAGAAAACAACCTGGGAGGTATGGGTTTCTGATCTCACCTCATGTAGATATTAATCTTATTGAGGAAGATGAACCGGCTACATATGAGGAAGTGATACAAGGTATCGACTCATTTTATGGCAAAATGTCATGAAGTCTGAAATGGATTCCATGTATACCAACTAAGTTTGGACACTGGTTGATGTACCAGAAGGCATTGTGCCTATTGGTACTATATGAGTCTTTAAGGAAGACATACATGGATGGCAACATATAAATGTACATAACTAGGCTTGTACAGAAAGGGTATCGTTAACGACATGGTGTCGATTACGACGAAACCTTTTATTTATTGGCATGATTAAATCCATTTGGATAATGCTTGCTAATGCTGCATATTTCATTTATGAAATATGGCAAATGGACATCAAAACTGCTTTCCTTAATGAAAACCTTTTGGAGGATGTTTACAACATCTTGACGGTTTTGTCGTGCCAAAACATGAAAATAAGGTTTGCAAGTTAATTTGATCCATTTATGGATTGAAGCAAGCATAACGTTCTTGGAACCAACGTTTTGATGAGATCATAATGATTTATGATTTCATTCAAAACGAATATGATTCTTGTGTATATAAAAGGTTAGTGGGAGCGCACTAACAATGAATGTCATATAAGTTGATGATGTATTGCTTCTTAGCAATAACATTCCCATAATATAATCGGTGAAAGCTTGGCTTTCATTAAAATTCTCCATGGAATACCTGGGAGAAGCATGCTTTATTCTAGGAATAAAGATGTACTGGGATAGATCTAGAAAGCTGCTGATAACCCTTCCAGAGTTCGTACATTTTTTTTGAAATGTATGTGACTTGATTTTTCATATGCTTTGAGCATATGTAGACACTATAAGGCCAATCCAGGTGATGGTCACTGGATTGATGTAAAGAACATCCTTGAGTATCTTGGAAGAACTAAGGATGCTTTTTTAAGCTATGGAGGAGGAGAACTTGAAGTGACCAGGTTCACAGCTGCAAGTTTCCAAACTGATAAAGACGACTTTAAGTCACAATAAGGGTACATATTTAATTTGAATAACGGAACAGTGAGCTGGAAATCTTCCAAGCAAGATATTGTTACCGAATAAATAACAAAAGCGGAATATTGTGCAGCTGAGGCAGCAAAAGAAGCATTTTGGATCTATATAATCCTAATGGGATTAGGTATAGTTCTATTAGTAGCTGAGCTAGGCTATAGTACATGCTAAATAATTATGGTCTCATCAATGATCCAAGTATATACTTCGACTATTTCATCTGATTCGTTAGATCATACATCGTGGCGATGTGATGATCAATAAAACGCATCAGATGATAACATTGCAAATCCGCTGACGAAAGCTGTTTCTCAGCAGAAATTTGAGCAACCCGTACATAGTCAGGTGTTAGACACTTGAGTGATTGGCTATAGGCCAAGTGGGAGATTGTTGGACAATTATGACCCATAGCATCACTATTTGTACATAACATGGTGTTGTTGTACAAATTAACTATGTGACAAAGGAAATTTCTCTTTTATCATTTGTAATTGGATTACTGGGATATATAATGATAAAAGTCCATATGATTAGTACCAGATTAATAAGAATGAGACAATATTAATCCACGTAAGGATTAATCATTAAATATCCCTAGTCGTAGTATTATCGAGACTGGACATCGATATTGCGGAATAGACTAATATTGAACTTGTGCGTATTATGGAGGCATAATGGCATAGTTCTCACATATTTGGGTATTGGATACTCATGCAAGTGTAATAGGAGGTTCTGTTTACCGATGGTACGGAAACAGCTTCGCTCTGGATAGACCCCTCGAAATCCCATTGGTAGTATGACTATATGTCTATGAGAGTCTGAATCAGGGTAGGTGTATTTGGTCTTAACCTGAGACTTGCATCGCTAATACTTGCGACAATCAGTATATTTTGGTTTTAGTCGTCCGGGGCTTTAACAGGTTCTGTGTACGCCTCTTCTGGGTATACTGAGAATCGTAGTGTATTGGATGTGATGTCAAGATGGAAGTATCACTTCAGTCATATGGAGATGATGATCACGTAGGATACGGAACTGGTACTCTTGTATGTTGCAGCTATCGGGATAATATGACAAGGTCATGATTATCCGATTATAGAGACTAGTTACCATAGATCTGATATATGCTTCGTATGGGGCAGACACAATTCCAGCCCCAGGCCCAGCATGTGACATTATGATACTGGATCGTTATACGCAATATTACGTATACTACGCCTGACAAAGATTACATATTCTTTTAAAGAATATTTCTGGAGAATTGGGTAAGCACGGTGCTTTGCTAAAAGCCAACAATGTCTTGTAAATTGGTAAAAATATGGTACCGAGTACGCACGTATTCGGATAGTCCGATGACAATTTACTGCCAACATATCCAATGATATCTTGGGTTGCTTCCCAAAGATCCACCGATGACATTTGACTCGAACAATAAAATTAATCTGGGATTAATTATGAGAGAGAAAATTAATCTCGGATTAATTACGGCAATAAATTAATCTGGGATTAATTGCGTCGATAATTTATTTGAGATTAAATTCGTCGAGAAGAGAGAACGCGATTAATTTAGAATTAATCGGTAAAGTAAATTTAATAGTGAAATTAGATTTTACTATTTAATTTATTTAATTGGGCTAAAATAATATATTGGATATATTAAATGAAATTAGATTTCAAAGCGGAATTAAAATTGGATTTTAATTCGGGTGAACGAATTAATTTAGAATTAATTCGTAAGCGACTTTCGTAATAATTTTGTAAGACATTATTATTTAATTAAATTGGATTTAATTAAGTCGCAACGGCAAATTCGTTTAATTCGGAATTAAGCGGACCCGAGCCCAAGCGAAGTTACGTGTTGGATTAGCCGACTTAAATTTGGAATTTAATAAGTGGTGGGACCCGCTTCACTTACATCATCAAATTAGACTAATGATGGAAGTGTTGGACAATTATGACCCATAGAATCACTATTTGTACAGATCAAGGTGTTGTTGTACAAATTAACTATGTGACAAAGGAAATTGCCCATTTTATCATTTGTAATTGGATTACCTAGATATATAAATGATAAAAGGTCCTTATGATTAGTTCCGGATTGAGATGATATGAGACAGTATCAATCCACGAAGGTTTAATCATTAAATATCCCTAGTCAGAGTATTATCGAGATTGGACATCGATAATGCGTAAAAGACTAGTATTACACTTGTGTGCGTTGTGGGAGCATAACGGCATAGTTCTCATATATTTAGGTATTGGATACTCATGCAAGTGTAATAGGAGGTTGTGTTTACCGATGGTACGGGACTAGCTTCTCTCTGGATAGACCCCTCGGAATTCCATTGGTAGTATGACTTTGTGTCTATGGAAGTCCGAATCAGGGTAGGTGTATTTGGTCTTAACCTGAGACTTGCACCGCTAATACTTGCGACAATCAATATACTTTGGTTTTGGTCGTCCAGGGCTTTAACAGGTTATGTGTACGCCTCTTCTGGGTATATTGAGAATCGTAGTGTGTTGGGTGTGATGTCAAGACGGAAGTATCACTCCAGTCATAGTGGAGATGATGATCACGTAGGATACGGAACTGGTGCTCTTATATGCTGCAGCTATCGGGATAATATGACTAGGTCATGATTATCCGATTATAGAGACTAGTTACCAGAGATCCGATATGTGCTTCGTACGGGGCACACACAATTCTAGCCCCAAGGCTTGCACGTGACATCCGATGCTGGATCGAAATACACAATACTACATATACTACGCCTGATATAGATCAAATATTCCAGTAAGAATATTTTTGGAGAATTGGGTAGGCACGGTGCTTTGCTAGAAGCCAACCATGTCTTGTAAATCGGTTAAAACGTAGTACTAGGTACGTACGTGTTCGGATAGTCCGACGACCGGATTTACTACCAACATATCTGGGGATCTCATGGGTCGCTTCCCGAAGATTCACCGATGACATATGACTCGCACTTTATTAATCTGGGATTAATTAGAAGAGAGAGAAAATTAATCTGGGATTAATTGCGGAGATATTTTATCTGGGATAAAATATTGTTAAAGAGAGAGAACGATTAATTTGGAATTAATCGATAAAATAATATATTCGATATATTATACGAAATTGGATTTCGACGCGGAATTAAAATTAGATTTTAATTCGGGCAAACTAGTTATTTAGAATTAATTCGCTATCGACGTGAATAGTAATTTTATTAGGCATAATTATTTAATTAAATTTGATTTAATTACGTCGCAATGGAAAATTCGTTAATTCAGAATTAGCGAACCCGAGCCCGGGAGTGTTTGCGGGCGCTCTCGCATTTCGAATTCAAGTGCGGCCCACAAGTCATATCAAGCGTCAAATCATTAGTCACTTTGATTGATGTGATGTCTAGTCATTTTGAGTGATTGACAACATGTCACTATTGATTGATGGTGGTGGTTGGATGGATTAAAAGCCATTTACCATTTATTTGATTTTTTTGGTATTTGACTTTTGATTTTAGTGTATTAGATACAAAATCCATAAAAACCTAACACAACTCATTCTCTCATCTTCTCTCTCCCACAATCGGCCATGGAGCCATTTTTCCTCTCAAGAAACCGTGAGCCTATGGTTCAATTTTCTTCATGATTTTGTTGCAAAATCAAGAGTGCTAGCACACAAAGGAGTTATCCAAGGTGATAGGGAAACCTATTCGTGAGCATGGAATCACCATTTGCAAAGCTCGGAGCTTGGAGCATCAATGGAGGACATGACCGAAAATGGATGAGCACAATTTTGGGCCATTGCCGAGAGCACAAGGAGCCAAGAAGTTTTGTTGTTCCTCACATCGCATAATCGATCAATGTAAGTATGATTCTGCCATGCTTCTTTGTTGTATTCGCACATGGTTTTATGCTTGAAATCGATCTTGGGACTAATTTAGAAACCCAACAATGGTATCTTGAGCCATTTTGAGCATGAAATTGAATTTAGGGTAAAATTGGGCAAAATTGATTTGAGCATGTTTGAGTGAAATTGATTGTTTAAATATGCTTGAATGATGATAACATGGTGTTATGCATGATCAATTTGATGAAAATTGAATTGGATAAATTTTCCCCACTATGTTTGGCTTGGCCGAAAGTATACAATGCCCTAAAGTCATGGTATTTTTTGATTTTGATCATTGGATGAGTTGAAATCATTTGGAAATGTTGATTGTGGATTTAATTGGATTGAAACCGAATCGGACAATAAAACCCCTAAAATGCCGTTACTAGATAACATGTAAAATGATTGATTTTTGATTCAAATGTGTTGGACATGTTTTGATGATAATGAGCATAATTAATTGAGTGAATTAGTATTTTGGAAAGGTTAATTTAGTTAATTAATTATGACATACACTTTAGGTTAATTAAATTATGAAATTTGGAATTTTGGTAATTTAATTAATTGGGCCAAATTTGGAATTGGGCTTGTAAAGTTGTAATTGGGCTTAATGGGCTTGGTTGGGCCAAGTTTGGTTTAGGCTAATTAGTTGGATCCAATTGGGCCCAAAACCATATCCATAAAGTCCAATTATGACTTAATGGACCTTTAATTTTAATTGGGCCTAATGGGCCTAAATTGGTTTCTTAGCAAATAAGGGTGATTCCTTAAATGGGCTTTAGTATTTGGGTTTGACCCATATTGACCAAAAGTCCATGCCTTAGAAATTAATTAAAAGCCCATTGGACTTTAATTAAATTAACATTGGATGTTAATCGGGCTTTGAGACCCGTAACGATTAGATTTGGAATCTAAGTCGTAAAGGCACATTAAAAAGTGTAATATTTAATTTGGAATTAAATAAAAAGTTAGTATTAAATATAAATTAAATTGGATTTAATGTTGTAGTTTAATATAATTCGAGAATTCGTACTTTGAGTACTTATTCGTAAAACGAGTTGGACTCGCGCAAAATTAAATCGTTGTTTGAACATTGGATGGTCATTAATTATCAGATTAATTAATTGGATTAGATTGATTGATAAAATCTTGTGTGAATACGGGATGTGATGTATAAATAATGTATATCGGATGGATATTAGATGGGTGAGGGCAATTTTGTAAATTTTGTAATAAATTTAGAATTTATTAATTGGACCTGCGTGTCCAGCCTATTACCTCTTGACTCTTTGTATTTCTCTTCTCACCTATTCCCCTCAATGTAAATGAGGTTTCTTTAGAAGTGTTATGTAATCGGGTAGAAGTAATACTTGTGCTAGCGGGAGAGAGGAAATAGAGAGATTTGTTCTAGGAACAATGTTTAAATATCCATCCGCATATCATTATTATATTATATTTACTTACGCGCCTTATTATGTGTTTAGAATGCATGTTTAAGGGTGTATGATGATGAGACCTTAACAAAGATAATAAATTGGTTGCCAATTTACGCGAAAAACCCTCAACACATATTAAGCGTTTTTCCTTCCATTGAGTGATTCTTACTCAAGATCCAAGATTGGCACTGGTTTGTTGGCCAAAGTCAAGACCTTTGTCCGTCGCGGATGTGTTTGAATCATGAAGGCTTTGTTCCATATCGGTGTCTTGTCCAAGTTGTGATTTGTTGGCCAAAGTCAAGATCACTTTTTGTCCATCGACATTGATTACGAAGCTTTCCAAGGTCAATGTGGTTCCGCTTAACTGGGATCACTAAGTTTGTTGTGCCAAAGTCAAGGCTTAGTTGATTCAGAGGAAAAAGGTTAGGAAATATATTGGATATATTGGCATTTATAGGATATATGTTTCGGACTTGGATGTCCACCTACTGGATCTAGGAATTGGATGGGATCCAATTGATCTTAGAGATCTACCTAGTTAATTATCATACAATTTGTTGGCCAAAGTCAAGATTGTGTGTTATTTAACGGGATCCTAGCCCACTAGGAAACAAGGTTTCCCGAGTACTCCACAGAGGGTTAGAGGCTCACCGAAAAATAGTGGGAGGCAAGTATTAAATTTTCAATATTCGTTTAGATACTTGCCATACGCGCTCATTACAAATTTTTCGTCAATATAAATTAATATATTAGGTTGACTAATATTTAATCGTTGTTTTATATAAACAGTTGGACTGTATTCAAACTATTTCAATTAATAGTTGATTTTATAATTGGATTATAGTAATCAATATAATTGAATTTAATCAATTAAATTATAGTTGATTATATAGTTAGACTATAGTAATCATTATAATGAATAGTACCTAAAATCGTTGATTAAATAGTTGGACTATTAGAATCAAGATAATTGAAAGATTAGCATTTAAAACATAATCCTGGGTGAAAATGTATTTAAATGGCTTTAAATTTCAAATTGGGAATAAAACCTCAGGATAGTCCTGGTAACCGAGAAGTTACTTTATTTGATATAGTAACGTCTCGTGCCTAAGCCCGGAGTTGAGCAAATAGTAGAACATGATATTTGAAATATTCATGTGATGATAACTTTAGTGCTTAATCTGTTATGCTTGTCGCAAAGACTCATTAATTTCTTAGTCAGAACTAAGGATTAGATCTTTATAGTATGATATTGAAATTGAAGGATCTTCATAGATCTATCTTTAGATCTTAGAAGTACTAAATTGAAATAGTAAACTCTTGGAGAGTTAATGGCTATACTCAAGGAGACAAAGCCAGAGTTTGCAATAGGGTAAGAAGCTCAAGACGCGCCTTACTTCGACATTCCGGAAGGCCAGGGCTTGGCCAAAGGCTTCTGGGGTGTGGAAAAGGGGCAAAGGCAAAATCATTATAATCTTCTGGGAAGACAAATGACATATCCCAAGATGTCTGCCTAAAATGTGGCAAACGGGGTCACTGGAAGCGTGACTGTAGTATGGACAGGCAGACATGAAGGAAGTAAAGACGGGGCAAGGCTCCGGCTTTAAATATGTTTGTTATAAATATGTTCACTACTAGAATTAAAATTGGATTTTAGATACTGAGTGTGGTACATAAATATGTGTTGATGTGCAGAATCTGCTGAGAGCAGGATACTGACTTCAGATGAGATTGATCTGCGAATCGGAAACGGGACGAGAGTCGCTGTTTTGACCGTAGAGACCTAAGTTTAGGAACTACCCTTCGGGTGTGTACTTAAATTAGGAAACTGTTACAATGTAACTAGTTTGACTAGAAACATTATCTCTATATCAGGGTTTAACCCGTTGCGGGTATACCTTTATATTCTAGAACACTAAAGTGTTTTTATTATATAAAGATGATATTGAGATAAACACATTAGATGTGAATAACAGTATTTATATTTTGAATATAAATGAATCTCAAACGTATAACAGGACAAACAAATAGCTCAACCTGATTTAATCAGTTGAAACTTAAAAGTGGCATTGTTGTCTGGGACACAATTAAACAAGACTCGTATATCCACACTTTTGAAGAGTGGATACTATGACGGATTTGATTCTATTCAAATAATGTCTACGAATCTAGTTTATTAGGCAAAGTGCCTGAAATACCTTTTACTTGGTAAAAGTGTAAATGCCACCGATCTGTTAGCCCTCAGTCATAGTGACGTAAGTGGGCCCATGTCTAGCTAGGTTAGAGGTGGATATGAATGTTTCGTGACCTTTACGGATGTGGCATCGCGTTATGGTTATGTGTTTCTTTTGAAACACAAATCAGAAACTTTTGATAAATTCAAAGAGTTTCGACACGAAGTAGACAAACAGATTGGCTAAAGTATTAAATCGTCACGGTTAGACCATGATGGAAAATACTTAAGCAATAAGTTTCTCATATACTTGAAAGAGTATAGTATTCTTTCAATGAGGACTCCTCCCGGAACACGTCAATTTGACGGTGTGTCCGAACTGAGAAACCGAATTTTGTTGGACATGATAAGGTTAATCATGAGTCGCTCTGAGCTACCATTTCCTTCAAGGGATACGCTTAAACAGTGCAAAACTTATTTTGAATAAGGTTTCAAAAAATCTGTCTGACAGACTTCATATTAGATATGAACAGGAAAGAAACTGGGTTTTCTCATTCCTGAAGATTTGGGAATGTTGGGCATATTTTGGATGATACCAAACTAAAACCCAAATCGGATAAGTGCCTAAGTTGTGGGTTATCCTAGGGAAACCAAAGTATAGTACTTATACAACTCACAAGAGAACAATGTAATTGTTGCTCACCATGCGGTTTTCCTAATAGGAATACCGATATGCAGTGGTAAGTGGGAGGAAAGTAAAACTCGATGAAAATGGAGTAATACTGTTCCAGGCACCGATTCCTAATGGAACACAGATAGTTCATCAAGGATGAAACTATTCCAATAATCTTCGAATGCACAAGAACCACGTAAGTCGGAGAGAGTCAGAAAACAACCTGGGGTATGGGTTTCTGATCTCACCTCATAAAAATGTCAATATTATTGAGGAATACGAACTGACTACGTATGAGGAAGTGATACAAGGTATCGACTCCCTATTATGGCAAAGTGCCATGAAGTCCGAAATAGATTCCATGTATACCAACCAAGTTTGGATACTAGTTGATGTACCGGAAGGCATTGTGCCTATTGGTACTATATAAGTCTTCAAGGAAGACAAACATGGAAGGCAACATACCAACGTACCAAGCTAGGCTTGTAGCAAAAAAGTATCGTTATCAACATTGTGTCGATTACGATGAAATCTTTTACCTGTTGCTATGGATAAATCCATTTGGATAATGCTTGCTAATGCTGCATGTTTCATTTATGAAATATGGCAGCTGGAACGTCAAAATCGCTTTCCTTAAACGGAAACCTTTTGGAGGATGTTTACAACATCCTGACGGTGTTGTTATACCAAAAACGAGCAAACAAGGTTTGCAAGTTAATTCGATCCATGGATGGATTGAAGCAAGCATAGCGTTCTTGGAATTATCATTTTGATGTAATCATAATGGTATATGATTTAATTCAAAAACGAAAATGATTATTGTGTATATAAGGAGGTTAGTGGGAGCACACTGACAGTGAATGTCCTAAATAATGATGATATGTCATTTCTTGGAAATGATATTCCCATAAACAGTCGGTGAAAGCTTGGCTTTCATGAAAATTCTCCGTAGAATTCTTGGGAGATACAACCTTTATTCTAGGATAAAGATCTACTGGGATAGATTTAAAGTTGTTAATACTCTCCGAGAAATTGTACATTGAAATAAATGTACGCGACCTGGTGTCTCATATCCTTTGAGCATATGGAGTCACAATCGGGCCAATCCAAGTGATAGTCACTGGATTGATGTTAAGAACATCCTTTAGTATCTTAGATGAACTAACGATGCTTTCTTATACTATGGAGAATGAGAACTTGAAGTGACTGGGTTCACTGCTGCAAGTTTCCTAACCGATAAAAACGACTACAAGTCGTAACAAAGGTACTATACAGTTTGAATAACGGAACAGTGAGCTGGATATCTTCCAAGCAAGATATTATTGCCGAAAAAACAACAAAAGCGGATATTGTTGCAGTTGAGGCAGCAATAGAAGCCATTTGGATCTTAATAATCCTAATCAGATTAGGAGTAGTTCTGTTAGCAGCTGAGGTAGGCTACATCACAAGCTAAAGAATTAATGGTCTCATTAACGATCCAGATATATACTTCAAATATTCATCTGATTTGTTCGGATCATACATCGTGACGATATGATGATCGAATAAATCACATCAGATGATAACACTGCAAATCCGCTGACGAAAGCATTTTCTCAGCAGAATTTGAGCGAACCGTACATAGTTCGGGTGTAGGACACTTGAGTGATTGGCTAGAGGCCAAGTGGGAGATTGTTGGACAATTATGACCCATAGCATCACTATTTGTACAGATCATGGTGTTGTTGTACAAATTAGCTATGTGACAAAGGAAATTGCCCATTTTATCATTTGTAATTGGATTACCTAGATATATAAATGATAAAAGATCCTTATTATTAGTTCCGGATTGAGATGATATGAGACAGTATCAATCCACGAAGGTTTAATCATTAAATATCCCTAGTCAGAGTATTATCGAGATTGGACATCGATAAAGCGTAAAAGACTAGTATTACACTTGTGAGCGTTGTGGGAGCATAACGGCATAGTTATCATATATTTGGGTATTGGATACTCATGCAAGTGTAATAGGAGGTTGTGTTTACCGATGGTACAGGAACAGCTTCGCTCTGGATAGAACCATCGGAATTTCATTGGTAGTATGACTTTGTGTCTATGGAAGTCCGAATCAGGGTAGGTGTATTTGGTCTTAACTTGAGACTTGCACCGCTAATACTTGCGACAATCAATATACTTTGGTTTTGGTCGTCCAGGGCTTTAACAGGTTTTGTGTATGCCTCTTCTGGGTATATTGAGAATCGTAGTGTATTAGGTGTGATGTCAAGACGGAAGTATCACTTCAGTCATAGTGGAGATGATAATCACGTAGGATACGGAACTGGTGCTCTTATATGCTGCAGCTATCGGGATAATATGACTAGGTCATGATTATCCGATTATAGAGACTAGTTACCGGAGATCCGATATGTGATTCGTACGGGGTAGACACAATTCCAGCCTCAGGCCTTGCACGTGACATTCGATTTTGGATCGAAATACGCAATACTACGTATACTACGGCTGATATAGATCACATATTCCACTAAGAATATTTCTGGAGAATTGGGTAGGCACGGTGCTTTACTAGAAGCCAACCATGTCTTGTAAATCGGTTAAAACGTAGTACTAGGTACGTACGTGTTCGGATAGTCCGACGACCGGATTTACTGCCAACATATCCGGGGATCTCATGGGTCGCTTCCCGAAGATTCACCGATGACGTATGACTCGCACTTTATTAATCTGTGATTAATTAGAAGAGAGAGAAAATTAATTTAGGATTAATTGCGGAGATATTTTATCTGGGATAAAATATTGTTAAAGAGAGAGAACGATTAATTTGGAATTAATTGATAAAATAATATATTCGATATATTATACGAAATTGGATTTCGACACGGAATTAAAATTAGATTTTAATTCGGGCGAACGAGTTAATTTAGAATTAATTCGCTAGCGACGTGAATAGTAATTTTGCTAGGCATAATTATTTAATTAAATTTGATTTAATTACGTCGCAACGGAAAATTCATTAATTCGGAATTAGCGAACCCGAGCCCGGGAGTGTTTGCGGGCGCACTCGCATTTCGAATTAAAGTGCGGCCCATAAGTCACATCAAGCGTCAAATCATTAGTCACTTTGATTGATGTGATGTCTAGTCACTTTGAGTGATTGACAACATGTCACTATTGATTGATGGTGGTGGTTGGATGGATTAAAAGCCATTTACCATTTATTTGATTTTTTTAGTATTTGACTTTTGATTTTAGTCTATTAGATACAAAATCCACAAAACCTAACACAACTCATTCTCTCCTCTTCTCTCTCCCACAATCGGCCATGGAGCCATTTTTCCTCTCAATAAACCGTGAGCCTAGTGTTCAATTTTCTTCATGATTTTGTTGCAAAATCAAGAGTGCTAGCACACAAAGGAGTCATCCAAGGTGATAGGGAAACCTATTCATGAGCATGGAATCACCATTTGCAAAGCTTGGAGCTTGGAGCATCAATTGAGGACATGACCGAAAATGGAGGAGCACAATTTTGGGCCATTGCCGAGAGCTCAAGGAGCCAAGAAGTTTTGTTGTTCCTCGCATCGCATAACCGATCAATGTAAGTATGATTCCGCCATGCTTCTTTGTTGTATTCGCACATGGTTTTATGCTTGAAATCGATCTTGGGACTAATTTAGAAACCCAACAGGAAGTTGGTATTGGCAAGTTATTGGTTGAGTGAAAGGCTTGGTTTACTTGTATTTTACTCTAACCAAAACCAACACACCACTTGGCTATTTAAACAAATGAATTTTGGAAATTTGTGTGTGTGGTTACTATTCACAACAGCACAAAAATTTCTCTCTTCCTTCACTACAGTGGGCGTGAACTTCTCACTTCTTCTTCTTGAGTTTTTTTGCAAAACCAAGTGAGCTAGCACTCAAAGGAATCAAATGAGGTGATAGGGAAACCCATCCCTATAGTTTGCAATTCTTGTTTCACCAAGCTTGGAGCTCAACAATCATCAAAGTGGAGCTTGGAGCACTACACAATGAGCAAAAGTTTTAAACTCTCCATCTACATCCAACCGAGCATTGTAAGTATTTTTTTGCTAACTTTTTTGTGTATTCCCACTTCTATTATGCTTAAATGATCTTAGGATTGACCTTAGAAACCCAACATCTCGTACATCCTAAATATCTCTCACACATTCACGGTGTATAAACCACTTGCTTGTCTCTCATAGACAAGTTTCACATCCATTTCGGGTCTCTCCCGAATATTCTGGATACATCCGAGCCAACCTCATATGAAAGTAGCACTTCTCATGTGCTCTCAGATTGTCTTACATCAATCCATCTCAATTGGGGATTTACATTTCCCCTCGCGTACCAACACGCACTCTCGCGGCTTCCTCTCGAGCTGTTTCTCTATCGAGGATTCACACTAGCCTCACGATGATCACATCGTCTCAATAACATCTACTCACATCCGTAGACATTCCACTTGCCTAACCAAGGGCTCTGATACAAACTATCACGGGCTGACTTTTTCCTTAACAGAAAAAAGGCATTTGCGACACTTACCAAGGGACACGTCCCATGTAAGTCAGCCTACACGAAGCCTTTGTACCCAAATTCACATTTTGGGAGGCTATAGACCCATAATATAATGAATTACGAAAGCTCACAGGCTATCTCAACGCATACACACGCGGGCCCGCACAACACTGGGACCTGGCACTCGAATGGCACAACCGGATATAAAATATGGCATTTTCCCGCCAACTCAATCTCGATAATACACCATTGTCCACACATTATCTAAGGGCGAGAGGGTTCCAGCTAAAGCCCCAAGACCACCGAAGCCCCCTTGGCCACCCCAAGGTTCACCTAGGCTTCCCCCCTAAAGAGGTTTTAGAGACATTGCAAATGTTTCACCAGTATACACATCTGACGCTTGAGTTGTCACACCCCTCCTAAAATCTATATTAAGAGGAATTTTTGGGAACTCATACAGCGATTCAATAAGCCACTATATAAGTAACTTTGGGTTAAAATCTCGTCCTTGATGGTTTTCCATAACACCCCCATTGTTGCGGCAAAGTGCATGGTAAGGCCCAAAAGTGGGCACACTGCCAAAATCTCCCGGCAAATCTTGAAATCTAACTCTGGGGCTGAAATTTTCCTAGTACAAGTGACCATAAGATTCACTTGTGAACTTGGTCTAACTCGATCCTCCTCCCCGGCACATTAGCTCCTTCACAATGCCCCAAACTAGGCCAACGTCTAGCGGTAAGCTAGCATATCTCTAATTCTCTTGACAAACTTCCAAATCAGACCTCACGGGTGAAATATCCCCAGTACATAGGCCCATGAGAGATGCTTAGGACCTAGAGTGAGCTCAATCCGACACTCCGAAACATAAGGTCCTTCATAATGCACCAAAACTACGATAGCGCTTAGCGGCAAACTAGCGTATCTCTAGATCTCTCGACAAACTTCAGAACGGGACCTCACGAGTGAAATATATCTAGTACATATGCCCATGAGAGATATATTTGACCATGAATGCGCTTGATACGGTGTCTTGAAACATTAACTCCTTTATAATGTGACCGAACATCTTAGCCTTAAGCTAAGACCATGACACGTGACCTTAATTACAATTCGTCATTTGAAATCTATTTATCAAACAGTGAGTAACATACTACTATTATTGTCTAATCAGGGTTGCATTTGGTTGTGACAATGAATATGTTATCGTCAAAATTGGTTGGACATGATGCCGCGAACTACTAACTTTCAGAAAGTAAAAGATGAGGGTTTTAATGTCATGTATGTCTACTACTATGGTGTGTGTGTTTTGAAGAAATAAATTTATGTCTTTCAGATGATTAGAAAGAATAATGTTATGCACCACTGCTTTTGCTTCAACTGCTGCTAGAATTCACAACTTTTAATGTCTTTAGATGTTTGTTTTGTATAATAAGTTATTATCTTAAAAAAAAAACAAATTCATACCCATGAGTATCTCGAACTCATATGCTCAAGTTTATTTTGGGAGCATAAGACCACTAGGCTACTAGCCCTAATGGCGTATTGTGTAATAAGTTATATCTTGTGGGATATGCTCATTTGGGTGATGTGATTATGGTTGTTATAAAGACGAATTGATTTCTCACATTAATGGAGAAATTTGGTGTTGACGGATTTTTTTCATTCTAAGGGTAATTTGAGAATTCAGCCACTCGAACAAACCTCTCATTAATAATGATTTTGTTTGGTTAGTAGGGATCAAAAATAAACTTAGCAAACAGACATAAAATCACAGAGAAAATGATTAACGTAGTTCAGCGGAAAGTGACTGCAACCTACATCCACGAGAGCATATGGGATAATTTTATTACTTGCTCGGGGTCGAAACCGACCAACTTTCTTTTTCGATCACTAAGCTTTTATAGCACTTTTATAAGTAATGAAATATGAAAATTGTTAACCCATGAATCTGTAACTTATACCCACTTTATATTGACTTCCAAATCCATTATTTCACCAACCCATGATGTTAGCTCATGTCACCCTGTCATCGTCACCCCATGCTCATTTTCCCTAACTACTCTGCAAACAGTCGCTATGGCCTTTGACTCAACCACCATCTGTCTGTAGAAGCCCGTCATTCCAACCTTTTGGTCACCGTTACACATTTTGTTGACGTGATACCATGTGGTTCAACTACTCCAATATTGTTCCATCTGACGGAGTCATTTACCAATGAGAGACGTTCACTTACTCCTATCATATCAGCTTTCTACAAGCCAAAACTTCCAAGTATGATATACGTCACATACCTACAAGTACAGAACACCATGATCTCAAACCCTGCTCCTCGGATCGGCATGTCGAGGTGAGTGGTGTTTGGTTAAATCTTCATTTCTTCAACCATGTCGGGTCGGTAAGCATGAACCACCTCGGATCGGCTTCCACAAATGCTCAAATGCTGCCAAATCTAATACTTCTTTTATGGATCGGGTCGGTATCCCCCTTCCGCTTCATTAGTTGGTCTTGTCCTCTGTAAAACTCCATCGTATAATGGGTTCGACCCCCTTATCTGACTTCAAACTCTTTAAGCCCTCTTCATTCTTCTTTTGGCCAGATACAAATCTTGTGATATCTCTCATCGGTATTCAAACTTATTCGGGGTGAAAAAAACACCATCGACATTTGGTTTCAATTATTAGATTAGTGTTGTAATATTTTATCATTAATTAAGTTCAATAAACCATTGTCAGCCACAAAAATTAACCCTTCTAACTTCTACAGCTGCAGCAGCAACATGCCCCTTTTAATATAACTTGCTTCCAAAACAAATTGCTCCATGAACGTTGTAAAGCACTTCCTGCATGGTTGCAAAGGCTATACAAGAGCAATGTGATACTAGTTACTGAAATATTTGTGAAGAAACATGAAATAATGTTTTAACTACAAACCTCCTACATTCATTGAAACCTTCTATAGTTACATAACATCAAGGTGGCACTGAATTGTTCTAAATTTTAAGGGCTAAATAGAGCTCTTATCGATAACAAATAAATAAATAAATATATATATATATATATAAGTCATATATTTATACACAATTAAAAATTAAATTGGGCTGACCCTACTTAAAGGTTTTGTTTAGTTTGCTTTGGTTTTATACTTTGAAATTTTTTGACAATTATATGGAATAACTATATTTCAAAAAGAAAATAACAAGTCAAACTAGCCAGTTTGGTAACACAATAAAAAAAATATTATTTGTGCAAAGGGAAGATAAAATGATAATAAAATTCAATCACAAAGTTTGAAAAAGATTCAACAAAAGACAGAAAAAATCCACTATTTGTTTTACGTCAAACAATACGTGGAGTAACTGTTAGGGATATGCCCTATACCCAACTTGTGGATGGGCTATATGTACATGTATTTGTAATATTTTCATTAATTAATAAAATAGAAATCTTTATTATACGTGTCTTAAATAAATTATATAAATCATCAAACTATGTAATAAAGCCCTTGGAGTAATAAGATGATGGCTTCCACACCTTATGAGAATCATTACTCTTAAACGTTCCTAGTATAGTTTTATGAATAATCTGGGCATTCACAAAGCAGAGAGATTAGCATGATGATATGATCTGCCCTTAAGTGGGGTAGCCGATCTCATAGGCTACTAGAGAAGATCCGTCCGCTTGGTGTATTACATGGATGCATGAGTTGCTCGTGTCCATCGAACTAACCACCGAAAGTTTTCACATGGAGTGTTTATCCCATGTGTCTGTGAGAACTTTCATGTAACGATTGTATGACTAGTCCTTAGACTTGAGGTCTTTACAATCTTATGTGTAGATCAAATAACTTTGACATTCTCCTTCACCGGTTCAAAAGATCTGGTCATAAGTGTTGGGGTTGGTGCTCAGAGCGCCAATCTATACCGTATTTATGTCTGATTCATGAATATGATCAATTCTTTTTTCCATAATATTACTTATTTATGGTTGCACCTCTTGTTTTTATATACGTATTCGATCTCATTACGATTAGATTGAAACTAAATGTGGTTTAGTGATATGTATATATTAGACAAGGGCCCGATAACATATAATGCAGTACACAGTTACAAAACTAGTTTGTAATTGACATTGGGAAGTGTTACTGCTAAGTGTATATTATCAAATATAGTTCCTGGTCAAGATTTACTAACACGGGTCGGTTAGTTAAATCCGTTGAGACCAGTACATGTCGTATATCGGGACTTGGTCCGATGGTTTATCCCAATGAACCATAAGTCTGGGGAGACTCTGACCGGTGCGTAATCACACACGTATAACGCAAGCGCACGTATCGTTCAAGTAGAATAAAAAGTATCGATCACACGAGGACTTAATACCTAATCTATTAATTTTATGAGGTCAAATGATTACTAGTATCAAACATGTTGATTGATTGATTTGAAATGGTGATGATTTTGAATTTAAAAACAAGTAAATAAAATTACGCGAAAGTAGGTTTAAGAAAATTCAATATTTAGGAAACTATCTAGGGTTGTGAATCTTTCTAATATCTTTTAAAAGATGAAGTGGTTATTTCATGTTTGTGTAATAAATTGGTTTACTAACCTGAAACACTAAATTATGCGAAAGCCTATGTCGATGGTCAGACGCAAATACCCAGTTTAACCTAATTGAACCATATGTCTGTGTCAACCAAATTATTTGGATTCATTAAGTTTAAGTTCCAATTATGGCTACCCCCGCCCGACAGGTATATGTCTATCCTGTAAGGAAATCTATTAAAGGGTTATCTATCCTCAAGGAAGATCGTGGGCTATTAAGTCTAAGGTTGAAACCTAATATTCCTTTGTCAAGTTTATTTTAGATTTACCAGATCAATCTTATTAGTGGCCAATTAACAAGACGCATTAGGCTTAAGACTTAATAAGTAAACCTTTAAATTACCCAAACTCTAAAATAACCTCTTATAAACCAGTGATATTAGAATTCATCACAACCCCAGTTAACTAACTTAGTTACGACACGTAACTAGGGCTAGTAAAATAAAAGACATAAAGTAAAAATTTTGAAAAGTAATTGCGGTAAAGTAAAAGCTGAAAAGTAAATTACAATAAAATAAAATAAAATGCTAAGGTAAAAGAATCAACTTTTACTACTACTAATTTAGATATCTCCCTTAATATAATATATTAACTTGTGATTATTTTACCAACCATCCATATAGGCGGTAACCTGATTAAGTCAAATTAAGTCCAACCAGCCATAAAGGCGGAACCAAAATAAACCTGCCATATAGGCGGTAAGAAAATTCAATTACCAATCGAGCAACCTGGCAGTATCCTTACTTAGTCAGGTTTAAACTAGTTTAAAATGAATTACCAACCGACTAATATAGCGGTATCCTCATTAAGTCAAATTTTAAATAGTGAATATATTATATTTAAGGGAGATTAATCTAAATAGCAATAGTAAAAGAATTACCTTTCACCATAGCAGGGGGAAGTTACCTCCTCATGTTGAATAGTAAAAACTGTAAAAGTAAAGAAAGTAAATTACTATTATTACAGAACGTAATTAAAATTAATTACAAAACTGAAATTAAAAAGAAACTAGATAGAAAACTTCATATTTACATAAGAGAATTCAGAGAGAAGGGTACATCTGAAATCAGAAAACTGAGCTGAATTTTTAGGCGTCGATAGGCCTCCGGCGTCGCGACGCTATAGCTTTTGGCGTCGCGACGCCCGTGATTTATGGTGTGGCATGCGGAGAGCTCGACACGTGGCGATTCTGGATAAAGTGATAAGGTGACACGTGGCAAGGCGGCTGGCACTCAATGATTATGCTGACGTGGCACTATCATGGCGACACGTGGCGAAATAGATTGTCAGCACCGTAGGATTGCGACACGTGGCACCTCATGATTGAATGATGATGACGTGGAATTTTGAATCGATCAACTGGTGATGTGGACGATGACATGCCGGTGACATGGAGTGACACGTGGCGATGGCGATTGTCGGCACCATAGGATGATGACATGTGGAACGGCGCACGTTAGCAGATCGGTTGTGATAGTGACACGTGGCACGGCGCACGTTAGCAAAGTCAAACTTCTCAGATTCTGACATGTGCACTCGACGCATGTTAGCACGGTGAGGCGCACGTTAGGCGTTGCGACGCTGAAAATTACCAAAATGCCCTTTTGTCCAATTTTCTGTTTTGGCTCCAAATCACCTCCAGAATGTCCTGAAACTTTATTTATCTACAAAATAACATAAAGCATATCAAAATATTCACAAAACTCAAGAAACTATACAAAATATTAGGTTAAATGAGTGGAAAATAGTGATACATTTACCACTCATCACACCCCCAAACCTAACATTTTGCTAGTCCTCGAGCAAAACACAGAATAAAATAACATAAACATCTTTAAAATAAAATTTTACTAAACCACTTTCGTAGGGATCACAGTTGCATTTAGCGTATGCAACAAGCCTTTAAACCCCTAGGTGTCCCTAGTGGACGAGTTGTAGTCTCGTGAGGGTTTACAGCAATGTTACCAACAAACATTTTACAAAAGTAAAAAGGTAGTGAAACTAATGAACACAAAAGCAAAAAGACAAGAGAAAATGGAATAAAGAAGTTAGTGACTAATCATGTGAAACTTCTACTCCAAGTTACTAGTTGTTTTCTTTCTTTCTAAATTACTGAATAAGTAAATTCTCCGGTTATATTTACCATTCTCCATATACACAGCCGACAAAATATTAATCAACTCATTTTTGCCCACAACATTCACAAGTGTAGTTGATAAGAGAGTAATATTTTTGTCCTATAGTTTTATCAGAATTCACACCTTTTTGCAGCAATGGAATAATTTTTCTGTTTTTTTCTGATTTTTTTCTTCGATTGTTTTTTATTATATACAATATCTTCCATCTATGTAGCGAGTGTTGGGTCGGTGGCTCCCAACCAGTTGGCTTTAGGGCACCAGATGGTAAGACACCCATACGGGCTTAATTACTCAGACTTCATATATATATATTTTTGCAGCATCTTTGATCCATGTAGCAATTTTTGGGCCAGTGACTCCCAAACCAGTTGGTTTTAGGGCACTAGGTGTTAAAACACCCCTACAGACTTAATAACTCGGATCTGAGATGTCTTTTTTTTACTCCATTGCTTTTTGAGATGCTTCCTCCAATTAAACTAGAACACTAAATATTACAAACATTTCAATTATAGCTCATGTCCGTATGTTACCATGCATGTTGATAATATCTGCCAACTGAGCATATGAAGATTCATTTTAGTCAGTATTTTGGACAATTCACAAATTAAATAATTCAGAAGGAAATAAACAAAAATTAACTTGTTCCGAAATAGGCTTGAGATACGTCTCAGGAGTGGAAACTCCTTACTCAGCTATTTCTTACCAATTTCACCTTTTTAGTTAAAATAAAAACACAAAAACGCAAAATATTTTTGTAATTTTTGAAAAAATTTCAAATTTTTTTTTCGAAAACTTTGGACTAAAAATAAAAGCAACACAACACTAAAAACAAGATACTAATCAACTAATTCCCTCCCTCAAACTTAAATGAGACATTGCCCCAATGTCTTAAATAGTAGAAGAAGAGTTTAGAAGATAGTACCTGGTTAGCTGAAATTCTACACGAAAAGTTAAAGGTTAAGATCTAGATTAATCCGACACCTCTTACCACGATCGTCCTCGGACCAATTTATCTTTGAAAGGATAGGGTCAATTTGTGGTTCATAGGCTAAGATTTGGTCAATTAGATCCGGAGCAGTTCTAGCAGTAAAGAGGAGTTCTTTCATAGGTTTTGACACGAACCCATTTCTCCGAGCATCATCAAGAAACACACAAAGAAAATCATAAAATCCTTCAACGTTGTACAGTCCAAGCGGTTTCTGGTGTATGTTCAGGTTCGCCCAAGATAACACTGTAAAAATTTCCTCCAATGTACCCAAGCCACATGGCAAAGCAATAAAAGCATCAGAACGGTTAATCATTTCTACCAGTCGTTCAGACATACCTGGCACAATTAGTTCTTCTTTGTTTGATGGTCCAATAACATTTGCCTCTGCCAAGGGTTTTGGGATGATTCCCAAAACGTGACTGCCTCCTTCCTGTACAGCCTTTGAAACGATCCCTATAAGTCCAAGATTGCCTCCGCCATATACTAAGTGCATATTCCTTGCAGTTAAGACTCGACCCAATTCATGTGCTGCTTCCACGTATTTTAGCTTAACACCAACACTAGTACCGCAAAACACACATATGTTTTCAACTCGTCTTCTTGAAATGGCTTCCATGTTTTACTCTGGATGTCTTCAAAAGTGCAATGATGAGTTGAATTTATAACACCTAAAAATGGTGAGTAAAATAATAGCACTAGTACCTGCCAAATGACAATTATTAGTTAAACAGTAAAATAAATCGTGATAGTCAAAAAGGTCTTGATCCTGTCGGAGAAAATAAAAGAAAACAACAAAACAAATCACAATTATCAGGAAAAGACAAAGAGATATAATATGTACAAGAAAAGTAGCGGCTTGATTGACGTCTATGCGTCAGGGACAAGCTTCCCATCCAATTTTCTTATAAATTGGCAAACAGGGTCTTTTTGAGTCAGATTCTCGAGACTTAATTATTGTCTTTCTTTTTGGAATTGTGCGTATAACACACGAATCTCGTGATACACACATCCACTGGATGCGTCTCAAGAGTTTTAGATATGTCATCCAAAGACTCCTTACTCAAGCCATCCCTAATGAAATTAATCTTATCTTCGCGGTTTTCAGACACCATTCCTAAAGAACGACAACGAGTATTACAAAACATGCGAGCACATTTATAACAAACACACATTCTTTTGGCTCTTCTCTTTTTAGCATATGTGCTCTTTTCTAAACCAGACAGATGTGAAATAAAAGAGTCAGAAGACTCACCTGCCAATCGGACCCGTGCTTCAATAATCCAATGAATGTCAGTAGGAATACTTTTGATCATCAGTAACCTCATCCGTTCCATGCGAGCTTTGTAGACTTTCATCAGAGATTTTTGAGGGAGAAAAGGAAATTGCTTGCGAAGATTTGCGAGAGCTTCTTCCATCTTGAAATGACTTAATCGGCAAAATCTAAAAACACAAAATTAAATCACACCAAATCACAATATATATAAAAATTACATGGGTTGCCTCCCTGCGAGCGCTAAGTTTAAAGTCGTCAGCTAGACGTGACTTCTCAAATGTTAGGCTGGATCTGAAAGTGTGACACTTTCTTTTTGTCGCTCAAATGATTCTCCCCAGTAATGCTTGACACGCTTGTTTTTAACCTTGAATGTTTTGTTGGAGTCATGATCATGTATCTCAACGGCTCTGTCTGATAAAACCTTGGGGATTAGGAATGGACCTGACCACCATGATTTTGGCTTCCATGGGAAGATTTTCACCCTTAATTTGTTTAACAGTACCTTCTACCCTAGTTCCAGTTGTATGCGCACTAAATTCTCGTCATGTCTTTTTTTGGCCTTTTCTTTGTATAATTTAGCATTCTCAAAAGCTGATTGTGAAATTCCTCCAATTCGTTGAGCTGGTGGAACTTTTTATCTTCTGTTGCTTGTAGTGCAAGAATTGGCTTTTTCAGTGCAAAAGACGTTTTATCTTCAGGCTCCACAGGCAATTGACATGTTTTAAGTTTGTCAGTAGAACTTTGCATTGCATTGGAGTTCTGAATGGTACTGTGTATCACATCAAGTCTGAAACATTCCTCTTTCTTTTCATCATCTGGGAAATTCATGGCCTTGAAAACAGTGAATGTTACTTCTTGGTCTTGTACCCTCATGGTTAGTTCTCCTTTTTTGTACATCAATAATGGTTCGACCTGTAGCCAAGAATGGTCTACCGAGAATGATCGGCACGTCTTCGTCTTCTTCCATATCAAGGACAATAAAATCTGCTGGGAAAATTAATTTGTCAACCTTGACCAACACATCCTCAACTATGCCTCTTGGAAATATGAGCGTTCTATCAGCAAGTTGTAGAGAGACTGAAGTGGGCATTGTTTCTACAATCTGCAGTTTCCTGAAAATAGAAAAAAGCATCAATTTAAGATTTGCACCTAAATCACATAAAGCCTTACCAAAGTTATGTTCTCCTACGATGCATGGAATGGTAAAACTGCCAGGATCTTTCAACTTTGGGAGTAGCTTCCTCTGAATGATGGCGCTACATTCTTCTGTCAATGCTACTGTCTCGTAATCTCCCAATCTCCGTTTTTGTGAAAGAATGTATTTCATGAATTTTACATAGCTGGGCATTTGTTCCAAGGCTTCTGCAAATGGAATGTTGATGTGCAGCTTTTTGAACACCTCCAGGAAACGAGCAAACAGCTTGTCCAGTTTGTTTTTCTGAAGACGCTGAGGAAAATGTGGAGGTGGAGTGATCTGTTCTTTTTCCTTTGCTTCTTTTTCCCCCATCTGTTGCTTTGTTTCTTTTGTAATTCCTCAGCAGTTGTTTTGGCTCCAACATCTTTGTTGATTTCAGTACCACTTTTTAACATGATGACATGACACTGCTCATTCCCTATGTTCCTTGGATTTGGTTCTGTGTTGCTGGGAAGATTACATGGCGGTCTGTAACTCTGAGCATTGGCCAGTTGTCCAATTTGATTCTCCAGTGTTTTGATAGAATCTAAATGACTTTGATTCAATGCCACTTGATTTTGAACCATAGCTGCTAAAGCATCGTATTTTGCTTCTTGATTTTTTAACTGTGCCAGCACTTCTATTATTCCTAATTCTTTATCATACTCATGGCCTTTGTTTTGCTGCTGAAATCTGGGTGGTGGGTTGTTCATTTGCCCAGAATTATTGCTCCATGAAAAATTGGGATGATTCCTCCACCCTGGATTGTAGGTGTTGGAATATGGATTATTCCCCTGTCTGTTGAAATTGTTGACGTAGTTCACCATTTGTTTATGTTGAATTGGTTCTGGTGCTCCTCCATAAGGTGCACTTGTGGTTCCAGTGATGTTCACAACTTGCGTGCTAAGTGTTTCTAGACATTTGCATATCTAATCCAGCCTGGTATTCACTGTTGTGTTTGCTCCAACTTTATAAATTCCTGCAATTCTTTGAATCATGCTCATGTCTGTTGGCCACAATGAATTGTTGTTGGCCATTTCTTCGATTAGGTCCCAGGCTTGATCTTCTACTTTTTCCATTAAAGCTCCTCCAGCAGTAGCATCAATTGTGGTTCTCATAATTCCAGAAAGTCTATTGTAGAAGGTTTGGACTTGTAGCCACTTTGCGATCTCATGATGAGGACATTTCCGGAGTAAATCTTTGAATCTTTCCCAAGCTTCGCAAAGGGATTCTGAATCTTGTTGCACGAAGGATGTGATGTCATTCCTCAACTTTGCAGTTCTGGCTGGTGGAAAGTACTTTGCAAGGAATTTGGTGGCTAGAGTGTTCCAAGTTGTGATAGAACCTGCTGGTAACGAATGTAGCCGAGCTTTAGCTCTGTCTTTCAGGGAATATGGAAAAACCCGCAGTCTCATTGCTTCTTGAGCTGATTTGTTGTAATTGAAAGTACCGTAAACTTCCAGAAAGTTGCTGATGTGGGCATTAGGATCTTCAGTTGCATTTTCCCGAAACTGTACTGACTGCTGAATCATTTGGATGCATGTTTTGATGTCACCCGCATTTGCTGGTAAGAGAGGAAGTACAATACAAGAAATGAGTTCGTCAACCACCAGAATGGTTCTGTCTCGAATGGGAATCGGTGGTGCAACGTTCAAATGTTCAGGTTCCATGTTAATGATTGCTTCTTGGCTTTCTCGTCTTTCCCTTCTCAACTGTCTGATGGTTCTTTCAATTTCTGGGTCAATCGGTCGGAGTTCAAAGCTTCTGGTTCTTCTCATGTAGTTTCTGAGAACCTGAAACACAAGAAAACAAAAACAATAAGTAAAAAGAAATTACATACAAGTAACGTATCTAACCCCAAAACTAATAGTGAAAGATAAATAAGTCCCCGGCAACGGCGCCAAAAACTTGACCGGTGCGTAATCACACGTATATAACACAAGGGCACGTATCGTTCAAGTAGTATAAAAAGTATCGATCTCACGAGGACTTAATACCTAATCTATTAATTTTATGAGGTCAAATGATTACTAGTATCTAACATGTTGATTGATTGATTTGAAATGGTGATGATTTTGAATATAAAAACAAGTAAATAAAATTGAGTGAAAGTAGGTTTAAGAAAATTAAATATTTAGGAAACTATCTAGGGTTGTGAATCTTTCTAATATCTTTTAAAAGATGAAGTGGTTATTTCATGTTTGTGTAATAAATCGGTTTACTAACCTGAAACACTAAATTATGCGAAAGCCTTTGTCGATGGTCAGACGCAAATACGCAGTTTAACCCAATTGAACTATATGTCTATGTCAACCAAATTATTTGGATTCATTAAGTTTAAGTTTCAATTATGGCTACCCCCGCCCGACAGGTATATGTCTATCCTGTAAGGAAATCTATTAAAGGGTTATCTATCCTCAAGGAAGATCCTGGGCTATTAAGTCTAAGGCTGAAACCTAAAATTCATTTGTCAAGTTTATTTTAGATTTACCAGATCAATCTTATTAGTGGCCAATTAACAATACGCATTAGGCTTAAGACTTAATAAGTAAACCTTTAAATTACCCAAACTATAAAATAACCCCTTATAAACCAATGATATTAGAATTCATCACAACCCCAGATAACTAACTTAGTTACGACACATAACTAGGGCTAGTAAAATAAAAGACATAAAGTAAAATGCTGAAAAGTAATTGCGGTAAAGTAAAAGCTGAAAAGTAAATTACAATAAAATAAAATAAAATGCAAAGGTAAAATGATCAACTTTTACTACTACTAATTTAGATATCTCCCTTAATATAACATATTAACTTGTGATTATTTTACCAACCAGCCATATAGGCGGTAACCTGATTAAGTCAAATTAAGTCCAACCAGCCATAAAGGCGGAACCAAAATAAGCATGCCATATAGGCAGTAAGAAAATTTAATTACCAACCGACCAATCTGGCAGTATCCTTACTTAGTCAGGTTTAAACCAGTTTAAAATGAATTACCAACCGACCAATATAGCGGTATCCTCATTAAGTCAAATTTTAAATAGTGAATATATTATATTTAAGGGAGATTAATTTAAATAGCAATAGTAAAAGAATTACCTTTCACCCTAGCAGAGGGAAGTTAGCTCCTCATGTTGAATAGTAAAAACTGTAAAAGTAAAGAAAGTAAATTACTATTATTACATAACGTAATTAAAATTAATTACAAAACAGAAATTAAAAAGAAACTAGATAGAAAACTCTCTATTTACATCAGAGAATTCAGAGAGAAATGTACATCTGAAATCAGAAAACTGAGCTGAATTTTTAGGTGTCGATAGGCCTCTGGCGTCGCGACGCTATAGCCTTTGGCATCGCGACGCCCGTGATTTATGGCGTGGCATGCGGAGAGCTCAACACGTGGAGATTCTAGATAAAGTGATAATGTGACACAAGGCAAAGCGGCTGACACTCAATGATTATGCTGACGTGGCGCTGTCGTGGCGACACGTGGCGAAAGAGATTGTCGGCACCGTAGGATTGCGACATGTGGCACATCGTGATTGGTAGATGATGACGTGGCATTTTGACTCAGTCAACTGGTGATGTGGACGATGACGTGGCGGTGACATGGAGTGACAAGTGGCGACACGTGGCGATGGCGATTGTCGGCACCATAGAATGATGACACGTGGAACGGCGCACGTTAGCAGATCGGCTGTGATAGTGACACATGGCACTGCGCACGTTAGCACGGTGAGGCTCACGTTAGGCATCGCGACGCTACAAATTACCAAAATGCCCTTTTGTCCAATTTTCACTGTTTTGGCTCCAAATCACCTCTAGAATGTCCTGAAACTTTATTTATCTAGAAAATAACACAAAACACATCAAAATATTCACAAAATTCAAGAAACTATACAAAATATTAGGTTAAATGAGTGGGAAATAATGATACATTTACCACTCATTAGACTCGTATAGACGTGTAGGTGTTTATAGTGGATAAACATTGAACGACTCACCGAAGATTCTTAATGGATGGTACACCAACGTCAATAAGAATCTTCTCGGATTGAGTAGCATATTGGTTCTTCGACTTGAGATACCACTGTGGATATATGAGACATCCTACACATTAAGATGGAAGTCACGTCACCGATCTATTTAGATTATACCTCTGCCTATTCGTTGGGTGTGGAGTGATCCTCAGGATATCATGTGTGTATCAATATATGATCCGTCAGTTCTGTGTACAGAGCATAGGTAGTCCATATGTGATTAGCAATCTGTTAAATCTGTGGCCACAATAAGCTTCGGAAGTAAGTTCCGAGTGTTATTTAGAGATTGCTAATAGACACGTCGACGGGATAATACCTATAGAGATTTGACGTTTACATCTATATCTATGGGATTATCCGAATATATGTGACAGAAGGATTATACGTATGCAATGACCTCGACCTATATGATACAGCTAGTTTATCTGTGGTCATCATAATTTACGGGGGGGGTATTATGGACACGAAATTGGATTTTATGACGGGTATACCTGAATCTAGAGAGTCTCACTAATGAAATATACTCGTAGAGAACTAGGGCAACTTTTATGAATAATGTTGATTATTTATAAATCGTTTAAACGTGAAACGAAAAATACATGTAAACGGGCTGAACCGTCATTTCCAAATTAATGTGTATTTATATTTAATACATGATATTATTAAATACACATTAATAAATTATCAAATAAAGGTATTTGACATATATCATTTATATATATGTATTTGAGATATTTAAAGTAAATGTAATACATATATTTGAGATATTTGCATTTGATTAATTATTAATTATTTATTGTTAAATAATTAATATAATTAAATATAAATATCTTATGAAATGATAAAGTTAGGAAACATTATAAGTATATATTGTTGACTTTTTCATTAAAGGAAAAAGGTTATCAAAATGTGATGATGACTTAGATATTTGTTTTAAAATGTTAAAACTTGAAAAATATTTTTTCCTTTACTACATGCAAAATTCGGCCATGACCATAATTTAAAATAATTGTTATATTTTTGAGTTGCAATTGTTGACTTACTTTATTCATTAAATTGTTTGATGATAAAAGTTGCAAGTTGACAAGTTGAATTAAATGAAACAAAAATAAAATATTTGATATTTTCTTTCACCAATTTCGGCAAGGCTAATTTTGGGAGAATATATATTGTTTTTTTCATTTTAGGGTTAGAAAAGTTCATTAGACACCAAACATAATACAAAAGTAGTTGAGAGAAAAGCTTGAAGGCTAAATAAAGATGGCTTGGAAAATCATGGTTTTGTAAGTTATTCTTCAAAGCCTTCAATATGAAAATTGTTTATAACATGCTTAGCATCATTTTGTGTTGCTTTGGTGTTGTCTCTCTTCTTATAGTTTGTGTTTATTTTGGTTGTGAACTTTGATGAAAGATTGATGCATGTAAGTAAGCTTGAAATGGTTTCAAAGCTTTACTTTTGATTTTTGGAAAATCAAGTTGTCATTCTAGAGTTGGTAAGCCACTCCTTGGTGACCTAGAATTTTTCTAGAGTTGTTTCAAAGTGGTGAGGTTAGATTGGTGAAGGATTAAATGAATTAAAGTGTTGGATTTTAAAGATTTGGTAAAATTGGACAATTTGATTAAATTGTAAAATTGGTGTTCTTAACCCACTTCAAATTTGGGTATTTTCATATATGTGATGTATTATGGTATGAATTGATGCTTGTAAATTTTTAGGTTGATTGATTTGATCTTGCATGTTTTTGAACAAAATGGACCAAAATGCAATTAACTTGAAAATTTGGGGTGCTCACGGTAATTACTCAAAAATTGGGGATTTGTGTGAAATCTGATTTTGATGCATTAGATGTGTTGAAAAACATTTTAGAAATGATTTAGAATCATCCAAAATTATATTGATAATTTTTGGGCTAAAATAATCAGTTTAAAAAGTTTTGGGGTAATTCGGTAATTACCAAGAAATTTGATCTCTTGTGTAATTTTTCAGAATTTGATAATTGGATAATTAAATAAATAAGTTTATTTAATTGATCCGAGAAAAAATTTTGAAATCGGAAAATTTTGATTTTCCACTATTCCGCTGCGTTACCGGTATTCCCCTTAAAACCCCAACAAAATGGTATCAGAGCGAGTCTGATTCTGGAGACCCCGATATGATTAGCCCTTTAAAATCTAATGTTTGTTCTTGTCTTTACTTGATACATACATGCTTTCATTTAATTTGATTAGATTTAAAGTGTGTGACACTTTATGGAATATCCCCGCTTAATAAGGTTTTAAAGTAACTGGTATTTGGAATACTTGTTTCTTGGTCCGTCTTGTCAATACGGTTTATGAATATTTTTCCGTGACTACATCCGAGACCGTGCCTCTTCTGTGAGGGTGTAGTCGATAGAGATTTATTTATGCCGGATGTATATTGGATACTAGATAAATTCAAGCAAAAGCGGAATCCTGAACATGCCCTAGCTGTCATGGTTACGGAAGTAGCTTGAGTTTATCATTAATGAGTTTAACCTTGGTACGTCTCCTTGTGGGCCTGCCTTAGCAGTCACAATGAGAAATGACCAGGATCGAAAACCCAGGAGTCACTAATGAGTGATTGACAAATGAGTTGTCTACCTGATGAATATACGTAGGCGAGATCGTGCCTCTGCTGTGAGCTTGAATATATTCATGGGGTCCTCTTCCCATTATGGAATTCGATTTAATTAATGAATTCTCGTTTTTCCGTTGGGGATTACGGTATTACGTAAAATAATGGGGGGCACTGCTAAGTTTAAAATATTCCAAAACTTAGGCAGTGTGTATTATTATGGAAATTGCCGCTTGTTTGTTCCTTATTCTACTGTTTATATAGAATTGAACTTTTATTCACTGCACACATATTTTGATATGTTATCTGACTTGACTCTTGGTTGCAGTTATTCTAGAATAGGTTCTAGATACTAATAGACTAAGATATTATTAGATTTATCTAAACCATCGGGAACTGTTGTTGCGATTTTCTTGTAAAATCACGATGGTTAGTGACTTTATTTCTAAGTCATGATAGATCATCTAGATAGATATCTCTTTTAGGATATAATACTTTAGAGAGAATAGTTTCTTATGCAGTAAGAATTTACTTGAATTAGTTCATGTCTCGAGATTCTTAATTGGCATTAAGAAAGCCTCATTAGGTATTTGTTTATCTAGTAATGACGTTTCTTAGCTTTAATAACCTTTAGAGGCAATGTGTCTGACATAATTTGCTAATCAATTATTTGCAATTGTTGTGAATAGTTGAATGTAAATAGTAAAGCTAAAGAAAGGAGATGCGTATAGTTGTGTATAGAAAATATCGATTTTCACAATACTACAACTATAGGTATTGGATACCAGATCTCTCGTCTAGTTATTTAAAATATTAGTTAACGATTGTTTTGATATTTGATATCGGAACTTGCGACTGTTGGATAGTTACTTGTTCTTTATAAACAATTGTTATATATATTTTAAATATAACTAGTAGTGTCATTGATGTAGAGATAAACATTAAGAAAAATTATTTGGTAAAGTAAATAATTTAGAACGGTGCTTTATGAGATTTTATCACTTGAGCATTGGATGCTTATTTCGTATGGTAAAGGATGGTTTGATACGAGATCACACCACATATCCTTATCAATTTAATGAATATTGTATTCGGGAAGGTGATTAAAATCTCGTTTAACCAATGATTTGTCATTGGACCACTAGATTTATTAAATTGATACATTAGATGTATGTAGTTTAATGAATTGTAATTGCTTAAGGTAGTTTTCTTTACTTCGTAACTTAGTTTATGAATTGTCATAACTTAGTTACGTGTTTCTGAAAGAAAACATATTGAATGTCTTGAAATGATCAAGAACTTTCAATCTGTTCTGATGAAACGTAGGTTAAATATTTTTTACTTGTTCAAATATATTCAATCTGAAGTTTTATGAGAACTCTATCCTTAAAATTCATTACATGTCTTTGAACTGTTCAAAGATCTTTGATACGGTCAAACATATGAATTTAAACCAATTAGTTCTAAGGTTATTCAGTGAATATGATTCTTATTCAATATTATTCTTCCACGATTCCATCTTGATGGAATTGAGTAGTGGGAGCAGTCGAATCTTATATGATTTGATTCGTTTGATATTGAATGTTACCGAATTAGTTTCAATACTCTTGGGGATATGCTCCAGTAACAATAGTTCATCTTTTTTTAATTTAGGCTCCATTAATTTCTACAGTTACATATATGATATGTATAGGTAGAAATCTAAATCTTGAAAAGTTTGAGATTTGAATCTTTCTTTATATAATAGTTATATAATGGAAATTACTTACACCTCGGAGGTATAAGTAAAAATTTATCGTTTATTCTGTTTAATAGAATATTGTTTTCTATTTAATAGAATATATTTCCTATGATCCTAAGTAATAAAATTGTTTTATCACTTGGTGTGTAACATCGGATGTTAATTATTGTAGAAAAGACTTGACTTATTGAAGTCAAATGTAAGAATGATAAATTATAAATGGAACTACGTAATTAATAAGATGAAACAACCCTTATACATCTTCTATATAAGTCTAATAGGATATCAGAATCATTTACGAGTATTTGATACTTAATGGTTCTGTTGTTTTATTATCGAAGAAAATTATCCTATAACTTATAATGAAAGCGATATTTAATATCAATTCTGGAAGTTCATCATTGAACCATAAATCTAAGATTGTTCATAGCTTACTACGATCAAGTTTTGAACTTGATTAAACTATCATTATGAATTAGTTCATGATATGTGCTAATTATTTGCGCAACAAAAGTAATGTGAGCTTATTAAAGGTTTGACCTTTATAGTATGACAGTGAGAAAAGTTATACTCAGCAATCTATTGTAAATTCTGAGGAAACTTCTTTCTAGTCACACTAATTGAACAATTAAAGATATATTGGTTAATGTTGATATTAAACTATATATTTTAGCTAAAGAATGCAAAATGGCATTTTTGAATGACTTCTTCAGATAAGAGATCAGTTGTGGTTTCTTTGTTTAAAGAGTTCATTCTGGAATGGCCCTAGAGTTTGTGTTCTGATGAGATCGTAGTTTAGTCTGCTAGCTTATAGAGCCTATTGTAGACTCGGATAAGTCTTCCGGAAATCTGTGTTCTCTATTTTTGATATCAGTGAGATTGTCTGATCTTGTCAAAGCATAGAGAATACATATGTGATTGAAGGGTGACCGGCATAAACACACACGTATAACGCAAGCGCACGTATCGTTCAAGTAGTATAAAAATATCGATCCCACGAGGACTTAATTCCTACTTTTGTTATTAAATTTTGATACTATTTATTTACAGGTATCTAATTATAGGGAGAAGAGAATGATTGTTTGATTGCTTTTGGTTGGTTGAATGTGAATTTGCTAATTAAAATAAAAATAAACTCAAAAGAAAATACTAAGGAAAATAAAAGAAAAGACTCAAAGATCTAGGGTTGTGACTTCACAAAAAATTATTAAAAAGATGAATTGATTCTCTTATCTATGTGTAATAAATCAGATTGCTAACCTGGAACACGAAAATATACAAAAGCATGTGTCGATGGTCAGACGCAAATACCTAGTATAACCCAATTGAACCATATGTCTATGTCAACCAAATTACCTGGATTCATTAAGATCAAGTTCCAATTATGGCTACCCCCGCCCGACAGGTATATGTCTATCATGTAAGGAAATCTATTAAAGGGTTATCTATCCTCAAGGAAGATCGTGGGCTATCGAATCTAAGGCTGAAACCTAAAATCTCTATGTCTAGTTCATTTTAAGTTTACCATATCAATCTTATTGGTGATCAGACAACAAGAAGCATTAAGCTTAAGACTCAATAAACAAACTAAAGAATTACCCAAAAAAGAAAATCAATTATTAAGTGTGTGAATATTGTGTTTCATCACTTCCCTAGAATAAAATAAAATGATGGGGTTAGAGGATCCACATTTTGTTGGTTTTTATTAAGGTCCCAAGATCAAACAAGCAATGAAAATCGTACATGAATACACCAAAGAAGATAGCGGAATACTTACATTGGTTGGTTGAGTTGATTTGAAGACCATTGAAGCCAAAATGCTCACTGTTTTGGCGCATGAACTGCAGCAGTCCACTGCTTCTGTCTTCAGTATTTGAGCTGCGAAAATGAGTTCCTAGATTCGTCGGATGGATCCCGGCTCATGGTCGAACCTCCCTACCACCTTCGCAAGACTTGTAAGTGTGCTAGCACTTGATTTCTCACCATGAAAAACCACTCTTGCTTCCCTATTGTTCACGCCCAAACTGGTTCAAAACCAGTGAAGAACAGCCACTGTTTTGGCGTGAGAGAGATAAGAGAGTTAGAGAAAAATGTGTTTTCTTTTCTTTCAATTTTTTTGTTTCAAAAACGTGAGAAGGAAAGAGAGAAGCAAATGATGTATATCATTTACCAAAATTAATGAATTTTTTAGACAAAACTCTTCAAAAACCATGAAAAGCATTTCCCTACAAAAAATTCATCATCATCACACATTGAGAATAGAGACAATGTATCATCCCTTAAAGGTGACTAGATACATTCATCTATTCGTATCAAGTAATGAGATATCGTGATGTGATTTGCGGATCCTACTCGTTTTAAAATACGAATGTGTTCGCAAATTCTTTCGGGCTCGGTTTTGCTAATTCCGAATTAACGCATTTCCGTCGCGACGAGAATTAATTAATTTCGCCTAGCGAAATTACTATTCAGATCGCTAACGAATTAATTCTAAATTAATTCGTTCGCCCGAATTAAAATCTAATTTTAATTCCGCGTCGAAATCTAATTTCGTTTAATATATCGAATATATTAATTTAATCGATTAATTCCAAATTAATCGTTATCTCTCTCTAGACGATATTTTATCCTAGATAAAATATCTCCGTAATTAATCCTAGATTAATTTTCTCTCTCTTCTATATAATCCCAGATTATTCAAGAGTGCAAGTTGTGCGTCATCGGTGGATTATCGGGAAGCGACCCATGAGATCTCCGGATAAGTCGGCAGTAAATACGGTCGTCGGTGTAACCGAGTCACGTACGCACCAAGTACTACGTTCTACCGATTTACGAGACATGTTCGGTTTCTAGCAAAACACGAAGTCTACCCAAATTCTCCGGTCATATCCTTTTAAGAATATTAAGATCTGTATCAAGCGTAGTATACAATTGTATTATATTGCGTATATCGATCCAGTATCGGACGATCACATGTTAGGCCTGGGGCTGGAAATATGTCTGCCCCGAACGAAACATATATCGGACATCAAGCAACTAGTCTCTGTGAATCGGGCAATCCTGACCTAGTCATATTGTCCCGACGGTTGCAACCTTTTATAGAGCACTAGTTCTGTATCATGCGCGATCATCAACTCCATATGTCTAAAGTGACACTTCCATCTTGACATCACACCCAGTACACTACGATTCCTGATAAACCCAGAAGAGGTGAACACAGAACCAGTTTAGGTTCCCCAACCACCAAAACCAAAGTTTACCGATTGTCGCAAGTACTAACGATGCAAGTCTCAGGTTAAGATCATATACACCTACCCTGATGCGGCCTCCCATAGACACGCAGACATACTACCAATGGGATTCCGCGGGGTCTATCCAGAGCGAAGCTGTTTTCCGTACCATCGGTGAAACGTGACCTCCTATCGCACTTGCATAAGTATCCAATACTTATATATATGAGAACTATGTCGTTGTGCCCTCACAACGCACACAAGTGCAATACTAGCCTATTCCGCATTATCGATGTCCAGTCTCGATAATACTACGGCTAGGGATATTTAATGATTAATCCTTCGTGGACTGATATTGTCTCATATCATCTCAATCCAGGAACTAATCATAGGGACCTCTCTTCATTTATATATCTATGGTGATCTAATCACAAATGATGAGAGTGCAATTTCCTTATTACATAGTTAATTTGCTACAACAACACAATGATCTGTGCAAATAGTGACGCTATGGGTCATATTATCCAACACATTTAATATTTCTTATCTAGGAATCTCACTTATTATAATATATAAATTATTTTCTGTTATGCTTTCTCAGGAATTAATAATATTAAACAATTAAAACCAGCCATATAGGCGGTAATCCATTTAGTCCAATTACACCAGCCATATAGGCTGTAATTATCTGTCACATAAAGGCCAGCAATATAGGCCGTAAAGTAATTTTTATTTAGACCGACCATATAAGCGGTAATAAAGTTTACCATTAATTAATCCAGTTAAATTATAATTAAGTGAGATTTACCTAGATAATTATATTAAATGTTTCACCTTTTACCCCAGCGGTAAATTAACTACAAAACATAAAGTAAAAAAGTAAATAAAATTTTATTACAAAAAGTAAAAGTGCATAATTAAAAATACTAAAAGTAAAAATGCTAAATTAAAATTACAAAAACTAAAACACACAAGATGCAATCCTTAGAGTCCTTACAAAACTCAAGGAAGTCATGATTTGAATTATGAAATCGCGCTGAATTTATAGGCGTCAGTAGGGGTCGGGCGTCGCGACACCGGTGATTGTCGATGTGGCAAGCTCTGGTTCGTCGGCTCAGATTCTGGATAAGGTGATAAGGTGACACGTGGCAATGTGGTTAATATCTCAATTATTGTGACATGTGGCGACTTCTGATTGGTCGGCTCAGATTCTTATCCGCCACGTGTCGATTTCGGATAAGTGAGCCAATAATTGATGCTGACGTGGGGATGACGTGGCGACACGTGGCAAAGTGATTGTCGGCACCATAGAATTGCGACACGTGGCATGTGTGATTGGTTGATGATGACGTGGAAATGACGTGGCACTTTGACTCAGTCAACTGGTGATGTGGACGATGATGTGGCTGACAGGTGGAGTGACATGTGGCGATGGTGACTGTCGGCACCGTAGGATGATGACACATGGCACGTCGCACGTTAGCAGATCGGCTGTGATGGTGACACGTGTCACGGCGCACGTTAGCAAAGTCAAATTTTCTCAGATTCTGACTTGTAGACCCGGCACACGTTAGCACTGTTCGGCGTATTTTAGGCGTCGTGACGCGCGAAATGACCACTTTGCCCTTTTCGTCCAATTTTCACTATTTTGGCCCAAATCACCTCTAGAGTGTCCTGAAATTTATTTATCTACAAAATAACACAAAACACATCAAAATATTCACAAAACTCAAGAAACTATACAAAATATTATGTTAAATGAGTGGGAAATAGTGATATAATTACCACTCATCACACCCCCAAACCTAACATTTTGCTAGTCCTCGAGCAAAACATAGAGTAAAATAACATAAACATCTTTAAAATAAAATTTAACTAAGCCACTTTCGTAGGGATCACGGTTACATTTAGCGTATGCAACAAGCCTTTAAACCCATAGGTGTCCCTAGTGGACGAGTTGTAGTCTCGTGAGGGTTTACAACAATGATACGCACAAACATTTTACAAAAGTAAAAAGATAATGAAACTAATGCACACAAAAGCAAAAAGACAAGCGAAAAAGAATAAAGAAGTTAGTGACTAATCAGGTGAAACTTCTACTCCAAGTTACCAGTTGTTTTCTTTCTTTCTAAATTACCGAATAAGTAAATTCTCCTATTATATTTACCATTCTCCATATGCACAGCAAACAATATATTAATCAACTCATTTTTGCCCACAATAGTCATAAGTGCAGTTGATAAGAGAGTAATATTTTTGTCCTAAAGTTTTATCAGAATTGACACCTTTTGTAGAAATGTAATAATTTTTCTGATTTTTCTGATTTTTTCTTTGATTTTTGAATTTTTTTTTTATTTATATACAATATCTTTCATCTATGTAGTGAGTGTTGGGTCGGTGGCTCACAAACCAGTTGGCTTTAGGGCACCAGGTGTTAAGACACCCCTACGGACTTAATTACTCAGACTTCAAATATATATATTTTTGTAGTATCTTTGATCCATGTAACGAGCTTTGGGCCAGTGACTCCCAAACCAGTTGGTTTTAGGGCACTAGGTGTTAAAACACCCTTACAGACTTAATAACTCGGATCTCAGACGTTTGTTTTTTGTTTACTCCATCACTTTTTGAGATGCTTACTCCAATTAAACTATAGCACTGAATATTATAAACTTTTCAATTTTAGCTTATGTCCGTATGCATGTTGATAATATCTGCTAACTAAGCATATGAAGATCCATTTTACTCAGTTTTATGGAGAATTTACAAATTAAATAATTTAAAATGAAATAAACAAAAATTAACTTGTTCCGAAATAGGTTTGAGATACGTCTCAGGAGTGAAAACTCCTTACACAGCTATCTCTCACCAATTTCACATTTTTAGTCAAAATAAAAACACAAAAACGAAAAATATTTTTGTAATTTTTGAAAAAAATTCAATTTTTTTGTATTTTTCTAAAAATTTGGACTAAAAATAAAAATAATACAAACTAAAAATAAGATACTAATCAACTAATTCCCTCCCCCAAACCTAAATGAGACATTGTCCCCAATGTCTTAAACAGTAGAAGCGGAGTTAAGAAGGTCATACCTGGTTAGCTGAAAATCTACGAAAAATTACCGATTAAGATCTATGTCCAATTTACGCTTCTTACCACGATCGCTATCTAACTAGCTCAACTTGGAAAGAATGGGGTCGATTTTTTGTTCAAAGGCTAGGATTTGGTCAATTAATTCTTCGGCCTTTGTTGCAGTCAGGAAAATATCATGTACTGATTTTGTGACGAACTCGTGTCTTTTGGCTTCCGCAAGAAATACAAACAGAAAATCGAAAAAATATTCAATGTTGAGTAATCCAATGGGCTTCCGATGAATGTTCAAGTGTGCCCATGATGCCACTGTGAATATTTCTTCAAATGTTTCGAGCCCACCTGGTAAAGTAATAAACGCATCAGCAGTATTGACCATCTCAATTAGTTGTTCAGACATCCCCGAGATAATACGTTCATCTCCATTTGTTTTTCTGATTATATGTTTGTCCGCCAAAGTTTTTGGAATGATTCCCAAAACATGATCGCCACCCTCCTGAACGGCTTTTGAAATGCTTCCCATCAATCCAAGATTGTCACTGCCATATGCTAGGTGCATATTTCTTTCTGCTATGACTCTCCCCAATTCCTTTGCAGTCTCAATGAATTCTGGTTTATTACCAGATTTGGATCCACAGAAAACACAAATTCGTTTGACTTGCTGCTGTGAAGTTGCTTCCATTTCATTTCTCTTATTTGGATGTATATCTGGATGTGTCGAAGAGAGAAAAGTAGAGCTGAATTTATAGAACCTGAAAATGGGTGAGTAATAGTAGCACTAGTACCTGCCAAATGACAATTATTAGATTAACGTTAAAATAAATCGTGAAAAGTTTAAAAAGTTTAGATCTTGTCGGCGAAAATAAAGGAAATAAAAAAAGAAAATCAAATCAAAGCAATTATTAAGGCAACGGAATTGTGTACGCAATACGCCACTAGCTTAGTATAAATTCATAATGATGCGTCTCAAGAATTAATTCTTTACTCAGCCATCACAAATGAATTAGCTCTATCATTTGTGATTGCCAAACATCATTCCTTTTATCTTAAAATGCTCCATTTGTGCTTTTCCCTACAAAAATAACACACAAAATTAAAAACTCTACAACATGTATACAAAAAATTTAAAAATAGAAATTACAACAAATTGTATGGGTTGCCTCCCTGCTAGCGCTAAATTTTTCATCTTCAGCCAGACGTGACTGAAATCCATCTGTTAAGGAGGTTTCAATGTCGTTTTGGATGTCCGATTAAAGACAATCATGTGAGCGTTTCTTTTGAAGGGTCTCTTCCAACAATAAAGTGGCAAAAAGAATTTTGTCATATTTCGTGCTTGTGCCACCTTTTTTATCTTTGTTGCTCCAGTGGTTCCTGAAAAGAAAGAATTAAAATCAGGAGGTCTCGTATGGTGCTTGACTTTGAATGAAAGTTCCATTATGTCAAGCTTCTGGGTGATATCTTTGATTTGTACTCCCCAAAACAGTGATGTTTCTTCTGAATGCTCTGGATCTTTAATAAGTTCAGACATTTGCTCCTCCATTTACTCTGCTTCTTGTTCCACCTTTTCTTCACATATGAATTTTAAAATTTATGTATTCAACTCTTAATCTGTCATCTGTGAAATGCATGCTCCATAAGTATCTGCCTGAGGATGTAAAGATGTTTCTGACATTAGGTCTTCATCCTCTGATATGACTGGAATGGATGGTTCAGGTAGATCTTCATCAAACATCATGGTAAAGCATGCTCCAAGATCTTCATTTTGAGGATTGAAAGTTTGATCCTCCGTTGTTGGTGCAGTTGGTACAAATAGATCAGCTTCATCCTCATCAGAGTCAAAATAATAAAAATCAAATTGAGACTTTGTTGGTATGTGCTCCTGAACTGATACCTCTAGTTGTTGATATTGCTAAGCCTCATCCTCTGTTAAGGTGTCATTGTGGATCTCTTGGTACTCGAAGGCTTTGTCAGTTTCATCTGATAATTCTTCTTGAGGTAATTGTCTCGTTTGATCTGTCAGTCTCTGAATGAATTCTGATTGTCTCTGAATACTTTCAAATTGATTCTGGCATGTTTCAAGCATTGTATCCAACTTTTCATCTTATTTCTTGACCCAATCCTTGAGCATGTCAATCATCTGATCTTCCTCTGATGGTTCTGATTGTTGATGGAAATCGAAGGTATATGGTGGATGAGATGGAAAATATGATGGTTCTTCGTACCTTGAATGATTCTGATAATTCTGCCACTCTGAAAAGTATATGTATTGATCGCTCGGGTGGTTACCATCATAAATCACACATCTCCCCATTTCGTTCTGATGAGCAAATGTAGTATTGCTTGATTTTGACATCCAGTGATAGTTGTTGGGCTGTACAATAGGCCTCAGAAAACCGGACTATTGCTCCCAAATTTGGGGTGTATCTTCTAGTAAAGCTCGTAATCTCTCAATCTCCCAATAATGTTCCATTTTTCAATCACCTGAAAACAAAAGAAAGAAATAAAAATTACAGATAAATAAAGAAAATTAGATACAAGTAAATTAGATAGCTTCAAAATTAATAACTCAAGAAAAATAAGTCCCCGGCAATGGTGCCAAAAACTTGACCGACGTAAACACACATGTATAACGCAAGCGCACATATCGTTCAAGTAGTATAAAAATATCGATCCCACAAGGACTTAATTCCTACTGTTGTTATTAAATATTGATACTATTTATTTACAGGTATATAATTATAGGGAGAATAGAATGATTGTTTGATTGCTTTAGGTTGGTTGAATGTGAATTTGCTAATTAAAATAAAAACATACTCAAAAGAAAATATTAAGGAAAATAAAAGAAAATACCCAATGATCTAGGGTTGTGACTCCACACAAAATTATTAAAAAGATGAATTGATTCTCTTATCTATGTGTAATAAATCAGATTGCTAACCTGGAACACGAAAATATGCAAAAGCCTTTGTCGATGGTCAGACGCAAATACCCAGTATAACCCAATTGAACCATATGTCTATGTCAACCAAATTACCTGGATTCATTAAGATCAAGTTCCAATTATGGCTACCCCCGCCCGACAGGTATATGTCTATCCTGTAAGGAAATCTATTAAAGGGTTATCTATCATCAAAGAAGATCGTGGGCTATTGAATCTAAGGCTGAAACCTAAAATCCCTATGTCTAGTTCATTTTAAGTTTACCATATCAATCTTATTGGTGATCAGACAACAAGAAGCATTAAGCTTAAGACTCAATAAACAAACTAAAGAATTACCCAAAAAAGAAAATCAATTATTAAGTGTGTGAATATTGTGTTTCATCACTTCCCTAGAATAAAATAAAATGCTGGGGTTAGAGGATCCACATTTAATATTTCTTATCTATGAATCTCACTTATTATAATATATAAATTATTTTCTGTTCTGTTTTCTCAGGAATTAATAATATTAAACAATTAAAACCAGCCATATAGGCGGTAATCCATTTAGTCCAATTACACCAGCCATATAGGCGGTAATTATCTATCACATAAAGGCCAGCCATATAGGCGGTAAAGTAATTTTTATTTAGACCGACCATATAGGCGGTAATAAAGTCTGCCATTAATTAATCCAGTTCAATTATAATTAAGTGAGATTTACCTAGATAATTACATTAAATGTTTCACCTTTTACCCCAGCGGTAAATTAACTACAAAACATAAAGTAAAAAAGTAAATAAAATTTTATTACAAAAGTAAAAGTGCATAATTAAAAATACTAAAAGTAAAAATGCTAAATTAAAATTACAAAAACTAAAACACACAAGATGCAATCCTTAGAGTCCTTACAAAACTCAAGGAAGGCATGCTTTGAATTCTGAAATCGTGCTGAATTTATAGGCGTCAGTAGGGGTCGAGCGTCGCGACGCCAAGCCAGTGTCGCGACACCAGTGATTATCGACGTGGCACGCTCTGGTTCGTCGACTCGGATTCTGGATAAGGTGATAAGGTGACACGTGGCAAGGTGGTTGGGATCTCAATTATTATGACACATGGCGACTTCTGATTGGTCGGCTCAGATTCTTATCCGCCACGTGTCCATTTCGGATAAGTGAGCCAATATTTGATGCTGACGTGGCGCTGACGTGGCGACACGTGGCAAAGTGACTGTCGGCACCATAGAATTGCGACACGTGGCACGCTGTGATTGGTTGATGATGACGTGGCAATGACATGGCGCTTTGACTCGGTCAACTGGTGATATGGACGATGATGTGGCTGATAGGTGGAGTGACACATGGCGATGGTGACTGTTGGCACTGTAGGATGATGACACGTGGAACGCCACACGTTAGCAGATCGGCTGTGATGGTGACACGTGTCACGGCGCACGTTAGCAAAGTCAAATTTCCTCAGATTCTGACTTGTGGACCCGGCACACGTTAGCACTGTTTGGCGCATTTTAGGCGTCGCGACGCCAAAGGCTTGCGCGTCGCGACATATGAAATGACCATTTTGCCTTTTTCGTCCAATTTTCACTATTTTGGCCCAAATCACTTCCAGAGTGTCCTGAAACTTTATTTATCTAAAAAATAACACAAAACACATCAAAATATTCACAAAACTCAAGAAACTGTACAAAATATCATGTTAAACGAGTGGGAAATAGTGATATAATTACCACTCATCAAAGGGTTAGTGGGAGCATACAAATTACTTTCTAGTGTTATATATCCTAACAATATTATCATTATTATGGTAATAATGAGATGTTTGTGAGGTAAAATATTTACCTAAGTCTTCTTTTCTCCGTGAAATCAGTGGGAGTAGTCTTTGTTATATTCGATATAAATTTTTATATAAGATATAAAACTAAGAGACTTGTGAGATACTCATATTATTCGTGCATCAGATATGATCTAATAAAAGACACAACAAAGCTATTTGTATGACAGTTAGTATAACTGTTTGATAGTTAATGTGTGTCTTATATATAGTATTCATCTTTCGTAAATGATGATTCCTTTTTGAAAGAGATATTGATTAGAATGTCTAATCAATCTTATGTATCATTTAATGATGACATAATGAATACTTTATTATGTGCGATTAAAGATATCGATTTAATCGTAATTGTTACGAGTTATTTTGATACCCTATAGACCATATGATGGATCTTTCTTTGTGATCTTTGAGATATTAAGAATGAGTTTCTAATTCATGGAGAATACAGTCTGCAACCATTAGGGTCATATTAGTTTTGAGACTAATTATGACGTTAGACAGTCTACGTCATAAAGAGTCAGAGTATATGCAATGAGAGTGTCACATATGATTCTACTTTGTGAGTGGAATTAGATGCAACTTATGAAGTATTGACTTATGAAATTGCATAGTGACCTGATAAATTTGAAGTTTTGTATTGTTGTTGTGCTTGCGGTTGTCTTCATAGTATTTTGGATTTGATCCCTAAATACTTGGACAACTCAGTAGCTATAACACAATACTGATGTAGCATCAGAGTCATATTAATGTATAATTTAGATTCTACAAAATATGAATGATGCTGGCTATGGGAAACGATGGAGTTTGTTTGACAAACTCAATATGTTATAGCGAACCTACTTCATGTTCCATACCTCTTAAGTGCGAGGTGAGCTTTTGAGAGCCATGAGTATACGATACACATTGAGATGTGTATATGATACCGTGGATTGGCACAAGAGCAAGTGGGAGAAATTGTTGGGGTTGGTGCTCAGAGCGTCAATCCGGACCGTATTTATGTATGATTCATGAATATGATCAATTTCTTTTTCCATAATATTACTTATTTATGGTTACACCTTTTTTTTATATACGTATTTGATCTGATTACGATTAGATTGAAACTAAATGTAGTTTAGTGATATGTATATATTAGACAAAGACCCGATAATATATAATGTAGTACACAGTTACAAAACTAGTTTGTAATTGACATTAGGAAGTGTTACTGCTAAATATATATTATCAAATATAGTTCCTGGTCAAGATTTACTAACACGGGTCGGTTAGTTAAATCTGTTGAGACCAGTACATGTCGTATATCGGGACTTAATCCGATGGTTTATCCCAATGAACCATGAGTCTGGGAGACTCGTATAGACGTGTAGGTGTTTATAGTGGATAAACACTGAATGGCTAATCGAAGATTCTTAATGGATGGTACACCAACGTCAATAAGAATCTTCTCGGGTTGAGTAGCATAGTGGTCATTCGACTTGAGATACCACTGTGGATATATGAGACATCCTCCACACTTAGATGGAAGTCATGTCACCGATCTATTTAGATCAGACCTCCGCCTGTTCGTTGGGTGTGGACCGATCCTCAGGATATCCTGTGTGTATCAAGATATGATCTGTGAGTTCTGTGTACAGAGCATAGGTAGTCCATATGTGATTAGCAATCTGTTAAATCTGTAGCCACAATAAGCTTCAGAAGTAAGTTCCGAGTGTTATTTAGAGATTACTAATAGAAACGTCGATGGGATAATACCTATAGAGATTTGACATTTACATCTATATCTCTGGGATTATCCGGATACTTGTGACGGAGGGATTATACGTATGCAATGACCTCGACCTGTATGATTCAGCTAGTTTATCCGTCATAATTTACGGGTGGGTAAATTATGGACACAAAATTGGATTTTGTGACGGGTATACCTGAATCTAGAGAATCTCACTAATGAAATATACTCGTAGAGCACTATGGCAACTTTTATGAATAATGTTGATTATTTATAAATCGTTTAAACGTTAAACGAAAAATACATGCAAACGGGTCGAACCGTCATTTCCTAATTAATGTGTATTTGTATTTAATATATGATATTATTAAATACATATTAATAAATTGTTAAATAAAGGTATTTGACATATATCATTTATATATGTATTTGAGATATTTAAAGTAAATATAATACATATATTTGAGATATTTGTATTTGATTAATTAATTAATTATTTAATTGTTAAATAATTAATATAATTAAAATATAAATATCTTATGAAATGATAAAGTTAGGAAATCATTATAAGTATATATTGTTGACTTTTGCATTAAAGGAAAAAGGTTATCAAAATGTGATGATGACTTAGATATTTGTTTTAAAATGTTAAAACTTGAAAATATCTATTTCCTTTACTACATGCAAAATTCGGCCATGACCATAATTTAAATATAATTGTTATATTTTTGAGTTGCAATTGTTGACTTACTTTATTCATTAAATTGTTTGATGATTAAAGTTGCAAGTTGACAAGTTGAATTTAAATGAAACAAAAATAAAATATTTGATATTTTCTTTCACCAATTTCGGCCAAGGCTAATTTTGGGAGAATATATATTGTTTTGTTTCATCTTTTAGGGTTAGAAAAGTTCATTAGACACCAAACATTATACAAAAGTAGTTGAGAGAAAAGCTTGAAGGCTAAAGAAAGATGGCTTGGAAAATCATGGTTTTGTAAGTTATTCTTCAAAGTCTTCAATATGAAAATTGTTTATAACATGCTTAGCATCATTTTGTGTTGCTTTGGTGTTGTCTCTCTTCTTATAGTTTGTGTTTATTTTGGTTGTGAACTTTGATGAAAGATTGATGCATGTAAGTAAGCTTGAAATGGTTTCAAAGCTTTACTTTTGATTTTTGGAAAATCAAGTTGTCATTCTAGAGTTGGTAAGCCACTCCTTGGTGACCTAGAATTGTTCTAGAGTTGTTTCAAAGTGGTGATGCTAGTTTGGTGAAGTATTAAATGGATTTAAGTGTTGGATTTTAAAGATTTGGTAAAATTGGACAATTTGATTAAATTAAAAAATTAGGGCTCTTAACCCACTCCAAATTTGGGGCTTTTCATATATGTGATGTATTATGGTATGAATATGATGCATGTAAATTTTTGGGTTGATTGGATTTGACCTTGGCATGTTTTGAACAAAATGGACCAAAATACAATTACTTGAAAATTTGGGGTGCTCACGGCAATTACTCAAAAAGTGGGAATTTTTGTGAAATCTGATTTTGATGCATTAGATGTGTTGAAAAATATTTAAGAAATGATTTAGAATCATCCAAAATTATATTTGATAATTTTTGGACTAAAATAATCAATTTACAAAGTTTTGGGGCAATTCGGTAATTACCAAGAAATTTGATCTCTTATGTAATTTTTCAGAATTTGATAATTGGATAATTAAATAAATACGTTTATTTAATTGATCCGAGAAAAAATTTTGAAATCGGAAAATTTTGATTTTCCACTATTCCGCTGCGTTACCGGTATTCCCCTTAAAACCCCAAAAATAAGGGTATGATTGGGTCATTTGTTGAAACACTTGAAGTTTTTAAAGATATAACAAAGAATCGCCACTCTATCGGATAATATTTTCTTATAAGAGTAGTATTCAAGTTCGCGGGTTGATATGTGTGATCAGTGTTTGAGACTATGGCCGCTGCGGAAGAATCATGTGAGATTCTTGGTTTAGCACGATTCATGACACTATCAACATCATACATTTGACTATATAGGTAGACATTTTCCATACCCTAGGGTCAAACAGTGGGGATACAGTGAGGCGAGAGACCGTATCATATGTAAATCGCATACATAATGGGTATATATATCTTTCCTTCTCGTTTGGGGGCCTTTGCATGTTGCTAGATGTCAACCTTGGTCATTAAAATCGAATGACCAACTGATCGGAGGATAATTTATGATCGATTAAATTATCACGATTCATTTCATGTTCAACTTGAGGGGAACCCAAAAGGTCACACACAACAAAGTCGAAATCAATGGTTAACAGAACACAATACAAATTTAACAGCATTTATGATTGCTGTAGGAATTATTCATAAATGGTTCAATGTGTTTAATTATTAAACAGATCATTTATGAGGTTCCATAGTGGCTTAGGGATTGGTGAATGACGATAGGGGTACTTTGGGAATTGGAATAAATAAATAAATAAAACGTGAATAGTAATGTGAATAGTAAAAAAAATATTTGTTATTTGTTTTGAATTCCAATTCGGCCCAAACTCTTATTAGGGTTTTATAATCTCATTAAACCACTAAATTAAGATCCAATGGCTAAGATTAAATTAGCATTTATCCCACATCGGATTCTTAATTAATTTTGTTGTCTTTGGAGCATCTATATAAACCCAAAAAATTCTTCACAAATTTTTGCACCAAACCTTTCATATCTTGGGTTTATATAAGTGAGCAACTCTAAAGTTTAAGAGTAAGCCACTGATTTTGAGGATCCTTAAGTCTAATTGACTAGAGGAACCTCGAGTTAAAAGTTTTGAGGTATTTGCCTAGGCTAGCACAAAGGGCAAAATACCTGTGCACTCAAGGCGTAGTCTTGCCGTTGAGTTTTGGCTTTGGTGTGTGCACATTTGGATGCCACACACTTGGGTGGATCTTTGGAACGTGGAAGAGCTTGCTGAGTTCGAGAAAAGCTTGTAGATTGGAGGGAGGACTGGAGGAGTCTTCGGTTCAAGTAAGTCTTTTTCTTTCTTTATTTTAATTAGAGTTCTTATGATAGTTAGCATGTTTAGGTTTATGTTCTTTGCATGTTTTATGAGTTTTTATGCTTAGAATATATAGTAACATGCATAGGCTTGTAGAATAATCAAAATAAATGGGTCTTCGGCAAATGGATAACGACATCATAATTTGATTTATTTAATTTTCCGTTGCGCACTCGCGGCCGCTTCCCAACAGTGGTATCAGTGCGCTATTTTTGTTTTGATTAGTTCTCTCTCATTTGAACTCGAAATTGGGTGTGTAAAAGCTCGTTGGAAAGCTAACACCTTGAACTTAATTTTAGGCACAAGTTTTGCATGATTTGGTTAAGATTTGAACTGTGAAATTGCATTTAAAGTTCATGCATCTGTAAAAAAACATGAATAGTAAATTTATTTGAATAAAATAAAATGCAATATCATAATTAAATATTAATCAAAGTTATTTAATGCCTAAAATAATTCCAACATATTAAAACTCATATGCTTGATGATTCTATGTATGATTAGAATTGGCATGATTATTTTAGGGTGCAAGCATCTAGAGACTTTCTAAGGAAATATAGAGTGTATTGCTTATCCATTAGCTAAGTAATTATTCTGTGATGAACTTAGAGATTTATTACCTTTAAGTCTAATAAATATAAATCAATTGTTTATAATAAAAGACATTATAAAAGATACAAGTGGGGTGGTACCAATGCGTTAATAAAATTTTCCAAACTAGAGTTAATTTAACCAAAGGTATTACTAGAGTTAGATAATGATTTAGTGTCTTCCTTCACCCACTACCTTTTTATAGCCAAAAGGAAAAGCTGTGAAGACATCTAGATAATCATTTACTCAAAGCTTACCTTAAAGCATATTTAAAGTGTTGGACTAATTTGGAGGATTTATTGTTTATTCCTATCACCAAGGCAATAAGAGCCTAAGAGGTAAGGGTATTTAAGAGAGTTCGCTCCACCCTCCACTCTCTGGGAATTTTCAATGGAGGAATCCATTTGACAGTTATTCACTTAAACTTGCTAAAATCCTCAATAATAATTTAAGTCTAAAATTTGACTCCTATTGTAAAGTATAGACCCAAAGGGCTTAAACCGTATTGGCAGGACTAGGCTTTACCAGACTGACCAATACCAATTTGTCCCTAAATCGTACTATTGACAATGGTTTGACTTTTCTGAGTCATAAGACGTATCGACCCTTAGGCGTGGTCTTATAACTTAGTGGAAAAGATTGGGTGTCCATAAGGACTAGCATAAGTTATGGCATGTTTGATTGCCCAACCCAATGATCAAAGAATTGTGATATATATCATAAATTGGTTGGGAACCTACCTAATTATCATATTTTATAACGATCGGCGGCCTATTCGGAGTTATGAAATGATGATAATGGGATCCTTGCCCACAAGAAATCCATCATATTGGGGTTGATGCGATTTGCTTAAAATTTTAAAACAATTGAGTGGGAGCAACTTCATAATATTAAAAGCTCATGTTATTATGAAACATTAATGAAAACATATTCCTAATTTTAACATTCTCTCTTAACAGGTGGGTTAAAATATTTAACAAACATTCAAATGGCAAATAGAGTATCACTTTGTTCCATCATTGATGAGCATAAGCTCAAAGGGGACAACTACAATGACTGGTTTAGAAACCTTAAAATTGTCTTACGACAAGAAAAGATTTTCTATGTTCTTCAAAGACCATTTCCCTCTGAACCCGCAGAAGATGCTGACCAAAATACATTTGATGCTTGGAAGAAACACGTCGATGATGATGAGCAAGCAATTTGCATAATGCTTGGCTCTATGTCGGACGAACTTTAGAAAGCTCACGAAGATATGGATGCTCAAACCATCATCTTTCACTTGAAGGAGTTGTATGCAACTTCCGTTCATACCGTGAGATTCTAAGTGTCATGTGTCTTATTCCAAACAAGATATAATGAATGATCTGTTAGTGGACATGTGCTTAAGATGATTGGCCACATTGAAAAATTGGCCAACCTCAGGTTCATCATGGATCATGAGATAGGTAACAATCTAATTCTTCAGTCCTTACCAAAAGACTTCTCTAACTTTATTATGCAGTTTCATCTGTCTGATAAAGAAGCTACTTTAGCAGAATTGCACAATCTGATAAAGCAAGCAGAGAAGGACTTGAAACCGGAGCTTAAAACCTCCGTCATGCTTACAGGTACGGACCTGAAGCCACGAGGCCCAAAGAAAAATAAGGGCAAGCCAAGGCTCCAGATCACCTAAAGCCCAATGGTAAGGTGGAGAATAAAAAGGAAAGAGGAAATTTTCTTTTGTGGAAAGAATGGTCATTGGAAGAAAGACTGCAGTCCTTGAAGCCAATGAAGCTAGGGAAGCCCAAGAGTCAAGAAGCCCAATGCTTTAGGTATGTTGTATATGATTGAACTATATTCTCAAAACTCTGAACCTTATACTTAGGTGCTTGACACCGGTTGTGGGACTCACTTGTGTAACAATGTGCAGGGCCTGAGAACAGTATGAGACTCTGTCATGGGGAGGTTGACTTACGCATGGTAATGGAGCAAAACTGGATGCATTGTGCGGGGGGACTTATTCATTAGTTTTGCCGAATGGTTTAGTTTTAGACTTAGAAGATTGTGTTTATGTACCTTCTCTAGTAAAGAACATCATTTCAATTTATTCTTTATGTAATAAAGGTTTTTCATGCCTAATAAGTTGTAATGAATGTTCTATTTATTTCAATGAAATAAAATATAGAGATGGTATTTTGAATAATGGTATCTATGTCTTACAAACTAATAAAGAATGTTCAACCTCTAATATATACAACTTAACTCGAATAATCTCAATGAATCACTTCTATGTCACAGTCGCTTAGGTCATATCAAAGAAACAAGATAAACTAAGCTACATAAGGATGAATATTTCAGACCCTTCAAATATGAACCTTATGGAACTTGTGAGTCTTGTTTACTTAATAAATGACCAAATTACCCTTCAAAGGTAAAGGACAGCGTGCAGCGGAGACATTAGAACTCATACACTCTGATGTATGCGGACCAATGTCAGTCACCGCTAGAGGTGGATTCTCCTACTTCATTACCTTTATCGATGAGCACTCGCGATATGGGTATGTGTACCTTATGCGGTACAAATCTGAAGCCTTTGAGAAATTCAAAGTCTTCAAAGCTTAAGTAGAAAACCAGCTTAATAAAAGTATTAAGTCACTAAAGTCTGACCGAGGTGGTGAATACTTAAGCGATGAATTTCAAGATTACTTGAGAGAAAATGGCATTGTTTCCCAGTGGACTCCTCCTAAAACTCCACAGCATAATGAGGTCTCCGAAAGGAGAAATCGGATATTATTAGATATGGTCCGATCAATGATGCCAGACACGGATCTACCTATTTCATTTTGGGGTCTTGCTTTAGAAACTGCAACACTACTACTAAACCAAATTCCTTCCAAGACTATTAGTCAAACATCATATGAGTTATGGTCTGAGAAACGTCATAGTCTTAGTTATCTAAGAGTTTGGGATGTGACACATATGTTAAGCTCACACAAACTAACAAATTGGATGATAGGGCAATTAAATGTAAGTTTGTAGGATATGCCTTGAACTCAAGAGCATACGTGTTCTACATCCCACCTAAACAAAGAACATTTGTCTCACGAAATGCTAAATTTCTAGAGAATGAATTCCTTCTCAAGAAATATAGTGGGAGTAGACTTAACCTCGATGGGGTACGAGAAGAACAAACTAACATAGAACTAAGCCTCAGGCCCCTCAAAAGGGCAGCGAAGGAACAACCACAAGGTTATGAACTTAGAAGGTCTGGTAGGGGAAGATATAAGCCTGAAAGATATGGTTTCCATATTAATGAGGAACATGATCAGGTCATTGATAATGACGATCCCACCAGTTATGATGAAGCAATGCATGACATTGATTCAGTCAAGTGGCTTGAGGCCGTGAAATCCGAAATAGACTATATGTATCATAATCAAGTCTAGGACTTGGTGGATGCACCTGAAGGGATAAAACCCATAGGCTGCACGTGGATTTACAAGCGTAAAACTGATGCAGAAGGCAATATCCAAACCTATAAGGCTAGGTTAGTGGAGAAAGGTTATAGACAAATCCAAGGAATTGACTATGACGAAACCTTCTCGCCTGTTGCAATGATAAAGTCTATTCGAATTTTAATGGCACTCGCTGCACACTTTGATTATGGCAGATGGATGTCAAAATAGCTTTCCTTAATGGGAACCTCGTAGAGGAAGTCTATATGACACAACCTGAGAGATTTGCATCTAAGGATGATCATAATAAAGTATACAAGCTTAAACGATCCATTTATGGACTCAAGCAAGCCTCCAGAAGTTGGAATATACGATTTGATGAGACAATCAAAGAATTTGACTTCATCAAAAATGTAGACGAGCCTTGTGTTTACAGGAAAAGTAGTGGGAGTGCTGTTGTATTTCTTGTATTATATGTCGATGACATATTAATCATCGGGAATGATATTCCCATGATGCAAGCCACCAAGCAATGGTTATCTCAAAATTTCTCCATGAAATATTTGGGATAAGCTGCCTACATCCTCGATATTAAGATCTACCGTAATAGATCTAAGAGGTTGTTAGGACTTTCTCAATCTACGTATATAGATAAAGTTTTGAAAAGATTCAAAATGGAAGATTCCAAAGAGGTAATTTACCTACTTATCATGGAATCAAATTATCTAAGGAGCAATGTCCACATACTCCTTTAGATAGAGAGCGTATGAGTAGGATCCTTTATGCTTCAGCAATAGGATCGATCATGTACGCCATGCTATGTACAAGACCTGATGTCTCTTATGCTCTTAGCATTCGAGTAGGTATCAAACAAATCCTGGTGAGCAACACTGGGCAGCTGTCAAAACAATCCTCAAGTATCTGAGAAGAACTAAGGATGTGTTTTTGACATACGGGGATTGTTCTAAGATAAAAGTCATTGGTTAATATGATACGAGCTTTCAGATTGATAGGGATGACAACAGATCGCAAACAAGATATCTTTTTACTTTGAATGGCGGTGTTGTCAGTTGGAAAAGCTCAAAGCAGTCAACTACAGTGGACTCCACCACTGAAGCCGAGTATATTGTAGCATCTGAGGCAGCTAAAGAAGCAGTCTGGATAAAGAAGTTCATCACGGAGCTGGAAGTACTTCCCGCGATAAAAGAATGGCGTCACGATGTACTGTGACAACACGGGCGCCATTGCTCAATCAAAGGAACCAAGGTCCCACCAGAAATCCAAGCATGTACTCATGCGATTTCATCTCATCAGGGAGATTGTTGAGAGAAAAGAAGTTATATAGAGAAAATACCCACAGAAGATAATCTTGCAGATTCTCTGACTAAAGGGCTGACTCAACAAAAGCATGATAGGCACACCCGGGAGTATGGTGTCCAGATTCATACTAGTTGGCTATAGTGCAAGTGGGAGATTGTTAGGGATATGCCCTATACCCAACTTGTGGATGAGCTAGATGTACATGTATTTGTAATATTTTCATTAATTAATAAAATGACAATATTTATTATATGTGTCTTACATAAATTATATGAATCATCAAACACTGTAATAAAGCCCTTGGAGTAATAAGATGATGGCTTCCACGCCTTATGAGAATCATTACTCTTAAATATCCATAGTCATAGTTTTGTGAATAATCTGGGCGTTCACAAAGCGGAGAGACTAGCATGATGATATGATCCGCCCTTAAGTGGGTAGCCGATCTCATAGGTTACTAGCGGAGATCCGTCCGCTTGGTGTATCACATGGATACATAAGTTGCTCGTGTCCATCGAACTGACCACTGAAAGTTTTCACATGGAGTGTTTATCACATGTGTCTGTGAGAACTTTCATGTATCGATTGTATTACTAGTCCTTAGATTGTAAAGTTTTCACATGGTCTTTACAATCTTAAGTGTGGATCAAATAATTTTGACATTCTCCTTCCCCGGTTCAAAAGATCTGGTCATAAGGGTATGATTGGGTCATTTGTTGAAACACATGAAGTTTGTAAAGATACAATAGAGAATCGCCACTCTCTCGGATAATATTTTCTTATAAGAGTAATATTCCAGTTTGCGGGTTGATATGTGTGATCAGTGCTTGAGACTGTGGCCGCAGCGGAAGAATCATGTGAGATTCTTGGGTTAACACGATTCATGATAATATAAACATCATACATTTGACTATATAGGTAGACATTTTCCATACCCTAGGTCAAACGGTGGGGATACAGTGAGGCGATGGACCGTATCATATGTAAATCACATACATAATGGGTATATATATATTTCCTTCTCATTTGGGGGCCTTAGCATGTTGCTAGATGTCAACCTTGGTCATTGAAATTGAACAACCATCTGATCGGAGGATAATTTATGTTCGATTAAATTATCACGATTCATTTCATGTCCAACTTGAGGGGAACCCAAAGGTTACACATAACAAAGTCGAAATCAATGGTTAACAGTGCACAGTACAAATTTAACAGCATATATGATTGTTGTAGGAATTGTTCATAAATGGTTCAATGTGTTTAATTATTGAACAAACCATTTATGAGGTTCTATAGTGGCTTAGGGATTGGAGATTGATGATAGGGGCACTTTGGGAATTGGAATAAATAAATAAATAAAAAATATGTGAATAGTAACATGAATAGTAAAATTTTTTATTTGTTATTTATTTTGAATTCCAATCGGGCCCAAACTCTTATTAGGGTTTTATAATCTCATTAAACCACTAAATTAAGATCCAATGGCTAAGATTAAATTAACATTTATCCCACATCGAATTCTTAATTAATTTTGTTGTCTTTGGAGCACCTATATAAATCCAAAAAATTCTTCACAAATTTTTGCACCAAACCTTTCATATCTTGGGTTTATATAAGTGAGCAACTCTAAAGTTTAAGAGTAAGCCACTGATTTTGAGGATCCTTAAGTCTAATTGACTGGAGGAACCTCGAGTTAAAAGTTTTGAGGTATTTGCCTAGGCTAGCACCAAGAGCAAAATACTCGTGCACTCAAGGCATAGTTTTGCCGTTGAGTTTTGGCTTTGGTGTGTGCACCTTTGGAGGCCACACACTTGGGTGGCTCTTTGGAACGTGGAAGAGCTTGCTGAGTTCGAGAAAAGCTTGTAGATTGGAGGGAGGACTGGAGGAGTCTTCGGTTCAAGTAAGTTTTTTTCTTTCTTTATTTTAATTAGAGTTCTTATGATCGTTATCATGTTTAGGTTTATGTTATTTGCATGTTTTATGAGTTCTTATGCTTAGAATATATAATAACATGCCTAAACTTGTAGAATAATAAAAACAAATGAGTCTTGGGCAAATGGATAACGACATCATAATTTGATTTATTTAATTTTTCTCTGTGCACTCGCGGCCGCTTCCTAACAGTAACTCCCGATATAGCAATAAAAATAAGACGTGCATGCAGATCGACTCTTCAAATTTCCATTCAAATATGATCCATACAAGGAAAAGCACTTGTCGTTCTTTGGTTATTAGAGGCGTCTCAAAAAAGTCTGTGTCGAAATATAACTTTCAAATTAAGTTATGAATTAGTAGATGTTGCCAAAGAGAGTGGCGATATGCAAAAAAGAAGAGACTCATAGAACGACAAATCAAAGAAAAGAAAGAAAAGCATAAAAGTACTTAAAAAAATGTAAATAAAAAACTACTAAAGAAACTGACTCAATAACAAATCAATACTAGCCTTTTTCAAAAATTTGTCTACACAATGATCAAAATCTTATCCAATTGTAGATGGAGTTTCAATAGCAGCTAGGTTTAGAATGAAGTTATGAGCATTACGTTCAAACATAACTTTTTTTTTTGTGAATTATTGAAAACTCCATTGCCAAACCACTTTTTCCGGGTTTAAGCGGAGCAAGTAAAATCATCGGTTGTCCCAAGCTCTTACAAGAAACACACTCTCTGGATTCGAACCCAGTATCTCAAGGTGAGCTCTTAAACTCTACACCATCAAGCCACGCCCATTGGGGAGGTTCAAGCATAACTTCCATACCAAGGTTACCACGATTAATAATATTAGCCAGGGTATTAATTACACTACCTTAACTATCAACTACAGATTGGTTGAAGTTGAAACCATTTAGGTTGAAAGCTATAGTGCTAATACCTAAAGCAGTAAACCAGATACCTACTACAGGCCAAGTAGCTAGTAAGAAATGTAAAGATCAATTGATACTCTATTAAAATTACTTTTAAACTATATCTTACTGATTTTTATGATTAAATTTTGTCATATTTTTATCTCTTTTTATATAGATATTAGTATTCAACACAACAACAATAATTGACGAGGTTTTTTTTTTCTTTTTTTTTTCCGACTCAATAAACTAACAGGTTTGCTTTAGATAAACATATTTTAGTACAACGCAATCCATTACCAAACATGAGACATAATTTTAACACATTATTAGTAGTATGTTTTTATCTCTTTTCATAATTTGTTAGACATTATTTATGAGTTTACCTTATCCCCATATTCCCAAAATCGAATCCAAGAGTAAAAAATAGATAATCAACATCACTAATTTCTAAAAAGGAAGTTATTATAGGTTTTCTTTCTTTTTTAATCCAAAGTATAGTCTAAGTTGATTTTCATCATATTTACATCCATATTTTACCCATCTTAATTTCAAAATTATATTTTTTTAAACACATTAATTTTATTAAATATTATTTATAATGAACAGTAAAATTGGACTTCAAATATAAGTCACAATGATAGTCACATGCACAATACTCAACCATATTTTTCATTTACAATAATAAATATAAATACTCAATCACAATTATAATGTCATTTTACATGCCTAAAAATATATTTGATCATGCTCAACTCTTAAAAAAAATCATTGTTCACTTGAACAATGACTTAAAAATATATTTGAGTTTCAATCCTTAAAATAAAATTCGTGAACGGTGAAAATGTGATTGAGTATTTATGGTTGTCATTATAATTGAGAAATATGACTGAGAATTATGTACGTTAATGATATTGGGAACGAGTTGTAAGTGTGAATACGACGTTATAATGATTTTGTGGCTGATTTTGACATTGTGGAAGTTGAAAAGATTCATTGATGAAAGTTGTAAGAGTGAATATTAACTATATATAGTAAATTACATATTGTGGTTTGGAATTCAAATAAAGAAGATATGAAAACCCACATTATTTGCACTAAATTTTATCTCTTTTTTTTTTTGTTTTTAGTGCCAAACTTGTAAGTATATTATTTGACTATGTATATTTATGTCTTCTTATATGTCAAACGACTAAATGAGAATAATCATTTGTGTTTAGACTTAACTGGAAGAGAACTAATGATTTTGGGTTTTTTTAGAAATTCCTCGTAAAAAATTTATTAGCAGCATGCTTTATCTCTTTCCATATATATATATGTATGTATTTTTGGACATTAAAGTTAAGGATAGACAAAGTTCAAAAGATTTTATCCTCTACTCCTAATAGCATTTTTTTTGCCAATTAGGCTCACCCTTTGTTTTAGGGGCGAGCACCGGTTCCGGTTCTACCAGGAACAGGTTGGAACCGGACCGATTTTCTGGGTTTGGAACCAGAACCGGTTGTAATCGGGTAGGTTCATGTTCCAAAAATAAAGGAACCGATTTTATCCGGGTAGGTTCCGGTTCCAAAATGGTCGGAACCAGAACCAGACCATGGAACCAGTTTATGTTCCGGTGGCAGATGCATACAGAAGCATGGAAGCAGCATAAGCTGCATGGAAGCTCTGTCAGCAAACAAGATTTTGACCATGCTTAAACTTTAATTAGCAAAAAGATATGTCCAAAATCATTTATTCAGTGACTTTCTCAGCGTTCCTTTGTATTAGTAATCCTATGGAATCTTATGAACTGTGCAAAACACTTCATCATCAACATAATGCATCAAATAAATGATGCATTAATATATATCTCGCACATGCTTTAATAACCATTAACAACTAGACAACTTAATGCACTGATAACTTGCCTAATTGTAAATGAATACAGATTGGGTAATGAGGCTGACGAGCATTAAGAGTCTAAAACTTCATTTTCTTCGTTCTTGAGCTTCCGCATTCCGATTTGGTCCCCGTTTTTTTTACGGACTCGTATCAGAATGTAGTTTTCATTAAAATATTTTAAAATAGGGTAATTCGGAACCGGACCGGAATCGGACCGGAACCGGATTGGAACCGAATAATAGGGTAACCTGTTTAATTGGGTAGGTTCCGGTTCCACTTAGTGCGGAACCGAATTTTTCCGGGTAGGTTCCGGTTTCATGTGGAACCGGAGCCGAAACCGATTTTGCTCACCCCTACTTTGTTTGTATTGGGGTTTGAGAAGGTATGGTAAAATAAATAATAGATTTTGTGAAGAAATATAAAGGAAATATATGCCCTCAATGGGTGTGTTTTGGTGGCAAAAGACTTAGGATTTGGCTGTCAGATCTCGAGTTCGAGTCTATGATGCATTTCTTATAAGAGCCTGAGCAGGTAGATGTTTTACCTGTTCTGCTTAAACTCGAGTTGGATGATTTGACGACGAAGTTTCAAACGTTTCCAAAAAAATAAAATAAAGGAAAGATATGGTTATATTTAGGGTTATTTGATGGATTGAAAAATCCAATTTTACCATATTGTTGATAAAACTCCAATGTCGAGTGTTTCCATGTTATTTTTGTTGATTAACATTTTCTTTCTTTACCTTTTAATACTTTCCCATCAAACACAATAACATTATTAAATTATTATTTTATCATACCATGTTTCCAAACATAATAAAATAAATTACTGTACTGTATCTCTTATTATCTTATCCTATTTTACTATGCTTTTTAATAAATCTCTTTACCCGAATCCAAACTAGTAGGGGTGTCAAATTTATCCGGACCCGACTCGGATCCGCATGGACTCAGAAGACCCGGGTCAGGGTAGACCCGGATCCGTGATTAAAATATCCGGACCGGGTCTAATAAATTAGGACCCGGGCAAATCCGGACCCGGAATTGCAAGGTCCGGTCCGGATAGACCCGGGTCCCAAAAAAATAAATAAATATAATAATAAAAAATACAAAATAATATGCAGAATCCGGATCCGGATCCAAGATCGCACTGGTCCGGCCCGGATAGACCCCGGTCCGGAAAAAAATAAATAAATATAATAATACAAAATACAAAATAATATGTATATATAAATAAAAATATAATAGAATATAATTAAAAAATAAATGAATTGAAATAAAACTAATAAAATTGACAAAATATAAATATAAAATAATACAATTAAAAATTTAAAAAAATAAAAAAATAAAAAACGGATATCCGAATCCAGACCTGTGTATATTTACCCGGGTCCGGATTCGAACTCGGGACAATAAAAATACCTTCGGATCCGGATCCGACCAAACTTGGATCCGAATCTGAATTTTGCCATCCCTAATTAATAACGACTGAGCTTATATTTATTTCTTCGAAAAAAATCTCGCATTAAAACGTAGAATACTTTGACCGTACATATACCTTTTACACGTATATAAAATATTGCTTAGGCCAAGTGTCCAGCGTTCGTCACATTTTTTTTTAATTATTACAAACTACATATATTACAATATGCTATCAACTGAGATTCTAGATACATACAATTATAATACTGTCCAGAAATCAACCGAGACGTAGTTCGAGACTTACAAATTCTAAATCAGCCAAGACACCGCTTGTGAATCAACTCCTATAAGTAGGGTTACACTGCCTCATTGGCAAGATCGTCACATTTAAGAAGACTAAACAATCCTCACTGATCCACCATACTCCGTAGTCCATTACCAACAAAGCAATTTCCCCGTTATATCCGTACGACGTCGCACACAAAATTTTCCACTCATGCAGTGGCACCCTCGTAATTCCGATTCCCCTAATTAATTTACAAACTACAAAGCATGAAGCATTTCTTTCTTTCATTCTCTCGCTTTTCATATTTACGGATTCTCTCTCTCACTAACTTATCAATCACACCAAAATCTCTCTCTCCCTCTCTCCCTCTTTCTATCTGGATCTATAATTTTACATCTTCCTTGTGAAGAGCTTTGATCTCGTTTTCGCAAACCTGATAATCGAAAATGGTGAGTCATCTGATCTGTTTGATCATATCATATCGCTTAGAGTTAGATCTGATCACTATTTTCTTCGATTTCATTTTAATGTTTCTCCTTTAGCCACGTGTTTAATAATTGAATGCTGCAATTCGTCAGTTTAGGTTCTGAACCAAAACGCGTTGTTAAATTGAGTTGAGATCTGGCGTTTGATTCGATCCGTGTGATGTTTGCCTGTGTTTGGATGCCGATAAAATGGAGAAAAGTGAAGGAAAAAGTGTTGGAATGTGAAAACTGATCTTAGGCTTCACTTGTTGAAAGCGTGTCATTGCAATGTTTCTCATTTTGTGTTAAATAAATTGTATGAATTTTAGCCGTTATTAAGTAATTGAACACAGTTTTCTGTTTTGGCTTTCCGTTACTGTTAGTTGGCTATGATAGGTGTTTGAATCGAGTTGAGATCTGGTGTGTGATTGGATCCAACTGAACTGTGTTTGAGCAATTATGGCATCCGGGTTTAGGGCTCGAGTTACGGTGTTAGGTTTTTATAAGCTATTGAACGATGCCTTGGTGGCTTGGTTTTGTTAAAGATCCGATGTTTGATTTTTTACTAATTAATTTTGTTTTGTTTTGTCTGTGTAACAGCCGCTCAGACTCGATATCAAGGTACTGACATTCACTTCTATGTGTTAAATTAGATCTCTCTCTTGTTTGTAAATGTATTTTCAATTAGTAGTATATTTTGAATTCTGTTTGTAATTATGTTCAAATGATAACTGGATCAGAGAAAACTTGCTCAAAGATCTGAGAGAGTAAAATCTGTGGATTTGCATCCGAATGAACCATGGTAATTATAATCTTTTTATTTTTTATTTTTATGTTTGCCTTATATTTTTTAATTTCCTTGTTGGTTGGTGGAACTTTAAGTTGTGTAATTAGAGTGTTGCGATTTTATGAGAAGCTGCTAAAAGTGATTTGTTATAACTGATATCTCAGGATTCTAGCGAGTTTGTATTCAGGAACTGTGTGTATCTGGAACTACCAGTCACAGGTATGTGATTGTTGTTGATAGCTGTTTCTATTTTATTCATTCTGTGTGCATACTGTTCCAACAGTCATGAACATTGAACACCTTATTTAGGGAGCATACTGCCACTTAGTCATATCAAACCTCTAAGCCTCTTATAAATTTATGATTCGTTGATACGTTTGAAGTTATCAATGAATGAAATTTTATACTTTTTACTTTATTAGGCTGCCTTGGACTTGTGACAATGCCTTTGTTAGTTTTAAGTTTCTTTTAGTTCTAGTGGTTTTTCAATGCATTTGATGATGATGTAAACTTTTTGCTACTGCTTCAGACTATGGCTAAGTCTTTTGAGGTCACTGAGTTGCCAGGTATGTTCTATATGTATATCAGTATATTCTTTTGGCATTTTCCTCTGCACGACAGATTGATTTAATTTTATTTTTTCTGCTTATTTCTTCCTAATGGGATAACTATTACTCTCTAATGCCTGAATCATGTATTTGCAGTTAGATCAGCTAAGTTTGTGGCCCGTAAGCAATGGGTAGTTGCGGGGGCAGATGACATGTTTATTCGTGTATACAATTACAATACAATGGACAAAGTTAAGGTATTTGAGGCTCATACAGATTACATTAGGTGTGTGGCCGTCCATCCTACCCTTCCTTATGTGCTGTCATCATCTGATGATATGCTCATAAAGCTTTGGGACTGGGAGAAGGGTTGGATGTGTACTCAGATATTTGAGGGACATTCTCATTATGTTATGCAAGTGACATTTAATCCGAAAGACACCAATACTTTTGCTAGTGCATCGCTTGATCGCACCATTAAGGTTTGGGAATTTTCTTTTGATGACCTTCTGATGTAATTCTTGTTTCGTTTGCTGATTGCTAATACTTTGCCGTTTTTGCGTCTATCACCAGATTTGGAACCTTGGTTCCCCTGATCCGAATTTCACACTGGATGCCCATCAAAAAGGAGTAAACTGTGTGGATTACTTTACTGGTGGTGATAAACCTTATCTGATCACTGGTTCAGATGATCACACTGCTAAGGTCTGTCTCCATACTTTTCTTTCCGTTTTCCATGTTTTGTTGTTGGAAATGTTTATTGGAATAATTAAGAAATATACTTTATTAAAATCAGGTTTGGGATTATCAAACCAAGAGTTGTGTCCAGACACTTGAAGGTCATACTCACAATGTCTCTGCAGTATGCTTTCACCCTGAGCTTCCTATTATTATCACTGGGTCTGAGGATGGTACAGTTCGTATTTGGCATGCAACCACTTACAGGTAACCTTTGAGTTTTACTTTTAAGGTTATAATGTAGACTTTGCTTTGCACTTTTGTCTATTTTTGTTTCGTAATCGAGTCTTAAATATCCAAATTCATATCCAAGCTTTGAGTAATCTTAATCTTGGAGATTTTTCTGGGTGCTTTTACTGATTGAATTTTCGTAAATCAGCTGATTATTGATTTAAGTTGCATATGATTGAGCAAGTGGAATTCTGCTAACTCCATCTGAACTGATTTCATGGACACACAGGCTTGAGAACACATTGAATTACGGACTTGAAAGAGTTTGGGCTGTTGGGTATATGAAAGGTTCACGCAGGTGAGCGTCATTATGTTTGTTTTTTTCCGTAATGTTATTTAAACTGCTGCCCTCATGTATTTTCGGGGTTATTACGAGATATTTGCTCTATACATTAGGAAACTTGTTTTAGGTTGCAAAGTCATTAAAATGCTATTCTTGCTATTCTTCTCACTTCTCACTTCTCACTTCCCTTTTGTTTGGAGTGTTTTCTTTTTCATGTATAGACTATGAGCTAGAACAAATTTGTCAAGATTTAGGTTTTCCATTCTTCTGTTGGTGTTGTTGAATGCTTGTTGAAGCCATAGTTGTTAAAGGCGTGCCTCAGGCACCCCTAGGCTCAGAACACTGCGCCTCATGAAGGGTCAGGCCAGGCGGCCTTCATCAGGCGCGCGCCTAGGTACAAAAGCTCGTGCTTTTTAGATGGGCCTAGGCACACCTCATAAAAATGTGTGAGAAAACTCCAACTCGAATTGACTCACTCAACCCTAAATCAAATTGTATAATATTTATTCAATAAATTAAGATATGTTTTGGGGTTGGCTTCAAATTTTGAGAAACAAATTAATTTATATTATCAGTATTTGTATTATTGTAATTGTTTTTTTATATATTTTCTATGATTTCTCTTTATTTTAGTTGACTAGATACTTGTATATATTTTTTTAACAATTTGCGCCTCACTTTCATCAGGCACGCGCCTAGGCCTTAGGACCCTTTGCGCCTTTAACAACACTGGTTGAAGCATGCATACCCTATTGTCTCCTTTTTCTGATCATCACTCATGTTGCGAAATTTGATGTATCTAAATTATATCTAAGTTTCAACACATCAACTAAATATACCATTACTACTTTTCTTGCACAGGATTGTGATTGGTTATGATGAGGGAACTATCATGGTGAAAATTGGTCGTGAAGAACCTGTCGCTAGTATGGATAATAGCGGAAAGATCATATGGGCTAAGCACAATGAGATTCAAACTGTGAACATCAAGAGTGTGGGAGCAGATTATGAGGTTAGGGTTTAGACCGTCTACTTCCTTTGCTTCAGGGCATAGATACTTTTATTTCAGGTGAGTTATTGGTTGATTGTTTTTAGGTTACTGATGGAGAAAGATTGCCATTGGCTGTTAAGGAGTTGGGAACCTGCGATCTTTACCCACAAGTGAGTTGTCATTTTTATGTCCTCTCTCTAACTTGTTTCTGATGTTTTATGTCCCGGAATTGCTGTTACTTTCTGTTCTTTTTTTCTTTTTAAAAAAAAACTTTTACATGCTTTCAACATGCCACTTTTGTGTAATTACTAATTAGAATGTAAAATATTCGGAAGCTCATGCATTTTATGTATTTCTAGAAGTTGGTTTATCATTACTAATTGGGGAGTGCTTTTCCTGGAGCTTTATCATTTGTGCTGATTAATTCGTCTGGATTATCATTATCTTTCAACATTGTTTCTTTGAGCATGTATGGCTTATTATCCATTCCAAGAGTGTAAAAAGAGACTTTAGGACTCTTCATTATATGCCTGTGTGCTATCAGTTTATGCTTTCCTCTGTTATGCCATGGGGTTTCTATAATTTTTTTCTTTTAAAGGTTTCATTTCATTCGTGATTATCATTATTTTTAGTGGTGACTGGCTGCCTAGAAGTTTCCTGTGTATGTTAGTTTTAGGTGTATAATTGCATGTTAATGTGCTGCATATTATACCTTGATTGAGATAATTGCTCTTTGCTGCTAAGAGAAAAGGTATCGTGAATGTAGAGTGAGCTCAAAGAAGATGATGGGAGGACCTATTCCAAACTAACTTTTTTCGTGGTTGAACTTGATTTTCCAATTAAAGCATAATGATGTAAAGGAAGATTTAATCTATTGTGTTTCTTTTTCGTATATACTCTCTCCTGTGTGTTCTTTTTACGATCCATACAGTTCTTTTGTTTTCCAGAGCTTAAAGCACAATCCCAATGGGCGGTTTGTTGTTGTCTGTGGAGATGGTGAGTATATTATATATACAGCTTTGGCATGGAGAAATAGGTCATTTGGTTCTGCACTGGAGATTGTTTGGTCATCTGATGGAGAATATGCTGTTAGAGAAAGTTCATCGAAGATTAAGATTTTCAGTAAGAATTTTCAGGTCTGTTACCTTTTCTATTGGGATAGAAAATATGGTTTGTTGTTTCTTATTAATGTATAGTTATATGTTTAGACTGCAAGCTAATGACCTTTTTTTACTCTGTCACACACACGCACACACATCTCATCTCATCTCATCTATTCTGTTTATTGTTGAAGGGGGAAACAAGAAAGTTTGCTGGGGAAGGGGTATTTTGAGGATTTTGTCTTAGAGGAAAACCCTACAATGCTTAAATATCATGATGACTATTCCTGACTTGTAATGTTTAGTTTATTGTATTTAATATCCTATTTGGACTACATGATGGAGTTAAGAATGGCATAATGCATTTCAGGAAAAGAGGAGTGTCCGACCAACCTTCTCAGCTGAGCGTATTTATGGAGGAACTTTATTGGCAATGTGCTCGAATGATTTTATTTGCTTCTATGATTGGGCTGAATGCAGGTTGATTAGGCGAATTGATGTCACAGTGAAAGTAAGTGTTAATGTTCTTGCAAAAGACATCTGTTTCTGCTTTATGATTTCCAGTTGCACTACTTGCTATATATATTCACCTCTTATTTCGAAATATGTCAGAACCTTTATTGGGCTGACAGTGGTGATCTAGTAGCGATTGCAAGTGATTCGTCATTTTACACCCTGAAGTACAATGTAAGGATTTACATTAAGATGATCCTTTATCCTATTCATAAATTTCTGTAGGTTACTTTTCATTCTTAAGAGTTCGGATGTGTGGTCTGGTATGCTTTATAATTTTGAACTAAATCTTTATCTTGCAGCGCGATGTAGTTTCAGCTTATTTAGATAGTGGAAGGCCTGTGGATGAACAGGGTGTTGAAGATGCTTTTGAGCTTCTTCATGAAACCAACGAACGTGTCAGGACTGGTATATGGGTTGGGGATTGTTTCATTTACAGCAATTCCTCCTGGAGACTTAATTACTGCGTTGGTGGTGAGGTGTGATGAATTCTTCCTGGTTTGACATTGTTTCATTTGACCATTTTTCATCCATTTTTAGGAATATGGTTGAGGAATCTTGATAATCAATATTCTTATTCTAGGTAACCACAATGTTTCATTTGGATCGGCCTATGTACTTGTTGGGGTACCTTGCTAGTCAAAGCTGTGTGTATCTGATTGACAAGGAATTCAAGTAAGCAAGTTTATGGTTTTTGTAAACACCATATTATCATTCTTTTTTGTAAATGGAGTTTTTAATCATATATATTATGTTGTGCAGTGTTATGGGATACACATTGCTTCTCAGCTTGATTGAGTACAAGACTCTTTTGATGCGTGGAGATTTGGAGAGGGCCAACGAACTCTTACCTTCAATTCCTAAAGAACATCATAATAGGTATATACGATCTTCACAACTGCTAATTGACTGCAAACAGATGGAGATTTTGCATTGATGTTAAATAATATTTGAGTATGATTTTCCATTTGGCCATTGCGAAAATAACTGCAGCTTTGTTGGATAGGCCAGTACCTATTTTAGTGCTGCACCTTTACCAAATTTGTTTCAAAAGAAGAAAGTGAAAGGGAAAAAGAAAAGAAGATTATATACAGAAGTAGTTTTAGCTCTGTTGTATTCCATCCTTTTTGTGATATTCATTGTGTTTGCTTGAATATTCCCATTTTTCTTGTTTTTAATCTGTTTATAGGCTTCCGATGAAATCATTCTTATTTGCTTGAAAAGCTTTTAAAATTAATACTGCTTGACATTTAGGTTTTGCCTAGTTTTCCAACCTGGTTTGCCTTGAGTACATAATTTGTGAAGTTAGTTATTTCATTCTTCAAAGTAAGATATGTCTATTTCTGCTGGTGTATGCACTTTTAACCTGTGTAGATAATGTACTTGAAGTTGAGATTATATTTGGGATTTTGTAATATATTCTAATCTCTTGTATCTTTGTGTATGAAATTTGGCTTTTGAAAGTTCCTTGTGTTTTGATGAATATTTCTTCTCTCTTTTTTAGTGTGGCTCGTTTCCTGGAGTCACGAGGTATGATAGAGGAGGCTCTAGAAGTGGCTACCGACCCTGATTATAGATTTGAGCTAGCCATACAGCTGGGCAGACTGGAGGTTGCACAGGTAAGTGCAGATGATATGTTTTGACAAAGAATGTCGAATTTTTATTATATCAATTAGGTTTGTTCAATACATATATGTACACATCTGTAGTGACTAAAGTAGGAAAGAATAAAAGGGACTAAACTAGAAAAGAGCAAAATAGGAGGTCTCCTAAATCCCCAAGAATCAGGGAATATAATAACTACCAAATCCTTTATATTAAAGAATAAAAAACATGATTTTCAATACTCCCCCTCAAGCTGATGAATGGATGTCATCCATTCCAAGCTTGCCAACTAAATTCTGAAAAACTGCACTGGACAGCCCCTTTGTGAGTACATCTGCAAGCTGATTCTCCGTGGTGACATTTGGAGTGCAAATCAGGCCACTATCAAGTTTCTCCTTTATAAAATGCCTGTCAACTTCTATGTGCTGCGATCATGTTGGATCAGATTATGTGCAATAATGATAGCTGACTTATTGTCACAATACAATCTTATCGGACCTTGCCACTTGACCTTCAAATCTTTCAAAATTATCTTCAGCTATAGGAGTTCACAAATTCCAAGCGCCATTGACCTGAATTATGCTTCTGCGCTCGATCTTGCAACTACATTTTGTTTTTTACTCCTCCAAGTGACCAGATTTCCACCCAAGTACTTGCAATAACCTGAGGTTGATCTACTATCATCAAGTGATCATGCGTAATCAGCGTCGGTATAAGCTTCAAGGCTTAATTCTGAACTTCGTCTGAATAAGATCCCCTTACCTGGAGAACCTTTCAAGTATTGTAAGATTCCGTTCATAGCCCTGAGATGAGTCTCCTTGGGATTATGCATAAAATGACTCACTACACTAACAACATATGCTATGTCTGGTCTAGTGTGTGACAAATAAATCAATTTTCCACAAGCCTTTGATAATTACCTCTATCCACTGCAGCATCTTCTGGGACATCACTTAGTTTATGGTTGGACTCTATTGGTGTGTCAACTGGCTTACACCCAAGTTTGCCAGTATCTTTCAGGAGATCTATTACGTACTTTTGTTGGGATATGAAAATCCCTTGCCGAGAGTGAGCCACTTCTATGCCAAGAAAGTATTTTAATTTGCCCAGCTCTTTGATCTCGAATTCTTTCAACAGACATCTCTTTAACCTTTCAATGTCTTCCATGTCATCTCCAGTCACTATTATTTCATCTACATAGACCAGCAAAACTGTAACTCCCCCTGAAGTCGAATGTCTCACAAACAAGGTATGGTCACCTTGACTTTGCTTAAATCCAAGACTCAACATAACTTTGGTAAACTTTCCAAACCAAGCCCTCGGAGATTGTTTGAGTCCATACAATGCCTTTTTTAATTTGCATACTACTTGCTCTTTATTTGTAGAATCGAATCCTGGAGGAACTTCCATGTAGATTTCCTCTTCAAGATCCCCATGTAAGAAGGCATTTTTTACATCAAATTGTTGTAATCTCCATCCAAAGTTGGCTGCCAATGACAATAACACCCTCACAGTGTTCATCTTTGCAACTGGAGCAAATGTCTCAAGATAATCCACGCTATAGGTCTGAGTATAACCTTCGGCAACTAATCTCGCTTTATACCTCTCTAATGAACCATCAGACATATTTCACAGTGAAAACTCATCTGCACCTAACCAATTTTTGTCATTTTCGATTGAGACGATGCATAGAAGAATTGGACTGGCGGTCAGTGAACAGACTCGGACTCTACATGAGAAGATGAAGAATCGGGCTTTACAGGAGGAGATGAAGACTCAAATGGCATAGACACAGACAGCTCAAGTAGGAAAGACTTTTTGTCCTTATCTTCCATGAATGACATCTCCCCCTGAAGATAAGGGTCGTGAAAGTATTGGTCGTCTTCAACAAAGGTGACATCGGCAAAGACACGTGAAATTTTCGTGTGGGAGGATGATAGCATTTATAGCCCTTTTGAGTAGATGAATAACCAACGAAGACACATTTGAGAGCCCTTGGATCAAGCTTGCCCCTATGTTGAGAATGGACATGAACAAAGGCAACACAACCAAATATTTTGGGAATCAGATTGTTTGTGACATGGAAATTGGGATAAAACTTTGCAAAGATTTATGCGGGACTCTGAAAACCAAGTACCCTGGTGGGAAGTCTATTTATAATGTGAGCTGCATTTAACACAGCTTCTCCCCAATAATTCTTTGGAACTTGTTTTTGGAAAAGAAACGCTCGAGTAACTTGTAAAAGGTGGCCATTTTTTCGTTCTGCCACTCCATTTTGTTGGGGAGTGCTAATACAAGATGACTCATGAATGATACCGTGCTGTTGAAAGAATGGAGAAATGGTTTGATTAAAATAATCTTTGACATTGTCAGATCGAAACTGTTTAATTCCCACTCCAAATTGTGTTTTGACCATATTGAAGAAAGTTGGAAATACATGACTCATATCTGATTTGTTTTTTAAAAGAAAAATCCATGTCGTACGAGTACAATCTTCAATAAACGAAATAAACCAACGAGCCCCAAAAATGCTGGGCACAGTAGAAGGCCCCCAAATATCACTATGGATAAGAGTAAATGGAATAGATGTTCTTTTATTACTTATTGGAAAAACAGAACGTTTGTGTTTTGCGAGTTCGCACACATCACAATGAAAGTTTTCAATTGATAGTCTATTGAATAATGAAGGAAACAACACTTTAAGAACAAGAAATGACGGGTGACCAAGACGAAGGTGATGAAGCCACCATAGCTTATCTTTATTGGATTTCCATGACTCGGTAAGGAATGACAAAGGGAAACGATTTTCAATCTTAAGTTGTTTACTCGGTTCTTCAAGATAGTATAGACCATCTCTCTCCTTAGCATGTCCAATCATCTTCCTCGTCCCCCGTTCCTGAAATAAACAATGAGGGGTAAAAAATCACATTGCAATTAGCATCTTTGGTCAGTTTTTGGATGGACACAAGATTGGTGAATAACTTCGGGACATGGAGAACATTTTTTTAGTGCAAGTGAATCACTAATAAAAATATCTCCTTGTCCTACAACAGTAATGATTGAACCATCAGCTATAGTGATTTTCTTATTGCTAGGACAGGGCATGTATGAGATAAATTTCGTGGAGGAAAAAGTCATATGGACTGTGGCTCCCGAGTCGATGACCCATGTGTTAGGAGTGACATTATTTGAAGCACTGAGAGCGTAAGAAGATGATGATATACCTGGAACAGCTAAATTGCAAGTACCTGCCGAAGATGATTGCTTCTCCAACGACCCAAGAAGGTTCTTCAATCTCTCAATCTCATCTCTATTGAATTCAAGTGACGGCTCTGAGCTATTGTTATCCTCAGTTGATTGCATTCCAACCATATGAGCTTGACCTTGTCCTCTCCATTGCCCAATCTTCATTGTTCCATTTTTATTTATGGCTTGCAGCCTGCCGTGAAGCTTCCAACATTTTTCTTTGGTATGACGACTCTTTTTGCAGTAGGTACACCACAAATTGTCTCTGTTAAAAGGCTTCGACTGCCCTGGCTGCTTGTTCTCTTCAGTGAATGACTGCTCAAAAATGGTTCTCTTTTCAGTTGCTGTTTTTGACACTAACGCTGAGCTTTCAACATAAATATTCTCAATTATAACTCTTCTCCTTCCTTCTTCAGCACGAATGATTGAAATTGTCGCGTTGAGAGACGGCAAATCCTCCTTGCCAAGGACTTGAACCCGCACTGCATCAAATTCCATATTAAGTCCAGCTAAAAAATCATAAATCCTGTCCTTTTCAACAAACCTCTTATCGTCATTACACTTCATGTGAATGCATTGGTAATGATCCATCTCTTGCCAAAGGCTTTGCAAAAGATTGGAATATTCAGTAACTGTCCGGTTTCCTTGTTTAGTGGCAGCTATCTTAGTCTTGATCTCATAAATTTGTGCAGCATCACAAACCTTTGAATACGTTTGCTTGACAGCCTCCCAAATATCCTTGGCGGTATCGAGGAACATACAAGTATCACTGATTTCTGGGGACATAGAGTTCCAAAGCCAGGACATCACCATCAAGTCTTCCTTATCCCACATATCATATTTTGGATCTTCCTTCTTAGGGCCAGTGCCGAGCAAATGACTCAATTTTCCTTTGCCCTTCAAGTGCGTCCTTAACAGTTGAGACCACTCCAAATAATTTATGCCATTCAACCTATACACTGCCTGGATATTGGGTAATTCCCCAAAAGTAGAGTGTCCGATCTCGGTTGTTTGGGCGTCGATTACTTGAGATTCGGACGTGTGGCCGACTCTGGTGCTTGTAGACAGGTCTCAAGGAGAGAAAAAAAAAGGGAACACATACGATTTTCTACCTAGATATTGGGATAGATAAAGTTTTGGAATGAGAACCAGAAAAAAAACTGATAGTTGTTTTGCAAAATAATGAAAAGAGGGAACCTAAAGCCCTGATACCATGACAAAGAATCTCGAATTTTTATTATATCAATTAGGTTTGTTCAATACATATATATATACACATCTGTAGTGACTAAAATAGGAATGAATAAAAAGGACTAAACTAGGAAAGAATAAAATAGGAAAGAGCAAAATAGGAAGTCTCCTAAATCCCTAAGATTCAGGGAATATAATAACTACCAAATCTTCTATATTAAAGAATAAAAAACATGATTTTCAACATGTTTGGGTCTTGTAACTTGAAAGAGTTGGTTTACTTGAGCAGTTGAGCTTTTTATTAACCTTTATAACTTTATTTGCACCATGCAAAAACTTTCTGATCTGGAATATTGACATATTGTTCTATTTTCCCCTCCCTTGCAGGAAATTGCTACAGAAGTACATAGTGAGTCTAAGTGGAAGCAATTGGGAGAATTAGCTATGTCCACTGGAAAGGTGTTGTGTAACTTTTTGCTTGAAATTTTACTTTTTGATAATTTCTCCTGGTTTCTAAGTTGTCCTTTCATTGAATACTTGTCTTGTCTGCTCCAACTTTGTGTATTTGTGTTGGTATGTCATCATTTCTAAACATGTGTCTCATCATGAATTATGATGCTGCAGTTAGAAATGGCTGAGGAATGCATGAAACATGCAATGGATTTGAGTGGTTTGTTGTTGCTCTACTCTTCTTTAGGAGACGCTGAAGAGATATCAAAACTTGCTTCTCTTGCTAAAGAGCAAGGGAAGAACAATGTTTCATTCCTTTGTTTATTTATGTTGGGTAAATTGGAAGACTGCGTCCAGCTGTTAGTGGAAAGGTAATCTTATTTCGAATTCTTGGATACGAGAAAACATATTGATGCAATTATAGTTGTAGATGTATTGAAATGTGCTTTTGCAGCAATCGGATACCTGAGGCTGCTTTGATGGCAAGATCATACCTTCCAAGCAAAGTTTCAGAGATTGTTGCTATTTGGAGAAAGGACCTTCAAAAGGTTACTTGCTGTTCATGTGTTTCCTTTGCATTTTCTTGTTTTGTACTTTGTCACGCTAAGTTTGGTTTGCCTGATGATTAGTTTGATTTAGGAAGAAACTGCCTAGTTGTTACATCCTAGACAGAGCTACACATATTGTTCTATCAAGGTGTTCCATCTAGCATAAAAAAATCAGATGCCATAATATATTACAGACATTTCTCCCCATTAAGCTCATGGTAAAAGTCCTAAATTTTATATGTTAGATGAAAATGTGTCAAAAGCATATTCTTGTCTTCTACTTCCTTGGGAACGTGCTCTCTTTTTAAACCTCAGAAGTTTTCTTACTGTCATACATTCTCTTTTTAAAAAAAGGATACTTTAATCTTTTAATCTTTCGATGCATTTGCTTACACTGGCATATTATCTGCTAGTGTTTTCTACTGTGATTTTATTATTATAGTTTTGAATCTATGGTAATATCTTTGACAGTTTTGAATGAAAGATTGTCTCTAGAAAAAATTTAGCCTGAGGTTATCCCAACTACAGGTGAATCCAAAAGCTGCTGAATCTTTGGCTGATCCTGAAGAGTATTCTAATATGTTTGATGATTGGCAAGTTGCTCTTGCTGTTGAGTCCAAAGCTGCTGAGACCAGGTATTAATACACTAGTTTTGTCTCCATCTGTGCCTATGTTTTATAGTTTGTGTAGTGTGCATTTGTTTTCTTTCATTCTGGTTATTTTACGCAATTGGTTCAATGAGCGGCACTTGGATACGCTTATATAGTTGCATTCACAATTGCTTTGTAGGGGTGTGTATCCTCCTGCAGAGGACTATGTAAACCAAGTAGATAAATCACACACGACCCTTGTGGAAGCTTTCAAACTCATGCAAACCGAAGAAGAGGAAACTCTTGAAAATGGAGATCTTGATCATGAGGTATAATCTGCGTGCACATGTATATTTACACTATCGTACTTTTATTTGGGAAAGTTGAGCCGCAAGATTGGTGGCACTTCTTGTACATATTGAATCCTCCTCAGAGCCCATAGTGTGAGAGGCCTTGTGCACTGGGCCATCCTTTATATTTATTTAGCCGGATATCCACTTTTGGTTTGAGAACTTTTGCTTAGCTAACGTTACATCTCGTTGACAGGTTACTGAACAAATTGGAGAAGAGAATGCAGAGGAACAAAATGGAGAAGAAGGAAGCCAAGAGGAGGCTGTTGTGGTGGATGCTGATTCCACAGACGGTGCGGTACTCGTTAATGGTAACGAGGCTGAAGAAGAGTGGGGTACGAATAATGAAGGAACCCTGTCAGCCTAAAAGCAATTGGTCGGGGCAGTGTGAAAATCCAAATTTTGTCTCTGGTGATTAATTGATTCTGAATTGCCATCTTTAACTCCCATTTCACTAGTTTTTGTTACAATTACTACTTATTGTTCCAGTAGTATTGGCTCATCTATTAGGATAAACCTTGTGCCTCAGTGAGCCCGGTTGCGCTGCTTCTAACAAGTGGCAATTTGGAGCTGATTAGCCATTGCATTTATGTTATCTGGCTATCATAGAATATGTTTGCAAACTTTTTAGATTGAATTGCAATTAAGTAGTTACTTCCCTAACTTTAAAATTAAAAGTGGGTGTTTCTTTGATAATCATATGGGTAAAGCACGATACTTATGGTATACTGTCACAACTTATTAGAAGTGACTTCTGAGTACAATAGACTTTCAATATTCCATATACCTTAATTCTTTCCAATTATTTTGGAAGATTTAATCCGTTGTTCTTAATTTCTTTTTCTTGATTAACTCTTCTACTTTTTTTTTTTTTTTGGGCAGTGCTTACACCACATCATCAGGGTTCATGAAGATAGACGGCTCCAGCTGTAGTAGTTCCTTACTTAAGGTGAGGAACATGCTTACCTAACAAAACCAAACCAAACCAAGCCTAGCCTTTTCCCACTAGGTGGGGGGAGGAACGTGCTTACCTAATTTTGTAAATTTTGAAAGGAAGTGTTAGCACAGTTTTGGATGAATTGCATGCAGCGATAGCCTGGCCAATGGCCATATAATGGGAAATTACTGAACTTGAACAAGTGAGGTCTCTGTGAGTTGTATTAAGTTTTGGCGCGCCAGAGCCCAGAGGACCTGACATTAAAATTTATGAAACAGCACTTTTGTGTACTATTCTTTTTGAGAATAGTCTGTGCATAGAAATAATCACCTCCATGTGGAATCTCTCAACTGGGTTTCTTTTGTACAATTGGCCATTTACCACATTTGTTGAATTTGAATTGGGCAATTTTTCCTTCTACATAATTGATTTGAGGCGGAAGTAATTTTTCAAATCAATTATTTTCCTTCACAAAGCCCTCCATTTTTATCTATTTATTTATCTGAATTTTCAGCTACCTGGCTTCTTGCTGGAGGCTGGAGAGAGGAGACTGTAGAGCTGTTTGTCTCTAATTCTGGTGGTATGGCTCTGTATCTCATTTAGTTTTGTCGGCAGTTTTAGCATCAGTGAGGATCTTTATTGGTTTCACAATCGTTGTTTTAGCATATTCTTTGAGACCTTTCTCACCCCTTCAAATTTTTTTTTAGTGCCTTTTTGTGAATGTAGAAAAAGTCCAGAGTTAGCAAGCAAATTACCCAATGCAACCCTTTATTCACTATTCAAATTTAGATACCTGGCTGCCGTTAAATTTTAAAGGTTTTGTTTGGGAATTTTTTCATATGATGCATTGTAATATGTTTTCAAAAGTGCCATAATATATATACATATATATCTTGACCACAGTTTCAGTGTTAGTTGCTGCACCTTGCATAGGATATATAGTCCTAAAAGTTTATTGGTTTAGTTGTGTTGAGGTTGTGTCACTCCTTTTTCTGGTCATGATTGTGCCTTTGTTTAGGCTGTTGGGAAAAGTGTTTCAAGGAAAAACAACCCTGAGAGATCGAAAATGAACAAAATAAATTAAGAGCATACGAAGAGGTTTCAAAACACGGATCAGTAATGATCGCTCTTAAAATGACAAGATATATGTATTCTTCTCTAATTGAGATGCAATTACATGGAGTGTCGAACAAATACACAATGGACTCTTCATAGCTGAGCGTCTCTGATTTTACCGATTTGCGAAGCAGAATATAAGGGGGGTGTATTGAATTAGGATTTTAAAAGACTATTTTAAGTTAAATAAGTCCGTTAGATTTTAAAAGACATTTAAAGAATGTAATGATTTATAAGATTTTATGAGATTTTTTTTAATAGAGATTTTTTACTTATAAGATTTTAAAAGATTTATATCATAAGAATTTGTAAGATTTGAAAGGACTACATATAGATTTTTTTTCTTTTTTATTAAATAGATATTATATGGAATTGAACTATAAATAATAATAATAATAATAATAATGAAAGTCAATTGGTTCAAGCTATGGACATTTGCATCAACAATAATAAAAAATAGAATTATATGAAATAGAACCATAAATAAAAATGAATATTCAAAATCATAAATTAATGAAAAATATAACAAAGAATTATAATTTTAAAAGCCAATTTGATGTAGCTTCATGTCCTCCTAAGTAGCATTTCTCCACATATCTAAAGTCATGCTAGCTCTCCATGCATTAGCATCTTCTCGTTGCTGCTCTTGGGTTTGCACAATAGGTTCAAAATTATCTTCTTCATTAACCGATAATACTAAAGATGAAGAGTCGTCTATTGGTTCAATTGGAAATTCATCAGAATGACACTCCTTGCGAAGAAAGTTATGTAGTGCTACACATGCTAACATAAGCTCTGCTTGTGTCTTAAATAGAAATGAAGGCGCTGACTTAAAAATTGTAAACCGCGATTTAAAAATGCCAAATATCCTCTCAATCACATTCCTCAAATAAGCATGGCGAAAATTGAACAATTCATTTTCATTGTGGGGGTCATTACCTTGACCTGCAAAATCTTGAAGATGATATCGCACACCTCGAAATGGAGCTAAAAATTGGCGTCGATTTGGAAATCCACAGTCCACTAGGAAATATTTACCTAATTATACATACAATACATATAAAATTAGTATGAAATGTATTATATAAATGTGTGTTTCTGTGTGTGTGTTTTTTTTTTATTTAAAAAATAAGTACTTGCCTTCGGGAACTTTAAGTCCGTTCCTCCTTGATAAGGCATCACTTAGCAACTTTGAATCATGAGCTGAACCCTCCCACCCATTTAAATTACTTCTACAACACATAGACATGTATATTATAGTTACTCATCAAATTACTAAAATCCAAATAGATTAATAAATTTAACAAGTGTTTCCCAACTAAAATGTTCTAAGGTAATTCACATTTGTCAATCAACAAAATGCAATTTATACAAAATTAACTATTTAAATAGACATGTTACTGTCCAAGTTTGGGCATATCAACTCTAGAAGAGCAATTACTTGTTATATAAGATCCAATTGGAGAAGTAAAACAAAGTCCATAGTCAAAGCGAAAGCCAATTGAAGTTTGGAACATATCTCTAAACTTGTTTAATTCAAGTTTTGGGCATATCTCTCATGAATTACGTCTTCAATTTTTTCACTTTAACAGATTCAGCGATGGAACAAAACCGATAACTACATATTGCTGTATTAACAGATTCAGCCAAATATATACTGCCAAAACATCACTCTGTTAAAGCTTTTGTCAATTAATACCACCACCCATGAGAAATTATAAAAAATAATATCACAAAAATCATATAAATAAAATCAATTAAAAATCATACATGTAAAAATCTTTTTTCCCCGAAAAATTTCAAGCATTTCACCTAACAAAACAAAAACCTATCATCAAAAGTCATAAAAAATAAATCAATTTCCTTCAGCGATAAAACAAAGTCATAGTCACATATTTCGTCCAAATATCTAGAAACAAAACAAAACAATTTCCTTCAGCGATGGAACAAAACAAAACACTATAGATCAATTCAATTAATTTGGCTCACGAGCAATAGCCGAATACAACCATATAGCAAACAATTTCTAACGCCACGTTGCCATTTTTAGGAATGAAAATCAATCTATCTATTTTTCATTCACAAATAAAAATCGATTAACACATAATAAAAAATTGGAACACAAAAGTACCTTGTTCACGAAGAGTTCACAAGTCTGTTTTTCTTCTCTTCTCTAGCCTCAAAAAAATCTCCTGTCAAAAGTCTGATAGGTTAGGGTGAGATTTTTTATAGGATTTGATATTTATATTTTCTACTAAAAAGTCTCACACAATCCCACATATAAAAAAATCCTTCAAAATCAACAAGTTTTTCAATACCATAAGACTTCTTATTATTTGTTTAAAGTCCTGATTGAATACCACTGGATTTCGACACCCTATTTAAAAAGTCCTAAAATTCTTAATTGAATACCACAAAACTTTTTAGATTATTTAAAAGTCTTAATTGAATACCACAAGACTTATTTAACTTAAAATAGTCTTTTAAAATCCTAATTCAATACACCCCCTAAGTTTCCATTACGAGGCATATTCTATGGATGGTTAGATATTTTCCCCGATTATTTTTAACCCGCTCTAAATCTTTAAAAACATCAATCCATCGTTATTTATAATATTTTTTTAATTTAATTCTTATTTATGGTTAAGAAGATAAAAAATTTGATGGAGAATTTTATCAATTAATTTGGTAAAGGCTTTTGGGATCCAATAGATTATGGGAAACATTATCATATAGTACACGCATGAAGCTAGGTGGAAACATTATCATATAATTAAAATATGGAATGGCTTTGCCCGATCCATTTACGACACTTCTTTTATGGATGCATGTTAAATATTAGGTGGGTCGAAAAACCTTTGCAGGCTCAAGCCCATTGCTATATACATCAACAACACGTGTCATAATTTAACTAAAATTTCATGTAATTAACATGCCACAGCACTACAGCAGGTCAAATAAAAAACAAAAAGATTTTGCAATTTTGTTCAACAATCATTATTTGCATTTATAATCATCGTGTCCCTCCTTTGATGAAAGGGTATTTCTAGAGATATTTTTTTTAATAATACTCTTACTTCAAATAATTATATATTTTTATATAAAAATTAAAATATATAATTACGTAAAGTAGAAATATTATTAGAATATTATTAAAAATATATTCTCATCAACCACAGACTTCTATATCCAAAACCAAAATAAATTATTAAAAAAATATAATAATAATAATAAAACATTAAAAAGCCCTCTTATTATCTATTGGATCTATTTCTCTTTAGGGTTTTGCTTCTCCTCCGTTCTCGTTCCAAGTAAGTCCCAAATTCAATTTCACATCATTGATTCATTTCTTTAGTTTCTTCATCAAGCTTTTATTTTTTTCTTATATGTTTATTTATTCGTTCTGTTAATTTCCTTTCAATTTTTTTATTTTTTACCCGCTGTGCGTCTTCAGTATAAAAAAATAAAATAAAATAAAAAAATTAAAAATTAAACATCGTTTTAACTGTATATACGTGTTTTTGCTTGATGTAATTTTGTAAATAGGAAACCCAATTTGTCAAAGTTCTGATTCTTATAGATATTAGGAGTTTAGCTGCCAGTACTTTGTTTGGTTGCTCGGTATGGAAATGAGAGAATATAAATTAGAAGAAAACAGGATATTTAACTTTATGTGACGCGCGCTTTTGTTTATTTTGGATAAACTTGTAAGGAAATCTGAGATTTAATTTACCAAAAAGTTTTGTTGTTTTTCATTTCTGAATATTTAAAAAAAAAAAAAAACTGCTTACAGAGTAAATCAAACTGATCTTTTGTTGATATAATTATTCACAAATTCTTGGTAAAATACTTATAGGATTCTTGTTTTAATTTAAGGTTACTGGGTTCTATTACGTGCTGCTATGTTCATAGTTTGAAAACTCCATTTGAGGCGGGCCTCGAGGGGCCGCTTCGGCCTCCGCACGGCCACGACACGTTGAGGCTATCACCTCTGGCCGAATTTTCAACAGGCTCACCTCAAAGGCTTGAGGCGGTCCCCCTCATTAGACCCGGCCACGGTTCCGGTTCGGAACCGGAACCGTAAAGGACCGGTTTAGTTAGGGTTCGATCCCCAACCGAACCGGTTGGAACCGTAGGGTTCTTGTTGGAACTGTAGGGTTATTTATTAAATTAATCTAAATTATTTTAAATTATTTTCGATTTTTTTATATAATTAAAAAAAAAAAAAGGTTCGAACCGGAACCGACCGGTTTGGTTCCGGTTTGATTTACGGTTCCGGTTCCACTTAAGTGTGGAACCGGAACCGAACCGGAATTAATCGGTTCGGTTCTGGTTTCACACTTGTGGAACCGAACCGCCGGCCAAGTCTACCCCTCATGACTCCTCGAGGCGAGGCGGTCTGAGACGGTTGGAGGCGGACGCCTCAACTCGATAGCCCTAAAATTATTTTTTTTTAAAGAAATAAAATATTATATAAAGAAGTTGAAAATTGGGACAGAGAATCCTGAATTGAGCTTTTTTATAGACTAAAAAACTATCGAAAATAAAATTTCTAATTTTGAAATCCTAACTGGCAGTGTCGTTAACTGCGTTGATAGGGTAGCCCGACCCCGATGCTTCGCCGAAAATGACAAAATAAATATTATATTTAAAAATAACTAATATTTATTATTATATTTATTTATTAGTTATAATTTATTATTAATAAATTTATTAATGATATGAATTATATATGAGGACGATGCTTTGGAGGATGGCACTTCAAACACACATTTCATGCTATTAGACACAAATGATAGCCTATTTAGAGATTAGCAGTCATTTTATTCCATGAACATATTTTGTTGTGTTTCTTTTTGTTTAGTTTTGATGGATGATTTTATGTATTAATTGATATGGATTTGTTGTGGATGATTTATTTTGATGCTTTTAGTTTTTTCGTGTTCGGATTGAGGCTATCGCTCAGCCCGCTTCGAGGTTGTCTCCTGCCTCGCCTCACACGGGTGGACCGCCTCGCACCGCATTCTGAGTTTTCGAACATTGGCTATATTCTCCACTCTCTGTGGGTTAACCTGCCTTTAATTTTGAAAGGGGGATTCTTATTCACATGGCATGGAAACTTTCGTAGGTGTAATGAAGTGTCTTTTGTTAAAAGGGAAAGTTGTGAACCACATTCAACTCTGTATGTGGTCTGTGAGAATTTGTGAAGAAAATGTCTATAAACATTTGCTTGATTTAGAACTTACAATGAGAGGCCTTTATATAGGCATTATACAACTACCATATTAAATACACAACTACCATATTAACTACCATATTAAATACAAAACACCACAACTACCAACTACACACTACATAACTAATTCCAACACCTAACTAATTCCAACACTCCCCCTCAAGCTGGAGCATACATGTTATATGCACCAAGCTTGTTACAGATGAAATCAATACGAGGACCGCGAAGAGACTTAGTAAGGACATCTGCTAATTGACCGTCTGAGTTGACAAAGCTAATAGCAATATATCCTGACAAAATTCTCTCTGATAAAGTGACAATCCACTTCTATATGTTTGGTCCTCTCGTGAAACACAAGATTGGAGGCGATATGTAATGCTGCTTGGTTGTCACAGATTAGTTTCATTTGTGCTCCTCCTCCAAACTTTAATTCTTGCAGTAACTGTTTCAACCATATCAGCTCACATGTTGCTAAGGCCATAGCTCTATATTCTGCCTCTGCACTAGACCTGGCAACAACAACTTGCTTCTTACTCTTCCAGGATATGAGATTACCTCCAATCAAAACACAATAACCTGTAGTAGAGCGTCTATCGGACGGAGAACCTGCCCAATCTGCATCAGAATAACCAATAACCTGAGTATGTCCCTTGTCTTCATATAGTAGACCTTGACCTGGTGCTCTTTTAACATATCTAAGAATGCGTATAACAACATCCCAATGACTTTGGCAAGGGGTTTGTAGAAACTGACTAACCACACTTACAGCAAAAGAAATATCTGGTCGTGTGATGGTAAGGTAGTTTAGCTTCCCAACTAATCTCCTGTATTGTCCAGGATCATCCAGTGGTTCTCCGATTAGCTTCCTATACTCTTGGGGATTCTCCAACGGCTCCCCCTGTTTTGGTAGGAGTTTAATATTGGGATCCATAGGTGTGTCCACTGATCTGCAATCTAACATACCAGTCTCTTGAAGAATATCCAATGCATACTTCCTCTGGGAAATAGCTACCCCAGAGTTAGATTGTGCCACCTCTATGCCAAGAAAGTACTCGAGTCGTCCCAAATCCTTAGTCTGAAAATGATTAAATAGGTGTGTTTTTAGCTCCCGAATACCCTCTTGATCACTTCCAGTAATGACGATATCATCCACATAAACTACTAAGTAGATACATTTGCCATTGGAATGGCGGTAGAAAACAGAGTGATCAGCTTCACTACGAGTCATACCAAAATCTGTAATTACAGCACTGAACCTCCCAAACCAAGCACGAGGAGACTGTTTTAAACCATAAAGAGAACGACGAAGCCGACATACCAAACCATACTCCCCCTGAGCAACAAAACCAGGTGGTTGCTCCATATAAACTTCATCCTGAAGATCACCATAGAGAAAGGCATTCTTGATGTCTAACTGATAAAGGGGCCAATGACGCATAGCCGCAATGGAGAGAAACAATCGGACAGAGGCAATTTTGGCCACAGGAGAAAAAGTGTCACCATAGTCCAGACCAAATATCTGTGTATAGCCCTTGGCAACCAGACGAGCCTTAAGACGATCAATGTTCCCATCAGGACCAACCTTCACTGTATAAACCCACCGACAGCCAACTACAGATTTGCCGGACGGTAATGGAACCAAATCCCATGTGCCACTAGAGTGTAGGGCGTCCATTTCATCAATCATTGCCTGCTTCCACCCGGGGTGGGATAATGCCTCACTGAGCTTTTTAGGAATAGAAACAGAAGACAAGGTGGAAACAAAAGCATAATATGGAGCAGATAAACGATGATAACTCATAAATGTGTATATAGGATGAGGATTGCGAGTGGAACGAATACCTTTGCTAGTGGCAATAGGACCATGTAGGGCAGGCAGGTCCATAGTAGGGGTAGGAGCTGGAGCAGGGTGTGAGTCAGCCTGGAGAGGTGGGGGGCGAGGACGACGTTGGTAGACCTGAAGAGGACGAGGTAATGGGACAACCTCTGATGGAGGGCTATAGAATGGAACGGGAAGAACCTCTGGATGGAGTGTAATGGGCTGTGTATCTGTAGAGAAAAATGGGGATGACTCAAAGAAGGTAACGTCAGCAGAAATGATGTAACGGTCAATAATGGGAGAATAACAATGATACCCTTTTTGAAGTCGAGAATAACCCAATAAGATACATTTGATGGACTTAGCACCCAATTTATCCCGGCCTGGTGTCAGGTTATGGACAAAGCAAACACAACCGAATATGCGAAGGGGTAAATGATGGAGAGGTTGAGTGGGAAATAGAATGGAGTGGGGAAGTTGATTTTGTAAAACAGAGGAAGGCATACGATTAATTAAATAGCAAGCTGTGAGAACAGCATCCCCCTAGAAACGAAAGGGCAGATGATTGTGGAGTAGAAGGGTACGGGCCGTGTCAATGAGATGTCTGTTTTTACGTTCAGCGACACCATTTTGTTGGGGTGTGTGAGCACAAGAGGACTCATGAAGAATACCGAGGGAGGACATGAAGTTTTTGAACGGGGTAGAAAAATATTCACGTGCATTATCACTGCGTAATATGCGTATAGGAACACCAAATTGAGTTTGAATCTCAGCACAAAAGGCTTTAAAGGTCGAAAATAACTCAGAACGATCTTTAGGTAAGAAGAGCCAAGTGTTTCGAGAATGGTCATCAATAAATGTTACAAAATAGCGAAATCCCAAAACAGAGTTGACACGACAGGGACCCCAAACATCAGAATGAACTAAGTCAAATAGGGACGCAGCCCGATTATTGATACGCTTGGGAAACTTGGTACGAGTTTGTTTACCAAGTTGACACGACTCACAATTAAAGGAAGATAAAGCAGAAAGATGCGGAGCTAGCTTCTGGAGCTTGGACAGACTGGGGTGACCCAACCGACAATGAATGACTTGGGCAGAATCAGAAGAAGTGCAAGCAACGGAAGGTAGTGACTTTGAAAGGTGATAGAGGCCTTGTGACTCACGTCCTGTACCAATCATCCGTCCCGTACTCTGGTCCTGCACGACAACATAATTATTAAGAAAAGTGACAGAGCAGTTAAGATCATGAGTAAGTTTACTAACGGAAATAAGATTAAAAGGACAACCAGGTACATAAAGAACATAGGTCAATGGTAAGGAAGGAACAGGAGAAGCTCGCCCGATAAGAGCAACCTTGGCAGTAGAGGGACGAGGGGGTTTGCCATGAAGCTGATAGCAACACTCTCGGGTGTGACCAACCTTTTGACAGTAACTACATTTGGGACGCACTCCTCGATGAATATGGGATCCACGATTGCCCGTGGAATTGCCCTGTGCTGCAAAGATAGAAGGCTCTGCGGAGTGGGACTCAGAGTCAATGACGGAAGTGGAGGAGACTCGGAGAAGTCGAGCAAAAATATTTTCCAGAGAGGGGATAGTAGTACTGGCCAAAATATGATCACGAACGGGCTGAAGCTCTGATCGGAGCCCAATCAAAGTTAACACCATAAAGAACTGTTCTCGTTGGCGTTCCTGTTCAGCAATTGTAGTGGTAATTGGCAAGATAGAATTGAACTCCTCTCGCAATGATTCAATCCGACCAATATACTCAGACATATCCAGATCACGTTGATTTAAGTGAAACATATTGGAGACAACATTATAAAATCTCTGTATATCATTAGTATACAAAGCGGTAGCCTTACTCCATAACTTGTGGCAAGTCTTATAGGGTCGAAACATGACAAGAAGTTTAGAATCAATAGACTGCCATAAGAGATTACATAATTGAGCATCAAGCTTCCTCCAAGATCGGCGCTCGGCCTCGGGTATATAATCCTCACTGGAGGTTAAATGATCTTCACACCCTTGCCCCATAAACCATAATTCAACTGAAGCCGACCAAGAAACATAATTTATATAACCAAGTAACTTATCAGTTGTAATAACAGGAGAACCAGAAAGAGTTGGGACGAAGGAACCTGATTTAGGCAAAATCGGAGCTCAGGGGTGAGTGTCGTCTTCTGACGGACGATCCATAAATAATATTGCGGAAAAAAAAAACTGAGTAGATCGGCGCTCGGCGAAGGTAGATCGGTGACAACCAGCGGCTGACAAGGAGATGAAGGATGCCGGAGGTGTCGTCGGACGCCCACCGGAACAGTAACGTCGGTGATGGCAGTGGCGGTGGTATTACCAGAAAAAGAAAAGAATACCCTAAGATCAACCTACTGATACCATGTGAGAATTTGTGAAGAAAATGTCTATAAACATTTGCTTGATTTAGAACTTACAATGAGAGGCCTTTATATAGGCATTATACAACTACCATATTAAATACACAACTACCATATTAACTACCATATTAAATACAAAACACCACAACTACCAACTACACACTACATAACTAATTCCAACACCTAACTAATTCCAACATGGTCAATGTTTTTTGATATAAGCCATTCTATTTTATTTTTGCATGTTGAGTTTTGGTACATTGTTATATTTAACTGTATATTAGTATGCCTGCTTGGCAAATCTTTTTTACGGAAAATCATTAATGATGATCTGCAGATATTATAGTTCGTCCCTTCTGTGTGCAGAGTTCTGAGTTTTATATCATTGGCTTGATTCTTCGATGGGGGATCCGGAGAATTCCCTTCCTCCATCAAAGAAGAGGGCTGCTGGACGGGAAATATCCCGAGATAACCCTGGTCTTGATGATGAAGAAGATTCTTCTGAACTAGAAAGTGGGACATTTAAGAAGGCCAGTGATGAGGTTCTTGCAACCAGAAGAATAGTCAAAGTGCGTCGCAATCAGGCCACATCTGCCCCCTCAGCTAATCCATTTGCTGGTATCCGCTTAGTGTCCTCAACGGAACCTCGTGCGACTGTCCCTCCTGCTGAAGCTGAGCCTACTGGGACTATCACTCCTTCTGCTACTGAACCTCTAGCTTCCAGTGAGAACAAGGTTTCAGAAAATGCTAATAATGATGGCAGCAAAGACCCTGAAAAGGGGGAAGAAGAGAATAGCAAACAGTCTGAAAGCAAGATTGATGAGCCGGTGGCTGTAGTAGCTGCCAGCAGTGAACCTGAAAAGGGTGGAGATGAGAGTACTAAGCAATCAGAGAGCAAGAATGAGTCAGCATTTGAAGATGCTGCAGACAATAATACCGAGGATAAGGAGAATGGCGCTGTTGTTGATGAGGCAGCCAAATCGGTGGTGGACAATGGAAAGACAGCTGGAGTAGATAAGCCTGAGAATGAAGACGAGAAAGATACCAGTCGTGAAAATTCTGATTCAAGTCGACTAAGTTCATTCGGACAGCTTTCAAGTACCCAAAATGCCTTCACAGGACTTACTGGAACTGGGTTTTCCACTTCAACATTCTCCTTTGGGTCTATTCCAAGGGATGGGTCTGCCTTGAGTACTAGCTCTGGTTCTGTTTTTGGACAGGTTAACAATGGGAATTCTTCCCTCTTTAACACACCCAGGACATTGATTGCTTCTCAGAGTGAGGGAACTGGTTTCCCATCTATGCAGGAAGTTGTGGTTGAGACCGGAGAAGAGAACGAGAAAGTGGTCTTCTCTGCTGATTCAGTGCTTTTTGAGTTTTTTGACGGAGCATGGAAGGAGCGTGGGAAGGGAGAACTTAAGGTGAATTTGTCCACAACTGCGACAGAGAGAGCCAGACTTCTCATGAGAGCCAGGGGAAATTACAGGTTGATTTTGAATGCAAGCCTCTATCTAGACATGAAGCTCACAAATATGGAAAAGAAAGGCATTACTTTTGCCTGCATTAACAGTGCCGGTGAAGGAAAGGATGGTCTTTCGACATTTGCACTGAAGTTCAAGGATCCTTCCATAGTGGAAGAGTTTCGGGCAGCTGTTACAGCTCATAAAGGTAAAACCACATCGGTTTTGAAGACCCCGGAAAATTCCCCCAAGGCTACAGATGATTGAAAGCTCAACTTTGACACAGAATTCTGCACCACCGTCTGGTTTCACTTGGCAGCTACCTTTTTCTTTCACGTAGATAAAAAGGAGATTCCTTAAGAGTTCGGTTGATTCCTAAATCCTTATGTAGCAGAAAATTAACAGAGTTAAATCCTTTTTGTTGTTGTTAAAAGTCAATCTAGTCTGCGGGAGAACATTTTAACTTTTCGGTAATCTTATGTTCAGACTCCATAAATTACATCTATAAAGACATGGAATCCATGTTTGACGGTGTCTATTGTTTTCCCTTGAGGTGGAATATAAATTAGATGCTACATTGCACCTTCCTAATGATTTAAATTGCCTCCTGATGCATCAAAAAATAGATTTTAATGAGATTAAAGTATTGCCATACTTCATTGTTGCATTTGGTTTAAAATTAGTCGAGGTGTTTGCTGGCTGTTAATTCTTTGCATGATACTTGGAGACAAATTAGATTGCATAAACTTGCTCTGGTCATATGCAGAATGTTGTTTGTGTTTGCTTAATTATATTTCACGTTATTTTAACTGTTCAGTTTCTTGCCAGACGTATTGTATCAGAACTGTGATTGATAGTTTCTAGAAAAGAATCAAAATAGCTATATGTTATAAGATCTTTGGAAATTTAGATGGGGATCTAGGTTTTTTTTTTCTGTGTATTCCCTCGAGGAATTTCTGCTCAGGAATTAGTGCTGCTGGTTCTAGTTTTTTCCCGGTTGTGGAAGTCTTTAGGATTTTCTTCCCAGGAATTGGTGCCGCACCGCAGTATAACACATCAGCTTATGCAATTGTGGTGTCGCAGGTTCTGTATTTTTTGCTTCCAATTTTAAATGGTGGTGTTGTCTGTTAGTATATTTGCCCATATCAGGCAACATTTATGCATGAATTATTATATCATGCGTAGTCTTTGGAATTTTGAGCGTTCTTCCTGATCTTGAGTTGACACAGTTGGCTGGCTTAACTGTAAGATGTGATCTTATTGTGCTGAACTAGGCCCTATGCTTTATTTGTTGAACTTGTGATGCAACCATTTCATTGTCAAAAAGTTCCTGGATTTCATTTCTGGGTTGATTCAGAAATCAGAAGTATTAATATATAGTTGTAAAATTTGCAAACATAAAACTGACCAAAAGCTAGAATTTGAAATCTCCAATACAATTGACCAATTTTATATTTCAAGTGGCAAGTTTTATCATAGCAAATCCTTTGCTAGCCAACAAAAACTCATAATTACAATCACAACCACAACCACGCGTCCGCTAAAGGCTCACTTGGCCTCCACATGCTATCATTTTGTCTGCAACTTGGTTCACGGGCTCAGTAGCACCAATTGCCAAGAGTGCCAACTCACACCAATGACACCAAATTATTTATAATGATTGTCATAATTGACTATTTTAGCTAAGCTACTGTTAGAATTTTAATTTTTTTGGGGTTGCTAATGCTAACCCGTGATCATTTGAAACTAATATAATTAGTGGAAGCCATCCAAGACAAGTTGGCATTCTGCAATTATGCAAACAAACAATATAGGAAAGAAGATGCAACAATAGATTAAATCAGACTCCATTCATACATATAACAATTCAATAATAATAATATTTTCACAGATTTATTATATTATTGTTCTTGGTAAGATGGTGATGATCAGTATTTTGGTTTGACGGAACTATACTGTAACATAAATCAGTAAAATTGAGAGGGTCGACGATGAGGACTATAATTGCGAAACCATAAACTTAAATAGCCTATAACATAAAATAGTGGGTTCAACATTAATTATACATAGAAATTGGAAAAAAAATGTATAATTTTCTTGGCACTGTTGATATCAATTCTTGCTGCAGGTTTTTGAGCAGGAATTCACACAGCCTTCCACTTTGTCTCCAGCTGATGATAAATAAACAAACACAAGCAAAATATGAGTATTAGTCCAGTACATGTTTTTAAAAAAGAGAAAGGATTTGGGATTTAATTAAATACCAGGATTCTTTTTGGTGCTAAAATTGGTGCACATGGAGGTAGCACAACCAAGCTTGCAGAAATATTTGGTGTCTTGGAGAGACTGAGTGTGTAAAGATGGTCGGAAAATGCAGTCTTTTAAGCACTTGGTAGCACATGAACCAAGAGTAGTCCCTGGTGTTATAAAACAAATGATGAAGCAAGCCTCATAGCATTCCTTGAATGAAGCTTGAGACTGCCCAACAAGAAGCCCCAGCATCAAACACACCATCATAAGAGACTCACTTTTTCTCTTCTCCATTTTCTTTTTTTACCAATAAATAGCAAAAATATTAAAAGCTAAGTTGAATAGCAACTAAGATACAAGAAAGGTTTATTTATATAGAGGCATTTCGGAGGTGGGTTTTTGAAGAAATATTTTAAAATATTAAAAAAAAAAAAAAAAAAGAAGATGGAATTTAGTGGGTAGGGTAATGATGTTGTGGTGCACGAAAGGATAGGAGTGAAGTTAGTGTATTAACTGTTAGGGCATGTTTGTTAGTGCTTTTGGGCATTGTTAAAGTCATTCTAATTGCCAATAACTTTAAGGTGCTGGATTTGCAACATATAACAGTGAAATGATTTTTTTTTTAAAAAAAATAATAATATACGAGGAGAAATTTTAGATTTCACATGATGACATGATGCAAGTGTGTCTTTCAGTTTCAGAAGCACTTTCAGATGTTTTAAATGCAAAAAATTTGGTCTCTAATGCTCTCTGCCAGAAGCACCATCACTAGGATATTGATAAATACCGAAGTAGTGAGCTTATAAAAAAACAAATTTATATATATATATTTTAATGGCCAAAATCCTGCATAATTATAACTGATGATGCTGGTACTTGTAATAAAAGTTCATCATTCTTTCTTTGAACTGCAAAGACAATCAGACTACTAATATTTACAATCAGAAAGCTATAGAACCAACAATTTTTTTTTTTTTTTTTGCCCTATTTATGATGCAATTTGAGTTATTATTCTGGTATTAGGATTAGGGGTGGCAATTTGAGATTCGATACAAATTCGATTCGTTGATTTGTTTTGTCATTAGGATATATCTATCCCACTAAAATTACCATATTCATTGATTTTGAGGCCGTTAAAAAGAATGCCGACTTGGACAAAATTAATTTCATTTTTGTTTTCAATCAGGCTTTATTATTTCATAGAGTTGTTCTTATACATGATTTTTATAATTCTTTTCGCACGTCTTTTCGCAGGAATCCAAGCAGCTTTCCACTTTGTCTTCACCTGACAAACAAAAGAAAAATCAATAGGAGTCAGGGGCGAAGTCAGAAATATTTTTTAAGTTGGGCTAAATTATTATTAATTTTTTTCAAATACAAAATTTATTTCAATAATAATTATTTTAAAATAAATTTTAAAGAAAATTTCATGGATAAATAAAAAAAAAATCATATGAAATAACCAGTTCAAATATAATTAAACAATAAAATATTATAATTCTTTTTTGTGAATTACAATGGAAAATGAAATATTAATTGAACATATTGTATAATTATATAATAACGTAATTGATTGTGATGTTGTTAGATCTCAAACGACAATAGACTCAAATATTTAAATTAGCAAAACGAGCAAGATGGATGAGAATAAAAATTTTAAAAAAATTATTGAAATTAATATAAAAAAGAGAATTTAAAACACCAATAAATTAGAAATTATTGAAAGAATTAAAAATAAATAATAACAAATTTATAAAAATGATGACATTATATCAAAGTCAAACCTTGATTTAAAAAAAAAAAAATTGTTATTATAAATACAATGTTAGTTTTGTAAATACATTAGAATACATTATTATATATATATATATAAATAAAAATTCATAAAAATTTTGAAATTTTGGATGGGCTATACTTTGCCTCGTCCTTGGTAGGAGGGGATAACTTCTTTTTAAGAGCGATTAAGGGTTTGGGGTAGAGGGGATCCCTATTCAGTTATATAAGATCGAAAGTTCCTACCAAAAAAATAAATAATAATAAATAAAAAATAAATAAATAAATAAATAAAATAATTGGATAAGGCCTTTACCGTTTCACTCTTCCAAATCCGCTATACCACTAAGTCTTTTTAGCTCTCTCTATATATATATTTCAAGACATCTATGTAATATAGGGATGACAAAAATTCATGTGAGATGGGCTCGTGAGGGTTCCGCTAAGTCTTTTTAGCTCTATATTTAAAATATATATTTCAAGACATCTATGTAATATAGTGATGACAAAAATTCGTATGGGATGGGGCCCGTGAGGGTTCGGTATGTTAGAAGTGGATAAGAGAATACTTTTTTATGTCGGTTGATTGGATGGATTGAGTACATGTATTGACATCCCGTTAAAATAAAGATAAAATTCTCGTGTGAACGGGGACACGGTACGTTAGGCATGAGTAAGAAGAGAACAATTTTCATACCTGTTGATTAAATAAGATGGGTACGGGTATTGCCATATACCCGTACCATACCCGACTTATTATCATACCTATCGTAATTAGTTCTGTTATAGTTAAAAGTTATTTTTTGAAAATTTTACAATAAAAATACGACATCCCACATCTTCTATCAGTCATCATTTAAATGATATTACTATAAAATATTAGAAAACAGAACTTTTAACTGTAACAGAACTAACGACAATAATATTTTTCAAAATATAGAAATTAAACAAGTATTTATTATAAAATATAAGAGTAAAACAGACATTTAGAAAAAGGCATTCCCTATCTTATATCTTCCCTTTTGAACTTTAATTACCTGCAGGATTATCAATGGTGGTGAAATTGGTACAAAAGGAAGAAGCACAACCGAGCTTGCAGAAGAAATGGGTATCCTTGACCTTGAGAGTGGGTACCTTAAACTTAAAGGTGCATTTCTTAATGCACTTTAACGAGCAATAAAGCATACTTTTGTGACCCATCATACATGGCTCCAAGCAATTCCTGTAGCACTCCCACCAAGAGACAGAGGCTTCAGTTTGCTCAACAAGAAGAAGCCCCAAAGCCAAACATATCACCAAAAGAGAAGCAACTCTACTTTTTTTCACCATTCTCTTTCCTTTCCTTTCCTTTGTCAATACAAATACAAATACAAATATGGCTACCTAAGGCTGGCAACTATGATTTATATTAAAAATAATAATAATATATGATTAATACTGACTCACAGGATAAGTCTATTAATTAACCCACATTTATTATATTGTTTGTTCATATTCACTTTCATTCAATTGATATAAATGCAAGTGAGTTGACTCATGAGTGCTTCCAACTAATTTTTTTTTAAGGGAAAATTACACTTTAATATTCTACAAATTGGCTCTTCAATCTTTATAATTTTAAAATATAAGTTTTAATTCATGTTGTTAAATATTTTCCGTTAATTTCGTTTCATTTTTTCTCTACTAGTATTAAATCACTTGTATACCCAAAAAATTATCCAAATATATTAAAAGATTATTTCAAAATAATACAAAAAGTTACCCAAAATTATTTAATAGAAGGGATTAAAGTTTCTTTTTTAAAAATGTAGGGACTAAACCTATATTTCTAAAACTATAGGAATTAAATCTTATATTTCTAAAATTGTAGGGACTAAAATATTATTAGGACTATCTGCAGGGTTGTTGAGTGTCATTTTCCCATTTTTTTAATTTTATTTTTAAATTTTTTTAAACTTGAGTAGGAGTGGCAAAATAAATTGGCGAATCGAACTTATATCGAATCCTAAACAAATCAAATTAAAATATGATGAATTTGTAATTGATTCATTTACTAAGCGAATTTTCATTTAGTTCTGACATGATTCAATTACATAAATTACTGTAATTTATTTATGTTAACAGGAAAATAATTATTAAAGGACGAAAAGGCATGACATCATTTTGGACGAAGAATGATTTGACCCAGAAGGACTCAACTCAGGACGATTCATAACGAACGAAGAAAGAACCTTCCAACAAGAGAAGAATAATGAAAGAAGAACGAATATGCGAAAGTACCCTGAAGTTGGCTAGTTACAAGTAGATTCACTTAACAGTTATTGCATAGTCTGGCAGTAATCCTCACGATCTAGCAGTTTATCAAAGCGTAACCCAGCAGTTGCACGCATGATCCAGCAGTTGCACGCATGATCTTGCAGTTACATACGAGTAGGAAACATGGGGCTTTAATGGGCTGAAGATAGCGAAATCGCTTGAGTGATTAGCGGAACCGTACACTATAAAAGGCTCAAGCGTAACAAATAACAAATAAAAAGGAGAAAAAAAGACTCAAAATGAGCAAGTAGTTTGAATTTAATGTATTTCTTAGCTTTGTAATCTTTAGGGCTGTAATCTGTGTGTTTGCGCCCCTTGGAGGTATTTTCTTGGAATCAATCACCCCTTTATGGGACTGTGTCTCGGGAGGTTTGGAACCTTACACGTGTACTAGCAAAAAATAGAGTAAACAGTTTTTGGCGACCACAGTGGGAGAATTTGGTACAATAAGTGAAGATGGCTCCGAAAAAGAATGTTCAGACTGCTTCAAGTATAGAGAAAAGGGGATTGGAGCAAACCAACAAAACTCACATTCCGACTGTAGTGGGCCATTTTTAGGATTTACCGTAAACAAGTCGTTATGACACTATGAGAGAGTTCAATCCTAATGTGATGCGCGCTTTGTTCGGCGAATTCACCCAGGACGTAGTCGAACAGGTTAGACTTCAAAATACTCATGTTATAGATAAGTTCATTTCGACTAGCAATTCGCATTATGAAAACATGGCCAAACACATTAGTTCATTAAATGAGCTAATGGCTAAATGCGCAAACGAGAGGGGGGGGGGGGCAATCCCATATGGGATCACACCTCCTCCTGCGTTAGATATGAGAAGTAATCATGACCAAGATTGGGGGACTCGAATGGAGGCTGGACCAAGTAATGTTCCTCCTCCATCAAGGATTGATGCCCCAACAATGTCCCGATGAGGGACAAATCCCATTATTTTTTGCCCACACCTAGGGCCGAACGTGATACAATATGAGATAGCATTGCCCCAAGGTTTACAAGGACATGGTCAGGACCATGTCCCATTTGTAAGGGGGACCACAACCACCATATGTAGGGGTGTCATTCAATGGCAACGATGTATTAAGAGAACAAATGACCGAGATTCTCCAAAATCAATTTGGTTTGGGGATGAGGCCAATTTTACCGAGATATCAGAAATCGTATCTGAATTCGATTGATTTAGTGTATCCATGTCCCATGAATTATAAGATACCAGAATTCTCTCTGTTCACTGGATCTGTGGAAGTTTCCACTATAGAACATATAAGAAGATTTACTCTTCAGTGTGGAGAGACAAACGATTTCCATAAACTGAGATTATTCCTTGGTTCGTTATCGGGAATAGCTTTTTTCCTGGTATATCATCCTACCACCCAATTCGGTGGAGAACTAGTACCAAATGGAATAGTTATTCTATGCGCAGTTCTATAAAACCGAGTCTGAAGTGACCATGGTTGATTTGGTAAATTTGAGGCAGTTGCTAGGTGAGTGGGCCAAAATATTTTTGCAAAGATTTAAAGCGGCCCAAAGCTGATGCTATATACCTTTTCCAGAAAAAGAATTTGTAAAAATCGCTCAAAATTGTCTTAACTTTGACTTAAAAAAGAAATTCCAAGATCGAGAGTTCTGAGACCTCCTCCAGCTCACCACTAACGTAGTTAGATATGAGCGATTGTTGAGGGAAGAAGAGCAAATGAAGAATGCTAGTAAATGAACTTATTATGGAATACAAACTACGAGGTAGGAGAAATGAATATCGAATCGGCCGACCTATGCCTGGCCGAATTAATTAAGGGAAAGTCATATGTCTGTAAGACGTGGGCCGAACCACGCCTAGAGTTAGAAAATGATAAAAAAAATTAGGACTTTTTCTTTTGAAGTCACTAAAGTTGATGCCATATTTGATCAATTATACAAGGATAAATAAATTAAATTAAACGACCGCCACAAATTGCCAAGCCCCGAGAAAGTTAGCTGCAAGAAATATTGTAAGTGGCATAATGCATGGTCTCATTCAACTAACAGCTGCTTTGTGTTTCGGAATATGTTACCAGCCAATCTTATCTCTGGAGCCCTATGATTACTTTATTTCTAGGTGGTCCCATCTCTTAGGGAATCGAGCTTGGCTCGAGCGAGACGAGGTTCTTCTCGTTTTATGGATTTGGAGATTCTTCTAGGAAAAAACATTTATTGGCTATTAATATTAAGTTCAAATCATCTAGAAACTCTGATTTGCTAGCCTGACGCTGCAGGGTTGATACATCATTGAGATACTCGAGGTTCTCAGTTCTACCCTTGCTTCGTTCCGGAAGTCTCTATTCCCTACCTTTTTGGGTTCTATTATTATCGTCTTGTTTAGCTACCTTAGGGTTCTCTAGGTCAAAGGAGATTTAGCTCTCTAGCATATATAGATGTTGGACGAATAACGTTCGAAAAAAAGGACAAGATGGCTGTGGACGACAACTCATTCCCTAAACCGTTGAAAATGAATATGATTAACTCTGACCTAACTAAGATGAATTTGCCAAAATTTAAGCTGGTCTTAGATGAAGAACATAACGACCAACACCATAGTGCCATTGAGATAATAGAGTTTCACCCAGAAGGAAAGACTCCATAAAATTTATGTATTCGCTATCAGAACAATATAGAATGGATGAAAGAACTAGAAGAAACTTGTAAAATAGCTCCACCGAAAAGGGAGCCGGCAACATGGCATTCGAAAACCTTCGCGCCAAGGTTCTATGGAGAACACTCAAAATTCGTCCAGAATATCAGGACTTTTACGCTGAAGTTTCACCGGCCCAACGTTTTACTTTCATATAACCAGCAAGGAAAGAACTATGTTCTTGTGGATGAGATAACAAGGACGCAGTTGAGACGACATCAAAGGAATTATGACTGGATGATGCGCTAGCGGTGTGAGGTGAAAGCTCCTATTGGCCATGAAAAGCGAGGCCATGTCTTCAAATCTGACACCCTTATGAAAAGAAAAATAGTTATGGAGGCCAAATATGGTGGTGGCGAAGAAATAATCAGCCAGGACTGCAAAGATCGAATCAAGTTTGACCGACAGAAGGAGCGGGATGAAGCAGACGATGAAGAACCACCCATTGTTATCCAGTTTGGCAGCATGCCACCAGTTGTGGCTAATCATTACTTACTGTCTGAAAAATTCAAATGGGACAATGATTGGACCCCTGGAAGGAATGGAGACATCTACGACGATGAAGAGACATGAGTTGTAATGCTTACCACAGAAAGTAAGTAGGTTTCAGATAACGAGGTGACATATGTAGAAGAAGAAATAGATGTGTGTGCCGATGCGCAGAGAAGGCGAACAACACAAAGTCAGCTTCTTAAGAAATTATATGAAGCCGGAAATCCAGCCGTGGGGACACTGGGGGAAGACTTGGGTCGATCCCCGTATCTCGTGCTATACGGAAAATCCAAAATAAAACGGATCATAACCTGAGCAGAGAAACAGAGGATACTCACCGGCGAGACTGACGATACATCGTACAATGGCTCAGCCACATTGCCACATTTCGGATGGGATGCAGAGGAAGATTCACCTCAAGAGGATGTAAGTGATGGAAAAATAATGGAAATAGGAGTACCTGGGAAAATGACGTTCCCAAAACTTCCGCAGTTAATGACAAAGCATCTTCGACCATTGTATGTGAAGGCAAAAGTAAATGGAATACCAGTCACTATAGTTTTGATCGGCAACGGGGCGGCCATTAACGCTATCCTAGTTAGGATGTTGGGACGATAAGCGAATTCAGAGGCCGATCTCATTCCTACGGAAGTAGTGCTTACAAGCTTCAATAGGGGAGCAACGACAGCTAAAAGAGTCGCCCCATTAGACATATAGGTAGGAAGCACTACTAAGAAAACAATGTTTTTTTTTATAGACGGACCAACCATATATAACATACTTTTGGGACGAGATTGGATCCATGGCAGTCGATGTATACCTTTTTCTCTCCATCAATGTTTGGTTTTTTGGAATCAGAAGGACAAAATCGAAGTGGTGCACGCTGACAATAAACCTTCCGCGGCAGAAATAAATTCGGCGAAATATTTCATGTATGAAGGAAATTATGGGCCAGCCAGAATGTCAGATGAGATGGGGAATTCGTCTGTATGCTGCGAAGTTATTGACGATTTATTCGTACAAATGAGGCCAACTATAGTGGCCTTTGAAAGGCCAGAATGTGGCCACAAAGCCAACAATTCAAATGAAGAATGGCGAACGGGTTAAAGAATAAGCTGCACTCGCGACTACCAAAGCCAACTTAATGGCTTATGTTCGGGAATGAGAAGTCGAAATCAATGCCCAAGCTGCAATCTAGGCCTTAATTGATAACACATCAGGTAGAAGGCATAATAAGAGAATCATACATGGTAGATTATTTGGACGAACGACCAAAGAAATTGGGCGAACAACTAGGAGAAAAAGAGAAATATTTAGAATACACTCCGAAATAACATCAGAAGACAAGCATTACGAGGGCACAAGATGTTTTGGAAGAAGTGGACTTGGGAGATGAGGGCGACAAGTGCAGTACCTATATCAGCAAGAAACTTGATGCCCAGGTATGCAAAAAATTAATTTCTCTCCTAAAAAGTTATAGAGATTGTTTTGCTTGGGACTATGAGGAAATGTCTGGTTTAGATTAAACTTTGGTAGAGCATATGATGCCCATTATACCAAACTACAAACCATATAAACAATCCCCAGAAGGTTTGGACCCAATGTCCTTCCTGACATTAAAAAAGAAGTCGAACGTCTATTAAAGGCAAAATTCATCAGGACGATCATATATATAGAATGATTATCGAATATTGTCCCAGTCATGAAGAAGAATGGAAAATTGAGAATCTGCATAGACTTTAGAAATTTAAACTTGCCAACGCCAAAAGATCAATACCTTATGCCTACGGTAGATTCTTTTGTAGACTCCACCGCAGGATACCAAGTGTATTCCTTCATGGATGGGTATGCGAGGTATAATCAGATTTATATTGCGGAGGAGGACGTTCACAAAATAGCTTTTAGATGTCTGAGGTCTTTGGGGGTGTTATGAGTGGGTAGTGATGCCATTCGGTTTAAAAAACATTGGGCCACTTACCAAAGAGCTATGAACTTAATTTTTCATGACATGATTAATAATTTTATAGAATTTTATGTGGACTATATAGTGGCTAAGTCTATGGCCATGGACGAGAATTTTGACCACTTAAGAATGACTTTTGAGCGGATGAGGAAGTTAGAACTAAAATTAAACCCTGCCAAATGTGTTTAATTTTAGTTTGAACTTCCTCATCCGCTTAAAAGTCATTCTTAAGTGGTCAAAATGCTCATTTTTCGGGGTCAGTGCCGGGAACTTTCTAGGTTTAGTCCATCAAAGGGGAATTGAAATTGATGAAAATAAATCTCGAGCAATCATGGAGGTCAAACCTCCCAAAAACAAAAAAATAGTTGTAAAGGTAGGGCAAATTAAATTTTTATTGAGATTTATTTCAAATTATGCAGGGAAAACTAAAGCCTTCTCATCTTTGTTGAGGCTAAAAGAAAATGACGATTTCTTCTGGATAGAAGAGCATCAAAGAGCCTTCAAAAGTCTAGAAAACTATTTAGCGAAGCCCCCGGTAATGGTACCCCCCGTGCCAGAACGGCCAATAAAGCTTTACATATCTGCCGAGGAGCAGTCTGTAGCTGGAATGATCGCGCAAGATAATAATATGGGCGTGAAAAGAGCCCTTTATTATCTCAGCATACAGTTGTTGAAATACGAATGTAATTATTCTCCAATAGAGAAATTATGTTTGGCTTTTTATTTTACATGCACTAAATTACGAGCCTATATTAGGCTGATTACTGTGTATCTAGTTACAAAGATCAATATAGTGAAATACATGTTCTCTCGTCCAATTTTGCATCAAAGGGTAGGATTTTGGTCTATTTCGTTGTCGAAATTCGACATACGACACGAACCCTAAAAGGCCATAAAAAACCAAGCCCTTATTGATTTTTTAGCTGATCACCAATGTTTAAGCATAACTAAAGAAATTGAAGTAGAAATATACAAATACAGCTTAAAATCATGGACGATGTACTTTGACGGGTCTAACACATCGAATGGGTGGGAATAGGAATTGACCTTGTCAGTCATTTAGGAGAAATATTTCATTTCATCGTCACATTGGGCGAATGTTGTACTAATAATCAGGCCGTATACGAGGCTTTAATACTTGGATTGGAAATACTCCTTGATATGAGAGTAATAAATGTGTCCATTAAGATAGATTCGCAACTAGTAGTCCAACAGATGATGGAGGCCTTTAGATGCCGGAGTTCGTCAGTCATGGAATTATTAGAAATAACTCAAGAATTATTAGATAAATTTGACTATGTAGAGTTAGAGAACGTCTCAAGGACGAATAACAAGATAGCTAATGAGCTAGCCCAACAACCTCAGGATATAAAAAGATGAAAATTGACATTATGTACGGAAGGGGAGAAATTAAATCAGCTCTAGTAAGGCGTAGGAATGAAGTTGGCGTTTTGGACATTGAGAACCAAAATGATTGGAGGAGAGAAATCAAAGATTTCTTTAAGGACCCGGAGAACGGAGGAAATCGAAAGCTAAAACTGAAAGCTTTTAACTTTGTGGTATCAGAGGATGTATTGTATCAAAAGCATCAAGTTCATTAAATAGCATATTATTCATCGATTCGGTATTCCCCAAACATTTATGGTAGATCATGAGACTTCTCAGAACGGTGAAAAAGTTAAATGTTTTTTGGGCGAATATGAGATGCAATTAGTAAATGCTACACCATATTACACTTAGTCAAATGGTCAGACAGAGTCATCCAATAAAATCCTTAAAGGCTTCATTCGAAAGATGATAACAGACAATACCAGACAATGGGACAAATACTCGAGTCATGCTTTGTGGTCATATAGGACATCGCTAAGAACAAGCACCTCGGTCACACCATTCAAACTAGTATATGGTCAGGAGGCCGTATTACCGGTGGAAGTCAATGTTAAATCTAGAAGGGTGGAGTTACATAATAAGTTGACGAAAGAAGATTATAATGAAACAATGATCCAAAATATATTAGAGTTAGATAATATTAAATGTGATCTCATTAACCGTTTGGAAGCACAGAAAGAAAGAATGGCCAAAGGGTATAATCGGAAGGTCGTGGCCAAATCGTTCAGGAAATGAGAGTTAGTATGGAAGACAATACTGCCATTGGATATTAAAAGTCCTATGTATGGTAAATGGTCGCCCAATTGGGAAGGATCTTTCGAGGTGGAGAACGTTTTGTCAAATAGAGATATCATTTAAGGAATTTGAATGGAGGAATGCATGTTAGGGCGATAAATAGTAAGTACTTGAAAAAATATGTGCATTCGTTATGGGAACATGAAAATGTAACGTTCTCCGAGTAAAAATAATAATAATAATAAATATTGTTATTAAAATGAAGACATGGTAACAGATGATAACTCATGGAAAATGGACGATGCAACGTCCTAGCAACAAATAAATAAATTACAAAAATCAGTTATTGGATGGTGGTTGTTGGACGTCCTCAGTAAGTACTTTGTACTTCAGGGTCGTAATTCCTCTTTTAACTATTTTCAATCCTGCTGCATCACCCTATCAGCTGTAGTAAGATCGGCCAGGCTCTTTTCAAAGTCAATTTGAGCCAAGTCTTCATACTCCGCCAAAGATGCGTTCACCTCATCTAATTGTGCAACAATAGCTTTGCACTTAGCCTATTTTCTCACGCGGCCCTCCTCAATGAGACGCTGGATCTCCCGTAGTTATCGCTCTAAGTCCAGCAATATCGACTCCTCAATCATCATCTAATCCGTGGTTTCCCGTAGGGATTGACAGGGGGAATTAAGGGAATCACGGAGTCATTTTTTCTTTACCACCGAAGAACGAAGCCCGACCTTCTGGTTTTGTATACATTGATAACAAGGAATGAGATCCTCTACTTCATTATGCAATCTTGGAGGAAAAGCTGACTATCCACTGGTGTAGGCAAAATATAAGAAGCCAACAATCGAGACAACTCAGAGGAAACCCTCTCTAGTTTAAGCATATTCTCTAACAGAGCAGACTGACCGATGTCCAGCCCAGTGAAGGATGCGTACTGACAAACGACTTCCTGAAAGGCCTCTAAGTCCATGGTTACTCGTGCTGAGGATGAGGGAGGCTGAGACGGAGTGGAGGCCAGCCGATCGAGACGATCCAAAATATCATGGACTGATTGCATGAACGGATCAGACACTTATTTATAAAAAAAAGGTTAGCAAATAAAAACCGAGGTAGTTATACAAAGGGAAAAAAGTATTTACAGCCTCAGGCACAAAACTGGAATTGAAAGCTTATCCGCAGCCACCGTAGGAACGTCACCGGGGGGCGATATGAAACCTCGCCTAGGAGATGATGGAGGAGGAATATGAGATATTGGCCGAGGGGATGATGGCTGAAGATCATAGTCGGTTGAAAGAGACCGATGTAATGAAGGATCAAAAGGAACACTATAATAGCTTGGTCCACCCGACCACTGGGTTTCTGTAGAAGAGTCAAAATCGGAGGAATCAGTAACATGTATAACCTCAATATCTTCATATATTCGTCTGACAATATTCGCCTTTAGAAGGGACCTAGCCTCTTCCAACACATCCAATTCAGCCAGACTGAACAAGCCATCTATGTCCCTATAACACCCTCAATCTCTGAGGCAATCCACCTATGAATCAAGGGGTGTTGTGATATTTTTATATCGTACCGCAAGTGTACGGTGTCAAGTTTTAGTATAAATATGAGTTAAGAGTGTCGAACCCACAGGGATTGCGTTAACTCGCACTAAGTACTACAATTGATAATCCTAACTTTATTTAGACGATAAATAATAAAGATTTTTAATAAATAAATAAAATATAAAAATAATAAGATAGGAGGAACTAATACGATAGAGATTCTGGATCCTGATTTCACCTAGCTGTCTCCTATGTATTTTTCATGCCAATTAATCTTTGTTCAGTTATATTATTTATAAGTCAAGATCCTAAAATATTCACTCCCTCTCTCGAGTGCCGAGTGAAAATATTATCAACTATAGACTTCGATATCTCTATAAAAATCCAATAGTTAACAACTCATTACGATTTGTGATTCTATTTTAACGACTTCAAAGGACTACAGATTCTCTCGAACTCTATAAAATCCTAGGTTATATTCTCTAGATCTATTCAAAATCCCCTCTCTCGAGTGATAGATTCTAAACATTCATCATCTTCAATTGTGGCCAGCAATCAAGAAGCATTAAACTCAAAATAATATAAATAATTAATAAAACTTCATTACAAAACTGATAAACAAAATACAAGGTTCAAGCATCAATTACAATCGTTCTCCAAAATTAAGGAGTAAATTCATGACAAAAGATAAAACAATAAATAATCAAGCCACGAATTAATGGAAATCATTAGAGTCTAAGAAAGAAATAAGAAGATAAAACCCGAATTGAATCCCTTCTCTCCGGATATTACAGCCTTTGTCTCCTCTTGTCGCTCTTCAATCCTCTCCTTGGATCTCTAAAAATATGTGTTTCTGTGTTTTGTGCTCTGTATTAGCCTCCCCTTGAGTGTTGGATGAACTGTTATATTTATAGTTGAGTCTGGGAGTTTTTGGGTAGCATTAGGATTATTGAAAACCCTAAAATCACTTCCCGGAATGTGTCAGGTCTTCTCGCAGCGCCGTGCGCGTTAGTCTCGGCAATTTGTATGGGTCTTATGCAGCTTGAGGCGCCGCGGCGCCTTCCTGATTTCTTCAACAGGCGCCACGGCGCCTCTTTTCTTTTTAATTGTGGCGCCATGGCGCCTTTGATGTTTAGGTGGCGCCATGGCGCCACTTACTTGATATTCATGGGCGCCACGGCGCCCATCCCTCTGGAAAGTGTATGTGACTTTGGCGCCATGGCGCCTGATGATTTGGCAATGCTCCGTACTCATCCTGTGTTCCCGAAACTTCCCAAAACACGTGCAATTATTCCCCGATCCATATATTGATGCTCCTACAAATAAAACATAAAATAAATTATAAATCATATTAAATATCTCGAATTGTAACAAAATAATAAGCTGAGAATGCCATAATAAGTGGGTATAAACCACACTTATCAAATACCCCCAAACTTAAGGTTTTGCTAGTCCCGAGCAAAAGATAAAATAAAAAAAAACTAAATTCAAATAAATAATTAAGAATACTAAATTAACTAAGCCACTTTCGTAGGGATCACGATTGCATTTAGCGTATGCAACAAGCCTTTAAACCCCTAGGCGGCCCTAGTGGACGAGTTATAGTCTCGTGAGGGCTTACAGCGACGACACCCACAAACGTCATTCACACACAATCATGCAAAAATATAAAAATAACAAAACATAGTCTCGATAGTTACGCATAAATATATCCTCAAAGAAAGCTTATAAATGAAATTAGAGAACCTTCAAAGTACGCAATTGCAACTCGAATCCAATTTCTTGAATAAATTATCTAAGCTAGACTCACGGTGTGTGTGTGTAAAGGTTCATTCACAGCTTTGATCTTAAGTAAGCTAACTCAATGATTTCGTTTAAAAATTAGAATCGATGGGTCAAACCAACCTAGATATCTCAATTATGCTCTGTAATTGCCTTATTTTGTGTTCGGTATGGTATGGTTTTTCTTTTATTTTCTTGTCTCTTTTTTTTTTCTCATTTTTGCACTTTTTTTTTTTCAACTCACCTACCCTTTAAGGTAGCATTTCTCCTCATGGTGGTCCTAATACTCGCCCATGGGTAGCTTCACGCTTATCGGTTATAGGTGGTTTATTTTCTTTCTTTAGAGACATTTTTCTTTTTTTTTTTTAGCTATACCATACTTCATAACACTAACAAATCAAGATAGATATCTAAGCAAACGGTCATTCATCGACATGCAATTTCTTCAACTGACCACCTTGTCAACTACTTAAGTTTTACTGCTAAAAACCTATTTTTAAGTGCTTACGAGTCTAACATAGATTAATTATTAAGGCATCAGATAAAAGTAAATTTGGCACTTATCATTTCTAAAATTTCACCCATAACAAACAATATTATCACAATATTTATGCTTTACTATCAAAGACTAAAACAAATTTTTTTTTTTTTTCTCAATAAATTAAATAACTAAACAAAATTTAAACAACTAAATAATAAGTAAACAGCATACACACACCCAAACTTAAAATTTGCATTGTCCTCAATGTAAGATAAAAATTTAAAGAACAAGAGTGAGGAACAACACTACCGTGCATTGAGTTGATCAGACTCTTGCTGGTTAGAATTTGGTTGCGCGGGCTTTGTGTGTCTCGTGCTACCTGTATAAATAACATGCAAATTAATAAATAGCACACAATAAAATAAAAATTAAAAATAAAGGAAATGATTGTAAAATAAATGCAAGGGTTGCCTCCCCGCTAGCGCTAAGTTTAACGTCTTCAGCCAGACGCAACCACCCAAATGGTTATGGTGGCTTAAAAGTAGTGAACCGGGTAATCTCATCTGTTTTCTTCTTTGGTATCCACCGGTTCTTATGACATGAAAAAGACAGCTTGGCAGGCTGTGGTGATTTATCCATAAATGGTCCCCCAGGATATGTAGATTTCCCTTCAATTGGAAATTCTGGACTGCACATTCGGCAAAATTGGCTCGGTTTTCTTTTTAATCTTCCAGGAATTATCTCTAAGTGAGAACTGGCCTTTCTTTTCCTATTTTTACGGCCCTTTGGGAGTGGTTTCGAGTTTAGCTGCAGAGAATTTTCCTTTATACATGGTTGCATTATGCTCATAGGCTGTTGAAATACTGATTCACCCTGTCTGGTTTCAACTCTCTTTTCTACTGTATCTATCATGTGACAGTCTGCATCACCTTGAGAACTCGGCATGGCTCTGAAAACACTGAAGGTGATTTCTTCATATTGATCTCTCATTATCAATTCACCTTTGTTCTCTTCTTCTATTACTGTTTCCTCCTGAAATACCATTTTATTTTCTTTACTGCCTAAGTCCTGAGAGGTGTCTTTAAACTCTTTTCCGCTCCTACAGGTTATGATTTGACATTGCTCATTGGGGTTGACTTCAATATCACTCGGAAACACCCATGTCTGTTGATTGGCCATTGAAGAAAAAAGCAACCCAATTTGCGCTTCTACAGATTTCATATTTGCCTCTATATTGCCCATTCGTGTTTCGATATTATCCAGCATTGACTCATTCTTCTCAAACCTCTCTGAAGCTGTAGCTACAAACGTGATCATGAGGTCTTCTAAGGAAGGTTTCTGCTCAGCTTTTGGATAATTGAAGCCATGAGGAGGTTGCAAAATGTTCTCCATACCAGCATATGAAAAATTCGGATGATAATAGTTAAGCATATGACTACCTCTACAGTTGTTGAAGTTCCAATTGTTCACATACTGTACTTGTTCAAATCCTGCTCCTCTGTTGGATAAAAACATTCCATTAGCAGAAACAGCTTCAATAGACGGTTGGCTCATTTGATTTATCAATACTGCTAGATGAGTCGTGAAGGACGATACTTCAGCTATCAGTGCACTAACAGGATCTGCCATTGGTTCTTTTCAAACTCACCTCGTAAGAAAAAAATAAAACAAAAATAAAATAAAAATTAAATCAAATCAAATAAAAAAAAGAAATAATAACAAAAATAAAATAAAACAAATTAAGACAAAAATAAAGGAAATAAAAATAATAAAATTAAAATAAAAATTAAAATTAAAATAAAATTCTAATTAAAGCTAAAATTACTTGGTAGTAGTATTAATGTGAATTAACAATCAATCCCCGGCAACGGCGCCAAAAACTTGTTGTGATATTTTTATATCGTACCGCAAGTGTACGGTGTCAAGTTTTAGTATAAATATGAGTTAAGAGTGTCGAACCCACAGGGATTGCGTTAACTCGCACTAAGTACTACAATTGATAATCCTAACTTTATTTAGACGATAAATAATAAAGATTTTTAATAAATAAATAAAATATAAAAATAATAAGATAGGAGGAACTAATACGATAGAGATTCTGGATCCTGATTTCACCTAGCTGTCTCCTATGTATTTTTCATGCCAATTAATCTTTGTTCAGTTATATTATTTATAAGTCAAGATCCTAAAATATTCACTCCCTCTCTCGAGTGCCGAGTGAAAATATTATCAACTATAGACTTCGATATCTCTATAAAAATCCAATAGTTAACAACTCATTACGATTTGTGATTCTATTTTAACGACTTCAAAGGACTACAGATTCTCTCGAACTCTATAAAATCCTAGGTTATATTCTCTAGATCTATTCAAAATCCCCTCTCTCGAGTGATAGATTCTAAACATTCATCATCTTCAATTGTGGCCAGCAATCAAGAAGCATTAAACTCAAAAATATAAATAATTAATAAAACTTCATTACAAACTGATAAACAAAATACAAGGTTCAAGCATCAATTACAATCGTTCTCCAAAATTAAGGAGTAAATTCATGACAAAAGATAAAACAATAAATAATCAAGCCACGAATTTAATGGAAATCATTAGAGTCTAAGAAAGAAATAAGAAGATAAAACCCGAATTGAATCTCTTCCTCTCCGGATATTACAGCCTTTGTCTCCTCTTGTCGCTCTTCAATCCTCTCCTTGGATCTCTAAAAATATGTGTTTCTGTGTTTTGTGCTCTGTATTAGCCTCCCCTTGAGTGTTGGATGAACTGTTATATTTATAGTTGAGTCTGGGAGTTTTTGGGTAGCATTAGGATTATTGAAAACCCTAAAATCACTTTCCCGGAACGTGTCAGGTCTTCTCGCAGCGCCGTGGCGCGTTAGTCTCAGCAATTTGTATGGGTCTTATGCAGCTTGAGGCGCCGCGGCGCCTTCCTGATTCTTCAACAGGCGCCACGGCGCCTCTTTTCTTTTTAATTGTGGCGCCATGGCGCCTTTGATGTTTAGGTGGCGCCATGGCGCCACTTACTTGATATTCATGGGCGCCACGGCGCCCATCCCTCTGGAAAGTGTATGTGACTTTGGCGCCATGGCGCCTGATGTTGGCAATGCTCCGTACTCATCCTGTGTTCCCGAAACTTCCCAAAACACGTGCAATTATTCCCCGATCCATATATTGATGCTCCTACAAATAAAACATAAAATAAATTATAAATCATATTAAATATCTCGAATTGTAACAAAATAATAAGCTGAGAATGCCATAATAAGTGGGTATAAACCACACTTATCAAGGGGACAACTCGCTCAGGATAGAGCTGAGAAAGCTCGTCATCCGGCTCTTACACAAGAGGGATGAGAATGTGCAATGGACAATATAAAAAAAAGGGTCGTCCATTGAAGTCTCCTCTATGCGTGGGTCCCTACTCCCCATTACTATATTTAACCTCGTACCTTGGGGATCTACCCTGATAGTTGGGCGTTCAGCAGCCCCACTGATAGAAACTTGTCTGGAACAAAGCCAAGCAAACCCCTCCACATGTTCTAAGCCCCAAGAACCGCGAATCTTGATTTTGTAAGAACAAAATCCTTCCAAGATCAAGTCCAACCCTTAAGGAACATTGCCCTTAAGAACCTTTCTTTATTTCTTTGGAGAATCCTGAACAGCGATACAGCGCCACAACGCTTGCCACACGTTGATAAGCTTTTGTTCCATAGAACCAAGGAAGAATCCACTCCCTCAAGATGACACAAGTCACTTTATTTTGTAAAAAGATACATTATTGGTTAATTCCCAATTATAATGAATAATGGCCCTTTAAATAAGTGGCTAACCCTAATTCTATCCAAATATAATAAAACCCTAGTAAAATAAATCCAATAAAACATAAAATACTTTAAAATTTCGTGCATGGGCTTTGTAATATGGTTAAATTTCAGCCCAGCACTTAAACACACATAACCTTAAAAAAAATAAAAAATATAAAAACTATAGGGATACTTTGAAACCTCATTTAGACCATGAACGAATACGAATTTGACTTTGATGAAAACTTTAAAGTTTTAGATCTACGAGTTCTCTTTCCAATTCAACTTGAATCACCAAAATCGGAAATCAGACATGAAAGTTACGTCTAAAATACGAAGACTGCACAAATTCTACCACTGCTAGTGCACCATTCGGAAATAAAGCCCAGAATCAATCAAGGCAGCCCATGCACGTCCAAGACCCATTCCAATATTGCTTTAGACATAATAAATCCTTCACATAAAGTCTCATGCATGGACCAAACTCCATAACCCAAGGAATCTTCTAAATACACCAAAATGGCCCAAATACACCAATTTGACCAAGCCATGCAATCAGCCACAACTTCAAATTAACTTGGCCCAACAAACAGAGCTCATTGTGGATCACATCATTATCCATCTCTTAAAAAGGATTTGACCTGGAATCCGAACCCGGGTCATAGATAAAAATGAAAAGATCAATGGGATGAGAATACTGGAATAAAAGAAAATCACATGGAAAAAAATGGTTAAGGTGAACAAAAGTCAATAAAGCGAATGATTGACTTTTTGTCAATATTTTTCCACTCTCAATCTCTCCATTGCTACTCTCATTCTTAACTCCACTTGTAACAGTAAAGAGATTCCCATCTGGATTCACATTTGAAATCTCATTTAAAACAAACTCAACATGCCCATGTCGCTTTCTCAAACAATCAACACTCTCATCCACGATCTGATCACACTCTACATAGTCGACCACATGTACTTTTTGCACATCATAACTCATGTCCTCACAACCAACATCAAATTGCTCCATATGATATTCACCCTTAACAGTAACATCAAGCACCTCATTGGCATCATGAACAACCAAATCATGATCACTAATGTTATCGCTCACATCAATATCATCACTATCATCAACACCATCAACCACTTCACTCTTATTTATTGAAACATCAACATGTTTCATGTCATTACTCAAGGCTGGGTTTATATCATTCTCTACTTCACATTTTACTAATGTCTTTTTCTCTATCAACTCTGGAAGCTCTCCTAGTAACATTCTAAAAGCAATCACACTTTTCTTTTTAGCCCACTCTTCTTCACTCCTCTGTATGTACAACTCGTCCTCATAGACCTCTTGTAGGGTTAAAGGAGCAAGCTTGATAATTTGTCCACCATACTTAAATTTGTACATATTCCTATCCATATCATAGATTACTTTATTGAATTTATACCAAGGCTTACCCAATAAAATATGCATATGACACATAGGAACCACGTCACAAACTACATGGTCAACATACTGCCCAATTGCAAAATTTACCACAACCTGCTTAGTAACCTCGAACTCTCCAAAATCACTCATCCACTTATAAGGTCTATCAAGAGGTATCTATGGTAATCCCAATTTTTCCACAAGGGTAGTGCTAACTAAATTTGTGTGATTCCCTCTATTAATAATCATTCTACACACTTTACTATTGATAGAGCATCTCGTGCGAAAGATAAATATCCTTTTATCCATCAAATTATTTATATAAATCAACCCTTACTTAAAAGACGCTAATAATGAGGAAAGACTCAAAGAATCACTAAGAAAATATGAAAACAAACACAAAGAAACTGACTAAAAAAAATAAACCAAAAGTAAAATAAGAAGACAAACTAAACTGAAGCTGGATAGAATTCGTAATTTTGAAAGAGATTTTGAGACTCGAAAGTTAAGCGGACTGAGTGCGGTCAAAGACTAATGAATTCGTCTCATTGAGTACTTATAAATCGATATATTATGGGTCCTGTAACTCTTTCTAGATCAAAAGTTACAGCCGTTTGAAAATCAGTGCGCGGCTGAAAAATTCTAACCGAACTAATCCGAAAATTACAGATAAATTCGACTTTAATTAACTAAAAAACTCCAAGAACTGAATCCTAGATGCTATTACCATGAAAGAACATTATAATAACAACCAAGAATTGGTCATAAACATGAAAAACACAAAGGAAATAATAAAAAAATTGAAATGAGAAGATAAAAAAAAAAGAATATGAAGACTTCATAAAACGATAAAGATAAGAAAATCTTGACCTTGGAACCCTGAGCTCCTGATACCAAATGATAAGAACCTGCCTATAGCGGAGCCAGACAAACCCATACAAGATTGAAATCATTCCCAAGAAATACCAAGACAGTTCGGATAAAAACTCTAAACCTCTGAAGAACAAGCAACAGAAACCTAGAGTGCTAATAGGGGTGCCACAAAGGGTTAGCAGTCCTTTGATAAGTCAAAACCAGTGAGAACAAATTGAGGATCTCAATGCTCACGAATTGATAAAATATTTTATTGAAAAGAGAGTTGTAAAACATAACCAAAGAGTTAGCCTTTTATAAGGAGGCTACAACCAAAACCATAACCCACAAGGATAAAACGAAACTACCCACACACCAACATGCGTGTATCCTAAAACTAAGCTAAGCTATCCCCACGTGCAAACCCTTGCACACTTAACCTAATTCCCAAACATAAAATAATAATCTAAAGAAAACAGTCAAACGTAAATAACGGGCCGAAATAAAACAAAAGTCAAGCCCTAAATAAAAGAATAAGAAATGCCAAATAACTATAATAGGCCTAATTAACTCGTTGCTCCGCGCCCTAAATAAGATTCACCATCTTGGGTTCGTCCAGCGTCAAGCCCATACTCAATGAAGTAGAAATACGGGAATAGTCAGATACCATCTTCTGTATGAATCCATGTATAGCTTATTGGATCTTCTTAGCTTGAGACCTCGTGATTGGACCTTCTGGAACTTGTAATGTGGCGGTCTGTCCATCATGGGCTGCATCATGGGCGGCTACATCCTGGGCCTCATCATTCCCCATCTCCTCGAAAGGATTCGACCTCGAATCTGCATCAAACAAAGAAATATCAGACATATTAAATGATGCAGAAATATTATACTCACCTGGCAAATCCACTTTGTAGGCATTGTCATTGATTTTCTCAAGAATCTGAAACGGGCCATCGCCTCTGGGTTGGAGTTTGGATTGTCGTTGCTTTGGGAAGCGCTCTTTTTACTTGTGTACCTAAACCCAATCACCGGGTTCGAAAGAGACACGACGTCTACCCTTATTGGCATGCGAGGCATATTGTTCATTCTTCTTCTCAATGTGTTTTTCTTGCTTTCTCATGGATGGACTTGACCAAGTCGGCCTTGTGCTTACCATCCAGGCTCACCCTCTCATCAACGGGCAAAGGCAATAAATCCAGATGTGGTAGTGGGTTAAATCCATACACAATTTCAAATGAGAATAAGAAGTAGTGAAATGAATACTACGATTATAAGCAAACTCAATGAAAGGTAAAAATTCTTCCCATGTCTTCAAATTCTTAGAAATGACAGTACGTAATAGTTTGATGAAAACTCAATGAAAGCTCTGATACCAAATGATAGAAACCTGTCTGGAACAAAGCCAAGCAAACCCCTCCACGTGTTCTAAGCCCCAAGAATCGCGAATCTTGATTTTGTAAGAACAAAATCCTTCCAAGATCAAGTCCAAACCTTAAGGAATATTGCCCTTAAGAACCTTTCTTTATTTCTTTGGAGAATCCTGAACAGCGATACAGCGCCACAACGCTTGCCACACGTTGATAAGCTTTTGTTCCGTAGAACCAAGGAAGAATCCACTCCCTCAAGATGACACAAGTCACTTTGTTTTGTAAAAAAATATATTATTGATTAATTCCCAATTACAATGAATAATGCCCCTTTAAATAAGCGGCTAACCCTAATTCTACCCAAATATAATAAAATTCTAGTAAATTAAACCTAATAACACATAAAATACTTTAAAATTTCATGCATGGGCTTTGTAATATGATTAAAGTTCAGCCCATCACTTAAACACACATAACCTTAAAAAAATATAAAATATAAAAACTATAGGGATACTTTGAAACCTCATTTCGACCATGAAAGAATACGAATTTGACTTTGATGAAAACTTTAAAGTTGTAGATCTACGAGTTCTATTTCTAATTCAACTTGAATCACCAAAATCCGACATCGGACATGAAAGTTACGTCCAAAATACGAATACTGCGCAAATCTCACCACTACTAGTGCACCATTCGGAAATAAAGCCCAAAATCAATCAAGGCAGCCCATGCATGTCCAAGACCCATTCCAATATTGCTTTAGATATAATAAAGCCTTCACATAAATTATAATGCATGGACCAAACTCCAGAACCCAAGGAATCTTCCAAATCCACCAAAATGGCCCAAATATATCAATTTGACCAAGCCATGCAATCAGCCACAACTTCAAGTTAACTTGGCCCAACAAACAGAGCAAATTCTGGATCACAGCACCCACCCTCCTCTGAGGGGTGTTGAACGATTGGGATTTCAGGGGATGAGATTTGAACTGATGCGGCCATGTCGGACGATTGTTCGGTCCTGGAAACCTACACAAGGAAACAAAAATGAACAATTAAAAAATTTGAGAGAATAAAAGCATACCTTAGCTCGTCTGCGCAACACGAGCTCTTCCGAATCATAACCATGAGCAGGTGAAGAATGTTTCCTTTTGATAAGAGGTTTAGAACTTGCCTTCTTCGGCCTAGCTCTCTCAGCGGGTTTCTTCGACCCAGCTGGTTCAGAAGATTTAATAGAAAAATGAATGCCGGAAAGGACAATCAAGGAAGGCAAATAAAAAAGCCTTTCACGACTGGCTGGCCAAAAATGGTCAAAGAGAGAATGGACAGATGTACAAGGGGAGAAAAAGTCACAAGAAAAGAAAGATAATAAGGCTCGCACCTCGGATAAGCATTGGTCAATGTCCGAGAGCGAAAGAACTTTGAAACGCTCTACTAGTGTAGAGCAGGAGTATAATAATGGAAGGGACCATCCTTGGACAAGGCCAAATTAACGAGCGACGAAGTTGGGAGAATACACTTCTACACTAGCCTTGCCGTTAGCCCTAGTCAAGATATCGTCAATCAGATCGCGAGTACATAAAAATTTATGCCAGATGCGATTAACTGATTCATCTCCATCTGACTGTGGAAGCTCATAAACGAAGGATGGGCTGTCACTCAATGAAAAAGGGAAAAAGGAAGGGATCCGAGAAAGAGCATAAAAATAATCGAAAATGGTACGAGGAATGAGAGGAGTCGGGCCTAATTGGGCGAATAGAAGGCCAGCACAAGGAAGTGAATAATTTGACTCCATAGAACCAAAAATGGGGAAGTAAGCCCTAAGCCAAAGTTGGACGAGCCAAAGAGGGCTAGACGCAATGGGAGAAGAGCCGGACCGTAGTTGTTTTTGAAGATTGGCCAGGCTCGAATAAACAGCAGCCAAAAGGAAAGAGCACAGATCCAAAGGACGGTCGTTGGCAGCGTCCGAATAGATAGGAAGATAACCCAACATGGGTTTCTGACTAGGCACGCAAATGATATATTTGTAAAGCCAATAATGAATGAAAACGGTATGCTCCAATACCGTTACCGAACCAGTCGACTCAAAGAATGCATAAAAGAAAGCGGAATAAGAAGAGAATGATGAAATGTCCATTTGGGGAGGAGGAAAGTGAAAGTTAGTATGGGTGGAGATGGTCACACCCATAGGAGACAACCCAGTCAAGGCACCGATATCACGCAATGTGATAGTTAAAAGGCTGAAAGGGAAAATGAAGACATTATAATCAGAAGAGCAAAAAAACAATGATATGGGGAAAATATTCCGATCGAAAGGAGGCAATACAAGGGAAAGCTCTATGAGAGAGAGTATACCACTGTCTTCAATGAAGGTGCAGGTGTCTACATGCGACTTCATGTGTTGAAACCAATTCTCGAATGAAGAATCAGGTTTGGGCCAGGTACAGATTGGATTGGACTGGGTTAAATGAGCGATGCTTAGAGGTTTTGAGAGGGGCAGGTTAAAAATAGAGGGGAACAACTGGGCCAATGGAGCTGTGGCAATGACTTCACTATTAACAAAAACGGGGCCGATGGAGCACAATTCGTGGGTTTCGTCAAGAGTGTAGATCCCAAAGACACCAACCGAAGGGTAGTCCAAGGCGTCCTGGTGATCTTTGAAGGTCGAGGTAGTTTTCTTTTTGGGAGCAGAGGAAGAAGACGCCATGTAATGTAAGTTGAGGGATTTGCAAAGGTAAGAAAGCGGTGAAAAAATGAGAGAAGATAAAACAGTGAAAAGAGAGGAGTTGGGTTTATATAGCCAAAATATAAGTTCGCCATATGACAGATGGCGCGATCCAAGGAGAGGCGGTACCATATGCGACGTGACATGGATGTGACGCGAAAAGCGTCACATTAATTAGCGCATTGATGGTTTTAGACAAGACGTGATAAGAGAAGTCACACATTTATTAGTGAAACAATGGATATGCGTGGGGAATGTAAACAACAGGTCTCGAAACGTGCAAATGGCGATAAGAAATGAAAGCGAAAGGTCAGTAGACCGAACCAGTAAGGCGACCAATGACATAAATCCAACTTCAAATGCTTGACTAAGTAATACTGCCTCAATCTCATCTCTCACATTCGATCAAGGCGTATTTGGGGGGCAATTGTTAATAGGAAAATAATTATTAAAGAACAAAAAGACATGACATCATTTTGGACGAAGAAGGAATTGACACAGAATGATTCAACTTAGGACGATTCATAACGAACGAAGAAAGAACCTTCCAACAAGAGAAAAACAATGAAAGAAGAACGAATATGCGAAAGTACCCTGCAGTTGGCTAATTACAAGTAGAATCACTTAACGGTTATTGCACAGTCTGGCAGTAATCCCCACAATCTAGCAGTTTATCAAAGCGTAACCCAGCAGTTGCACACATGATCCAGCAGTTGCACGCATGATCTAGCAGTTACATGCAAGTAGGAAACGTAGGAGTTTAATGGGCTGAAGATAGCGAAACTACTTGAGCGATTAGCGAAACCATACATTATAAAAGGCTCAGGCGTAGCAAAGAACAAAGAAAAAGGAGAAAAAAGAACTCAAAATGAGCAAGTAGTTGATTGATCTTAAGAATGACGATTTCTTAGTGAGGATTTCTTGGTAATCATGTGTGCTTGCGCGCCTTAGATGCATTTTCTAGAAATCAATCACCCATTTCTGGGACTGTGTCTCAGGAGGTTTGGAACCTTACACGTGTACTAACAATAAATTATGCAAACAGTTTACATTAATTTTTCATAAACGTATATGTATGAATACCCAAATAATGGAGTTAATTAAAATCACCAACTGAATCTGGGCAACATTATTTCTGTAGTAATTAATATATAACAACTTCTTGAACTTAACTGAAAACTAACAGAACTAGCAAAAGAAAAATAATAAATAAATCAATAAGTTCAAATGCATATTCAATTTGTTTATAATTTTTTTCAAATCAATATTCCCTTTAATGCTAATAAATAAAAGAATCTTGAACAGATTGTGACCTAGACTTGAGTACTTGACTCTCACCTTAACTATTTTCTAGGAGTTTCTTTTGACCATTAAGTTTTTAAATAATTTCTTACCAAACTTAAGTGTGTATTCAATTTAGTTTCTATAAGATTATTCTGTAAATAAAAAATTTATAGGTATCCAATTAAGATTTTGAAAAGTTTTTCAAAATATGGTGATATTCGATTAATATTTTAAAAAATTCATTAAATATGATGATATTAAAAAATCCATAGGTTTTTAAGGATTTCATTTGATAATAGATTTAAAAGATTTTATAGAGTAAAAAAGTTAATGAAATCTCTTATTTACATAAGAGATTCACATAATAATAATAATAATAATAATAATAATAATAATAATAATAATAATATAATAATAATAATAATAATAAAATTCGTTATGAAAATGCTCCTTACCCGAGATATTTGATAAATCTCTCTATTTTCTTACATATTAAGATACATTTCTCTCAATCTTTGTTTATTTTCTTTTTATTTTTATTTCAGGATCTTCATTTCTATCAGGCTAATAAAACATATCTTTTGTCGCCATTTATCATTAAACAAAATTATTGTATTTAGTCATGCACACCAGTTGCTTTTAATTTTTTTTTCCTTCCACTTGAGATTCTTTTGTGAAATTTATTTTCATTTTTAAAACCAAGTCATGTGGTTTTTAACTTTCATTATTATATTATTAAATGATAATTTAGAGTTCAAATAATTTTTATTCCATTATTTGTCTTTTAATCAATTTTTAATTTTAATTTTTACTAGTAAAATAATTCACATACATGTTAAAATCCAACGAAATACTGATAAATCAATTCAATAAAATCAGTGAGAGTTTAGATGGAATTAAATAATTCATGGATTTATTAGAATCCATTGATTATAAAACAATCTAATACAATTAATTAAAATCTTCATTGAACACATTCTCCTAAATATAATATTTTTAGTATTAATCCATGCAAAATTTTTAGTAATCTCTAATAGAATAAACATAGTTTCTTATTAGTCCGTACAAAAATTTCTAAAATTAATCATATAACTAAAATTACATATCTATTACAGTCATTTCACACAAATACTACTTTCAAGAAAAATTAACCAAACACATATAGTAAATTATTTAATAAGTAATTATACTATAATCTACATTTAGCAAACACCTTATTAAAATATTTACAAAGTTGATTGTATAAAGTTGATTATTTAAATATCTATATAGGAATTGATTATTTAAAAAGCTAATGCAATCCCAAACATATCTTAAATAAATAAATTTTTTTTTTTGAAAAAATGGTGTTTAATAAAAATTTTAGAGGTTGTTAAATGAACAAAACTAAGATGTTGTGTATCACCAATTGAATAATAATCACTTAAGTGATAATCTGGCATTCAAACATTGCCCAGTGGAAGGAATATTATTGTTGTAAATTAAATCTCAATTAAGATTGTGTGTTTTAATTGCAGTATGCACTATCAATATTGTATCTCTTCATCTGTAGAATGTGAAGCTAACATGCCAAATTTAAATAATTATAAATAATTTCATTTAAGAAAATTAATTATAAAACTTTTAAATAAATGCAATTTAAAAAAGGGCAGTTGAATAATTATAAATTTCTGTCAAAATTTTATGTCAAAATAGTCTCACCCATATAAAAAAAAAAAAAAGATGAGGATATTTCAACACAAAATTTGGACACAAATACAACATTAAAATTTAATTATTAATTTAAATTAATAGTAATATTTAAAGTCAATATGATTGTGCTTGTGACGGAACAATGAGTATAATTATAACTGGGCTCAATGTAATTATATTTGTAACTGAGTCAGTATGATTGTGTTTGTAATTGAGCTCAATTTAGCTGTCTGTGTAGAGTTGGCAACGGGCCGTGACAGGATGGTATTTGACAAATCATGTCCTGTCTCGATCATATAAAACGGGACAAAAATATATTCCGGTCTCGTCATGTTTTATAAAAAATCCCGTCTCATCCCGAATAAAAATTTTCTCATCCAGTTTTCAAAACGGGATAAATTTTTTTGTCTAGAATCACGTCCCAAACAGGACAGGACGGGTCAAAATGCCAACCCTATGTCTGTGACTGGGATCAATATGACTTAGGTAAAATGTGCTATTACTGAGCTTAATGTAATTGTTACTTAGGTAAAATATGATTATGACTATACTCAATATAATTGTGATCGTGATCGTGACTAAGCTTAATATAAATTAGGTAGAATATAACTGAGCTCTTAGTCACATTTTAATTAAAAATATGGCGTTTTTTTTTTTTGGATGATTTTAACCTAGTGAAATTTCAAATTTGAGAGTAGTTCCTTAATAAAAGTCGTAGGTATGAATGTTAACAATATGTAAATTTTACAGATTATGATTTGAAATTCAGATGAAAGAGATATAAGTGTTTGAAAATGGCTAGTAGGAAATCAATAATCTCTTTTAAATGTAAGGGCTATTTTGACTTTTTTGGTCGAAATATATCAACAATAATATTTATTAGAAAACTTATGATTTGTAGATTAATACCATGAATTTATTTTTTCATAAAACACTTTATATTTTGAGGGATATTTAGTTTTTAAATTAAAAGTTTAAAAAAAAATTGTGGAGAGCACAATCTTCTCAATCCACATCAACATGTTTTTAATATTTTTTTTTTTGCCTTTCAGATGCAAACTGGTCTAGCCTTAAAGGTTTATACATTCCCATCTGCTCCCTATTTCTCTTGTAAATCTACTTGCAACCTATGAGTTTTACCCCATCAGGTTGGTCTACAAGTTACCAGACTGAGTTATAGTATATCGACTCCATCTCGAGGTTCGTGACTTTGAGCATTCCTATTTATCAGATCATCCATTGCACTACGTGTAATATCCTGAGTTTTTAGGAACAATGTTGGAAGGTTTCCGAATTAAATTTAAGGGTTTGGAACGGGATGATAATCAAAAATCAGAATTTATGTGTTAGAAAATAGGTTGGAATTTTTTTAAGGAAATTTCATTGCGTTAGAAAACGCGTGATTTCGAGTACCGATTACACGATTTCTATTTATATAGTTTTATGCACGAAAGTTTATTGTTTCGTCCATAAAAATAGAAAACGAACTCCGATTGAGCTGATTGATGGATCATCAGATTCATTTTTCTGAGACGAATAACTTTCGTGTTGAACACTTTTACAAATTTCCAGCAAAAGGGCCTCAATTTAGTTGATTTCAGTTTTAGTCATATGTTAGGGGCCAAAGTGCAAAGTTCGAGGGCCAAAGTGCAATTTCCCAAATATTGTTATAAAACCCAGCAATTCACACAAATTAAAAAAAAAGGCCTAGATGAGTTATAGATGTACAGTGAGAGAGAGAATGTGGGAGAGAGAGGAAGAAGAAGCCGCCGGCGGACAGCCATTCGGTCGTAGCCGGCGACGCGCGACCCTACCATGAGGGTCGTCTGACCAAGGCCGTTCACAAGACGGCCTTCGATCAAGCCATGGTGGCTGGGAAACGTTTCAGGAAGAAAGAGAAGTCGCGAGTTTCTTGGGTTCGATCCAGCCCATTCAGATATCTTAATGGGTCGAACCATATACCAAATCGAAGCTCTCGGAGAGTACTATACGATGACGGTGATGATTTTTCCGATCCATACTTGGTTTCAAGTGAAACGAGGAAAGAAGTTTTGGATGAATAGTGACCTACAGTTTACAGTAACTCCGATCGAAATTCCGTCGATTCCTGCGCGTTCGTGGGATCATTTGGAGTTCGTATATGGCCTCGAAATATTGATGTGACTAGGACTTTGAGTTCTCACAATGTCAGGTAAGTAACCCATATGATGAGAACTTAAATTGGTGATTTCGTGTTTGATTTATATATATATATATATATATATATATATATATATATATAATATATATATATATATATATATATATATATATATATATATATATATATATATATATGATTGACATGTTAGGTTAAAAGATGATAATTAAGGTATATTCTTGAGAACGAAGTTCGAGATCACGTATGGCTAGGATAATTGACTAACACAAGTATGGATCTTTGTTATTAATATGATATGAAGTGAGACATGAAATGAGCTTAATGTTTATGTGTATGTATGGATGTATGGAAGTGTATGAATCGATACTAATATGTATTCGTGTATGTAAATGTATGAGTATGTATAAGCATGTGTATAAGCATATGAGTGCGTATTTGTATATGTATGAGATGATTGGATATGTATGATTTGGGTATAAAGGATCGGTAAAGGAAATAAGTTATGACTTCAGAATTTGTAAAAGTATGTGTAGATTGTGTTGTTGGGATAAGTTTGTTGTTGATTAATGTATATAATTTAGCGGTATAGAGGTTGAGTTGGTATAGGCTAAGTCTTTTCCGAGTGATGGAAGTTCGTAAATGATTGAATACGTATATGAATGGTGAATGTTGATTAATAAGTAAAGAATGTGAGGATTGTAAAGGTCATGGTATCAGAATTCGAAGTAATAAGTATATTCATATGTTTGATATATATATATATATATATATATATATATATATGTGTGTGTGTGTGTGTGTGTATGATGATTCTGAATGATTAAGCAATGTTTTCATGTATATGCTTGCGTATGAGAAATCTTGTATGAGTTTGTGACATGTGATATATATGCATGTGTATATGTTAATTGATTAATGATTTCGTGATGTAGTAGCCGAGCTGGTTAGGAAATCCGTTCGGACGATATTCATCTCATATCTATTCTAAAATAGGTAATTAGTCCCGTAAGAGTATTGTATGTGTGAGCCAGCTCATATGTATGTGATGTCATGATTGTGTGTTCCTGGATGCATTGATTGTTGTGTATGCTTAAGTATATGTGTATGTATGATAGATCTTGTGATATGTATGGATGATGTATGTGTTCAGGTATGTTCAGCGGAAGGCGAAAATGATTTTTAAACATTTAAGAAATTCTGAACGAATTAATTAATATCAAATTTTTTTAATTAACTCAAATAAGTTTAAATATATTATTTATTAACATTTAATAATATAATATATTTCGAAACACGATGAATTATTTCACGAAATTTTTTTCAATAAATACTATGCGTAACGGGCAAACGGTCAAACCGATTGACCAACCTCTGAGCCGGGCCGACCCGGTCACTCAGACAGTGTTCGGTCAGCCCTTGGGCTGCCCGAACAGTGCCAGTTCACTGGTTTCACAGCCGTGACACGGCGAGCCCGTTCCGACTCGAATTCCATCATTTTCTCGCGTTTTCGCCCCGAAACAATTTCCGAAATTTTTCCACCACCCAATACACATCCAAAATCATCCAAATAACATATTTAAATAGGATAAATATTCTGATTTAAGGTTCCAAACAAGATCTGATCCATAATTATTTTTGCCCAATTTTCATGCCAAAATTTAAAATCATATTCGTTGTTATAGTCTTAAAATCCTTAAACAAGCTCCAAATTTCAAATTACAAATCAATTGCATAATAACACTTAAAATCTTCAAAAAAAAAACATTTTGACCAAAATCTCGAATACAAGTTGAGACGGTAAAGACAAACTTCTTTATCATTATCATCCGGGATGAAAATCCTGCAAATAAAATAAAATTATATTATTGAGTTATGTTTTTTTTTTTAAAAGTATATTTTTGAAAAAGAGTTAAGAGAAAAAAATTTACCGTCAAACTTGCACATAATCACTAGGACTAGTGTCATTCTCTGCTAATGGAGTAGTATTGTTAATGCTCATTTCCATAATATTTTCAGTAAGTTGGTCCATGGTGACTGCACGATTTTCTATAAATAAATATAAATAATTCATATAGTTAATAAAGCATGCAAATAAATATAAATATCAGCATTCAAAATCACTAAAAAATCAAAATTAAGAAGTAATAAATGCATGCATGATTGATCACGAATGGCCTGGTCTGGCTACTATATTCTCTAATAGACGTGCCATTAAAATAAGCTTAGAAAACTAAAATGCTTTCAAATGAACACTACAATAATTCGCATGGGATATAAAAAAATAAATACATTCATAAATGGTGTTCACTTAAGATAACATGACGATCAATATCATATAATCCATATAAAACAGAATGTGAAAGTTAACATATAGAAGTGTGGCACGCCCTTCATTCCATTCAAAGCCAGCCAGATTTCTTCATTCCATTCAAAGCCAGCCAGATTTCTAAAACAGAATGTGAAAGTTAACATTCACTTATAGCCTTACAGTCATGTAAAAATATACTAAGACATTCATATTCAAAATTTCTAAATCAGAATGTGAAAGTATAAAATAAGAGATTGATCACTTACCAATCTCTCCGAACATCCAATCTCTTGTGTTATTATCGCTTCCACTGTATCTGGCTTTAGTGAACTTCGAAATTGATCGAGAACTCGACCACCAACACTAAAAGCTGATTCTGATGCAACAATGGATATTGGAATGGTCAAGATATCATGAGCCATGGAAGCAAGAGTAGGATAACGAAATTCGTTTCCTTTCCAAAAGTTTAGAATGTCTAATTCAACACTTCTATCAACTTGTGGTTCATCCAAATAAAGTTCCAATTCGGATTTTCGTACAAATGTATCAAAATTCAAGCTTTGGAAGTCATCGAACTCCTATAAAACAAGTACAAATAGGAATAATCAAACGACATCCAAACTTTGGTTAAATAATAATAATAATAATAATAGTAATAATAATAATAATAATAATAATAATAATAATAATAATAATAATTCAATACCGCACTTTCTACATCTCGATCTCGGTTTTTTGTCAGGAAAATGCTCTCCTGGTAACTTATAGAACAAAGACCAAACTTTTGAAGTTAGTTTCCTTGATCGTGCTCCATTTTCTTTCAAAATTGATTGTGTTTCATTTGTTGCTGGCAAACTTTTTTCCATCTCCTCTTCCATTTCAATTGAATTATCTAAATCATCAATGCTTAGAGAGTCATCAACTGTGTACACCATATCACTTTCGTTGGTATCCATTTCCCTGTAAATAATATTAATAATCACATCAAAAAGAGTTTTAATACTGGCATTGAATTCTTAATTATTTACCTTAAGACAAATAAATACATAGCTAAGTTATTAAAATAGTAATGAATCGATAACAAAGAAAGTTTCTATAGCTATTTGATTAAGAATTTAAGACATGAATCTCCAATGTTTCAGCACAGACATGAGTCTCAAAACCACTTCAGATACTTGGAACATCAAACATCAACAGTTATTACTTATTGCACATAAAATAAATTAAATTAATAAAAAATAAACTGACTAATAGAAAAACAGAAACAAAATCTAGGCCACATAGAATCAGAATATATGATACATGGGTAAAATTACATTACAAATGACTTAAATATATATGTTTTATAAGATTATATTTTACCCATGTATGAAAAACTACACACGGTAATCATATATTTTGTTTAAAAACAGATATTGTCCAGATTTTGTAAATACACTTAATAGTTCGGTTTTATAAGATTTTATTTTACCCATGTATCATATATTTTGTTTATGCATCTGTGACTAAACATATGGTACTGACAGATATTGTCCAAATTGTAGCAAAGATGTTAATATGAAAAAATAACCTTAAAATAGGATGAAGATGCAGCCTATAATATTATTGTTGAAGGTATTCCATGGCTGGGGAAAAACAAGCAGAATAAAGGAGTAGCAGCAAGAGCACAACCAACCGTTTTTGGGTTAAAATTTTGGAAAACACACAAAATGAAATAAAACTAACAAACAATAATCTTACGGGAAGGCTGGAGAATAAGAACTGAAGCGTGAAGGCTGTATGAGAAGAAGAACCGAAGCGTCAAGCGTGCGTGAAGGCTGAAGAAGAAGAACTGAAACGTGCGATTGATTTCAGATTTGAGAGAGTTTTAGGTTTAGATTGAGAGAGGCGGCTGGAAGTGGGAAATGTTTTTATGAATCCTAGGTTTAGATTTTTAGGTTAAACATAGGTAATTACTAAAATATCATTCGTGCAGTTAAACACATATTTGAAAAATTTAAGGGTAAATTTGTAATAACATTAAATGGGTATTAAACGGATTCGATTCAGATTCGATTAGTTTATGATTCTTTTAATAAACGAATCTTAAACGAATAAACGAATTGATGACCTCAAATTCGAATTCGATTCGTTTAATAAACGAATCGAATCGAATTGATCAATTTATTAAACGAATCCATTTTTTCAAACTCGTATTCGCTTTAAAGCGAATCGAATCGAACGAATAAACGAATCCTGACCCAAATTGCCACCTCTATTGTGAAGGCCTTTGGTTATTTTGAAATTGATTTTGCTCACTGTGGATTTGCAAAAGGTAAAGAGAGAAGAAAGTGGCGTTTTAATAGATTTGGGGGTTAGGGTTTCAAATTTCAATTTGATGATCGGATGATGAAATTGATTCTGTTTTCTTTCATATTCGGAGGGTAAGTTCACGATATCTCACTCTACATTTCCGCTGGTATTGATTTCAATTTTAGACTCTATTTTATTGATACTTGAGATACCCACTTATAAATACATATTATTATTGGTAGTCAATATTGTTGAGATTCTTGATATTGCGAACCTCTAATATTACATAGAGAAAAACTTGTGTTATAATCCCATTAATTGCTAGTGGAAGTTTATATCGGAATACGGTCCCGTATTTTTTCCCAAATTTGGGTTTTCCACATAAAAATCCGATGTCTCATTTTTTGTGGTTGCTTGTGTTTATTTATTGCTTTATTTGTGATTGTTTAGTTTTCGGTAATTTATTTTTGACACATGTTCCATTTTAATCATACAAAAAGTGAAAGAATTATTTCCGCTTGATTGTTGTAGTGAGTCCATTTCCCAATAAACTATGGACATGGAAACTTATAATATTGGGAGAAAACCTACCCCCATTTGTTCGCAGCAATTTATTTTCAGCAATAAATTTGGTGCACTTTAATACTTATTAAGTAACTACCGTATTCTTATTTAAATTTATTATGGAAGGCTTACAAGTGACACAAAGTTATTATCCTATGGTGAATTAATTCTTGGAGGCAGAGGCGCAGAGCACCTCTCTGAGCATGAATCCACGCAGCGTTCCACTTCCTCTTCAGCTGAAATCGAAAATCAGCAAATAAATTAAACGAAAATCAGCAAATAAATTATTATCAGCAAATAAATTATAAGTTTATTATTTGAGAGAGATATGCGTAGCGTAAAGATTAAGAGTTAAGTTATTATATGTTTGGTCATGGAACATCAGAATTTTTTTCAACCCCCACTTATGATGGAAACCTAATGCACTTAAGTATGACCTTCATTATTAATTTGAGAGAGACATGGAATTGAGATTTGCTTAGTGAGCAAAATTAATTACCAGGATTCTCTTTGGTGCTAAAATGGGTACAAGAAGAAGAAGCACAATCAAGCAAGCAAAGTTTTTTGGCTTCATCGACGTGATTCCTTGAAGAATCATCAGCTGGGAACACGCAGTCACCCAAGCACAATACTGCACATCCAGGGAAATGTTTGCCGGATACAAGACATGATAAGAAGCAATTACTGTAGCAATCTTTGAAAGAGGCTTTTGACTCCCCAACAAGAAGCCCAAGAACCAAACAAACAATCCAAACATTTGTTCTTTTCTCCATTTTCTGTCTTAATATTTTTTTCAATGGGTTGAATTGCATCCATCTAAGCTCTAAGAATTTGGGTTTATATATAGGGATTTTTAAGAGAAAGAGTGAGCTGTTATGCTTCAAACTCTTGTCCATATTTTTAATGCGGAAGTTAGGGTACATGTATAACCCATGATTAACAACAAATTATCCTATGCCATTAATTACAGTTCAAAGAAAAAAATGGAATCAGGATTCTCTCATGGTCGCGTAAATCTTTCAAAGGTCATACATTTTTGAATCATGAGGGACTTTGATTCATGGATGATATGAATTTTAAATTTTAACTTCTTATAAATTGTTTTTTTTTTTTTTTTTTTTTTTGAAACGTTGGAAACTCCGCCACCAAACCACCCATTACTATTTATAGTTTTCGAATAAGACTTTACATATAATTAAATATTAATCGTTCATTACTATTAATATATGAATGATAGGAAAACATGATTGATGATCGATTAAACCATATAACTTTGGAATACTCTTAAATGGTTCATTACTATTAAATAAGTGCTTAGGACTCTCGCCCATTATTTCATTAACTTTTATAATATCTCTTTTATGTCAAGTCACTTTATACACTTATTTGTATAAAATATTTATAATTCTATCATTCTTATTTACCATATTAAAAATTTGATCAATATTGCCCAACAATTATTATGGATTCATTATCATAAATTAGGCTTAAAAAGCTTATTTATCATATTTGTTCTGTCGTAAATACATGGTCTTCTTGCTTCCACTTAACTTCTCATTTGTAACAATTATTCTCTCTTAATGCGGGATTTCTCAATCAAATTTTCCAAATCGTGATAATTAAAGGTTGGAGAATTTAATAATCCTAATATTATATTTCGATCTGTTAAACCGTGTAGCTTTAAGAATACTTTTTATCAGAGAAAGGGAAACAACCCAACAACCCCTGATATTACTGTATTTTGTCTATGGTTATAATCCTTTTTTTTAATAAGAATTATATAGAATCGCGTATGTAATCCATTTTGTTTCGGGAAAAATTATTCTTCGAACAAACCTCCCACATGTAGTGAATTTGTTTGGCGAGTTGGAAACTAAATCAAACTTGGCAGATAAACAAGAAAACACACACATAAGAACAGATGATTTAACGTGGTTCGGCGGAATGGATCCAACATACGTCCATAAATGCAAAAGAAGCAAAATCTTTTATTAGGAACTCGAGTCAGACCAATCTGCTCTTTCTCTCTTACTTAAGCTTTTTTTCTCTCTTTTACAAGTTATAAGAATGCTCGGAATCAAATTAATCAACTCCTTACAATGAGTTCTCAACCCATTTATATAGTACACCTAAACCCACTATTTTGCCAACTTGTGACGTCAGCCACGTTACTAAGTTATCATTGCGTAGGTTTTCTTCCCCAATCAACCTACAAGTAGTAGTTCTTCCATCTGACACAACCACTCTCTGCCATCTGAACCTCATTAATTCACTTTTTTTGGTAACTGCTACACACTCTGCCCATGTGCCAACCCGTATTCCAACCACTCATGCGGTTTTGTGTGTCAGTGGATAAGCCTAAGGCTCTCTTTCATCCCATCAGCCGCTAGCCTACTCCTATCTTATCAGCCCTTAGGATGTTCAAACTTTCGTTTAGGGCTTACATCATACGTCTAAGAGCATAATGTTGCAACTCCGACCTACGTTCTCGGGTCGGTACATCAAGTCAAGTGACGTCCTTCATCGCATCTGCTACCAAGCCGGATTAGTAGAAATGCCTTTACTTCCCTCACATTCTCTTCAAAAAGGGCCAAGCCAACATTAAACTCCTCCTTGGTCGCATCAACATGGCCTCGGAAAAACGAATACAGCCCTAAGGAATCGTATTTCTTTTCAAGACTTAACCGCGAGGGAAGATTTTCAACCTCCGGTAATCGCTATAGTGACTGGAAATTGCGTCCCACTTCAAGTCATCCATCAAAACAAAAACCAGGACAAAAACAAGACAAGTACAACAGAGATGACGTGTCACATACCCCGTATTGACCCAAAAGAAACAACAAGGGAGCCTGAGACAGCGTTCTACCCCATGTCACCCAAAACAATAATTTTGAACCTTATAGTCTAACGTATCGGAGAACCGAACTACGAATCGAGGGGACAGCCAACGCCATGAGATTTTTCTCATGCTAGGCAAGCCCCGAGTCTACAAACGCCACAAAGACCCTCAGGCCCTCCCCGTGCTATGCTCATACGGATCCGAAATAGGATGGCCAACGCCAGAGGGGCATTCTCCCTCCCTATGCTAGGTATATCCCGAGGTTACAAACGCCACAGAGGCTCTCAGGCCTTCCCCGTGCTATGTACCTCCCGAGGCTACAAACGCCATGGAGTCCCATGAGCCTTCCCCGTGCTATGCACCTTTAATGTTGTGCGGCAAATGACGTGGGGGGAATTATCCCTCTCCAAGCTATACAAACCCAGAGATACCGTAGTACCGAAGCCATTCATTATCCATACATGTTATGATTACCTTAAGGCACCAAACGCCACGTCGACTCGTTCGTCGAGCGTGCTATAGATAACCGAGACGCCAAATGCCATGTATGTCTTTATGTTATACTCCTCAAAGATGCAAGTCATTGGGTGTTAACGTTCCAGTCCGGGGTTTTGATAATGACACTAGGGATTGGCATGCCACGAGGGTGCACACTTTTCCCACATGTCTTGCATCCCTTCATGTGTTCTGAATCACAAGTATCTTATAAGAATATTCAACATGTCTTTCCCACTCAAATAATAAACAAGCATAGATGAACAAGTTTTTATTTAAGAAATGAAAAGTCTTATTCATATTCAGAGAATCTATTTCCCATCTTACAACTCTTTGAGGATCATTCTAAGAGAGGATCTATTGAAAACATTTCCTTTGTATCTCTTAAAAATTCCTAACAATGTCATTTTGAATCGAGCTCTTTGGAAAACCAGAAGACTGGCAGGTTGAACAACAGCCATAATTTCTCAATGAGGAACTTGTTCAACGTTAGCATCAAAGGTTGAGAGAAACCCATCAATCTCCAACTCTTGACATTGAATTTCATTCAACAACTCAATCCTAGATGTTTCACCCTTCATATTATAACGAGTCTGGAAAGTGGCTAAATGAGTATAATAAGCAGAAGGCACTATGCAAACTGATCGAGTACACTTGGCATATTGGCTCTCCCACTATTTTATGACTGTTATCGCTATCGGCGCTGGTAGGCATTCATATTATGGTGCACACAATAAGTCATGTTGTCTCTCTTCTCAATTGGAAACCTTCTCGGGTCAGGCTCCGTCAATAGGCTTTTATCTTGGATTTCCCGAGCTATTTGGGACAGTGGTCTGTTCAAGGGATGTACATTGTCCCTCCGGCGACATGTGCGACCTGGACATGTGGCATTCTCTCATGTATTAGATATTATGAGGCATAGGCCTAAACTCTTTCTGCCTCGAGAACAGTCTCCTCAGGTCTATGCCCACATCCTGCTGATTTTCCAACCTGGGTGCTCTCGGCTTCTGAACAGACCCCCCCGGGCGATCTTCTCTTATTCCTCCATTAATACAAACTTCCTCGCTAGCTACAATGTTACGGCATAGTCCGATATCTCATGGATCCTATGGTGGGACCATAATCTCCCGGCCTTGAGGGCTCCTTTAAACTTTCCAGCACCTCTGGGGACTCATACGCCCTGACATCTAGTATTAGGCCTTGGTACCTATCGACAAAGCTTTTCAAAGACTCATTGTCTCTCTACTTCATCAACCTCAATGAACCCACCGTTTTCCTTGGTACACATACCCATTTGAAATGACGTACAAAGGACTTCCTCAGTTGGGAGAAGTTGCTGACACTTCCCGGGGTCAAGTTTATGAACCACAAGCTGGCTGATCCTCTCATAGTCAATGGGAATACCTTACAGATGGCCTCACATGCCATTCCTTGAATCTCCATCAAAAAGATAAACTTCTCGACGTGGGACTTGGGGTCCGTGTTGCCCTTGTAAATATCCATCGTGGGAATGGAAAATCTCCTTGGAAGTCCATTGTCAACACTTCTTTAATGAAATGGGATGTTATCTCCACATCTCGGTCGATTCGAGTTCCCCCTTTCACATTTTCCTCCCACTTTTTCATCTCCGTCTAGAACCAACTCCTCATTTGGCTCTCGTAGGTATTGTGCTTGTGCCCAAAGGCCTCCTAACGCCCTCCACTACGAGAGTGGTACCTTCCACAACTTGGCACCTCGCACCTCTCTTCCGGGTACCGTACCTGATAACTCTCTCCGAAACATGGGTTGTTGCTAAATGATTCTGGGATTTTCCTGCCTTCTTCTTCTTCCCACGGCTCCCCGGGTTGTATGGAATTGGTGACGACCACGTATTTCATTCTCTGGGTGTTCTTCTTCTTATTTCTGTAATCTTCATCTGCTTCGGTGATCATTTTTCCCCTTACTATCTCTTCTCTCCTTCCGCTAGGGCCTTCTTCCCATATCTCCCATTCTTCTACTCTAATTGCTCAATCTTCTCCAACATAGCCTTCATGAAGGTTTGGGTCATTTTCCTCTCCCTCGTTCCGTAGAGTTTCTTCCATTTTCTCCATCCACTTTGTCGTGGAAGCCTATAAAGTTCTGTGGTTTCCATCTTCTGCTATCGTCTTAGTGTGTTTGTCGCTATTCGTACCAGTTTCTTACAGACGGCGCCAACTGTTGATGACTATTTTTCATTCCAGGGGTGATTTGGGAAAAACCACTCTTCGAACAAACCTCCTCCAAGTAGTAAATTTGTTTGGTCAGTTTAGCACCAAATCAAACTTGGCAGACAAATAAGGAAACACACAGATAAGAATAGAGGATTTAACCTACGTCCACATATGCATAAGAAGTAAAATCTTTTATTAGGAGCTCGGGTTAGACCGACCTACTCTTTCTCTCTTGCTTAAGTTGTTTTTCTCTCTTTTAAAGTTATAAGAATGCTCAAAATCAAATTAACCAAACTCTTACAATGAGTTCTCAACCTTTTTCTATAGTATGCCTAAAATTCACTATTCTGCCAACTCATTACGCCAGCCACGTTACCAAGTTATCATTGTATAGACTCTCTTCCCTAATCAACCTATAAATAATAGCTCTGTCATATGACATAACCACTCTCTGCCATATGAACCTCACTAATTCACATTTTTTTGGTAATTGCTACACATTCTGCCTATGTGCCAACCTGTATTTCAACCACTCATGCGGTTTCGTGTGTTAGTGGATAAACCTGAAGCTCTCTTCCATCCAATCAGCCACTGGCCTACTCCTATCTCATTAGCCTTTGGGATGCTCAAACTTCCGTTTATGGCTTACATCATCCGTATAAGAGCATAATGCTGCAACTCTGACCTATGTCCTCGGGTCGGTACATCAAGTCAAGTGACGTCCTTCCTCGCATCTGCTACCAGGTCGGGTCAGTAGAAATGCCTTAATTTCCCTCACATTCTCTTCAAAAAGGGTTAAGCCAACATTAAGCTCCTCCTTGGTCGCATCAGTTACGGACATGTAGAAACATTTAGAAATAGCTTCCCTTGATGACAGTCTGAACTGTTTTGATTTTCTTATTGCTTGTATCTTCCAATGATCACCATCTTCAGGTGTATGTGATTGTGCCTCGGCTGGCTCTCCCCGAGTCCCTTCTCAGTGAGTTTCAAAGCCAAAATAGGCATCCTCAAGTCTGTCTTTAAATATGGCCAAATATGGACCTTGGGCCTAGATCCTCATCCTCGCAAGGACCTTGAGCCCCCATCTTGGTAAGCGAAATCCCTTTAGTTCCCTCATTCATATTTCAAATCTTCTCGAGTCCAAAAATCACCATCAATATTTAAAAAAAATGACGAGTGAGTTATTCATATTTATATAAATGTATGTGTTGCTTGCAATAAAATTTGTTAAAAAAATAATTTATTGTGCCACAGCGGAGATTTTTTAAATATCAATAAAATGGACAAATTATAAATCAAACTCTAATTTGATTATGCAAATCTTTGTCATATATAGTATTATTCAAGTAATATTGACCAAAACCAGCTTATTCAATCAAGTAAGCTTCCATTACCATATCTGCTGTATGTTTGTAATGTTTAATTTTAAGAAAAATTTCTCTTTGATTAAGAACATGATAATAATTCACGAGACCAACAACCTATTGTCATTGACCAGTGTTGCATTGGATTATTTAATGTTTCAAATAATTCACATGTTTCAATTTTAGATGTTAAGATTGATCAAGTATTTGTTAATATTATTCAAACGATGTCGGGTATCCATCAAGTCAATTTTTTTATAGTATGAAACTGCACTACAAGAAATAGGTTCTTTAGTGTCCAAAGATTTAACTTGCCATTAAAGTCAACACTAAATGTTCATTTAGCGTCGCCAAAAACAAGCGACACTAAAAGTAAAAACATCTTGCGTCAAAATGAGAAGCGACGCTAAAATTATAACATTTAGCGTCACCAAAGTTCATTCGACGTAAAAAATTAAGAAATTTAGCATTGCTACCTAATTTTCGATGTTAAATATTAAAAGTCGATAAAATTTAGCGTCGAATATAGGTAGCGACACTAAATGTCAGAAATTTAGTGTCATTAATGTACTTTCTGTTGGGGTTTTAGGGCGAAAATATCGGTAACGCAGCGGAATCGCAGAAAATCAAAATTTTCTGATTTCAAAATTTTTCTTGGATCATTTAAATAAAATTATTTATTTAATTACCCAATTATCAAATTCTGAAAAACTACACAAGAAAACAAATTTCTTGGTAATTACCGAATTGACCCAAAACTTTGCAAATTGATCATTTTAGTCCTAAAATTGTCAAATACAATTTTGGATGATTCTAAATCATTTCTAATATGATTTCCAACATGTCCAACATGTCAAAATCAAATTGCAGCAAAAACCACAATTTTAGCCAAATTGACGTGGGGTCCCCTAAGTTTCCATTTTGTTCATTTTAGTCCTCAAATTGTCAAATGCAATTTTAGGTGATTCCAAATCAGTTCTAAAATGATTTCCAACATGTACAATACATGAGAATACAAATTTCAACTTATTTATTTAATTACCCAATTATCAAATTCTGAAAAATTACACAATAAACCAAATTTCTTGGTAATTACAGAATTTACCCAAAACTTTGCAAATTGATCATTTTAGTCCTAAAATTGTCAAATACAATTTTGGATGATTCTAAATCATTTCTAAAATGATTTCCAACATGTTCAACATGTCAAAATCAAATTGCAACAAAAACCACAATTTTAGCCAAATTGACGTGGGGTCCCCTAAGTTTCCATTTTGTTCATTTTAGTCCTCAAATTGTCAAATGTAATTTAGGTGATTCCAAATCAGTTCTAAAATGATTTCCAACATGTACAATACATGAGAATAAAAATTACAACTCAAATCCCACAAAAAACCAAAATTGCCGAGAAGGGCCTAAAGGTTTCCAACTTGTGCATTTTGGTCCAATCTTGTTCAAAACAAGTCAAGATGAAATCCAATCATCACAAAACTTGATATACATCATATATACATCAATACACATCACATATATGAAATGCCCCAAATTTGGAAAATGTATAAACCCTAATTTTTCAAATTCATCAAATTGAACAAATTAAACCAAATTAAACAAATCCAATGTTTCAATCAAGTCTCTACCACACCAAAAAAGTCTCACCACTTTAAAATAACTCTAGAAAATTCTAGGTCATCAATGAGTGGCCTAAAAACTCTAGAATGGCAACTAGTTCATCAAATGACCAAAAGAATGCTTAATAAAAACTTATAAGCTTTCTTTAATTATCATACATGCAAACACCCATGTTCAAAACTTCCAACACTAAAAAAATAAACAAGAAAGAGTAGAAAAACTTAAGAACAAGCTACGTTATAGCCTAGAACAAAAGGAAAAAATTTCCTCTAATAGCAAAGTGGAAATACTTACTAAATCCAAGCTTTTCCTTAGATGTTCTTCAAGGTTCTTCACTTTCTCTCTCTAACTTTTCATGTTTATTTTGGAGGATTGGAACTAGGTTAAACTTATGAAAAACATAACACTTTATATATGGGAGTGTGTTGGCCGAATTTATCAAATAATAAAGGAAAAAAGATATTTTCAATTTTAAACAATTTAAATAAATATCTTAGGTAGTCAAAACAATTATAGCAACTTTTTCCTTTACTTTAAAGTCAACAATTTACACTTGTAATCATTTCATAAATAAATATCATCATAGATATTTCATATTTTAATTAATTTAATTATTTAACAATTAAATAAATAATTAATTAAATATAAATATCTAAATATATGTATTATATTTACTTTAAATATCTCAAATACATATATTAATGATATATGTCAAATACATTTATTTGACAATTTATTAATGTGTATTTAATAATATCATATATTAAATACAAATACACATTAATTAGGAAATGACATTTCGGCCCCTATTGCATGTATTTTTCGTTTAACGATTAAACGATTTATAAATAATCACCATTATTCATAAAAGTTACCCTAGTACTCTACGAGTATATTTCATTAGTGAGACTCTCTATATTCAGGTATATCCGTCACAAAATCCAATTTTGTGCCCATAATTTACCCACCCGTAAATTATGACGACCACTGATAAACTAGCTGAATGATACAGGTCGAGGTCATTGCATACGTATAATCCATCCGTCACATGTATCCGGATTATACCAGAGATATAGATATAAACGCCAAATCTCTATAGGTATTATCCCGTCGACGGTTATATTAGCAATCTATAAATAACATTTGGAACTCGCTTCCGAATTATACTATGGCCATAGATTTAACTGATTGCTAATCACATATGGACTACATATGCTCTGTACACAGAACTGGCGGATCCTATCTTGATACACACAAGATATCTTGAGGATCGGTCCACACCCAACGAACAGGCGGAGGTCTGATCTAAATAGATCGGTGACGTGACTGCCATCTACGTGTGGATGATGTCTCATACATCTATAGTAGTATCTCAAGTCGAAGGACCACTATGCTACTCAACCCGAGAAGATTCTTATTGACATTGGTGTACCATCCATTAAGAATCTTCGGTGAGTCATTCAGTGTTTATCCACTATAAACACCTGCACGTCTATACGAGTTTCCTCAGACTCATAGTTCATTGGGAGAAACCATCGGACCAAGTCTCGATATACGACATGTACTGGTCTCAACGGATTTGACTAACCGACCCATGTTAGTAAATCTTGACCAGGAACTGTATTTGATAATATACATTTAGCAGTGACACTTCCCAATGTCAATTACAAACTACCTTTGTAATTATGTACTGCATTATATATTATCGGGCATTTGTCTAATATATACATATCACTAAACCATATTTAGTTTCAATCAAATCGTAATCAGATCGAATACGTATATAAAAACAAGAGGTGCAACCATAAATAAGTAATATTATGGAAAAAAAGAATTGATCGTATTCATGAATCAGATATAAATATGATACAGATTGGCGCTCTGAGCACCAACCCCAATAATTTCTCCCACTTGCTCTTGTGCCAATCCACAGTATCACATACACATCTCAATGTGTATCGTATACTTATGGCTCTCAAAAGCTCACTTAACATTTAAGAGGTAGGCAACAAGAAGTAGGTCCGCTATAATATATTGAGTTTGTCAAACAAACCCAATCGTTTCCCATAGCCAACATCATTCATATTTTGTAGAATCTAAATTATACATTAATATGACTCTGATGCTACATCAGTATTGTGCTACAGCTGTCCAAGTATTTAGGGATCAAATCCAAAATACTATGCAACTTCATAAGTCGATACTTCATAAGTTGCATCTAATTCCACTCATATAGTAGAATCATGCGTGACACTCCCACTACACCTTTTCCGACTCTTTATGACGTAGACAGTCTAGCGTCATAATTAGACCAAAAACTAATCTGACCTAAATGATTTCAGACTAAATGCTCTGTGAATTAAGAAACTCGTTCTTAATATCTCAAAGATTACAAAGAACATGTTTCAAGATCCATCCTATGATCTATATGATATCAAAATAACTAGTAACAATTACGATTAAATCGATATCTACAATCGCACATAATAAAGTATTCATTATGTCATCATCCCATGATACATAAGATTGATTAGACATTTTAATCAATTACTCTTTCGAAAAAGGAATTATCATTTACGAAAGATGAATACAGTATATAAGACATACAATAAATGTCCAACAGTTATACTAACTGTCATAGAGATAGCCTTGTTATGTCCTTTATGAGATCATATCTAATGCACGACTAATAGGAGTATCTCACAAGTCTCCAAGTTTTTATATCATATATAAAACTTTATATCAAATATAACAGAGACTACTCCCACTTCTATCACGGAGTAAAGAAGACTTAGGTAAACCTTTTATCTTACAAACATCTCATTATTACTATAATAATGATAACGTTGTTAGGATATATAACACTAGAAAGTAATTTGTACGCTCCCACTAACCCTTCAATCACATATGTATTCTCTATACTTTGACAAGATCAGACAATCTGACTGATATCAAAAATAGAGAATACGGATTTCTGGAAGACTTATCCGAGTCTACAATAGGCTCTATAAGCTAGCACACTAAACTGCGATCTCAGCAGAACACAAACTCTAGGGCCATTCCAGAATGAACTCTTCAAACAAAGAAATCACAACTGATCTCTTATCTGAATAAGTCATTCAAAAATTCCACTTTGCATTCTTTAGCTAAAATGTATAGTTTAATATCAACATTAACAAATATATTTTTAATTGTTCAATTAATATGACTAGAGACAATCTACAATAGATTACTGAGTATAACTTTTCTCACTGTCATACTATAAAGGTCAAACCTTTAATAAGCTCACATTGCTTTTGCTGCGCAAACAATTAGCACATATCATGAACTAATTGATAATGAAAGCTTAATCAAGTTCAAAACTTGATCGTAGTAAGCTATGGACAATTTTAGATCTATGGTTCAATGATGAACTTCCAGAATCAATATTAAATATCGCTTCCATTATAAGTTATATGATAATTTTCTTCGATAAGAAAACAACAGAAACATTAAGTATCAAATACTCGTAAATGATTCTGTTATCCTATTGTTCTTGTACGGAAGATGTATAAGGGTTGTTTCATCTTATTATTTACGTAGTTCCAATTATAGTTTATCATTCTCACATTTGACTTCAATAAGTCAAGTCTTTTCTACAATAATTAACATCCGATGTTACACACCAAGTAATAAAATAATTTTATTACTTAGGATCGTAGGAAAGATATTCTATTAAATAGAATACAATATTCTATTAAACAGAATAAACGATAAACTTTTACTTATACCTCCGAGGTGTAAGTAATTTCCATTATATAACTATTATATAAAAGAAAGATTCAAATCTCAAACTTTTCAAGATTCGGATTTTCTACCTATACATATTATATATGTAACTGTAGAAATTAATGGAACCTAAATTAAAAAGATGAACTAGTGTTACTAGAGCATATCCCCAAGAGTATTGAAACTAATTCGGTAACATTCAATATCAAACGAATCAAATCATATAAGATCCGACTGCTCATACTACTCGATTCCATCAAGATGGAATCGTGGAAGAATAATATTGAATAAGAATCATATTCATAAAATAACCTTAGAACTAATTGCTTTAAATTCATATGTTTAATCGTATCAAAGATCTTTGAACAGTTCAAAGACATGTAATGAATTTTAAGGATATAGTTCTAAAAAAACTTCAAATTGAATATATTTGAACAAGTAATTCAAAAATGTTCAATCTAGGTTTCATCAGAACAGATTGAAAGTTCTTGATACTTTCAAGACGTTCAATATGTGTTCCTTTAGAAACACGTAACTAAGTTATGACAGTTCATAAACTAAGTTACGAAGTAAAGAAAACTACCTTAAGCAATTATAATTCATTAAACTACATACATCTAATGTATCAGTTTAATAAAACTGGTGGTCCAATGACAAATAATTGGTTAAACGAGATTTTAATCACCTTTTCGAATACAATATTCATTAAATAGGTAAGGATATGTGATGTGATCTCGTATCAAACCATCATTTACCATACGGAATAAGCATCAAATGCTTAAGTGATAAAATCTCATAAAGCACTGTTCTAAATTATTTACTTTACTGAATAATTTTCTTAATGATTATCTCTACGTCAATGACACTACTAGTCATATTTAAAATATATATAACAATTGTTTATAAAGAATAAGTAACTATCCAATAGTTGCAAGTTCTGATATCAAATATCAAAACAATCATTAACTAATATTTTAAATAACTAGACAGGAGATCTGGTATCCAATACCTATAGTTGTAGTATTGTGAAAATCGATATTTTCTATACACAACTATACGCATCTCATTTCTTTAGCTTTACTATTTACATTCAACTATTCACAACAATTGCAAATAACTGATTAGCAAATTGTGTCAGACACATTGCCTCTAAAGGTCATTAAAGTTAAGAAACGTCATTACTAGATAAACAAATACCTAATGGGGCTTCCTTAATGCCAGTCAAGAATCTCGAGATATGAACTCGTACGTGTCAATTCTTACTGCATAAGAAACTATTTTCTCTACAGAATAATATCCTAAAATGGATATCTATCTAGATTATCTGTCATGACTTAGAAACTAAGTCATTAACCATCTTGATTTTTCAAGAAAATCGGAACAACAGTTCCCGATGGTTTAGACCAATCTAATAATATCCTAGTCTAGTAGTATCTAGAACCTATTCTAGAATAATTGCAACCAAGAGTCAAGTCAGATAACATATCAAAATATGTGTGGAGTGAATAAAAGTTCAATTCTATTAAAACAATAGAATAAGGAAACAAACAAACGGCAATTTCCATAATAATATACATTGCCTAAGTTATGGAATTTTTTAAACTTAGCAGTGCCTCCCACTATTTTACGTAATACTGTTATCTCCAACGGAAAAATGATAATTCAATAATTAAATCGAATTCCATAATGGGAAGTGGACCCCATGAATATATTTCGACTCACAGCAGAGGCACAGTCTCGCCTACGTATATTCATCAGGTAGACAACTCATTTGTCAATCACTCAATAATGACTCATGGGTTCCGGTCCTGGTCGTTTCTCGTTGTGACAGCTAGGGTACGTTCATAAGGAGGCGTACCAAGGTTAAACTCGCCAATGATAAACTCAAGCTACTTGTGTAACCCTGACAGCTAGGGCACGTTCAGGATTCCGCTTTTGCTTGAATTTATCTAGTATCTGATATACATCCGGCATAAATAAATCTCTATCGGCTACACCCTCACAGTAGAGGCACGGTCTCGGAGAAAAATATTCATAAACCGTATTGACAAGATGGACCAAGAAACAAGTATTTCAAATACTAGTTACTTTAAAACCTTATTAAACGGAGATATTCCATAAAGTGTCAATACACTTTAAATTTAATCAAATTAAATTAAAGCATGCATGTATTAAGCAAATACAAGAATAAAAATTAGATTTAAAGGGCCAATCATATCAAGGGGCCAAGAATCAGACTCGCTCTGATACCATTTTGTTGGGGTTTTAAGGCGGAAATATCGGTAACGCAGCGGAATCGCGGAAAATCAAAATTTTCCAATTTCAAAATTATTCTTGGATCAATTAAATAAACTTATTTATTTAATTACCCAATTATCAAATTCTGAAAAATTACACAAGAAACCAATTTTCTTGGTAATTATCGAATTGACCCAAAACTTTGCAAATTGATCATTTTAGTCCTAAAATTATCAAATATAATTTTGGATGATTCTAAATCATTTCTAAAATGATTTGAACCATGTCCAACATGTCAAAATCAAATTGCAACAAAAACCACAATTTTAGCCAAATTGTCGTGGGGTCCCCTAAGTTTGCATTTTGTTCATTTTAGTCCTCAAATTGTCAAATACAATTTTAGTGATTCCAAATTAGTTCTAAAATGATTTCCAACATGTACAATACATGAGAATACAAATTGCAACTCAAATCCCACAAAAAACCAAAATTGCCGAGAAGGGCCTAAGGGTTTCCAACTTGTGCATTTTGGTCCAATCTTGTTCAAAACAAGTCAAGATGAAATCCAATCATCACCAAACTTGATATACATCATATATACATCAATAAACATCACATATATGAAAAGCCCCAAATTCGAAAAATGTATAAACCCTAATTTTTCAAATTCATCAAATTGAACAACTTAAACCAAATCAAACAAATCCAATGTTTCAATCAAGTCTCTACCACACCAAACAAGTCTCACCACTTTGAAATAACTCTAGAATAATTCTAGGTCATCAATGAGTGGCCTAACAACTCTAAAATGGCAACTAGTTCATCAAATGACCAAAAGAATGCTTAATAACAACTTATAAGCTTTCTTTAACTATCATACATGCAAACACCCATGTTCAAAACTTCCAACACTCAAAAACATAAACAAGAAAGAGTAGAAATTCTTAAGAACAAGCTATGTTATAGCCTAGAACAAAAGGACCAAATTCCCCTCTAATACCAAAGTGGAAATACTTACTAAATCCAAGCTTTTCCTTAGATGTTCTTCAAGCCTCTTTACTTTCTCTCTCTAACTTTTAATGTTTATTTTGGAGGCTTGGAACTAGGTTAAACTTATGAAAAACATAACACTTTATATATGGTAGTGTGTTGGCCGAATTTATAAAGTAATAAAGGAAAAAATATTTTTTCAATTTTAAACAATTTAAATAAATATCTTATGTAGTCAAAATAATTATGACAACTTTTTCCTTTACTTTAAAGTCAACAATTTACACTTGTAATCATTTCATAAATAAATATCATCATAGATATTTCATTTTTTAATTACTTTAATTATTCAACAATTAAATAATTAATTAATTAATTAAATATAAATATCTAAATATATGTATTATATTTACTTTAAATATCTCAAATACATATATTAATGATATATGTCAAATACATTTATTTGAAAATTTATTAATGTGTATTTAATAATATCATATATTAAATACAAATACACATTAATTAGGAAATGACGGTTCGACCCCTATTGCATGTATTTTTCGTTTAACGTTTAAACGATTTATAAATAATCACCATTGTTCATAAAAGTTACCCTAGTGCTCTACGAGTATATTTCATTAGTGAGACTCTCTAGATTTAGGTATATCCGTCACAAAATCCAATTTCATGTCCATAATTTACCCACCCGTAAATTATGACGACCACGGATAAACTAGCTGAATCATACAGGTCGAGGTCATTACATACGTATAATCCCTCCGTCACAGGTATCCGGATTATACCAGAGATATAGATGTAAATGCCAAATCTCTATAGGTATTATCTCGTCGATGATTCTATTAGCAATCTATAAATAACATTCGGAACTCACCTCCGAAGTATACTATGGCCATAGATTTAACTGATTGCTAATCACATATGGACTACATATGCTATGTACACAGAACTGACAGATCCTATCTTGATACACATAGGATATCCTGAGGATCGGTCCATACCCAATGAACAGGTGGAGGTCTGATATAAATAGATCGGTGACGTGACTGCCATCTAAGTGTGAAGGATATCTCATACATCCACAGTGATATCTCAAGTCGAAGGACCACTATGCTACTCAACCCGAGAATATTCTTATTGATGTTGGTGTACCATCCATTAAGAATCTTCGGTGAGTAGTTCAATGTTTATCCACTATAAACACCTACACGTCTATATGAGTCTCCCCAGACTCATGGTTCATTGGGAGAAACCATCAGACCAAGTCTCGATATACGACATGTACTGGTCTCAACGGATTTGACTAACCGACCCGTGTTAGTAAATCTTGACCAGGAACTGTATTTGATAATATATATTTAGCAGTGACACTTCCCAATGTCCATTACAAACTACCTTTGTAATTATGTACTGCATTATATATTATCGGGCCTTTGTCTAATATATACATATCACTAAACCACATTTAGTTTCAATCTAATCGTAATTAGATCGAATACGTATATAAAAACAAGAGTTGCAACCATAAATAAGTAATATTATGGAAAAAAGAATTGATCGTATTCATGAATTAGACATAAATACGATGCGGATTGGCGCTCTGAGCACCAACCCCAACACTTTCAATGCAAAAAAAAATTAAGGAATTTAACGTCACTACCTAGTTATCGATGCTAAATATGACAATATTTAGTGTCAAATATGGTAGCGACGCTAAATGTATGACATAAAGTCATTAAAAATCCCCACTTACCAACGAACCTCTTCTTCTTCTTCTTCTTCTTCTTCTTCTTCTTCTTCTTCTTCCTTCTTCTCGTTCCTTCTTCTTTTTTATCCTTCTTCAACCCACGTCAAAAAATACGCATTTTCACCATTTTCCTACCCCAATCCAACACTAAACTAATTAATGTATGTATTTTCTTTAATATTATTATTGTAGTAATTAATTTGTTTACCAATTATATATTTTTGAGTAAATCCCCTAAAATGAGGGTTTATAATTTAATTAGGTAAATATTTAGTTTATGAATTGAATTGGCAGTGCATATAATCTCAATTACTCTAATAATTTATTTACACATTATGTATTTTGAGTAAATCTCTTAAAATGAGAGTTTATAATTAATTAGTTAAATATTTAGTTTATGTATTTAATTGATAGTGCATATAATTAAAATGGATTATTTGATTTTGGATATGTAATATATGTATAAATTTTGATTTTGGATTACTATTTATTTATTAAACGATGCTAAAACCTTTCATATATTAAGGTATCCAAAATATTTAGCGTCACATATGCTACAGCGACGCTAAAACCTTTCACCAACCAGCCTTTAGTATCCAATTCCCACGTCGTCTTATTTCGACGCTAAAATTTTTAGCGTCGACGTTGACCTCTTTTAGCATCGATGGTTGGCAACGTAAAAGGTCGGTTTTCTGTAATGATGATCGAATAATATTTCTTTGTTTATAGAAAGAAAATCATATGTATATATAAAAATTGAAGTAGATCTTAGAAAAGAGAAAACATTTAAAGAGTATATATTCTCTCTCTTTAATATGTCATCTCTGTTTTTAATTTTTAAATCTTGTTTTAAATGCCACATATGTAATTATCTTAGCCATTAAACTTACTTAAATGGATGGTTAGGAATTGATATTTAAAATTAAGTCAAATTTTTAAGTTGAAATATCACATCCATATATACACGTGTGTGTGAATAAATTACGATAATTTATATCGTTGAATTATGAGATAACTAAACGAATATCCATTTATTATTCATTTATTAAACGAATTAAATACGAATCTTAATACTAGGAATGATTTTTTTATTAAACAAATCAAATAAATATCCATCACATTTTAATTCTTTTGCTTAAAGATGCGAAACAAATTTGTTTCGTCACTTTGTTTTGCCACTCCTAACCCGAGCATCACATGTATACTACTGCGTAGTTCCACTATAAAACTTGCAGATGCGTGATATTTTTAAATAATAACACGTGGAACCTTTATTGGGCGGGATATGTTATCTACCACTATTAACATGCATTATTTAATAAAAATCAACAAATAGAACCATGTAAAATTATAAATTGAACACAAACACAAGTGTTAGAAAAACCTGGAAAATACGATGTAGAATACGATGAACTTAAATCAATTCGAGAAAGTCTATGTCCTTAAGAACTTATTAGTCTTGCCTCGGTGCACTACAAATCTCTTGTGGCTAATGTTCTCTCAAGATATTTGGTTGCTTCTGGTAAAAAGGACACTCATTTCTTCAAGAACTTTAACTATGAACAAATGGTGAAACTCATTTTTATTTATACATACCTTAGACTCACCAATATGTCTAAAGATAAGTGAAGAAGAAGATGAATTGAATGAATGAATGAAAATTGATGACCCAATTACCTCTTTTATATACATGAAGGGTTGCCTTTGTAAATGTACCATATGTCAAAATACACATTCCTTTAAGGACCATAACCCTTAAAGGAATTCTTTCAAGCCAAAGGGTCATGTCATTTCTCATTAAGGAACGCATTGAAACACATTCTTTCATTATAGATATATATATATATATATATATATATATATATATAACATATTTAGAAAATTTCCTACAATCCCCTATAATTTTCTAAATATCAATGCAGACACTTAAGAGAGTTTCCTATAAATAAAACTGCATCGAAATAGGTGGATTTTTCCTTAAAGCTTTCATAGTGAATGACTATCGGATTAACTTGACAAACCAGTGCCTATAGTCTTGAATTATTTTACCATTGATGTAAACCAAGACAATAGCCATCACACAACTTCACTTTGACCATTTCCCGTTCTACGGTTGTGTTTAATTCAGCCATGAACATCATTCTTGGCTTCATCAAGTACTTTAAGGAACCCAATCTTAAAAAAATCATGGAAGCGACTTCACTTCTTACTTGAAATATGTGATCTACTGTGGAAGGTATTCTGTTGATACTTGTAGGCATTATAATTTTGCATGGTCCGATGATGATTATCTTGTAGGGACACTGTATGAAAGTTAAGGAAGGTTGTAAGGTCTAATACTAGAAAAAAACTATGGACATCCAGAATGATATCAACCTCTAAGTCTGGCTGGATATAACAATCACCTCCGGCCGAACATGCGTCACATTTTCATTTTTAAAGAACTCAATCTTTTTCATTCTTAACCAATTTCCATAAAACCATATTCTTTCAACCACTTTCTATAATTATCAATTTCTCTTTTTAAAGGAGTTTGTTTCCTTCTTAAACTAAGAAATCATCACTATAAAAGAAAAGCTATACACAAACCAATGAGACCTTTCTTAATCCGAATTTTGAAAGCTTGCAACTGATCATTTTCTAGAAATCGGTGAAACACACACATAACTGTAAAACAAAGACCCAAAAAACCTCTTAAATCTCTTTCCAGTAGATAAAACCAATAGTCAATCAAAACTTTCAGACATGTTCTCGGAGCCGAGTTACACCTAAAGGTAAGACCTGATGGCACTTATCACTTAATTCCATATTTATGGTTTTGATACAGTATCTCCGATCGGACATACATAAGTCATAGATAAAATTCAGCCGTATGTAAGGCCACATCTGGCAACATATTTTCACACGGTTAATAGGATGTAAACTTAGACGTAAATTCCATAGCCGAATCCGAATAGACGGTAGTGCGATTTGTACTTGGGATACAAATTCATGTACCAATAGAAGAATAGCCTCTTTATTTCCCTTATTTACACATGTCTTTTTTTATTATTATTATTATTTAGCATGATTACTATCTTGTTATTATTTTTCCATGTTCTTTGTGTTTTTCTCATTATTACATACTTTTTATGATTCTTGATTACTGATGAGTGGTAAATAGATCACTATTTTCCACTCATTTAACTTAATATTTTACATAGTTTCTTGAGTTTTGTGAATATTTTGATGTCTTTTGTGTTATTTTATAGATAAATAAAATAACAGGACTCTATGGAGGTAATTCGGGGCCAAAACAGCAGAAAACTGACAAAAATGGCAAAAATATAAATTTCCTGCTAAAATGCGTCGTTCGCTAAAATGCACCGCTCGATAAAATACGCCGTGCTAAAATACGTCGCCTGATATCATGCGCCTCTAACGTGCGCCGGACACGTGTCACAATCAGAGAAGTTTGCTAACATGCACCGCCTGCTAACGTGCGCCTGCCACGTGTCAACATCACAGCAAACCTGCTAATGGCACCAGACACGTGTCACCATCACATATTACCGACACTCATCATTGAAACACGTCATTGCTTACGTCATGCTAACGTCAGTGTCACGACGCTAATATCATTACGTGTCGCGATGCCGAACTAATAATTGAGATAATAATTCTGTCGATGCCACGTGTCACCATCTCGTGAAGCCAGTGCCACGCGTCCATCATCAACGACGCGTCACGACGCGCAATGTTCCAAAATTTTGCCTATAAATTTAGGCCAAATATCATTTGTAAAACCATACTTTCTTCTAAGGAATTCCTTAAGAATACTAAGAAGATTGTATCTTGTTTGTTTACAGCTTTCTGTATTTAATTTTATTTACTTTTACGCAACAATACTTTCCTTTCTTTACTTTTTAGTTTTTACTTTTACGTAATAGTACTTTCTTTTCTTTACTTTTCAGTATTTACTTTTCAGAAATGAGGAGGTAACTCCCCCTTGCTGGGGTGAAAAATAAAGCTTTTATTACTAATATTTAGATTAATCTCCCTTAATTATAATATATAAACTATTTAAAACATGACTTAATGATGATACCGCCTTTATGGTCGGTTGGACTTAATTATAAAATTGGTTTTAACCTGACTAAACTGGATACCGCCTGTATGGTCGGTTGGAATTAATTATTAATTTGACTTAATCATAATACCACCTATATAGTCAGTTGGTAATATCACGCAAAGTTAATATGTTATAATAAGGGAGATATCTAAACTAGTAGTAATAAAAGTGGATCCTCTAACCCCCAACATTTTCTTTTATCGTACTCTTACATTTTTAATTTCCAACATTTACTTTCCAGCATTTACTTTCCAGCATTTACTTCCAGCATTTACTTTATTTAATTTCCAGCACTTACTTTATGTATTTTAATTTTATCTAAGCTTTTACTAGCCTTAAATATGTGTCGTAACTAAGTCCGTTATCTGGGGTTGTAATGAATTCTAATATCATCGGTTTATAATGGGTTATTTTATAGTTTGGGTAAAATAAATGTTTATTTATTAAGTCTTAAGCTTAATGTTTCTTGTTAACTGGCCATTAATAAGATTGATATGGTAAACTTAAAATAAACTCGACGAAAGAATTTTAGGTTTCAGCCTTAGACTTAATAGCCCACGATCTTCCTTGAGGATAGATAACCCTTTAATAGATTTCCTTACAGGATAGACATATACCTGTCGGGCGGGGGTAACCAAAATTGGAACTTAATCTTAATGAATTCAGGCAACTTGGTTGACATAGACATATGATTAATTGGGTTACACTGGGTATTTGCATCTGACCATCGACAGAGGCTTTTGCATAATTTCGTGTTCCAGGTTATTAAACCAATATATTACACAAACATGAGATAATCACTTCATCTTTAAAAGATATTGGAAGGATTCACAACCCTAGATAGTTTAATAATATTGAATTTGCCTTTAATTTACTTTCGAGCTATTTTATTTACTTATTTTAAAGTCACCGTCCAATCAAACAATCAATCCATTAGATGCTTGTAAAAATTTGGCTTCATAAATTAATAGCTTAAGTATTAAGTCCTCGTGGATCGATATTTTTTATACTACTTGAACGATATGTGCGCTTGAGTTATACGCGTGTGATTACGTTGATCAATTACAATGCACATCCAGTCAGATTCCCAGTAAGTTCGGTCGAATATACATGTTAGAATACGTTCCGGCCAGACATGCCCATGTCCTGTCAGAAATAATTAATTTCATTATTTTTATATTATCAGTTGTACTGCTCTCCGGACATTATTCATTTCTCTTATTTTTATGTTGGTGCTTTTTTGTGCTTTTCAATTATTTTGCATGATATTTGCATTAAAAGACATAGTAATATATCTCTTCAAACTTTGATAATATACTTGCATAAGTAAGGGATCAGTTCGAATCCAAAAGGATTTAAGGTCAAACTTGGGAAGAGTGTAGTGCGGCCTTAAATCATTCACAGTATCTTATACTGGGTGGCGACTCCTTAATTCTCTGATTAGTTCCCTGTAGGCTAATTGTACTCTCTACGAGTTGCTAGCTCAACAGTGTCGTGGTTGCCGAAGTCATAGGCATAGCGTGAAATCATGATTCGCTTCTACAATATCCCTATTAGGACTCTTGAAAACAAGGCCTACTGAAGCCCTTGAAGCCTAGACCACCGCCAGACCTGATCTCCCGCCACATAGACCTGAATCAATATTGTCACTTCTACTAAGAGAAGGGCCATGATACCGACGCTGGTAAAATATATGATCCCTAACAAGCCTTGACCATGTAGTAGCTGAATTCCAAATGAATTTGCATTTGCATATTCTTTTACGTCATGTAGTGACTCTCTTTATTCAATAAAATAAATATGGTTTTGGAAAATATTCTGTGAGCATGTCTAAATTTGAAAAGAAGTTTTAAACTTTGAAATCACTAGCAGAATGCTATCTATAAAAATTGCTCACTAAAACTTGAACTTGAAAATTGCAAAGCATACTTAGAAAAAGTTTATGCTGGCACAATTTGTAGAGATAGACAAAACACTTGATATTCATTTGATTTCGTTCCAAAGCTAATGCCAATATGACATTAGGTTAAGGAGATTATGCAAAAAAATAAATAAAAAAAAAAAACCAAAAAAAAATAAAAACAATAAAAAGGTGAATCTCATAATACCTACTCCGCTGTTTGGATTGTTTAGTAATCAGAAGTATCGTGAACCCCACGACTACTATTGCGTCAAACAACAGCTCAAATATCGAGTATGCAAAACAACATGAGTTAGTGAAATGATTGAGTAACCAGGGCTTTGCATCACAAATGTATAGTCCTTACATCAAAAGGCAATTTGACGATTTAAGGAAACTAGGGATAAAAGATGAGCCCTATAAAAATAAACCTTTACGAAAATCTTAAGATCCTTGTGACGACCCGGGTTATTTTAGCATTTTGTGAGGATTTTATTTTTCAGACGTAAGACCGTGTCTGAACGCGGGGATTATTTTTATGATGTAATGGGAACTTTTCAATAAATTAGTTATAAGTAACAATAAATAAAATTGAAGGATCAAATTGAGAATTTTTATATTTGTATTAAATAACCTAGATATTTTTTTTAGAATGCACATGTGTTTCATTACACTCACACACGTGTAATTCACTAAACCCACACATATCTATTAATTTATAACACACACCAAATTTAACAAACACACGTGTAAAATAAATATACACACACATTCATTAAGCTAGGCACGCAGAAACAAAAAAAAAAAAGAACAAGAAAGATCGAGAGAACCTGGGAGAGAAAGGAGAGAGACGAGTAGCCTGGGCCATGTCCAGCCATGGTCGTCGACCGCCGGCGAGACTCCCGGCAGAGGCAGTGAATAGAGAGAGAACGGAAGCAGAGGAAGATTAGCAAGTGAGAGAACCGAGAGAGAAGAAAGAAGCAGTGCGGGAGAGGGGGAAGAAAATAGGGGTTTTTCAATTTGATGATTTTAATTCGTTCGTGGATATAACAGTAAGTAACTTATGCTATAATTTCTATTTAAATTGTTCCTTTTGATAGATTCATTTGATTAGTATAACTGATTTTGTTGATTTTCAATTTACTGGGAGAGATGTATTATGGGTAAGCAAATTGTGAAAGGGATTTTGTTAGTGAATGGTTGTAAGTCTTGGCAAGAGAGGGAATTTAATTTAAATGTGACCTTTTCTTTTTGGTTCTGGACTATGGCGTGGAGGGTGGGCTGTTTAATGGTAGGTTGGTTAAGGGATTTTGGTTATAGGGAAATGTTCTGTGATAGTAATGGATGGTTCCTATGTGGAAAAAAAATAAATGAAAAATGAAAAAAAAATGAAAAATGAAAACGAAACATAAAGAGAAATGAAGCTTCGACAATTGGTTAGTTAGGAGGGAGGATGCTTGGGCTATGACAGTTTGTGATAAAGGGAGAGGCTATATTCTTTGTATTAGACCTTAATATTTGTTTAAAAAGATAGAGAGTGTTGAGAATAGTCAAATCAGAATTTAAATGAGGATATTGATGGGTAGTGTTGATGCTTAGGAAATAGATATAATCTAATATTTTGAAGTTTATATAAATACTTTATAATAGAATTGGTATAAATTATTGACAAGAGTGTAACAATTATTGAAAAGAAACGTTTTAAGGGAACGTTATAATACTTAGTGACTAATGAGGGTCAATGTGTGCTTAGATATTATGATTTCGACTTAGGAAATTGAACGTAATACTAAGGTAAAAATTATAAGTATATAGCTTCTGGAAACAACCCCATATCTGCCCCTAGCCAGTTCTAAATGATCTTAATGAACCCCTAATATAAGCCCTAAAACAGCCCTTAGAATCTCTTGCCTGACCAGCCCCTGCAATATGAAATAATTTGAAGAAAATAAACATGAAATTAGTGATTAGCATTTATAGATGTAAGCTTTAGAAGTGTTAATGCATGTTAAACTTGAGCATGAATATGTTTATTTATATAGTGTGGATTGATGTAATTTAGCAGCATGTATGCATATTCATACTGTGTTTGACTAAGTATGGATATAGGTTTTGAAACTTATGAAACATGTGATGATGAGTTAACACACAGGTAATTATAAGTAAAGTTGGATGGTGTATAAAGATTGTTATATGACCTATAATTATTAGGAAGCCTGGATGAAAATGTGTATAAGGAATGTACTAGAGAGTATGAAATGTGAATATATTTCTTGATAAATTATGTAAAATTGATTTTACTTGTATAAATATAGGAAATAACAAGTGCAAGTTAATTGAATTTGTATATGGATATATATATGTTTACATGTGAGTACATATGGTTTATGCAATATATATATATATATATTGCTTAAGGTAAGTAAAGATGAAAGCATGAAAAGAGCAGCATTTATATGTCATTAATTTATTTGTATGCATGAACATATACATGTGATTATATGACAACTTAAAATATAAATATATATAAGAAAGCATGACTAGAGTAAGTGAAAGCATAAGGAATGAGTACACATATATGTATTTTATGATTTTCAGGAATTGATAAAGAAGTAAGAATGATTTTGAAATTTAAAGAGTTTTAAGGAAAAGTTTCAAATGCTTTTAAAAGAAAAAGTGTATTTTAGAAAATGTTTTACAGTTTTGAAATACAGATCATGAGTTTTAAATTTTTCGGGGCATGAGGTAAAAACTCACCCCAGTATGTAACTTGAGAAAATTTGGAATTGACGGATACTTTGGAATTGACGGATTCAGAGACATGTGCACATGTTGAGGACTGAGGGGACGCTCTCAGATCCTCCAGATGGCTAGGGGGACAGCGATACGTAACGCCCCTAGACCCCAGTTTGAGCTTGGGTGGTAGCATAGATCCGCACCCCCAACTCCAGTTTGTGGCTTGGGGGATGGCGATACGTAACACCCCAGGACCACTAGTTTCAGGGCAGGTATGGCATGTTTTAGGGGACGGCGATACGTAACGCCCCAATGTCATGGGTTTGCATATCTGGCTCTAGGGCGTATGGGGGGACGACGATACGTAACGCCCCCATGCGTCAGTTTTTCAGCAGACACTTAGATATCAGCTTTTCAAGAAGGAGTTTTGAAAAGTCAGATTTTAGTAAACAGTTTTCGGAAAACAGATTTTAGAGAGTTTCCAGAAACTAGAGATTTAAAGGATGTTTTCAGCAAGTCTAGTTTTATAAAGAGATTTTCAGAAAGAGTTTCAGAAAACAGTTTTCTGAAAACAATTTTCCAGAAAAGGTTTTCAAGAAGTATCTTCTAATTTATATTACATGTTAAAGTTGAAAATAGTTCACAAGTTATGCATGGAAATCATACATTCTAGTTATCATTTGGAAGCATATAGTTGGCATTAATACATGATGACATGTTTGCATTAGAATGCATATATGGTTAACTTTGTGTGTAGCAATGTTCATATAGAAGTAACATTTTGTAAAGTACGAATGCATAGTAGCATGATCTTATTTCATGTATATATATCAATGATAATTGTATTAGTTGTATGTTTACTTAGAAAGAACATATTTTTAGAATGCTAGAACATGATGAAATGATAACATATGAATGTATACATGGTTAGAAATAGTGGATTAAATGTTTGACAGGAATATTTATTTAGAATGACCGATTTTATGATATATCAAGGTAATGAAAGAGAAAATTATAATAAATACCTGAACCAGATTAGTATAGAGTATAAAAGGTAAGAGTTGAGTAATCAGAGTAGCACAACGAAAACGTGAAGAGGTTTGATATAGTAAATAGGAATAGAGAAACTTAATGTTATGTTAAAAATGACTAGGAAGTATATAGTAAAATAGAATTTTAAAGTTTGTATGTGTGTGGTCAGATAAAAAGATCAGTAACAAGTGACATGTTTGTAAGTGGATAAGAGTAATATGATTAATTCTTAACTTAGTAATTAAGAAAATAAAGATTTACCCTTCTGTGATAAATGTTAAGATTTGGTAATAAGTAACCTGTCTATTTAATGAATAAAGAACCATAGAATTAATTCAGACTTTATAGATATTTAAATGACCTTCTAAGTAACCAGGTTAATACTGAAACAGAATTAAGTTTTGGGCATTTGACGCTCAAGGAATGAGCACAGTTACTTACTGAGTCATTATGACTCAGACCACAACAGTGTTTGAGTTTTGCAGGTTGGTGACCTGATCGGTCGACCACAGACATTAGAGCTTGAGGAGCCGGATAGCAGCGTTGCAGTCAGCCAGTCACCAAGTCTTGGGAAAGTCGAGTCTTGTGTACAGGTTGAGTTTGAAAGCATTGTATTTGAGTATTGATGAGACGTGCTAAGCACGAATGCTTTTGTTGTAAAAGTTTTTGTATATTCGTATTTTCGGGCACGGAGCCCTGGTTGTATTATGTCTGCATCGCATTTTAGTTGGGCTCGTAGATTGCATTGATGTTGAGATGCCGGCCCGAGGCCGAGATTTTATTTTCAGGTTGTAAATGGATGCTGGCTATAGGCCAAGTTGCATGATGTTATAAATACATCATGTCGAAATTTTTCTAGAATCAGAGGCTTATGGAGATGGGTTTAGTCTGTCTCCTGCCGGTAACATCTCTGCTAAGGCGGGATGTTACAATCCTGTTGATCCTTAATTAGGTGTTAGATTACCCTGATCAAGGAAAATATGAAAATGGACTAGAATGTCAGAACTAACCTATACTTTACACTGGCGTAAACCAATTCGGGTTGCACGCAATTCTTTGTGGAAGAATCACACACACACGTTGAGAAGCATACAAAAGGTGAACCTTCGTTGAAATGGAATTTTGAATTTAGACAATGCTCATGCCTTGGAAAGAGACAAGATTTCAAAAAGAGAAATTTTTTAGAACATGCGAAGAGTCATTGCATGATAAAATAAGCAAAAACGATATGGGAAACCCCTAAGGACAGCCTCAAAAGAAAGTAAGACAAAATCAGACGAAACCTTTGCGGAAAAGCATTGCGACCTCTTACAAGCCGAAGAACGGGCACGATACCAAAAATCATTTGCATTCATGCATACATACAGATATCATTTATTTTGCATGAAATTTGAACAAAGCAAGCCTCTAAATAGGGAAAGATGCACAAAGCTTAATTGCAGCCAAGAGTTAAAACCTCCAAGACATTGAGCACCTGACAGTTAGAATGACGAGACATGGGGGCAGAGCTCGCCTAAAACAGGAATACTAAGGGCAAATGGGATTCAAAATAAAGTACTATGGGCAAAGCCCACTCGAAGGAAAATACTGGGGGAGAAGACCGCCCGTACATGGTGGCTAAAATCGGGCAGTCTGGTTTTGAAATTCCTATAACAGAAAATGGATCAATGCATCTCACCACCGAAAGAAGAAGATGAATCAAAAGGTCATTAGATCCGAATTAGATGAATCAAAAGGTCATCAAATCAGAAACAGATGAATTAAAACGTCTTCAGATCAGAAGCAAATGAATCAAAAGGTCATCAGATCCAAAACGGATGAATCGAAAGGTCATCAGATCATAAATAGATGAATCAAAATGTCATCAGATTAGAAACGGATAAATCGAAAGGTCATCATATCAGAAAGCAAATGGAATAAACGCTCATCACATAGAAGTAGATTAAAGAAAAGCTTTAAATGGATCAAAATACCAAAAGCCGGTAGAACAAAAAGATATTATTTGGATCAAATCGCCACTAAAGATAGAAGAAGTAAATGGAACAAAATGCCATCCATTGGACCATAGAAGGAAGCAGATGGATCAAAAGCCCATCAGATGGATCGAAATGCCACCAAATGATAAAAGCAGAAGGAGCTGAAGGCCATCAAATGGATCAAAATGCCACTAAAAAAAGAAACGGATGGAACAAAAGGCCTATAAAGGCGGGTTAAAACACCACCGAAGTCAGAAAACAAATGGACCAAAATGCCATCATTTGAAAAAAGAACTATCGAGCATATTAAAATGCCGCTCAAGTCAACAAGTCAACCCATAATATTCCAGTTGGACCAAAACGCCATCATCTGAAAGAAGAACTCTCGAGTGGATTCAAATGCTGCTCAAATCAACAAGTTAATTCAAGACACCTCAGATGGACCAAATTGTCATCACTCATCAACCAAAGTCAGGTAAGTCAAACAACACCTGAAGAACCAGGTAAGTAAAAATACATGCATGACTTTGTTAGACTTGTCACTGTCAAACACTGCACAAGCCTACCAAAGTAGGGGCGACTATAGACATTGTATTTTTACATGGTCCGATATTGAGTCTCTTAAAGAGGCACTATATGAAAGTTAAAGAAGGTTGTAAGGTCTAATACTATAGAGAAACCATATACATCCAGACCGATATAAACCCCTAAGTCCGGTCGGACATAACCATCACCTCCGGCCAGATACACCTCCATATCTGGCCGGACATGCATCGCGTTTCCAATTTTACAAAAGGACTCAATCTCTTTTCTTCTTAGCTAATTTCCATAAAATCATACTTTTTCATTCTTAAACATTTTTCCCAATTATCTTTTTCTGTATTTCCACCTTCCATAATTATCAATTTCTCTTTTAAAAGGAGATCGTTTCCTTCTTAAACTAAGAAATCATCATTATAAAAGAAAAACTTTACACAAACCAATGAGACCCTTCTTGATTCGAATTTTGGAAGCTTGCAACTGATCATTTTCCAAAAATCAATGAAACACACAACAACATCAAAACAAAGACCTAACAAATCTCTTAAATATCTCTCCAATAGATAAAGCCGACAATCAATCAAAACTCTCATACGTGTTCTCGGAGCCGAGTTACACCTAAGGTTGGGGGCGTTTATCACTTAATTCCATATTTACTATTTTGACACAGTATCTCTGGCTGGATATATTGTATGTCCGACCGAACATACATAAGTTATAAATTAAATTCGATTGTATATAAGGCCACATCCGGCAACATGTTTTCCCATAGTAAATAGGATGGAAACCCAGACATAAATTATGTAGCCGAATCCAATTAGACCATAATGCAGTCTGTACTTAGGATACAACTCCACGTACCAATGGAGTAATAGCCTCTTTATTTCTCTTGTCTACACGTCTTTTTTTATTATTATTATTTAGCATGATTACTACCTTGTTTATTGTTTTTCCCTATTATTTATGTTTTTCTCATTATTGCATACATTTTATGATTCTGGATTACACTGCACATCCGGCTGGATTCCCAGTATGTCTGACTGGATATGCATGTTGTAATACATATCCGGCAAGACATACCCGTGTTCGGCCAGCCATAGCTAATTTCATTATTTTTATATTATCAGTTGTACTATCTTCCGGATATTACTCATTGCTCTTATTTTTTATGTTTGTGTTTTTGTGTATTTTTCAATTGTTTTGCATGATATTGGCATTAAAAATCATGGTAATATTTTTTTTCAATCCTTGATACTATACTGACATAAGTAAAGAATCATTTCGAACTTAAACAGATTTAAGGTCATCCTTGCGAGGGCTTAGTGTGGCCTTAAATCATTCTCAGTGCCTTATACTGGGTGACGAATCTTTAATCTATGATTAGTCCTCATTGGGCTAATTATACTCTCTATGAGTTGCGAGCTCAATAGTTTCGTGGCCACCAACGTCATATGTATAGTGGTAAATCATGTTTCGCTTTTATAATACCCCTATTAGGACTTTTCTCATAATATAATGATGATTAAAAGCCTAAGCTTAACCTAACATTGACAGACAACACTCTGCGTCTTCACAGGAATGGGAAATAGTATAAAACTCTACAGTGTTTAGTTTGAATTTCATAAAGTTTCAATTGTCAATTTTTAACTTAGATCTTGGGATCTCCAGTTAGCTAGGTTGTAATTCCACAATGACAATTCTTAATTTATAAACTTCAAGCCCATTCCCTTTGATAACTTCTCAACTGACTCTCGAGGTAAACCTTTAGTAAGTGGATCTGTTAGGTTTTCCTTCGATTTGACATAATCCATTGAAATTATGCCACTTGAGATTAGTTGCCTTATGGTATTATGTCTTCGATATATATGTCAGGACTTACCATTATAAATTGTATTTTAGGTTTTCCCAATATATGATTGACTATCACAATATATACTTACTGTTGGTACTGGTTTTGTCCAGTTTGGAATATCTTCCAAGAAATTTCAAACTCATTCTGTTTCTTCCATTTACATGTTTGTCTCGAAGATTTCTATTACACAGCTACACCTCCAAGTGTGAAAACAAATCCACTCGTGGATTTAGAATCCACTGTATTGGATATCTAGTTAGCATCGATGTATCCCTCTAGAAGAGAAGAATATTTAGTATAATGTATACCATATTTTGAAGTTTCTCTTAGATACCTCAAAACTCTTACTATGATTTTTCAAGGGTTATATCATGGATTACTCGTATATATACTAAGCCAGTTTACGAATTGAGCGATATTTGGTCGTGTACAATTCGTGTGAAATATCAGACTTCCGATGATTCTAGAATATTCTAATTGCAATATGCTCAAACTAGTATTCTTTGACAGATGAAGAGTTAGATCCACCAGAGTTCTAGATACATTTAGATCTCATTTATTATATTTTTCAAGTATTTTCTCAACATAATGAGCTTGAGATAATATGTATCCCTTTGATGTTCTAGAAATTTTAATTCATAGAATCATATCAGCCACTCCTAAATCTTTCATATCAAATTTACGGGTCAGAGTTTTCTTGGTCAACTAAATCATCTTATGATTACTACCAATTATCAACATATCGTCTACATAGAGGCAGACAATTAAGATATATTTTTGAATTGATTTAGTGTACACACACTTATCACACTCATTGATTTTGAATGCACTTGACAACATCTCTTTGTCAAATTTCTCATGTCATTGTTTAGAAGTTTGAATGAAGTTGAGGGGAATTGGTGAGAAGAGAAATACAAAGAGAATATAGATAGTAGGTTGGACACGCAGGTCCAATTTAATAAATTCTAAATTTATTACAATAATTTCCAAAATTTCTCTCACCCTTCTAATATCCATCCGATATACATTATTCATACAATACATCCAAGTATTCACAAAAAGCATGTTATTCAATCAATCTAATCCAATTAATTAATCTTTGAATTAATGTCTATCCAATGTTCAAACAACGATTTGATTTGCGCGAGTCCAACTCGTTTAAGAATAAATACTCAAAGTACGTATTCTTGAATTATATCGAACTATAATTTTAAATCCAATTTAAATTATATCCAATACTAATTCTTATTTAATTCCAAATTAAATAATTACACTTTCAATAGTGCCTTTAAGGACTTGGATTCCAAATCCAATCCAATTAGGTCTCAAAGGCCCGATTAGTATCCAATACTATTCAATTAAAGTCCAATGGGCTTTCAATTAATTCTTTAGGCATGAGATTTGGCCATTATGGATCAAACCCAAAATGCCAAGGCCCAAAAGTTATATTTGGACTTTATGGAAATTATTTTGGGCCCAATTTGGATCCAATCCAATTGTCCAAAACAAAGTTTGGCCTAATCAAGCCCATTAAGCCCAAATACAACAAAATTAGTTCAATCCAATTTTAAAGACTAACTTTAATTAATATAACATTCCAAATATTACATTAATTTTAATTAAAGTGTAATAGCCATAATTAATTAGTTAAACTAATATTTCCAAAACACCAATTAAACTAATTAATCATGCTTTAATTAACCAACTCATGTCCAACACAAATTGAAGCAAAACAATTCATTCCATGCTAATCATGCTCACGAAAATTTGGCATAAAATATCCAATTTTTATTTCAATCTAATTAAATCAACAATTAATATACATATCATGCCATAAACTCATCCGATAGTCAAATTAACAAAGAATCACCATGAACACACCTAGGGTAGCATTCGACCAAGGCTAAGGAATTGGGGAAAATTTTATCCAATTTATTTTCTCAATTCCTAAGATGCATAAATCTAATTCATCATCATCAAAGCTCAACCAAACAACCAATTTGAAGAAATCATGTTCCAAACACAAAAAACCCCAAATAAAGTCCATAAACCCTAAAGTAAAATCATGCTTAGAAAAAGCTTTGATACCATTGTAAGTGTTCCTAGAACATGCTAAGGATCTCTAAGTAGATTTAGTGTGTGCATAATCAAAAATAAGATTGCGGAATTGAACTTACATTGATTGGCTTGGATAATGGATTTCAAAAATTTATATGTTGGTGAAGAGCTCCAAACTTTTCTATTGTGTTCCAAACTCAAGGAATTGGTTTCCTTATCATCTTCTTTAACTCCAAATGTGCTAGCAAGCTTGAAATTTTGAAACAAAATTTCCAAGAGAAGGAGGAGGGTTCACGACAAAGTGAAGGAGAAGGAGAGGAGAGAATTTTTCTTTTTGTATTTTTGATTTCTAAAATCAATTACCAATTACCAAATCAAAAGTTGGTATATGTCATACAAAAGAAAAATGTGTTTTACAAGTTTCCACCAAATCCACCAATAACTTCTATCACCAAAAAGGTGACTAAATGTGAGTAATGATGTAAGTTGGTGGGCCCCACTTCAAATTCAAAATTCAAGTGGGCTTGCTCAACACATTACGGGCTCGTGTTCGTTTAATCCGATTAAACAAATTTTCCGTCGCGACGTAATTAAATCCAATTTAATTAAATAATAATGTCTTGCAAAATTATTACGAAAGTCGCTTGCGAATTAATTCTAAATTAATTCGTTTGCCTGAATTAAAATCCAATTTTAATTCCGCTTTGAAATCTAATTTCAATTAATATATCCAATATATTATTTAATCAATTAATTCCAAATTAATCGTTCTTTCTCTTCTATCCGAATTTTATCCCAGATAAATACTTGCCGCAATTAATCCTAGATTAATTTTCTCTCTTTCTCATAATTAATCCCAGATTAATTCTGTTCGAGTCAAATGTCATCGGTGAATCTTTGGGAAGCGACCCATGAGATCCCTGGATATGTTGGAAGTAAATATGGTCATCGGACTATCCGAATACGTGCGTACCTAGTACCACTTTCTTACCGATTTACAAGACATAGTTGGCTTCTAGCAAAACATCGTGTCTACCCAATTATCTAGAAATATTCTTTTAAGGAATATATAATCTTTATCAGGCATAGTATACTAGGTATATCGTATTACGATCCAGTATCGGATGTCACATGTTAGGCCTGTGGCTTGAATTGTGTCTGCCTCGTACGAAGCATATATCAGATCATTAGCAACTAGTCTCTGTAATCAGATAATCATGACCTTTTCATATTATCCCGATAGCTGCATCATATAAGAGTACCAATTCTGTATCCATGCGTGATCATCATCTCCATATGACTGAAGTGATACTTCCATCTTGACATCACACCCAATACACTACGATTCTTAGTAGATCTAGAAGAGGCATACACAGAACCTTTTAAAGCCTCAGACGACCAAAACCAAAACATACTAATTATCGCAAGTATTAGCGATGCAAGTCTCAGGTTAAGACCAAATACACCTACCCTGATTCGGATTCCCATAGACACATAGTCATACTACCAATGGGATTCCGATGGGTCTATCCAGAGCGAAGCTGTTCCCGGTCCAACGGCTAACAGAACCTCCTATCACACTTGCATAAATATCCAATACTTAAATATATGAGAACTATGTCGTTATGCTTTCATAACGCGCACAAGTGCAATACTAGCCTATTCTGCATTATCGATGTCTAGTCTGGATAATACCACGACTAGGGATATTTGATGATCAAATCTTTCGTGGATTAATATTGTCTCATATCTTATTAATCTGGAATTGATCATATGGACTTTTATCATTTATATATTCAAGTAATCCAATTACAAATGATAAAAGAGCAATTTCATTTGTCACATAGTTAATTTGTACAAAGAACACCATGTCTTTTACAAATAGTGATACTATGGGTCATAATTGTCCAACAGTTCCAAGGGTTCAGAACTTCATTCAATGAAATGAAATGATGTTCTATTCATTTTTGCTTCAACACATGCTTCACATTTGTGTATGTTATCTATTATAAATCTAGGTATAAAGTCCATGTTAATTAATTTACTAATTGTATCATAATTAACATGCCCTAACCTACCATGTCATGTATTTTATGACTCAACAATATAAGTAGAAGATGTAGCTTTATTATTATTAGCACTATGTCGATTAACTGTCATTATATTGAACTTAAAAATGCCCCCAGCGAGGTATCATTTTCCTACATATACATCATTTTTTGTCAGAATAAATTTATCAAGAATAAATACAAGTTTAAGGTCATTCTTGCTAAGAAGAGATTCTGAAACTAGATTCTTCCTGATGTTCGGAACATGTAATGCATTTCTCAATGTTAACTCTTTTCCATAAGTCATCTTCAGAATCACTGTGTTTTGACCTACCACTTTGGAAGTTGTAGAATTTCTCATGGTCAATTGGTCTCCATTGTCGACCTTTTGATATGTAGAAGACATCCTACTTTCAGCACATATATGGCAAGTAGCACCAGTGTCTATCCACCATTCTCTCGGATTTCCAACCAAGTTGGCTTCAGTTACAACTGCTGAAAGATTCAACTATGAGATCTCATCAGTTAATAGCTCATCTTCGGTGACATGATCCTCATTTTTCTTTTTCTTACCTTTGTCCCGAGCCTTCTTGTTTCTGCGGTCTTTTTCCATGTGACCGCTTTTCCCACAGACCTGGCACTTTCCATTAAAATTCTTGTTCGCTTGAGAAGAATTAGCTCCACTATTCTTTCTCTTTTTGCTACTTTTCTCTCCCTCAATGATGTTGGCCTTAGACTCCATGGTCTTATAGCTACCCTTCTCGGACTTCATGTTGTCCTCTTCGATTCTTAATTGAACTCTCAAATCTTTAAGACTCATCTGTTTCTTCTTGTGTTTCAGATAACTCCTAAAGTCATTCCATGATGGAGGCAACTTCCTAATGATTGTAGCCACTTGAAACGCCTCACGGAGTTTCATTCTCTCATCCAATATTTTTTGAATGATCAATTATAGTTCACCCAACTTAGACATTATTGTCCCTGAATCTACCATTTTATAGTCCATGAACCTACCAATGATAAATTTCTTTTGTCCAACATCCTCTGTTTTATGCTTCTTCTCGAGAGATTCCCAGAGAATCTTAACATAAGTCATGCCTTGGTACACGTTGATGTGATCCAGAATGAGCTCTGTTTGTTGGGACAAGTTAACTTGAAGTTGTGGCTGATTGCATGGCTTGGTCAAATTGGTGTATTTGGGTCATTTTGGTGGATTTGGAAGATTCCTTGGGTTCTGGAGTTTGGTCCATACATGTTACTTTATGTGAAGGCTTTATTATGTCTTAAGTAATATTGGAATGGGTCTTGGACGTGCATGGGCTGCCTTGATTGATTTTGGGCTTTATTTCCGAATGGTGCATTAGTAGTGGCGGGATTTGCGTAGTCTTCGTATTTTGGACATAACTTTCTCGTCCGATGTCCGATTTTGGTGATTCAAGTTGTATTGGAAAGAGAACTAGTAGCTCTAAAACTTTGTAGCTTATATCAAAGTCCAGTTCATATTTCGTCTTGGTCAAAATGAGTACGCAAGATATCCCTACGATTTTTATATTTTATATTTGTTTAAGGTTATGTGTTATTTAAGTGATGGGTTGAACTTTAATTATATTACAAAGCCCATGCACGAAATTTTAAAGTATTTTATATGTTATTGGGTTTATTGTACTAGGGTTTTATTATATTTGTGTAGAATTAGGGTTAGCCACCTATTTAAATGGGCATTATTCATTGTAATTGGGAATTAACTAAGAACATTTTTTTTTACAAAACAAAGTGACTTGTGTCATCTTGAGGGAGTGGATTCTTCCTTGGTTCTACGGAACAAAAGCTTATCAACGTGTGGCAAGCGTTGTGGGGCTGTATCGTTGTTCAAGATTCTCCAAAGAAATAAAGAAAGGTTTTTAAGGGTAAAGTTCTTTAAGGGTTGGACTTGATCTTGGAAGTATTTTGTTCTTACAAAATCAAGATTCGCGGTTCTTGGGGCTTAGAACACGTGGAGAGGTTTGCTTGGCTTTTTTCCAGGCATGTTTTTATCATTTGGTATCAGGAGCTCAGGGTTCCAAGGTCAATATTTTCTCTATCTTTATCGTTTTTTGAAGTCTTCATATTCCTTTTTTTTTCCTGTTTTTTTTTGTCTCTTCTCATTTCAATTTTTTTTCTTATTTCCTTTGTGTTTTTCATGTTTATGACTGAATCTTGGATGTCATTATAATGTTATTGCATGGTAATAGCATATAGGATTCAATTCTTGGAGTTTTTGAGTCAATTAGGGTCGAATTTATCTGTAATTTTCGGATCAGTGAGGTCAGAATTTTTCAGCCGCGCACTGATTTTAAAACGGCTGTAACTTTTGATCTAGGAGTTACGAGACCCATAATATATCGCTTTATAAGTACTCGAGGAGAGGAATTCGTTAGTGGCTGTCCACACTCTGTCCGTTGAAGTTTTGAATCTCAAAATCTCTTTCAAATAATAGTTACGAATTCTGTCCAGTTTCAGTTCAGTTTGTGTTCTTGTTTTACTTTTGGTGTTTTTTTTTAGTCAGTTTCTTTGTGTTTGTTTTCATATTTTCTTAGTGATTCTTTGAGTATTTCCTCGTTATTGGTGTCTTTCAAGTAAGGGGTTGATTTATATAAATAATTTGATGGACAAAAGAGTATTTATCTTTCGCACGAGATGCTTTATCAGTAGCAAAGTGTGTAGTATGATTATTAATAGAGGGAATCACACAAATTTAGCTAGCACTACCCTTGTGGAAAAATTGGGATTACCATTGATACCTCTTGATAGACCTTCTAAGTGGATGAGTGATTTTGGAGAGTTCGAGGTTGCTAAGCAGGTTGTGGTAAATTTTATAATTGGGAAGTATGTTGACCAAGTAGTTTGTGACGTGGTTCCTATGTGTCATACACATATTTTATTGGGTAAGCATTGGTATAAATTCAATAAAGTAGTTTATGATCTGGATAAAAATATGTACAAATTTAGGTATAATGGAAAAATTATCAAGCTTGCTCCTTTAACCCTACAAAAGGTCTATAACGAAGAGTTGTACATGCATAGGAGTGAAGAATAGTGGGCTAAAAAGAAAAGTGTGATTGTAGAGTTTGAAATGTTACTAGGAGAGCTTCCATAATTGATAGGGAAAAAAAACATTAGCAACATGTGAGTTAAAGAATGATATGAGCGTAGCCTTGAGTAATGAAATGAAACATGTTGATGTTTCAATAAATAAGAGTGAGGTGGTTGATGGTGTCGATGATAGTGATGATATTGATGTGCGTGATAACATTAGTGATCATGATTTGGTTGTTCATGATGCCAACGAGCTGTTTGACGTTACTGTTAAGGGTGAATATCATATGGAGCAATCTGATATTGGTTGTGAGGAAATGAGTACAAAAAATCATTCATTGGCTTTAATGACTTTAGCTCACCTTAACCATTTTTTTCCATATGATTTTATTTTATTCCACGATTCTCGTCACATTGATCTTGTCATTTTTATCTATGACCCGGGTTCGGATTCGAGGTCGAATCCTTTTCAAGAGAGGGAGAATGATGTGATCCAGAATGAGCTCTGTTTGTTGGACCAGGTTAACTTGAAGTTGTGGCCGATTGCATGGCTTGGTCAAATTGGTGTATTTGGGCCATTTTGGTGGATTTGGAAGATTCCTTAGGTTCTGGAGTTTGGTCCATGCATGATACTTTATGTGAATGCTTTATTATGTCTAAAGCAATATTGGAATGGGTCTTGGACGTGCATGGGCTGCCTTGATTGATTTTGGGCTTTATTTCCGAATGGTGCATTAGCAGTTGCAGGATTTGCGCAGTCTTCGTATTTTAGACGTAAATTTCTCGTCCGATGTCCGATTTTGGTGATTCAAGTTGAATTGGAAAGAGAACTCGTAGCTCTACAACTTTGTAGCTTATATCAAAGTCCAGTGCAGATGTATTCTTGGTAAAAATGAGGACGCAAGATATCCCAACGGTTTTTATATTTTATATTTTTTTAAGGTTATGTGTTATTTAAGTACTGAGCTGAACTTTAATTATATTACAAAGCCAATGCACAAAATTTTAACGTATTTTATGTGTTATTGGGTTTATTTTACTAGGGTTTTATTATATTTGGGTAGAATTAGGGTTAGCCACCTATTTAAAGGGGCATTATTCATTGTAATTGGGAATTAACTAAGAAATTTTTTTTTACAAAACAAAGTGACTTGTGTCATCTTGAGTGAGTGGATTCTTCATTGGTTCTACGGAACAAAAGCTTATCAATGTGTGGCAAGCATTGTGGCGCTGTATCGCTGTTCAAGATTCTCCAAAGAAATAAAGAAAGGTTTTTAAGGGCAAAATTCTTTAAGGGTTGGACTTGATCTTGGAAGGATTTTGTTCTTACAAAATCAAGATTTGCGGTTCTTGAGGCTTAGAACACGTGGAGGGGTTTGCTTGGCTTTTTTCTAGGCAGGTTTTTATCACACGTTGTATAAGATGTTGTCAAGACCGCCCAAATAGTAGTTCTTGCATAAAAAATCGCATTGCGACCATGCCTCAACTCGCAGTTGCCTAGTTGTTTCAGTTTCTCCCTCCACATGACCTGGATGAGTTTCTTTGAGAAACTTAGCCAACTACAGTATGGTCAGGCAGAACAATATTTTTTTCTGCCACTGTTTGAAGTTTGCTCAATTGAACTTATCAGGTTTCTCTCCGTGAGCGACCGGTATTGTGATATTTCCATTAGTTATGTGTAACTGTGAGTAAAACAATTACAAATAAGTTTACAAAAGATAAATCACACAAAGATCAATTATATGATCCTGTCTAAGTGTTACACTAAGAATCCAGATGTTATTATTTTGGATAGTAGTACCAAATAACACAAGTACTTGAATTTGTGACTAAAATTTTTATGATAAGTGAACAAAGGAAAATTCACAGATGATGAGGGGGACCGACATAACCACTTAAATCTCTGCCATCTTAGGCTCTTATAGCCTTGGTGGCATAATTTCTTTAATTAATTTCTCAATATAAAATCTTAGCCATTCAATCTTAGTGTTACACTTCAATTCTCAAGTTCAAGTATAACAATTATATAAAGTATAAAGTCAATCAAGCTTGAAAGGAATTACTTGTGTATAACTCAGACCAAGTCTTTCGTGATACACTTTAAATTCTCAATCAAGTATGCAACAATCAATTAATAAGATTAAACAATTCTCAATTTTATCACATAGCGGACTAGGTGCATGCATGTGATAATTGAACACCCTAATATTTACTAAAGTCCATACTACCAAGTTGATAAAAGTTCAGTATATGATTTTTACTAAGTTAATATTGCACTATGCATATATTCAACTTATGTCTATATTACCAAATTCTTACAATTTAAATGTGTATTATATATGTAAAATATCTAGATACTAGATTGGTTTAAATCTGTGAATTTATGCAAACTAAATTATGTCTGCTATTTTATCAAAATTAATACAAATTTGAAAATTTCTCAAATACGACTTGTGTTAGTGTCATGTTCGTTCAACCGTTTGAACCAATCTTTCCAGAGAGTTCACATTCGTGTGGCGTTTGATAATGCGTTCGTATGAATCTTTCCAAAGAGCTTGTGTTCAAGTGACGTCCATCACTATGTTCGAATGAAAATACGAAACATTGTGTGTTTCTTATACGTTCATCAGGTGTTCGAACGCCCTTACGTAAATTTCATGCGCATAATGCATTTTTCGGAGAAAAAGATGAACAATGCATGTATAAATTAGAGTTAACAATACAAATAAACTAATAAGTTCTTAAGATTTTTGGACGGGATATCTTATCTACCACTATTAACATGCATTATTCAATCAAAATCATCAAATATAACCATGCAAAATTATAAATTGAACGCAAACAAAAGTGTTAGAAAAACCTAGAAAATACAATGTAGATGATGATGAACTTGAACCAAGTCGAGAAAGTCTATGTTCTTAAAAACTTATTAGCCCTGCCTCGATGCACTACGGATCTCTTGTGGTTAACGTTCTCCCAGGATATATCCTTGGTTGCTTCTTGTAAAATAGGCACTCATTTCTTCAAGAACTTGAACTAGGAACATATGGTGGAGACTCTCTTTTACTTATGAAAACTTTAAACTCACTAATATGTTTAAGGATAAGTGAAGAAGAAATGAATTGAATGAATGAAAATTGAGGACCCAATAACCTATTTTTATAGATATGGAGTGGTTGCCTTTATAAAGATATCATTATGTCAAACTATACAGTACTTTAAGGATAATAACCCTCCAAGGAACCATTTCAAACCAAAGGGCCATGTCTTCAAGTCTTTTCTCATTAAGAAACACATTCTTTCATTCCCTATAAATATATAACAAGTATTTAGAAAATTTCCTACGACATTTACCTGAGTTGTATATGAAAATGATGTACCGACAATAATTTATAAATTATCACAACTTTTGAACCAAAATTCTGGTCGCGCAACTGTTCTTAGACTTCTTTCTTTCGTTAAGCTTCTTCTTTTCTTTCCTTCTACTATCTTTAATTTTCTTTGAGGTGTTCATAGCTAATTTGTTATTACATAAAATCTCCCGACTATATCCTTTCATTATTAATAAAAATCAACCTTAATGACTCATTCACATCAACGTCTGTTGTTTTTTTTTTTTTTAAAAAATAATAATAATGATATAGAGGAAATTTACTTAAAATATTGGTGAAAAACTACCCCATTTGATCCCAAGGACGTTATAATTGGCCATTTATTTTTCAGCATAAAACCCAATTTAAAGATATTCGGAGATTTGATACACTATGATACTTGTTAGTTAACGAATCTATTTTATACATTTATTCTTTATTATTGTATTCTTATTTAAATTTATCTTAGAGGCTTGCAAGTGGTACAACATTATTATCCTTTGATGGTGCTTAATTCTGGGAGTCGGTGCACCTCTCTGAGCATGAATCCACGCAGCGTTCCACTTCCTCTTCAGCTGAAAACAAAAATCAGCAAATAAATTACAAGTTTATTATTATTTGAGAGACATAATTAGCGCAATAATTAAATGTTAATTTATTATCCTTTTTTTTTTTTATGAGTTTAAACCTGAGCAACAACCTCTCTGTCATAAAAACATGATAAAATTACATATATCAAAACTTTTTCACCATACTAATAGCGGTAGAACTATACACTACGACCTTTAATATTAATTAGAAAGAGGTATGGAATTGCGATTTGCTTATAGAGTTTAATTATAGATTACCAGGATTCTCTTTGGTGCTAAACTGGGTGCAAGAGGAAGAAGCACAATCAAGCATGCAGTGTTTTTTGGCTTCATCGACATGGTTCCTTGAAGAATCATCAGCTGGGAATTTGCAGTCACCCAAGCACAATACTGCACATCCAGGCCAATCTATGCCACTTCCAAGACATAAGAAGTAGCAATGCCTGTAGCAATTATCGAAAGAGGCTGTTGATTCCCCAACAAGTAGCCCTATAACCAAACAAACTATCAAAATATTTGAACTTTTCTCCATTCTTCTTTCTTTATTTTTCAATGGGTTGAATTTTGAATTGCTTCTAAGCTCTAAGAATTATTAGGGTTTATATAGTTGTGCTTCAAACTCTTGTCCATATTTTAAAGCGGAAATTAGGTTACATGTATAGTCCATGACTAATACAACACCCGCAACAAATTGCTCTATGCTATTACGTACGGTTCAATGGAAAAAGAAAGAGATTAGGATGGAATGAAATATGTTGGTCATAAGCACGATCTCACATGGGTAAGATTTTCTATCCGACTTTTATGAATATACATTTTTCTGTGATGAACACTAAAATGTGTATTTAAAAAAAATTATTAATCATTTTACATTTGTTATTTCATTACTCCCTTTAATTTAGCACATATGTGAAATAACAATTAAATTTATGTTTTATATATTTTTATTATGATTTTTATTTATTGTATAGGTAAATTACTGCTTTGGAAGTTTAACATGAAAAATGGATATGAAATATGAACTCCAAGATCAAGAAATCCAAAAAGAGCGTAACAGCTAGATTCAAATCGGACTTGGAAAACATTCACTGTGTTTAAATTGACAATAAAATGAATTTATAATGTATTAAGTCATACATGTATTATTATTATTATTATTATTATTATTATTATTATTATTAAACGTTTTATTTTAAAAACAAAAACAAAACAAAAAAGACAAAAGAATAAAAATACAAGACAAGAGAAGACAAAAGAATAAAAAACAAAAACATAAAAGAATAAAAATTAAAAATTAAAAAAATATATAATCTTGCAAATTGCAAGACTTTGCAATTTGCAAAGCAAGAGGTGCTATAAATATAGGTGTTCATCTCTCAATTTCCTCAGTAAAATTTCCACAGGTCTCTCTTGAGACTTTGTGAGATGAGCTCTTATTGATATTTTTTCTTTTGTCATTTATTTTTCTTTTATTAAAAAAAATTATGAGTGGTTTTATTTATATCTTGTACTGTTAATTTGTATCATGCCGGGGTAAATGGTGAAACTAGTGGTATGAAAATATATGTGATTTTTATTTATATTATATTTTATAAATTGTGATAATTTTTCAAATAAAATTCATACTCTTTCCAGTTTATTGAGGACTCTTGACTAGTTGTAGACAGTCCTCGATTGATACAAATAATACTTGAATCCCATAAATGAGAGAGAATGCACTATTAAAGATCTGGATTAATTATAGACAATACGATTCTGCCTATATGGCTACTTGTTATAGAAAAATATTACCGTATTTATGATTGGTTTTATATGTTTTGGCATATTTAGTACATTGGCATAACTAATTATCGACATGACGAATTACATGTATTGGCATAATTGATACGTGATAATTATGAAATAAATTGATTGAGAAATAATTAATAATTTATATTTTATAAAAAGTAAAAATTATTTATATTTGAAATATCAAGAGTGGATAGCCTAAACCTAGTATTTTATTTTTATTATTTTTATTTAATTAATTGAATTATTATTTTATCCAATTAAATTTATTCCTTGTGGATCGACCTCATACGTACAGGGTTATTTTATTACTTCGACATTGTTACACTTGGGAGTAAAGAATCACTTTGTGAGTGTGTCAAATTTTTGGCACCGTTTCCGGAGAATAAAATTTAATAGAAAGAACAATAATTTAACATTATTGTATTTTTTTCATTTTTGTGTTGTTTTGTGTGTTTAAAAAAAAAATCTTTTATATTTTTATTGTTTTATGTATTTTCGGAAAAAAAAATCATATAAAAAAATTATCGTCACAATACTGAATCTTCATACAGTCTTGGGAATCTGACTTTAAAATAACACTTTTGTCAATTTATAAGAAAATTGGATAGGAATCATATCATCGCCCATATAGGGCATTAAAGCCATTACTGGACGTAAAACCAGAGGAATATGTGAGTCACAATCACAACTACGTTTCAATTTACTATTTCGATTTTTTTTAAAGCTATAGCCTTTCTTTTTAGTAGCAGTGTTGGAGATTTAATTGCCAATACCTCATGAATCAGGTGATGTCTTCTAAACTCTATTTCTTCTTTTTTTCAGACATTAGGAACTGTAACCACTACAAGAAAAATGAAAATTAGAGACGGAAATATCCGTCTCTAATCCGTCGCTACTAGATTTTAGCGGTGGAACAGAGACGGAATTTTTCCGTCTCTGTTTTTTTTGTTGCAAAGAATATAGCGACGAAAATTTTAATTCTGTCACTATATTTTGCGACGGAAGTAATTCCGTCTCTATTTAGCGACGGATAATTCCGTCGCCAATATAGAAACGGATTAATTTTCCGTGTCAATATAGCGACATAATGAAAATTTTCGTCGCTATATTCTTTGTGACCAAAAATTTTCGTCGCTATATTCTTTGCGAATGAAATTAAAATTTCCATTATGTCGCTATATTTAGCGACGGATTTCCATTATGTCACTAAATTTTGCGATGGATTTTCATTTCGTCGCTATTTTTAGCGACGGAATGTACTTGGAATGTACTTCCGTCACTAAATATAGCGACGGAAATGATAAATATATTTCTATTCCGTCGCTGTTTTTCCCGTAATTCCATTCCCGCCTCAATTAGTTACGGAATTTTCTCCCGTCATTAAATTCCATCGTGAATATTGTAATCCATTTCAATTTCATCGCTATTCTGTTTCAAAAGTTTGAAATGGAATTGTCCGTCGCTAATTTCCATCGCTAAATCTATATTTTCTTGTAGTGAACATCCTCAATCCGGAGATGTTACCGGTAGGGAATCGACCGTTCTATTCCCCTGAGCCTCTGATTTTCTGACAATATTAAACTCGTTTCAACATTAGACTCGTGCATGGGACCGTTACCCAACTCAACATCATACATGCATAATACTTTTCAAGCTAAATACTCAAATTTACTACACATCACAACTTTAGTAATGAACACTTATAACTCTTTACATATATGTTCTTTACTAAACAAACTATATGATACATGACATTCTCTGACACTGACTGAACTGAACCCTGACTCGACTTGGTGGACCAACCCTTTAGCGACTGCCATTAGTATCCATCCTCTCGAGCTCATCCTCAGGTAATGCCTGCAAAACTAAGAAACTGATAGTGGGGCGGGTTAGACCGTTTGAACGATCTAAGTGAGTGGACAACAAAAACTGATATGCTTTTATGAAAACTCTTGGTTCTAAAGCCCACAACTGTCACTTGAAATCATTTTTATCTAAAAACCATTCTCTTATCTGAAAACACAAATTTTCTGAAAAAATTTTATGGAAAAGCTTTTCTTTCTGCAAAACCCTAAGTCTTTCTGTAAAACCATACTTTCTTGCTAGAACTCTTTTATAAACTTTTATTTATGAAAACTGCATTTATGAAAACCTTTCTTTTGAAAACTTGTTACTAGAATCTGTCTCTGAAAACCTGATGCATGGGGGCGTTACATATCGTCATCCCCCATACGCCTAACTAGAGCTAGGATTGCAAATCCATGACATTAGCGCATTATGTATCTCCGTCCCCCAAAGCATGCCACTATATGTCTCTGAAACTAGTGTTCTTAGGGCGTTATATATCGTCGTCCCCCAAGCCACTGAACTAGAACCGGTGGTATGGATCTATGCTACCCTTCAGGCTTTGAATCTAGGATCTAGGGGCATCTGTCATCCCTAGTCTTGAACTGCGTGTGCATACGATCTCTGAATCTGTCAATTCTGAATCTGTGTCAAGTTACATACTGAGGTAGGTTTTCCCCCATGCCTCAAAAACATAAAACTCAAGTTCTAAAATCATTATTTCCAAAACTCATCATGTAATAAAGCTTATCCTTTAGAAATATGATCTTTCTTATAACAACAAAAATAAAATCTGGCTACCGCCATAAAATGCTCAAAAGTAAGTCTGGAGTCAAACAATTAAATAAAATCAACTTTGAAAAGAAAGGTCCACTCATTGATTTGGAATCCCACTTGTATTTCTTCGCTTACGAAGGAATTATGGTTCCTGCAATGACTTTTAATTGATAACTTTGATTAGAAGTGGATTGAAGTATATATATCGAAATTAGGCTAAGTTTGCTTATTTAAGTAGTTTTTATCACTCCGAGGCGTATCATACTTATATCATGATGTAATATATATATATATATATATATATATATATATATATATATATATATATATATATATATATACGAGCTGATACGGGACCCTTATGGTGGCCTCTAACATGCTAGGGTGAAACTAGGATGAACTAAAACTGATTTCGGGAAATTTTTTATCACGTGTCGAGACGCCGCTGCTTAGGCATCGCGACGCTCACACATACGTTGATGAACCAGTGAGCATCTCTGCTTTCAAGTCGCGACACAGGGCTTTGCACGTTGCGAGCGTCGCGACGCGCACCAGTCTAGAAATATTTCTGGGAATAATCCCAGTAAGTGTCGTGATGTTGTGCGTTTGGCGTCGTGACGCTAGGCCAATTTCTGGTCTTAATTTCAACCTTTCATGCCTAAGTTGCTAAATACTCTTCCCACACTTCCACACTACAATTTCTACTCATTAATTCTTTAAACTTCAATGTAAATACTTGCTAAACCAACACTCCTCAATCTAACTTTAGTCTTTAATCTCATAGTCCCAATTAGCTCAATACTTAGGGTTTCCAATTATTTGGTTCTTACTTAACACAATCAATTTTCATGCTAATATATCACTAAATACAATGCTTATTGTGCTCCTAACATTCATATAACATCATATCAATAAAACTTCTCAATCCAAGATTTGGGTCAAATGACCTTACCTCATTTAATTGGATTTGCATCATCCTACAAGTCTCTCATGGTTGTTTTCCTCCCTCCAAGCTTGTTATGGAAGGATTTGAGCTAGTCTCCTTTTTTTCTTCCCTTCTTCTTTCTTCTTCTTCTTCTTTTCTTCTCATTCTTCTCCTTCCACGTTTTTTCTTCTTTCTCTTTTGAACTTTGGGGATATTTAAATAGTATCCCCCTTTTATACTAGGGCTGTTTGAAATTAGAAGTATTTTGAAATTTGGAGAAACTTTGAGAATTTACTAGAATGACCCTCGGGTACTATTCATCTGAATTTTTTATCTGTATTTTTAACCCATTTCTATTTCGCATTTGTAAAAATATTCAACGTGGAATTTGTAGGTCTCGATCTCCGCTTTTCGGCAATATAAAATTCAAAAAAATGGATTTTGTATGGGAAAATTATGGTCCAAATACTATGGGTTGTCCGGAATGGAACATCGTACAATTTCGTGTCGGAATTTCGAGGAAAATATCGATTGTCCCCAAGGTCATTTCATGAGTGTATATGTGTCCATACATAATTTAAATTATGTGACACTCGTCTCATAATGTAACAGTAGTCGAGATTACCGGTCTTTACAAGAACATGTCTCAATTTAGTTGAGGGAGATAGTTGACTAGAATACTTTTATTTTTATTTTTAAAAAAAATATTTTTTTTGTGTGTAAAAAAATAAAAAAATATTTTTGTTTTATGTTATTTCTTAACAAGTTATTTGTGTTCATTTCCTTTTAAATTATTTAAATTTGTGAATTCTTCATAAAATTATTTAAATTTGATTTTCATATGCTCATTTGACAAATATTATCAACATACAAGGTAACATATTATCATGGGTGTAAGTGAAAATTTCATAATATTAAGTTCTCTAATTTTTTGGAGGCAACATCTAAAAGTAATAGAGTTTTTATTTTTATTTCCAAAAATAAAAGCAAATCAAAAAAATAAAAGAAAAAACTAACCAAGCTTGTACTTAGTAACCGGACATCTTGTCTCAACAAGTAGTGATTGTTCACGTAAAACGGTAGAGCTTGAGTTAAAAAAAGAGAAAAAAGTTTCAATAAGTTTGATTTCGTAGCCTCTCTAACTCGATCAATTATGTTCGTATGGGTGTTTTAACACTTAGTATCCTAAGGCCAACTGGTCTGGGAGTCACTGGCTCAAAGCTCGTTAATAAGGAGAAAGATTAAGAAAATCAGATACTTTTCTTTTTGTTATCTGAGATCCAACCAATTAAGTTCATATGGGTGTCTTAACAACTAGTGCCCTAAAACAAACTAGTTTGGGAGTCACTGACACAAAACTCGTTATAAGAGTTGAAGATTTATTATTCAAAAAAAATATTTTTATTTTTGTACATAAATAAATTGTCATTGCAAAAAAATGTAAATTCTGATTTAACTTTAGGAAAAAAATATTACTATTTTTTTCAAAAAGACCTATGAATATGGTGGTCATAATAAATTGATTGATACTTTATCTCATGTGTTATGGAAAAATGTACATGAGAATTTACTTATTTGATAATTTACAAATAAAGAAAATAATTACTAATTTGGATAAGAATTTTTTTCTTTTCAGTTTTCGCTTAAATTACTATCAACTATTAATAAGTTGGTTGGGGGTGTAATGAACACTAAAAAGTACACATTTATTAAAAGAAAAATTATTTATTTTAACTTGTAATTTCATTAATCCCTTTAATTTAGCACATTTGTGAAATAACAATTAAATTCATTTTTTATATATTTTTATTGTGATTTTTATTTATTGTGTAGGTAAAATACCGCTTTGGAAGCTCAAAAGGAAAAATGGATATGAAATATAAACCCGAGAACCCAAAATTCCTAAAAGAGCGTGACAGCTAGATTCAAATCGGATTTGGAAAACATTCACCGTGTTTAGATTTGCAACAAAATGAGCTTATAATATATTAAGTCTCACATATATTATTATTATTATTATTATTATATAACGTATTATAAAAAAATAAAAATAAAAAGACAAAAGAATAGATAACAAAATATAAAAAGACAAAAGCATAAAAAAACAAAACACAAATAAATAAATTATATATATATAAATTGTCAATCCACCTTTCGATGGATTGACATATTTCAAATTGCATGACTTTGCAATAATTTGCAAAGTAATAGGTGATCACCTATTGCATAGAGGTGCTCACCTCGTATTTTCCTATGCAAAATTTCGACATGTCTCTCTTGAGACTTTGTGGGATGAGCTCTTGTTTGTATTTTTTCTTTTATAATTTATTTTTTCTTTATTAATAAAATCATGAGTGTTTTTATTTATATCTTGTTCTGTCAATTTGTATCATGCTAGGGTAAATGGTGAAGCTAGTGGTATGAAAATATATGTGATTTTTATTTATATTATATTTTAAAAATTGTGATAATTTCCCAAATAAACTTTATACTCTTTCCAGTTTATTGAGGACTTTTGACTAGCTGTAATCAGTCCCCGATTGACACAAATGATACTTGAATCCCATAATAAGAGAGAATTGACTATTAAAAATCTAGATTAATTATAGACAATATAGTTCTGCCTATATGTCTAGTTTTATATATTTGACATAATTGAGTACCTAACTGAACTTTTATAGACAAATGTTATCATCGCCTTTATAGCTGTTTTTATATGGTTTGATAAATTTAGTACAATGGCATGACTAATTATCGACAATACGAATTAAATATGTTATCATAATTAAACCTAATAATTATGAAATAAATTGATTGGAAAATAATTATAATTTATATTTTATAAAAATAAAAATAAAAATTATTTATATTTGAAATATCAAGAGTGGATCCCCTAAACCTAATATTTTTATTTTATTAGTTGAATTATTATTTTATCATATTAAATTTATTTCATATGGATCGATCTCGGACTTACCAGATTAATTTATTATTTTGACACTCTTATATTTTGGAGAACCACTTTGTGAGAGCGTCATTCTGCGATTCCATCAATGTAACGACCGGTAGTTTTTATTACTGTGCATAGTGGTATAAACAGAACGAAGGTTATGTTCGAACATACGTATACTCATTAAACGACTTTGGGGAAAATTGGCATATTCCTCGAAGTCTCGGTACGAAACTGTACAATATTCCCCTCCGGATAGCCCGTGGTATTTGGGGAATAACTTTTTCATACGAACTCCGATTTTTATTAATTTGATACCATCGGAAATCTAAAATCGAGACCTACAACTTCCACGTTGAACATTTTCCCAAATTTAGACCCGAAATAAGTCAAAAATCTCAAAATCAGTGAGCTGTTACAGTGACTTCGTGATTGGTCTAGAAATGATGAGGTGGCTTAATCTAAACCACCCAAATTATTCTAAAAATCAGCCCCCTTATTCTTTAAATAGTACATTATTCTTGAAACCGAAAAATGGAAAAAGAAAAGAGGAAGAATCGAGAGAAAGAGAAGAGTGACGTGAGAAGAAAGAAAAAAGAAGAAAGAATGAGAAGGAAAGAAAGAAAAGAGAAAATGAATGAGAAGAAGAAGCAAAGAAAGAGAAGATGAGCATCAATGGAGAGTTTAGAGAGTGAAGAAAACCAAGAGGAAAGAGATTATCTACAGGAATCGCAACTGTCTTCGGTAAAGGATCCAATACCAGCCAGATTCCAAAAACAGTGAGTGGACACACTTTTCTCAAAGTTGTTTCTTTTTATAACAGTTTTTCAGTATCATACTTACTTTTCCTGTAATTAGGGCGTTAGCCAAGTTTGTTTTTATATCATATATGATTTAGCATGTTTTGAGAAATATTTTAGAAAAAAGATGTTTTCAGTTTGAGCTATTATTTTTCGGGGCATGAAAGAAAAACTCACCCCAGTATGTAACTTGATACAGTTGGAATTGACGGATATAGAGACATGTGCACATGTAGAGGACTGAGGGGACGGCGATACGTAACGCCATCATATCCTATAGCAGGGCTAGGGGGACGGCGATACGTAACGCCCCTAGACCCTAGTTTCAGAGCTTGGGTGGTAGCATAGATCTGCACCCCCAGTTCTAGTTTGTGGCTTGGGGGACGGCGATACGTAACGCCCCAAGACCACCAGTTTTAGAGACAGTAGTGGCACACTTTAGGGGACGGCGATACGTAACGCCCCAAAGTCATGGATTTGCACTGCTGGCTACAGTTAAGCGTATGAGGGGACGGCGATACGTAACACCCTCATACGTCAAGGTTTTCAGATATAAATCAGTACTCAGACTTTACATTTTCAGAAAAGCAAATTTCAGAAAAACAGTTCTCAGAAAGCAGTTTTTAGAAAAACAATTCTCAGAAAGCATTTTTCAGAAAAATAGTTCTCAGAAAGCAGTTTTCAGAAAAACAGTTCTAAAAAAGAATAAGTTTTTAGAGATTTCAAGTAAAGTTTTCATAAAAGAGTTTTCACATAATTTTCTCATTGAAAATCTTGGATTTGGAACCAAATATTTTTATAACAGCATTTCTGTTTTTAGTCCACTCACTTGGATAGTACAACGGTCTAACTCCCCCACTCCCAGTGTTTGTGTTGCAGATATTCCAGGAAGATGAGCTCGAGAGGACGGATATCGATGGCAGTCACTAGTGGGTCTGAGTCCACCAGTCAGAGTATAAGTTCACTCAAGTCAAGCAAAGTCTAGTTTCAGAAAATTGTATAAGTAAAGTTGTGTTTCAATAGTAAGTGTTGAGTCGAAATTTATGTAACATTAAGTTTATGTGAGTTTGTATTTTATGTTAGCAAGTTTGGGAAATGGTCCCATGTTCATGTTTTAGTTGAGATAAGACAGTTTCAAAGTATACAGTTAGTATGTCAGAGGCTCAGGGGAATAGTGTAACGACCGGTAGTTTTACTACTACATACAATGGTACTGTTACGTACGGGACAAAGGCACATAAAATAAATTATGTTGAGACTCAAATATATTAATGGAATGAATATGGGGACAATCGGTAAATACCTCGAAGTCCCGGGACGAGACTGTACAATGTTCCCCTTTGGATAGCCTGTGGTATTTGTGGCGTAACTTTTTCATACGAACTCTGATTTCTATGAATTTTATATCGCCGAAAATCTAAGATCAAGATCTACGACTTTTGCGTTGAATATTTTTCCAAATTCGGACCAGACATAGGTCAAAAATATAAGTCGAAAATTCTAATGAATAGTAATTTCAGACCTAAATGCAAAAATCTCAAATTCTCTATATTTTTCTACACTCTTCTACAATATTCTAAATATCATTTAAGTCCTACTATATAAGAGGAGTACTATTCAAGGTTTAATGAATTTTGAAGAAAAAAGAAAGAAAGAAAGAAACAAGAAGATGTGAATGAGATGAAGGAAATGAGAAAGGAAGAAGAAGAAGAAGAAGAAGAAGAAGAAGAAGAAGAAGAAGAAGAAGAAGAAGAAGAGAAGAAGAAGAGAAGAAGAAGAAAAAGAAGAAGAAAGAAGAGGAAGCAAAGTTTCATGGCCATTCACCAAGCAGAAAAAAAAAAAGGGAAATCATGGAAGACATAGGGGATTATAGAAAACAAGGAAAAAAGGTAAGAAACCCATTTGACCCATTTTCTTATTTTTGGAGTTTTTTAAGTTTTGATGATTAAAGTAGGTTGATTGGCTTGGTTGTGATGGTGAATGAATGGTTATAATGCTAAAAATGGTGATTGGGGTAAAATCCTCAACTTACTAAATTTTGGGTAAGAATTAAGTGAAGTGTGTGAGTTAGATTAAAAGTTGTTTGTTGATGAGTTGGTGGTTAATAAGTGTGAAATGGATTGATATACGATGTAATGAACATTTAATTTTAGTATGGAAATGTTGGTATGGGATGCAATTTGATGATTGGTGCATTGGATAAATTTGAAGAGGCAAAACAGAATCCTGGAAACCCAGATCGCATCGCGACGCGAAAGGACTTTGCGTCGTGATGCAAGAGGAAAATGATGTTTGCTCCTGGATGTTGCGCGTTGCGACGCGCAAGGGTTTGCATCGCGACGCGAGGCACATAATTTCTCAAAATTAGCTTTAAATCCCCAGTTCTGCCCTAGCGTGTTAGAGACCACCCTTAAGGTCTCATATTAATTTGTAAACATATCATATATCAAATTATGATCATCATAAGCCTCGTATATTTATTATATGGATGTATCTTTAAGTATTGTGAAGTACCGAGGATTATTTTACTACGTTGATGCTAATTAAATTCCCAATCATAGGTTATCCACAGGAACTGCAATTTCCTTCGACAAGGAACCCAGTGCCAGCGAGATTCCAAAATAGTGAGTGGACCTCTTTTCTTAAACTGGTTTTATTCATTAATTTTTTATATCAGACTTATCTTTTTACGCTTTAGGGCGTTAGATTTCTTTTATCACAGATATTTCATGAAATTTATGTTTTAAGTTATATTTTAGACAGAAAAGTTTTTAAAGCATGACTCTATAGTTTTTCGGGGCATGAGGGAAAAACTCACTCCAGTATGTAACTTGAGACAGTATGGAATTGACGGATATAGAGACATGTGCACATGTAGAAGACTGAGGGGACGACGATACGTAACGCCCTTAGATCTTAGAGCAGGGCTAGGGGGATTGCGATACGTAACGCCCCTAGACCCTAGTTTCAGAACTTGGGTGGTAGCATAGATCCGCACCCCCAGTTCTAGTTTTGTGTCTTGAAGGACGGCGATACGTAACGCCCCAAGACCACCAGATTCAGAGACAGTAGTGGCATGCTTTGGGGGGCGGCGATATGTAACGCCCCAAAGTCATGGATTTTCACTGCTGGCTATAGATAGGCGTATGAGGGGACGGCGATACGTAACGCCCTCATACGTCAAGGTTTTTCAGATACAGAGCAACACACAGTTTTCAAGAAATTAGATTTTAGAAATAGTTTTCGAAAACAAGAGTTTCAAAAGTAGTTTTCAGAAAGATCAGTTTTATTAAAGAAATTTCAAACGGAGTTTTCGGAAAAGAGATTTCATATGAAGTGATTTTTCGAAACTTTAGTTTTAAAAACCTAATGTTTTAATTTGAGTATTTCAGTTTTCTTGTCCACTCACTTAGATCGAATAGCGATCTAATCCCCCCCCCCCACTCCTAGTTTTCTATGGTTGCAGGTATTTCAGGAGGACGAGCTTGAGAGGACGGATACTGATGGAAGTCATTAGGGTTTGGAGTCCACCAGTCCAGATTCAGAGAGCATAAGAGTCCAGTCAGAGTCAAAAATAGAAGTCATGTATCAGTTTCTATTCATGTTATAGTCATTGTAAGGACACATGTTTTATGTATACAATTTTTGGAGTTGAGTTTGCACGATAAGTTGTTGAGTTTGGGCTACGGTCCCATGTATATTATACATATATATTAGAGAAAATAATATCAGAATTTGAATAGCAGTTATCCGGGTCAGAGGCTTATGGGGTTAGTACGGTCTATCCCATGCCGGTAACATCTCCCAGATCGGGGATGTTACAAATAGTACGGCCTATTCCCCATCGGTAATATCTCCGGATCGGGGATGTTACAAAGACATTTTTCGATTTTGAATATTGGAGGACCGAAGTGTTGGGGCAAAAATTACCAAAGCACCGGCGAGCGAATTTGATTATTAAAAATATTTTTAATCCGTAAAAATTAATTGGTATCAATTACCTCTATTTTACCCATATTTCACCCATATCACATATTAACATCAAATATTAAAGTTTGATTATGCATAAAGATACGAGACAAATTTACCGAAAATACATTCCACAGTTACAAATTAACCGCTTATTGGATCGTCGAACCGACTTACCGGGAAGATCGAAAAATCAGGAAAGTTGCAATACCGGATCAGCACATTGCTACAATAACCTAGGTACTGTAACAATGGCTAAATATGATAATTTTAGCAAATTATCATTTTGTGCATAGTGTAGAAAATTCTCAAAACACTAGCGGAATCATTCTGAAAATTCCAAGAATATTCCTACACACTGTGTACACTGATACAGTACTCCGAGTAATGTAGCAATGGGCAAAAACCGATAATTTCATAAAATTATGATTTTTCCCATAATGCATACTAAACTGAAAATTCCCAAAATGTATCCGGAATAATTTCAAAAATTTCGGGAATTTTTCCTACGAATTTTCACTTTTTCAATTTCATCCACAACCCCTCAATTTCACCAAATAATATTTTTGAATTAATTTCATTATTAATCACATTAATACCCAAATTAATTTAAAATTCATGTAAATCCAAATCTTTCTTAATGTTTATCTCTACGTTAATGACACTACTAGTTGTAATAAAATATATAACAACTGTTATAAAAAAGTAACTAACCAATAGTTACAAATTCCGATATCGCATATCAAAATATTTATTAAATAATATTTTAATAACTAGACGGAAGTGCTAATGTTCAATACTTATAGTTGTTGTGTTAGGAGAATCAATATTCTCTACACACAACTATACACATCTTCTTTCTTTATTTTTCAAATTTGCCTTCAAATATTTATAATAGATATAAATAATTGACAAGAAACATTGTGTGAGACACGTTACCTCTAAAGATCACTAAAGACAAAAAAAAAATATCGTTTTCAGATAAACAAATACTTAATAGGGTTTTTTTAATGCTAGTCAAGAATATCTAGACACGAACCAATTCATGTCAATCCTTACTGAATAAGAAACTATTCTCTCTACATGATTATATTCTAAATTCATATATTTATTTATATTATTTATTGTGATTTGGAAAGTAAGTCACTAACCATCTTGATTTTCCAAGAATACCGGAACAACAGTTCCCGATAGTTTGGACCAATCTAATTATACCATAGCCTACTCTAATTTAGAACTTATTCTAGAAATATACAACCAGAAGTGAAGTCAGAAAATATATATAAAATATGCATGTAGTGGATTAGAAGTTTAATTCTATCTACACGATGGAATCAATGAGACATTAGCGGTCTTTTTTCATAATATTAGTCAATGTCTAACTCATGGATTTTTAACCCAACAGTGTCTCCAACTATTTTACACAATATGGTAATTCCCAACGAAAAATAAGAATTCTATAATTAAATTGAATTTCATAGTGGAAAGTGGACCCTATGAATATATTTTGGCTCATAGCTTTGGCATGTTCACGCCTACGTATATTCACATGTTGACAACTCATTATCAATCACACTCACTGTTAATTTTGGTCCTGAATCGTTTCTCATTGTGACAGTTTTGGCATGTTCACAAGGAGATGTATTCAAAGCTACACGTTCACAAGGAGACATATTCAAAGCTACACGTTCACAAGTAAATTTACAATGGCAGTTTTGATATCTAGCACCTCATTAGGCTTAATTACACTAAATAGCCTAATTAATTTTACACGTAAATCTAGACTTCCTAATTTGGTCTCTATCATCCTAATCTCATTAAATAAACATTTATATCATATATCTTATTATGAGCAAATTGTAAATAATTTACAAGATAAATGATAAAAAAAAATTACCTTAATCTCCTTATAAGCCTTTATTTCGACTCCTAAATAATACATTCATGCATCCAATTTGATAAAGGATCCAACCAAATCAAAATCCCCAATTTTATCTATCTTAAACTTTTCAAGCTTGAAGAAAACTTTTCCAAGCCATAAGAAATGACAATTGGCGTGAAGATGGGTATTAATACTAGGGGCATTTTTGTAATTTCTATATTTGACACATACTTGGCCAACAATTTTCCAAGTCTCTAAATGTATTAATACATAATTTTGTCTAAATACAAAATCTTGTCTTGTAAGTCTTTTCCTTATATTAATTTAATTAAGGAAGGAATATTGGAAGAATATTCTCTAATAAATAATAATTAAATTAATTAACTTTTAATTAATTAAATAATAATTTATTTGACATGTGTGTCAAAATTATAATGTGTATCTAATCAAATTATATATCAAATATAAACACATATTAGTAATAAAAATACCTCTGACATGTGTACGTTACAGATAATCAAATTATTTGTAATAAATTATCCTAATACTCTACCAGTATGCGTTATTAGTGGGACTCTTGGTTCAAGTGTATCTATCACAAAACACATTATGTGTCCATAATTTGCCCACTTATAAATTATGTCGACCACAAATAACCAAACTAGTAATATTCCGAGTTTTCTGAAACAATATAGGGTTATTTCCGAATTAAAGTTAAGGATTTAGAATGAGATGGTATTCGAAAATAAGAGTTTATGTGTTGAAAAATAGATCGGAACATTTTAAATTGAAGTTTCATTGCATTGGAAAACGCGTGGTTTCGAGAATAGGTTACGCGATTTCTGTTTATATCGTTATACGCATAAATATTTCTTATTTCAGTTATAAAAATAGAAAACGAACTATGATTGAGCTGATTCTTAAATCATTGGACTGATTGTTCAGAGACGAATAACTTTCGTGTTGAGCATTTTTTAAATTTACATCAGAAAAGCTTCAAAAATATAAATTTCTGAGAAAGCCCAATGACATGGGCCTAATTGTAATTTCATGGGGTCTAAACGTAAATTTCAGAAACTTCTCTATAAATACTCATAATTTCTTGTAATTGTAGAAAACGCATAACCCAAAAAATCTTTCCACTAGACCCCCTCAGCCCAAAAACACGTTTGAGATTTCCCCCGTCATGTCGACTGCCTGGCGTCCAATGCCAGCAGGCGCGACAGCATGGGGGTGCGATAGCCATCCCTCTACCTTGTGGTGACCGACGGAAGTCCCGGATCATCGACAAACGGCAAGAAATGAAGGAGATGTACGCAGTGGTGGGTATCCCGATCCTGAAATTCCATCGATTCTAGCCCCTCGATAAGACCTCCCGGTAAAAAATCTCTAATTTCAAGTTTTTCGTTAAATATTCAGATGTATCCAGTAGCTTCGTAGAGTAGCGTATTAATATAAATTGAATTATTTGGGTATAAGTATATTGAATATATGTATTTGGTAGAATCCGAGTGAAAACAGAACCAGTTAGATCGATCCGATAGATTATGTAAGTTTCTGATAAAAGTGGATTTTCTGTGTATTGATGTGTGTTTGATTGTAATGATAGATATGAGATACATATGATGATACAATAATATTTAGATAAATCCGGGAAGGTTTGGAGGGTTCACGACCCTTCCGTAGTGTTTGTAGAAATTTTTTCGGAAGATTTTCCAAAAACACGTGAACCGAGGATTTAAGTTCACTAGTGACTCAAATTAGTTTGTAATGATATTTTTAGATTATTGGAACGGAAAACATTAAAATCAAACTTGATTTGGATGTCCCGGGAAGATCCAAAATTTTATCTTAGTTAAGTCGAGAACTCTGTAAGTCACGATTTTGACGGTGTTTTACCATTTGTTTTGATAGATTTGTCAATTTGTGTTTAAATATATGTATATAGATATAATTGAGGTGTTTAGGATAAGACAAGAATAGTTAGAAGATACTTTTGACAACAAAATTTGAGATCACGTATAGCTAAGTTAATCGACCACCACAGGTCTAGATTTTTATTAATGCTATGATATGAAGTGAAATGTTTAATGACGTTGATGTCATTTGATGTATGTAAGTGTATGAACATGTAATAGTATATATATGTGTATATGTAAATGAAAAAGTATATGAATACACATTAGTACACATATTTGAATATGTATGCGATAATAAACTATAGATAATTTAAGTATATAAAATTGATAGATGAAATAAGATATGACTTCTGAGTTTGTATTAGCATATGAATATGTATGTTTGTTATTGACTCATACATGCGATTTATCTGTATAGAGGTTGGATTGATTAAGTGAGATAAGAAATGAGTATAAGCTAAGTTCTCTCTGTATGGATATGTTTATTTGGTAAAGATATGGTATCAATATTTCAGATAAGAATCCTGAACGGTGAATGTTTGATCGATAAGTAAAAGATATGAGGAATGTAAGAGGTTATGGTATTTTGAATTCGAAGTAATATGTTTTATGTATATACATATGTGTATAAAGATTCTGATGATAATACAATGTTTGTCATGTATATGGTTGTGTATGAGAAATCGTGTGATGAGTTTGTGCCACGTGATTGTGTGCATGTGTGTATGTTTAATTGGTTGATGATTTCATGGTGTAGTAGTTGAGCTGGTTAGGAATCCGTTCGGACAACATTCATCTCATACATATTCTAAAATAGGTAATGAGTCTCGTACGAGTATTGTATATGCAAGTGAACCGTATGTATGTATTGTTTGATGATGTGTTCTTTGCTATACTGATTTTTATATGTGCTTCGTTGTCGGTTGCAGAATGATTTTATGTATGTATGTATGTGTATGATAGAGCTCGTAATATGTCTGGACAATGTATGTTTATATTAAATGAATGAATGATTTGAAAATTGATGTGAATATCAGATGTTATAAAGTGTATTTGCTAAGTTGTATTGGTATATACGTATATGTGTAAGAATTCTGAAATTGTATTTGCATGTATATAAGAGAATATGCTACGGTATGTGTGAATGCATATGAATCCTGAATATTAAGCTATTGTAAGGTTATCGTGATTACAGAAAGTTAAAGAAAGTTTGTTTTGGTATTGAAGTATGTTTGTTTTTGTATTGAAGATAGTTTGTACCTGAATTGAAGAAAGTTTGTTTGATTTACTGATTTGGTGATATTTCAAAGATGTTTACTCGTGATAAGTATAAATATGTGACTTCATGCTTAATGTGATTGAAATGGTTTCGATGTTATATGACGTACTCTGTGATATTCGAACATATGCTTTGTGTGCTTTGAATGTCTGGCCATTAGATTGACAACATGTAAATATGAGAATTTGACATGCGTAAAGAATAAATAATAATAAAAAATTGATAACTCTGAACTCGTAACAACTTGGATGTTCTGAAACGTTAATGACATGATTGGCTTGTATGTCTGTTTTTAATACGAACATGGTTACTTACTAAGTTTTTCACACTAAATCATATTGCTAGTTTTATAGGTTGGCTGCCAGACAGGTCAACCACTTCAGCTTTGGGAGTCATGCTCGAGACGCGGATTGCCCAAGTTGCAGTCACCCTCGCAAGTATCCTGGGAATAGTTTTAAAAGTTAGGGACTATGATTAATATATTATTTGTCATGCTGAGTACGTTGTTATGTATTTATTAAGTAAGATTTTTGATTTGTATATGATGTTGTGGGCACAGAGCTCTTGAATGTTGATTGATGTTGTGGGCACAAAGCCCTTAAGTGTTGATTTTGATTTTTGATATGTTTTGTGTAGACCTGAGGTCTTTTGACAATTGGATGTTTTTTAAGGTTTTGTTTGATGCTGGACTGCGATCCAGGTTGTCCAGTTTTAAGATACATCATGTCCGATTTTCTGTAAATTTGGAGGCTTATGGAGATGGGTTAATCATGTCTCCTACCGGTAACATCATGCTTCTAGCTGGGTGTTACAATTATGGTATCAGAGTAAAGGTTTAGGTGTCGGTGACTGCAGTTACATGGTATCTGATCATCTGAGTAAGTTTTTTGTTGCGTATAGACCATATTGGTTTTATGTTTACTATTTGATTTTATTTCTAATATATGGTATGATATGCAATGATTTTGATTGATATAGGTGATTCAGATTATCGATACTTCTTCGTATGTTATAAATATATGTATACTAAGTTAAAAGTATGTCGTTTATATAAGTATACAAATATGTATGTGATGTGAATTTAATGTGACTTGAGGTAGCAGTAATTTCTATGATATTGATAGTCTGAATTGTGAATGAATATCATTGTTTTATGTTTTGAGAACTTAGTATCTGATTTTTAGCATAAAAGTATTTTGTAAAGAAAAAAAGGAAAAAGAAGAAAGAAAGAAAGATATTTTGATTTTGATTGTAAATGATAAAGAAAATGTTTCTACCTCGATGTTTGATTCACGTTTTCATGTTTTAAGATTTATCGATATGTTTCTGTCGAGGTGCTTGATGATATATTTTCGTCTCGGCGCTCAAAAATGATTTTGATATTTTCAAACCATAAAACTTTGTTTCCGTCGATACGCTCGAAAACCTATTTACGTCACAGTGCTTGATAATTTTATATTTTTGACCCTCCATAGAGCTTGTATATATTTCGTTTCGGCTTGGCCGAGGTGCTTGTTATGGGTTCCAGACAATCAGAAAATGACTGGTGTAGGCGCTGCATTTTGCATGTAAGTCCCTATGATGAGTCTCATTTGGAGACACTACCTTTTAAGTCACGGAAGTCGCGGGAAATGAATGTCGGAAGGGGAATTCAGAATAAATATGTCATCAGATTCAATTCACATGTTCACTGCTTTCGTTCATGCTGCATTCGTGAACACGTTCGAACATCAAGCAGATTACGGGCGTTCGTGCAGCGTTCGAATCGGCATTCGAACGGTGTCGGTACTTCTAGTTTTGTTGCTAGCTCATTCACACCCAAAAGCCCTAGCTCATTCACACAAAAAAATTCCTATGATTGACGCATAACACAAGCCATAAGCAATAAAGAATTTTCTTCTCCTTCCTCACTCTCTACAGCCGAAAATCACCTTTAAAATAACCCCTACAAACACCCAAAAATAGTCCTCAAATACCATAAACCAGTAAGCCAATACTGTGACCAGAATACAGTGGAAATAGCAGTGAAACGGAGTAAAGACAGCGGTCTAAACAATGAAAAAGCAAAAGGAAGCAGTTGACCAGTGAACCGGAGGAGTTGCGGAGCGTTAACCCTTCCGACGATCGTGTACCGTACGTCCGAGAGGCTATTTAAAAGGTTAGACCTGAGGGCACTTCTATTATTCATTTTTATTCATCTCTTAAGTGTTTTATTTATTTTCTTCACATTAGAGTCGCTTGTGGATGTGTGTTGTGACCCTTGAATGAATGGGAAATGTGTCATCTCCTGCGGTATATAGGATGGAAACCCAGACGTAAATTCCGTAGTCGAATCCGAATGGACGGTAGTGCGGTCTGTACTTGGGATACAACTCCACGTACCACTTGAGCAAACAGCACAAGTTTTACTTTGCTTTTGTATCTTGTTCGTTTATTATTCACATTTTATAATTCCGTCAATTAATTTCCATACGATTATTTGTTTGTGTATTGATGATATAATGCGTATGGGCTTAGTTTTTTGGTCTAAAGGTTCTCTATTTGAGGGAAGAAAAGTCCAAAAGGCTACCTTTACGACAATACTTTGCCGCGCCGGACAAAGTGTGTTGGATTGAACGTGAGATATGTTCAATCGAGTATACGAAGTCCTACATTGTTGTCTTTATTTTATATGCACGGTAATGTAATGCGCATGGGCTAACTAGGGTGGATTAAAGGTTCTCTATTCGAGGGAAATGCCTGAAGGCTACCTTTACCACGATGTTTTGCCGCGCCTTTTATTATTTCATTTACCCTTTGCATATCGTTGCTTCATTTACGCATGCATTGCATTCTTGTGCGCATGGGCTAACTAGGGTGGATTAAAGGTTCTCTATTCGAGGGAAATGCCTAAAGGCTACCTTTACCACGATGTTTTGCCGCGCCTTTTATTATGTCATTTACCCTTTGCATATCGTTGCTTCATTTACGCATGCATTGCATTCTTGTGCGCATGGGCTAACTAGGGTGGATTCAAGGTCCTCTATTTGAGGGAAAATACCTAAAGGCTACCTTTACCACGATGTTTTACCGCGTCGGACGAGGTACACCCGATTGAATGGGAATAAATTCAATTGGGCACACGGGGTCCTACATTGTGGATTTGTTTATCTACATATATGTTGTGTCATCTATCATGCATCAGGTCTGGTCCCGTTCGAACGTGTTCTCAAACACTATACGAACGCGAACCTTCTGTTTACCGTTCGAACGCGCATGAGTTTTCTTTGTTTTATCATGCATCAGGTCTTGTCCCGTTCGAACGCGTTCTCGAATGCTATACGAACGCAAACCTTATGTTTCCCATTCGAACGCATTTATGAACGCTACTCGAACGCGCATGCATTTTGTTTCATCAGGTCTTGCCCCGTTCGAACGTGTTCTCAAACGCTATATGAACGTGAACCTTCTGTTTACCGTTCAAACGTGTTTACGAATGCTACTTGAACGCGCATGCGTTTTGTTTCATCAGGTCTTGTCCCATTCGAACGCGTTCTCAAATGTTATACGAAAGTGAACCTTCTGTTTACCGTTCGAACGCGTTTTCAAACGCTACACGAACGCACATACACTAAACTGAGTCTTTTTCATCACATTTCATGCATGATTGCTTCTTGGGTGATTTCTCTTGCATTATGTAATTAACCATGCCATTCCATTATTGACACTTTTGTTGTTATCATCCATTTGTATTTCCGCATTCATCTATTTGATGTGTTCGCAAGATTGTGTTCAAGCATGACTAGGTCGCTAGGATGTCACTTGTTTCTCAAGCTTGATTTAGCCATTAGTATGTTATTCCTCTATGTATGATCTTGTTATCTCCATTCGCAATAGGTGTTTCTTTATGTTTATGTTTAGGTTGTTATTTATTTTTTGTGTTTGATTATTCAACATGTTCATGAGATTGTTGTGTGATATCGTATGTTTGCCGTTATGATGATTACTTTCATGCATGTGAACATAGAAGTAGAATATTCTTGGGAATATGTTGCTTAGGCTTGGTTAAATTATTGCACAAATCATATCATTACAAGTGGCATAAGTAAGGGACCATTCCGAACCCAACGGTTTGAGGTATTCCCTTGTGAGGGGTGAGTGCGGCCTTAAATCATTTTCCCGGTTCACACCGGGTGGCGACTCCATGTTATTTCTCCGGTTTAGTCCCCCCCGGGCTACTTCGTACTCCCGACCGGGCCGCGAGCCCGAAACAACGTCGTCCAACATCTATGTCCTACATTCTGGCGACTCCACTGGGGATAGAGAATTGGCCCCGAAATCATGCATTGTGATGTTTATGATTTGTGCTTTATTTAATCGTGTCTGTAGTGGGTTGAAAGGGGTTTAATCAAATGCACCTTTTGAGCTATGTAATGGTTTTGTGTCCTCCTTCATTCACTACGTTTCTATAAGGAAAAGCTATGAAGGCACCTGGATAATTATTACCCGTAGCTCGTTGTGATAGACTAATTTGGAGGACTCGTTGTTTATTTCTGTCACCAAGCGATAAGAGCCTAAGAGGCTTGGGTATTTAAGAGAGTTCGCTCCACCCTCCCTCTGGAGAATGTACAACGGGAAATCCATTTGACAGTTAGTCACACACCATAACTCGTTGGCACGTACCTTAAGGTATAAAAAAAGGTGCGCTCACTTGGTCGCTTGAACTCTTGAGTGGGGAGTTCTAGTTATGGGCAATCCTTTGCCAACGAGAGTCTTTGTCCACACTCCCGCAAACCCACACGTAGACCGTAGTTGTATGACCTATAGCAGCTATTTCCTTGTGCTTGTGGATCATCCTCATTTGGATGCAGTTGGACTTCTTGTTAGAAATGCGAACTTGTTGGGCCATTTAAACAGGGACGAGTTCGTATCTTATGAAAATTGGGCCAAAAGCTTCTGAAATGTCGATGGGCCACTCGGTAGAAATTATTTCTTTATGCTTATGTTTAGGACCATCCTCATTTGGATACAGTTGGACTTCTTGTCAGAAATGCGAACTTGTTGGGCCATTTAAACTGGGACGAGTTCGTATCCTATGACAATTGGGCCAAAAGTTTCTAAAATGCTGATGGGCCATCCTGTGTTTGGGCCCCTTATCATTTGAAGTTGTTTAACCATGTTGTTGCAAAGGTGTAAACCTGTTGGGCCTTTTCAATTGGGACAAGTTTGCACCTTGCAATAATATGATTGAAGCTTTAAAATGACAATGGGCCAAATTATATGTTCCACACATCGCACGTATCTCATGCATCTCATGCATACACACATCATATTAACTCTCTTGTGTCTTAAGAGCCATCATAAATATCTGTTGGGTTAGGGAAAAGGGAAGACTTGTTAAAAGGCCGATAGCAAACATGAGCGAATCAGAGAATGAAACATCTCGTATGGATCAGTTAGAGAACGGTCTCACCAAGAATACTGAACAGTTACAAACCTTGGCTACTGCTGTGGCTAGTATGGCTGTACCCCGTGCTGGGGGAAATTCTGAGAATGTGAGGCGTGAGGAGCCTCTGAATGGGTTGGGGGATCACATCCCCACTTTTGATGATGATATGGCCGAGAATACCACAGGGAGAATAGCCAAGTCTCAGGCTGAATTATAGAAACTTCGTGATCAGGTAGAATCAGTTACCCGTAAGATGAGGGGTAAACATGAAGACTTGTTGGACTATGAGGCGATGACCTTTGAGGAGCAGCTACCGGCTCAGCTTAAAATGCCCGACATAGCCAAATTCAATGGGAACGGGGACCCGAAGGTCCATCTCCGGAAATATGTCTCGGTTATGAGTTCAGTGGGCCTGTCATAGCGCCAAGTTCAGAAGATGTTTGGGATGTCGCTTGAGGGGGCACCTGTAGTGTGGTACCATAGCCTTGAAAGAAAGGTTAAGGAATATTGGAGAGTATTGGCATATTCTTTTCTAAAGCAGTATGTTACAGATTTGGAGATTGACTTGTCACTCCGTGACTTGGAGAATGAAGCCAGCTTCTGAAGATGCAAACTCGGCCTTCGGAGAAGGACCAGATCAAAATGATCATCAAGGGCACCAAGCCCTCTATTTATAGTAAGCTGGGGAGGATGACTTCAATGATTGCTGATTTTCGACAGTTGATGGAGTCTGTCATGGATATCGAGGAGGAGGAAGCCGAGAATCAGAAATTTTATGGCCGAAATAGAAGGACTTTCGGGGGGGCCCCTGAGACCAAGTCCGCTACTGTTGAGGTTGCTACTGTCAGAAACAGACAATTCTCCAATCTTGGTAGACCTTTGTCAAAGGTGTTTGAAAAGTTGAAGATGCAAGGACTTCTAAAACCTTTGGAACCTAGGCCATTTCCAAATCATGTGCCACCGCACATGAACCTAAACCAGTATTGTTACTTCCATCAAGAAAAAGGTCATGACACCGACAACTGTACCCGCCTTAGGCATGAGGTCCAAAACCTCATTGACTCCCTTAAAATACCCAATCTAGAAAAAGAACAACCTAACACATACATAAATCCCTTACCTAATTACCACTTCATTCCACTACCCACCTACATGATCAACTCCGGCCTACCCGAAACCTTTGTCCTCCAAACTCTCAACCATCAGGCTTCTTGCATTGAGATAAGGGATAACAGTAGTAAAGAACCATAGGTCGAGGAAGAAGGCGATACTGCGAATGATGAAGTTGTTCTCCCTAGCTTATTTGATCCAGCATTTTTAATAAAGACATTGGTTTTGTCTACTTGTTCGAACATTTTTTTATGATAATAAAGGCGTTCATTTCGTTTACTTGCCTGAGTATCATCTTTTCAACCTGTAACATGAGTATATTTGACAAAACCATTCAACCCTAGCACTATAATACTCAGCGATGTTTAGAACACATGGAGTCCTCGGAAGAAGCAAGCAGAAAGAACAGGATATCCATTCAGAAATTGGGAAATGGGGCAGTGAGACTGTCAGACTTGGAAGGAAATGAGTTCACCGAGCCGATCAATGTGGGTAGATTGAAAATAGTACTTTCCCTAAGGAATATAAGAATAGTCATCAAGGGAATTGGCGGAAGACCTAACCCAACGGGATGGGAAACTCATTCACGCATGCATGCATACACGTAACATATTTTGCATTCCTTTTTGTGTTTTGTGTTTGTTTTGTATTCACAGGTTTTGAAGAAGAAAGAGAGAAAACGGCAAATGAAAGCCAATCAGAAGCATCAATATGATATCAGCAGTTTGGGGACGAGTCCCAGGGTTGAGGCCCATATCAGTATTAGTCTAGGGTTGAGGCCCATATCAGTATCAGTCTGGGGGTGAGGCCCACCTCAGTACCAGTTTGGGGGCGAGGCCCCACATCAGTATCAGTTTTGGGGCGAAGCCCACATTCAGTACAGTTCGGGAATAAAGCCCACATTCAACATAGTTCAGGAATAAGGCCCACAGTTAACATAATTCGGGAACAAGGCCCACGGAATAAAGCCCACATTCAGTACAGTTCGGGAACAAAGCCTAGGGGAATAAAGCCCACTTTCAAAACAGTTCGGGAATAAGGCCCAGGGGAATAACGCCCTATCTTGAAACAATCGGGAACAAGGCCCAGGGAATAAAACCACATTCAGTATAGTCCGGGAATAAATCCCACATTCAACACAATTCGGGAATAAAGCCCACAGTTAACACAATTTGGGAACAAGGCCCAGGGAATCAAGCCCACATTCAGTACAGTCCGGGAATAAAGCCCACATTCAACACAGTTCGGGAACAAGGCCCACAGTTAAAATAATTAGGGAACAAGGCCCATGGAATAAAGCCTGCATTCAGTACAGTTCGGGAACAAAGCTTAGCGGAATAAAGCCCACTTTCAAAACAATTCGGGAACAAAGCCTAGGAGAATAACACCCTATCTTGATACAGTTTGGAAAAATCCTAGAGGAATAAAGCCCACTTTCAAAACAGCTCGGGAATAAAGCCCAGAAGAATAAAGCTCTCTCTCAACGCAGTTCGGGAACAAAGCCCAAAGGTCAAAGCATCTCCGGATAACAAGTAAGTTAAGCAACAGCTGGCGAGCCAAGTAAGTAAAGTGCATGCATAACTTTGATAGAACTGTCATTGTCATACATTGCACAAGTCCCAGGGTCGAGGCCTACATCAGCATCAGTTTTGGGATGCGTCCCAAGGTCGAGGCCCACACATCAGTAGCAGTTTTGGGATGAGTCCCAGGGTCGAGGTCCACATCAGCGTCAGTTTGGGGATAAGTCCCAGGGTCGAGGCCCACATCACCATCAGTTTGGGGATGAGTCCCAAGGCCGAGGCCCACATCAGTTTCAGTTTTGGGGATGAGTCCCAGGCCGAGGCCCACATCAGTTTCAGTTTTGGGGATGAGTCCCAAGGTCGTGACCCACATCATCAGCATCATTTTTGGGGATGAGTCCCAGGGTCGTGACCCACATCATTATCAGTAGTTTTGGGGATGAGTCACAGGGTCGTGACCCATATCATCAGCAGTTTTGGGGATGAGTCCCAGGGTCGTGACCCACATCATCAACAGTTTTGGAGATGCGTCCCAGGGTCGTGACCCACATTGTCAGCAGTATTGGGATGCGTCCCAGGGTCGAGGCCCATGTTGTTGGTTGCAGTTATTGGGATGCGTCCCAGGATCGAGGTCCACTGCATCATCAGTTTTGGGGATGCGTCTGATGAGTGGTAATTATATCACTATTTCCCACTCATTTAACCTAATATTTTGTATAGTTTCTTGAGTCTTGTGAATATTTTGATGTGTTTTGTGTTATTTTGTAGATAAATAAAGTTTCAGGACATTCTGGAGGTGATTTAGACCAAAATAGTAAAAATTGGAAAAATGGTATTTTGGTAATTTTTCGTGTCGCGACGCCTAAAGTACGCCGAACAGTGCTAACGTGCGCCGGGTCCACAAGTCAGAATCTGAGAAAATTTGACTTTGCTAACGTGCGTCGTGCCACGTGTCACTATCACAGCCGATCTGCTAACATGCACCGTGCCACGTGTCATCATCCTACGGTGACGACAGTCGCCATCGCCACGTGTCGTCACGTGTCACTCCACCTGTCAGCCACGTCATCATCCATATAACCAGTTGAACGAGTCAAATTGCCACGTCATTTCCACGTCATCATCAACCAATCACAGCGTGCCACGTGTCGCAATTCTATGGTGCCGACAGTCAAATTTCCACATGTCGCCACGTTAGCGCCATGTCAGCGCCACGTCAGCATTAATTATTGACTGACTTATCCTTATCTGACACGTGGCGGATAAGAATCTGAGCCAACCAATCAGAAGCCGCCACGTGTCATAATAATTGAGCTCCACCATCTTGCCACGTGTCGCCTTATCACCTTATCCAGAATCTGAAACCGACGAACCAGAAGCTGCCACGTCGACCAAATAGGCATCGCGACGCGAGTTGGGCGTCGCGACGCGCGACCCTTACTGACGCCTATAAATAGAGCTCAGTTTTCTTATTTCAGATGTACCATTCTCTATGAATTCTCTCATATAAATAAGGAGTTTTCTATCTAATTTCTTTTAAATTTTAGTTTTGTAATTAATTTAAATTACTTTTTTGTAATAATAGTGTTTTACTTTCTTTACTTTTTACAATTTTTACTATTTACCATGGGGAGGTAACTTCCCCCTGCTAGGGTGAAAAGTAATTCTTTTACTATTGCTATTTAGATTAATCTCCCTTAAATATAATATATTCACTATTTAAAATTTGACTTAAAAGGGGTACCACTATATTGGTCGGTTGGTAATTCATTTTAATCTGGTTTAAACCTGACTAATCAAGGATACCACCAGATTGTTCGGTTGGTAATTAAACTTTCTTACCGCCTATATGGCAAGTTCATGGACAAATCGTTTTACCGCCTTAATGGCTGGTTGGACTTAATTTGACTTAATCAGGTTACCGCCTATATGGCTGGTTGGTAATGTTATCACAAGTTTATATATTATATTATGGGAGATATCTAATTAGTAGTAGTAAAAAATAATTCATTTTACCTTAGCATTTTATTTTATTGTAATTTACTTTTCAGCTTTTACTTTACCGCAATTACTTTTCAGCATTTTTACTTTATGTCTTTTACTTTTCAGTTTTTACTAGCCCTAGCTATGTGTCATAACTAAGTTAGTTATCTAGGGTTGTGATGAATTTCAATATCACCGGTTTATAAGGGGTTAAATTATAATTTGGGTAATATAAAGATTTATTTATTGAGTCTTAATCTTAATGATTTTTCATTAACAGGCCATTAATAAAATTGAACTGGTAAACTTAAAATGAACTAGACATAGGGATTTTAAGTTTAAGACCTTAGACTCAATAGCCCACGATCTTCCTTGAGGATAGATAACTCTTTAATAGATTTCCTTACAGGATAGGAATATACCTGTCGGGCGGGGGTAGCCATAATTGGAATTTAATCTTAATGAATCCATGTAATTTGGTTGACATAGACATATGGTTCAATTGGGTTATACTGGATATTTGTAGTTGACCATCGGAAGAGGCTTTTACATAATATAGTGTTCCAGGTTAATAAATCAATATTTTACCCAACTATAAGATAACCACTTCATCTTTAAAATGATATTGGAAGATTCACAACCCTAGATAGTTTTTAATATTGAATTTTCTTAAACCTACTTTCAAACAATTTTATTTACTTGTCTTTTTAAATTTATAATCGTCACCATTTCAAATCAATCAAACAACCTGTTAGATACTAGTAATCATTTGACCTCATAAAATTAATATATTAGATATTAAGTCCTCGTGTGATCGATACTTTTTATACTACTTGAACTATACGTACGCTTGCGTTATACGCGTGTGTAAGCACCGGTCAAGTTTTTGGCGCCAATGTCGGGGACTTAATTATCTTTCACTATTAGTTTTGAGGTTAGATACTTTTACTTGTATCTAATTTTCTTTTACTTATTATTTTTGTTTTCTTGTGTTTCAGGTTCTCAGAAACTTCATGAAACGAACCAGAAGCTTTGAACTCTGACCGCTTGACCCGGAAATTGAAAGAACCATCAGACAGTTGAGAAGGGAAAGGCGAGAAGGCCAAGAAGCTTTAGTCAACACCTGAACCTTTGGAGGTTGCACCACCAATTCCCATTCGAGACAGAACCATTCCGGTGGTTGACAGACTCATTTCTTACATTGTACTACCTCTCTTACCAGCAAATGCGGGTGACATCAAAACATGCATTCAGATGATTCAGCAGTCAGTTCAGTTTGAGGGGAATGCAATTGAAGATCCTAATACCTACATCATCAACTTCCCGGAAGTTTGCGGCACTTTCAATTACAATCGAGAAGCTGAAGAAGCAATGAGACTGCGTGTTTTCCCATACTCCTTGAAGGACAGAGCTAAAGCTTGGCTACATTAACTACCAGTAGGTTCCATCACAACTTGGAACACTTTAGCCACCAAATTTCTTGCAAAGTACTTTCCACCAGCCAGAACTGGAAAGCTGAGGAATGACATCACATCATTTGTACAACAAGACTCAGAAACTCTCTACGAAGCTTGGGAAAGGTACAAAGATTTGTTCCGGAAATGTCCTCACCATGAGATTCCAAAATGGCTTCAAGTCCAAACATTCTATAATGGACTCTCTGGAATAATGAGAACCACAATCGATGTTGCTGCTGAAGGAGCTTTAATGGCAAAAGGAGAAGATCAAGCCTGTGACCTAATCGAAGAAATGGCCAACAACAATTCCTTGTGGCCAACAGAAATGAGCATGATCCAAAGAATTGCAGGAATTTATGAAAGTGGAGCCAATACAGCAGTCAACGCCAAGCAGGATCGGATATGCAAATTCATGGAAACTTTTACCACTAGATCCACAAGTTCACCATATGGAGGAGCACCAGAACCAAACCAACTTGAAGAGACGGTGAATTATGTCAACAATTTCAACAGAAAGGGGAACAATCCATACTCCAACACCTACAACCCATGGTGGAGGAATCATCCTAATTTTTCATAGAGCAACAATTCAGGGAAAAGAACAATCCACCACCTAGATTCCAACAGCAGAACTATCCACCACATGGATTCCAGCACCAGAACAAAGGCCAGGAGCAGGCAAATGAACCAGGAATAACAGAAGTGCTGAATCAGTTAAAAAAGTATGATGCTATGTTTCAGAGCCAATCAAATTCCATCAAAGCACTGGAGAATCAAATCGGACAACTGGCCAATGCTCAGAGTTGCAGACCGCCAGGTAATCTTCCTAGCAACACAGAACCAAATCCAAGGAACCGAGGAAAGGAACAATGTCAAGCCATTACATTGAAAAGCGGTACTGAGGTCAACAAAGATGTTGGAATCAAGGCAACAATTGAGGAAGTTCCAAAAGATACAGTTCCACATATAGAGGAAAAAGAAGCAAAGGAAAAAGAAAAAGATCATATCATTCCACCTCCACATTTTCCTCAGCGACTTCAGAAAAACAAACTGGACAAGCAGTTTGCTCATTTCTTGGAGGTGTTCAAAAAGCTGCATATCAACATTCCATTTGCAGAAGCCTTGGAAGAAATGCCCAGTTAAGTCAAATTCATGAAAGACATTCTTTCACGAAAATGGAGATTGGGAGACTAGGAGACTGTAGCATTAATGGAAGAATGTAGCGCCATCATTCAGAGGAAACTTCCCCCGAAGTTAAAAGATCCTGTCAGTTTCATTGTCCTATGCACCATTGGAGAACATTACATCGGTAAGGCTTTATGTGATTTAGGAGCCAGTGTTAACTTGATGCCTTTTTCTATTTACAGGAAACTACAAATCGGAGAAGCAATGCCAACCTCAGTCTCGTTGCAACTTGCTGATTGAACACTCGCATTGCCAAAAGGTGTTGTTGAAGATGTGCTGGTCAAAGTCGATAAACTCATTCTCCCAACAGATTTCATCATCCTTGACATGAAGAAGACAAAGAAATACCTATCATTATTGGGAGACCATTCTTGGCTATAGGTAAAACTGTGATTTATGTGCAAAAAAGAGAACTAACCATGAAAGTGCAGGACCAAGAAGTAATCTTTAATGATTTCAAAGCCATGAAATTCCCGAGCGATGAAAAGGAAGAAGAATGCTTCAGAGTTGATGTTGTTGATAGTATCGTTAAAAATACTGAGCCAAATCTCACAGATACACTCGAAGCTTGCATCACCAACATGACTGACAGCGAGCTAGATGCTGAAATCCTGGAATGTATCAACTACCTTGACAAAACATTCCGATTCAAAGCGACACCACCAGTTGAAAGCTTGGAACTGCCAAAGAATGATCGAATAAAGCCTTCGATTGAAGAACCACCACAGCTGGAGCTGAAGTTACTTCCGAGCCATCTCAGGTATGCATTTCTTGGAAACTCTTCTGAATTACCTGTTATTATTTCTTCTTCACTAACATTGGAGCAGGAAGAAAAGCTACTGAGAGTGTTACGAGAACACAAAAGAGCCATTGGCTGGACTATAGCAGACATTCGAGGCATTAGTCCATCATTTTGCATGCATAAGATTCTGGTGAACAAATAGTACAAACCCACAGTGGAGCATCAACGGAGACTCAATCCAATCATGAAGGAGGTCGTGAAGAAAGAAATCATCAAATGGTTGGATGCTGGCATCATTTACCTCATCTCAGATAGTACTTGGGTGAGTCCTATGCAGTGTGTGCCAAAGAAATGAGGAATTACTGTGGTCACCAATGAAAAGAACGAGCTGATTCTAACAAGAATGGTGACTGGATGGAGAGTATGCATGGATTACAGGAAGCTGAATAAAGCCACGATAAATGACCATTTTCCGCTATCATTCATTGACCAGATGTTAGACAAACTGGCGGGACTTGAGTTCTATTGCTTTCTGGATGGATATTCAGGGTACAATCAGATTTTCATCACCCCAGAAGATCAAGAGAAAACCACATTTACATGTCCCTATGGTACTTTTGTTTTCCGCAGAATGCCATTTGGATTATGTAATGCCCCCGCCACTTTTCAGCGTTGCATGATGGCCATCTTCTCAGACATGCTGGAGCAGAGTATGAAAGTATTCATGGATGACTTTTCTATGTTTGGAGATTCTTTTGACCATTGCTTGCAAAATCTGAAACAGGTGTTACAAAGGTGCGAAGATACAAACCTGGTACTCAACTGGGAGAAATGTCATTTCATGGTACAAAAAGCCATTGTTCTTGGACACCGGATCTCACAAAGGGAATCGAGGTAGACAAAGCAAAGATTGAAACAATTGAAAAACTACCTCCACCAACATATGTCAAAGGGATTCGGAGCTTTCTCGGACATGCAGGTTTTTACAGGAGATTTATCAAAGACTTTTCCAAGATTGTTAAACCTCTATGCAATCTTCTGGAGAAAGATATGCCTTTCAACTTCACCAAAGATTTTCCACACCATTTATTATTCCAGCAGAACTTTGAATGAAACTCAACTCTACTACATAACCACTGAAAAGGAGTTGCTCGCAATTGTGTACACTTTCGACAAATTCCGCTCCTATCTGCTGGGTCCCAAAGTGGTGGTTTACACAGATCATTCAGCAATCAAATACTTGATCACGAAGAAAGATGCCAAACCCAGATTGATCCGTTGGATACTTCTTCTGCAAGAATTTGACGTGGAGATTCGAGACAGGAAAGGGATAGAATCAGGTGGCAGATCATTTATCGAGGCTCGAGAATGGAGAAACAGCTGACAAAGATCTGTCAATCAAAGAAACATTTCCAGATGAACAACTATTTGCCATGAAACAGCAAGATGCTTCTTGGTATGCTGACTATTTCAACTACATTGTGTCAGGAAAATGGACTTTGGAATGGACAACTCAGCAACGGAAGAAATTCTTCAAAGAAGTCAAGCATTATGTCTGGGATGAGCTGTACCTGTTCAAACGATGTGCTGATCAATTATTGAGATGATGTGTTCCATATGAGGAGGTCAATAGTGTTTTGTGGCACTGTCATTCATCACCATATGGCGGACACTTCAGCAGAAACAAAACTGCAGCCAAAGTCCTTCAATCAGGTTTGTTCTGGCCCACTCTTTTTAAAGATGCTTATCTTTTTTCTTTTCAATGTGAAAGGTGCCAGAGAATGGGAAATATTTCTAGGAGAAACGAAGGACCGTTGCAAAACATTCTAGAAGTGGAGATATTCGATGTGTGCGGTATTGATTTCATGGGACCGTTTGTTTCATCATTCGGAAACATGTACATCCTGGTTGCTGTGGACTACGTCTCCAAATGGGTTGAATCAATTGCATTGCCATCTAATGATTCAAAAGTGGTGATCAAATTCCTGAAAAAGAACATTTTCACTCGGTTCGGAACACCTCGTGCAATCATCAACGATGGTGGGTCACATTTCTGCAGCAGATACTTCGATGCACTCCAATCCAAATACGGAGTTACTCACAAAGTTGCCACTGCTTACCATCCACAGTCAAATGGACAAGTTGAGGTTTCAAACAGAGAGATCAAAAAAATCCTAGAAAGAACCGTTGGATCAACAATGAGGGACTGGTCTACAAAACTAGATGATGCATTATGGGCCTACCGAACAGCTTATAAGACACCCATTGGTATTTCCCCATATCGATTGGTGTTTGGGAAAGCATGCCATCTGCCAGTTGAGCTTGAACACAAGGCATACTGGGCACTGAAGAAGTTGAATCTTAATTCACAAGCTGCAGGAGAGAAAAGACTTCACCAACTCAACGAATTGGAGGAATTTCGCATACAGGCTTATGAGAATTCCAAATTATACAAGGAAAAGACCAAAAAAAGGCATGATCAAAAAATAGTGCACAGACAGTTGGAACCAAGGCAGCAGGTGTTGTTGTACAACTCGAGGTTGAAACTTTTCCATGGAAAGTTGAAATCTAGGTGGTCATGTCCATTTGTGATCACTCAAGTTTTACCTTATGGAGCTGTTGAGTTACTGGATCCCAATACCAACAACACATTCAAGGTTAACAGTCAGCGTGTCAAGCACTACTGGGGAGAATCATTTGAGCGACAAAAAGAAAGTGTCACACTTTCAGATCCAGCATAATATTCAAGAAGTCACGTCTAGCTGACGACTTTAAACTTAGCGCTCGCAGGGAGGCAACCCATGAAATTTTTGTATATATTATGATTGGTGTGATTTAATTTTGTGTGTTTAGTTTTTACAGAATAAATCATTTCAGGATGGAAGAAGCTCTAGCAAATCTTCACAAGCAATTTCCTTCTCTCCCTCAAAAATCTCTGATGAAAGTTTACAAAGCTCGCTTGGAACAGATGAGACTACTACAATTCACGGTGTTCCTAATGACATTCGTTGGGTAATTGAAGCACGAGTCTGATTGGCAGGTGAGTCTTCTGACTCTTATATTTCACATCTGCCTGGTTTTGGAAGAAGCACATATACAAAAAAACGTAGAGCTAAACAGATTGGTGTTTGTTACAAATGTGCACGCTGGAATTGCAATACTCGTTGTCGTTATTTAGGAATGGTGTTTGATAATCGTGAAGACAAAATTAAATTCATTAGGGATGGCTTGAGTAAGGAGTCTTTAGATGATATATCTTCGAATCTTTAGACGCATCCCAGTGGATATGTTCACATAGCCTTTCGTAAATTACATACACAATTTCAAAAAGAAAGACAACTGTTAAGTCTTGGGAATCTGACTCAAAAAGACCCTGTTTGCCAATTTATAAGAAAATTGGATGGGAAGCTTGTCCCTGACGCATAGACTCCAATCAAGCTGTAAATTCTTGTACGTATTATATATCTTTGTCCTTTCCTAATAATTATGATTTGTTTTGTTGTTTACTTTTATTTTCTCCGACAGGATCCAGACCTTTTTTACTATCACGATTTATTTTACTAATAAACTAATAATTGTCATTTGGCAGGTACTAGTGCTATTATTTTACTCACCCTTTTCAGGTATTATAAATTCAACTCATCATTACACTTTTGAAGACATTCAGAGTAAAACATGGAAGCCACTTCAAGAAGACGAGTTGAAAACATCTGTGTGTTTTGCGGGTAGTAGTGTTGGTACTAAACCACAATACGTAGAGGCAGCACAGGAATTGGGTCGAGTCTTAGCTGCAAGGAATATGCACTTAGTATATGGCGGAGGCAATCTTGGACTAATGGGGATCGTTTCAAAAGCCGTACTTTAATGAGGTAGTAATATTTTAGGAATCATCCCAAAACCCTTGGCAGAGGCAAATCTTATTGGATCATCAAACGGAGAGGAACTGATCGTGCCAGGTATGTCTGAACGACTGGTAGAAATGATTAATTGTGCTGATGCTTTTATTGCTTTTCCAGGTGGCTTGGGCACTGTTGGGATTCTACGGTCTAACCGGGATCGATTTAAGCAAAGAAACCATATGTGAATACAACAAAGAAGTTGTGGAATACTTACATTGATCGGTTGAGCGATGCGAAGAACAAAATCTTCAAGCTTTTCCCTCCTAGGGCTCATGGCAGTGGGCTGTTTTGTGTCCTTCAAAAAATTTGGTCATGGTGGTCTCAAGCTCCAAGCTTTGGGATGTATATTCCAAGCCCACGGGTGGGTTTCCCTATAACCTTTGTATGTCCTCTTTTGAGTGCTAGCTCTTGGTGATTTTTGCCACAAAAATCACCATCTTCTTCCTTGTATGCTCGGCAAAACCAGTGAATAAGAAGAAGAATGCCCTTTGGGCGTGAGAGGGAGAGGAGAAGAAGTGAGAGAGTGTGTTATATTTGGTTGTTGGATAAATGTGTATCTAATACACAAAATAAAGTCAAACACCAAATATTTGGATAAATGGTAAATGGCTTTAATTTATCCAACAACTCACATCAATCACTCAAATCAAAAGTGACTAGTTGTCACATAACTCAAATTGACAAGTGATTTGACATTTGATGTGACCTGTGGGCCGCACTTGAATTCGAAATGCGAGTGCGCCCGCAAACACTCTCGGGCTCGGGTTCACTAATTCCAAATTAACGAATTTTTCGTTGCGACGTAATTAAATAATTATGCCTAGCAAAATCACTATTCACATCGCTAACGAATTAATTCTAAATTAACTCATTCGCCCGAATTAAAATCTAATTTCAATTCCGCGTCGAAATCCAATTTCGTATAATATATCGAATATATTATTTTAAGGATTAATTCCAAATTAATCGTTCTTTCTCTTTAATTATAATATTTATCCCAGATAAAATATCTCCGTAATTAATCCAGATTAATTTTCTCTCTCATTTAATTAATCCCAGATTAATAAAGTGTGAGTCATACGTCATCGGTGAATCTTTGGGAAGTGACCCATGAGATCCCCGGATATGTTGGCAATAAATTCGGTCGTCGGACTATCCGAACACGTACGTACCTAGTACTACGTTTTTACCGATTTACAAGACAAGGTTGGCTTCTAGCAAAGCGTCATGCCTACCCAATTCTCCATAAATATTCTTACAGGAATAAGTGATCTATATCAGGCGTAGTATATGTAGTATTGCGTATTACGATCCAGCATCGGATGTCACGTGCAAGTCCTGGGGCTGGAAATGTGTCTGCCCCGTACGAAGCACATATCGGATCTCTGGTAACTAGTCTCTATAACTGGATAAACAGGACCTAGTCATAATATCCCGATAGCTGCAGCATATAAGAGAACGAGTTCTGTATCCTACGTGATCATCATATCCACTATGATTGGAGTGATACTTCCATCTCGACATCACACCCAATACACTAGGATTCTCAATACACCCAGAAGAGGCGTACACAGAACCTGTTAAAGCCCTGGATGACCAAAACCAAAGTATATTGATTGTCGCAAGTATTAGCGGTGCAAGTCTCAGGTTAAGACCAAATACACCTACCCTGATTCGGACTTCCATAGACACATAGTCATACTACCAATGGAATTCTGAGGGGTCTATCCAGAGCGAAGCTGTTTTCCGTACCATCGGTAAAACACAACCTCCTATCACACTTGCATGAGTATCCTATACACAAATATATGAGAACTATGTCGTTATGCCCTCACAACGCGCACAAGTGTAATACTAGTCTTTTACGCATTATCGATGTCCAATCTCGATAATACTCTGACTAGGGATATTTAATGATTAAACATTCGTGGATTGATACTGTCTCATATCATCTCAATCCAGGAACTAATCATAAGGACCCCCTATCATTTATACATCTTGGTAATCTAATTACAAATGATAAGAGAGCAATTTCCTTTGTCACATAGTTAATTTGTACAACAACACCATGATCTGTACAAATAGTGACGCTATGGGTTATAACTGTCCAACAGGCACATTGTAGGAAATTTTTATAGTGCTATCTTGGGCGAACTTGAACATACACCAGAAACCAATTGGGCTGTTTAACGTTGATGGATTTTATGATTTTCTTTGTGTGTTTCTTGATGATGCCCGAAGAAATGGGTTCGTGTCAAAACCTTTAAAAGAACTACTTTTTACTGCCAGAACTGCTCCGGATCTAATAGACCAACCCTTAGCCTATGAACCACAAGTTGACCCTATCCTTTTAAAGATAAATTGGTCCGAGGACGATCGTGGTAAGAGGCGTCGTGTTAATCTGGATCTTAACCTTTATCTTTTCGTGTAGAATTTCAGCTAACCAGGTACTATCTTCTAAACTCTTCTTCTATTGTTTAAGATATCGGGGACAATATCTCATTTAGGTTTGGGGGAGGGAATTAGTTGATTAATATCTTCTTTTTAGTTGTGTGTTGTTTTTATTTTTAGTTCAAAATTTTTCGAAAAATACAAAAAAATTGAAAATTTTTCAAAAATTAAAAAAATATTTTGTGTTTTCGTGTTTTTATTTTGACTAAAAAAAGGTGAAATTGGTAAGAGATAGTTGAGTAAGGAGTTTCCACTCCTGAGACGTATCTCAAACCTATTTCGAAACAAGTTAATTTTTGTTTATCTCATTTTAAATTATTTAATTTGTAAATTCTCCATAAAACGGACTAAAATGGATCTTCATATGCTCAGTTGACAGGTATTATCAACATACATGGAAATATACGGACATGAGCTATAATTGAAAAGTTTGTAATATTCAGTGCTCTAGTTTAATTGGAGGAAGCATCTCAGAATGTGATGGAGTAAAAAAAAAATCTGAGATCCAAGTTATTAAGTCTGTAAGGGTGTTTTAACACCTAGTGCCCTAAAACCAACTGGTTTGGGAGTCACTGGCTCAAGGCTCGCTACATGGATCAAAGATGCTGAAAAAATATATATATCTGAAGTCTGAGTTATTAAGTCTGTAGGGGTGTCTTAACACCTGGTGCCCTAAAGCCAACTTGTTTGGGAGTCACCGACCCAACACTCACTACATAGATGGAAGATATTGTATATAAATAAAAAAATCAAAAATCAAAGAAAAAACCAGAAAAATTATTCCATACTGCAAAAAAGGTGTGAATTCTGATAAAACTTTAGGACAAAAATATTACTCCCTTATCAACTGCACTTGTGACTGTTGTGGGCAAAAATGAGTTTATTAATATTTTGTCGGCTGTGCATATGGAGAATGGTAAATATAATCGAAGAATTTACTTATTCAGTAATTTAGAAAGAAAGAAAACAACTAGTAACTTGGAGTAGAAGTTTCACCTGATTAGTCACTAACTTTTTTATTCTCTTTTCGCTTGTCTTTTTGCTTTTGTGTGCATTAGTTTCACTACCTTTTTACTTTTATAAAATTTTGTGGGTATCATTGTTGTAAACCCTCACGAGACTACAACTCGTCCACTAGGGACACCTAGGGGTTTAAAGGCTTGTTGCATACACTAAATGCAACTGTGATCCCTACGAAAGTGGCTTAGTTAAATTTTATTTTAAAGATGTTTATTTTATTCTGTGTTTTGCTCGAGGACTAGCAAAATGTTAGGTTTGGAGGTGTGATGAGTGGTAATTATATCACTATTTCCCACTCATTTAACCTAATATTTTGTATAGTTTCTTGAGTCTTGTGAATATTTTGATGTGTTTTGTGTTATTTTGTAGATAAATAAAGTTTCAGGACATTCTGGAGGTGATTTGGACCAAAACAGTAAAAATTGGAAAAAATGAATTTTGGTAATTTTCCATGTCGCGACGCGCAAGCCTTTGGCGTCGCGACGCCTAAAATACGCCGAACAGTGCTAACGTGCGCCGGGTCCACAAGTCAGAATCTGAGAAAATTTGACTTTGCTAACGTGCGTCGTGCCACATGCCACCATCACAGCCGATCTGCTAACATGCGTCGTGCCAGGTGTCATCATCCTACGGTGCCGACAGTCGCCATCGCCATGTGTCACTCCACCTGTCAGCCACGTCATCATCCACATCACCGATTGACCGAGTCAAACTGCCACGTCATTACCACGTCATCATCAACCAATCACAGCGTGCCACGTGTCGCAATTCTAGGGTGCCGACAGTCAAATTGCCACGTGTCGCCACGTCAGCATCATTATTGACTGACTTATCCTTATCTGACATGTGGCGGATAAGAATATGAGCCGACCAATCAGAAGCCGCCACGTGTCACAATAATTTAGCTCCAACCACCTTGCCACGTGTCGCCTTATCACCTTATCCAGAATCTGAAACCGACGAACCAGAAGCTGCCACGTCGACCAAATGGGCGTCGCGACGCGAGCTGGGCGTCGCGATGCCCAACCCTTACTGACGCCTATAAATAGAGCTCGATTTTCTTATTTCAGATGTACCATTCTCTCTGAATTCTCTCATATAAATAGGGAGTTTTCTATCTAATTTCTTTTAAATTTTAGTTTTGTAATTAATTTAAATTATTTTTTTGTAATAATAGCGTTTTACTTTCTTTACTTTTTACAGTTTTTACTATTTACCATGAGGAGGTAACTTCCCCCTGCTAGGGTGAAAGGTAATTCTTTTACTATTGCTATTTAGATTAATCTCCCTTAAATATAATATATTCACTATTTAAAATTTGACTCAAAAAGGATATCGCTATATTGGTCGGTTGGTAATTCATTTTAATCTGGTTTAAACCTGACTAATCAAGGATACTGCCAGATTGGTCGGTTGGTAATTAAACTTTCTTACCGCCTATATGGCAAGTTCATGGACAAATCTTTTTACCGCCTTAATGGCTTGTTGGACTTAATTTGACTTAATCAGGTTACCGCCTATATGGCTGGTGGGTAATGTTATCACAGTTTATATATTATATTATGGGAGATATCTAAATTAGTAGTAGTAAAAATATTCATTTTACCTCATATATTTTATTTTATTGTAATTTACTTTTCAGCTTTTACTTTACCGCAATTACTTTTCAGCATTTTTACTTTATGTCTTTTACTTTTAAGTTTTTACTAGCCCTAGCTATGTGTCATAACTAAGTTAGTTATCTAGGGTTGTGATGAATTTCAATATCACCGGTTTATAAGGGGTTAAATTATAATTTGGGTAATATAAAGATTTATTTATTGAGTCTTAATCTTAATGCTTTTTCATTAACAGGCCATTAATAAATTTGAACTGGTAAACTTAAAATGAACTTGACATAGGGATTTTAAGTTTAAGACCTTAGACTCAATAGCCCACGATCTTCCTTGAGGATAGATAACCCTTTAATAGATTTCCTTACAGTATAGGAATATACCTGTCGGGCGGGGGTAGCCATAATTGGAATTTAATCTTAATGAATCCAGGTAATTTGGTTGACATAGACATATGGTTCAATTGGGTTATACTGGATATTTGTAGTTGACCATCGGAAGAGGCTTTTACATAATTTTTTTTTCCAGGTTAATAAATCAATATTTTACCCAACTATAAGATAACCACTTCATCTTTAAAATGATATTGGAAGATTCACAACCCTAGATAGTTTTTTAATATTGAATTTTCTTAAACCTACTTTCAAACAATTTTATTTACTTGTCTTTTAAATTTAGAATCGTCACCATTTCAAATCAATCAAACAACCTGTTAGATACTAGTAATCATTTGACCTCATAAAATTAATAGATTAGATATTAAGTCCTCGTGGGATCGATACTTTTTATAATACTTGAACGATACGTGCGCTTGCGTTATACGCGTGTGTAAGAACCGATCAAGTTTTTGGAGCCGTTGTCGGGGACTTAATTATCTTTCACTATTAGTTTGAGGTTAGATACTTTTACTTGTATCTAATTTCTTTTTACTTATTGTTTTTGTTTTCTTGTGTTTCAGGTTCTCAGAAACTTCATGAGACAAACCAGAAGCTTTGAACTCCGACCGCTTGACCCGGAAATTGAAAGAACCATCAGACAGTTGAGAAGGGAAAGGCGAGAAGGCCAAGAAGCTTTAGTCAACATGGAACCTGAACCTTTGGAGTTTGCACCACAAATTCCCATTCGAGACAGAACCATTCCGGTGGTTGACAGACTCATTTCTTGCATTGTACTTCCTCCCTTACCAGCAAATGCGGGTGACATCAAAACATGCATTCAGATGATTCAGCAGTCAGTTCAGTTTGAGGGGAATGCAACTGAAGATCCTAATGACCACATCAGCAACTTCCTGGAAGTTTGCGGCACTTTCAATTACAACCGAGAAGCTGAAGAAGCAATGAGACTGCGTGTTTTCCTATACTCCTTGAAGGACAGAGTTAAAGCTTGGCTACATTCACTACCAGCAGGTTCAATCACAACTTGGAACACTTTAGCCACCAAATTTCTTGCAAAGTACTTTCCACCAGCCAGAACTGGAAAGCTGAGGAATGACATCACATCCTTTATACAACAAGACTTAGAAACTCTCTACGAAGCTTGGGAAGAGGTACAAAGATTTGCTCCGGAAATGTCCTCACCATGAGATTCCAAAATGGCTTCAAGTCCAAACATTCTATAATGGACTCTCTGGAATAATGAGAACCACAATCGATGCTGCTGCTGGAGGAGCTTTAATGGCAAAAGGAGAAGATCAAGCCTGGGACCTAATCGAAGAAATGGCCACAATAATTCATTGTGGCCAACAGAAAGGAGCATGATCCAAAGAATTGCATGAATTTATGAAAGTGAAGCCAATACAGCAGTCAACGCCAAGCTGGATCAGATATGCAAATTCATGGAGACTTTACCACTTGATCCATAAGTTCACCATATGGAGGAGCACCAGAACCAAACCAACTTGAAGAGACGGTGAATTATGTCAACAATTTCAACAGACATGGGAACAATCCATACTCCAACACCTATAACCCAGGGTGGAGGAATCATCCTAATTTTTCATGGAGCAACAATTCAGGGCAAAAGAACAATCCACCACCTGGATTCCAACAGCAGAACTATCCAACACATGGATTCCAGCACCAGAACAAAGGCCAGGAGCAGGCAAATGAACCACGAATAGCAGAAGTGTTGAATCAGTTAAAAAAGTATGATGATATGTTTCAGAGTCAATCAGCTTCCATCAAAGAATAGGAGAATCAAATTGGACAACTGGCCAATGCTCAGAGTTACAGACCGCCAGGTAATCTTCCTAGCAACACAGAACCAAATCCAAGAAACCGAGGGAAGGAACAATGTCAAGCCATTACTTTAAAAAATGGTACTAAGATCAACAAAGATGTTGGAATCAAGGAAACAATTGAGGAAGTTCCAAAAGATACAGTTCCACAGATGGAGGAAAAAGAAGCAAAGGAAAAAAAAGATCAGATCATTCCACATCCACCTTTTCCTCAGCGACTTTAGAAAAACAAATTGGACAAACAGTTTGCTCGTTTCTTGGAGGTGTTCAAAAAACTGCACATCAACCTTCCATTTGCAGAAGCTGTGGAAGAAATATCCAGTTATGTCAAATTCATGAAAGACATTCTTTCACGAAAATGGAGATTGGGAGACTACGAGACAATAGCATTAACGGAAGAATACAGCGCCATCATTCAGAGGAAACTTCCCCCGAAGTTGAAAGATCCTGGCAGTTTCATTATCCCATGTACCATTGGAGAACATTACATCGGTAAGGCTTTATGTGATTTAGGAGCCAATGTTAACTTGATGTCTTTTTCTATTTATAGGAAACTACAAATCGGAGAAGCAATGCCAACCTCAGTCTCGTTGCAACTTGCTGATCGAACACTCGCATTTCCAAGAGGTGTTGTTGAAGGTGTGCTGGTCAAAGTCGATAAACTCATTCTACCAGCAGATTTCATCATCCTTGACATGGAAGAAGACAAAGAAGTACCTATCATTCTTGGGAGACCATTCTTGGCTACAGGTAAAACTGTGATTTATGTGCAAAAATGAGAACTGACCATGAAAGTGCAGGACCAAGAAGTAACCTTTAATTTTTTCAAAGCCATGAAATTCCCGAGCGATGAAAATGAAGAAGAATGCTTCAGAGTTGATGTTGCTGATAGTATCGTTCAAAATATTGAGCCAAATCCCACAGATACACTCAAAGCTTGCATCACCAACATGACTGACAGCGAGCTAGATGCTGAAATCCTGGAATGTATCAACTACCTTGAAAAAACATTCTGATTCAAAGCGACACCACCAGTTGAAAGCTTGGAACTTCCAAAGAAAGATCGAATCAAGCCTTCGATTGAAGAACCATCACAGCTGGAGTTGAAGTTACTTTTGGGCCATCTCAGGTATGCATTTCTTGGAAACTCTTCTGAATTACCTGTTATTATTTCTTCTACACTAACATTGGAGCAGGAAGAAAAGCTACTGAGATTGTTACGAGAACACAAAAGAGCCATTGGCTGGACTATAGCAGACATTTGAGGCATTAGTCCATCATTTTGCATGCATAAGATTTTGATGAACGAAGAGTACAAACCCACAGTGGAGCATCAACGGAGACTCAATCCAATCATGAAGGAGGTCGTGAAGAAAGAAATCATCAAATGGTTGGATGCTGGCATCATTTACCCCATCTCAGATAGTACTTGGGTGAGTCTTATGCAGTGTGTGCCAACGAAAGGGGAATTATTGTGGTCACCGATGAAAAGAACGAGCTGATTCCAACAAGAACGGTGACTGGATGGAGAGTATGCATGGATTACAGGAAGCTGAATAAAGCCACGAGAAATGACCATTTTCCGCTACCATTCATTGACCAGATGTTAGACAGACTGGCGGGACATTAGTTCTATTGCTTTCTGGATGGATATTCAGGGTACAATCAGATTTTCATCACCCTAGAAGATCAGGAGAAAACCACATTTACATGTCCCTATGGTACTTTTACTTTCCGCAGAATGCCATTTGGATTATGTAATGCCCCCGCCACTTTTCAGCATTGCATGATGGCCATCTTCTCAGACATGCTGGAGTAGAGTATGGAGGTATTTATGGATGACTTTTCTATGTTTGGAGATTCTTTTGACCATTGCTTGCAAAATCTGAAACATGTGTTACAAAGGTGCGAAGATACAAACCTAGTACTCAACTGGGAGAAATGCCATTTCATGGTACATGAAGGCATTGTTCTTGGACACCGGATCTCACAAAAGGGAATCAAGGTAGACAAAGCAAAGATTGAAACAATTGAAAAACTACATCCACCAACATCTGTCAAAGGGATTCGGAGCTTTCTCGGACATGCAGGTTTTTACAGGAGATTTATCAAGACTTTTCCAAGATTGCTAAACCTCTATGCAATCTTTTGGAGAAAGATATGCCTTTCAACTTCACCAAAGAATGCCAAGAATATTTTGAGATCTTAAAACAGAAGCTGGTCTCTGCCCCATCATTGTAGCACCAGACTGGACCCTTCCATTTGAAGTGATGTGCGATGCTAGTGATTTTGCTGTAGGTGCAATTTTGGGACAACGTAAAGCAAATATTTTCCACACCATTTATTATTCCAGCAGAACTTTGAATGAAGCTCAACTCAACTACACAACCACTGAAAAGGAGTTGCTCGCAGTTGTGTACGCTTTCGAAAAATTCCGCTCCTATCTGCTGGGTCCCAAAGTGGTGGTTTACACAGATCATTCAGCAATCAAATACTTGATCACGAAGAAAGATGCCAAACCCAGATTGCTCTGTTGGATACTTCTTCTGCAAGAATTTGACGTGGAGATTCGAGCAGGAAATGGACAGAGAATCAGGTGGCAGATCATCTAACGAGGCTCGAGAATGGAGAAACAGCTGACAAAGATCTGTCAATCAAAGAAACTTTTCCAGATGAACAGCTATTTGCCATGAAACAGAAAGATGCTCCTTGGTATGCTGACTATGTCAACTACATTGTGTCAGGAAAATGGCCGTTGGAATGGACAACTCAGCAACGGAAGAAATTCTTCAAAGAAGTCAAGCATTATGTATGGGATGAGCTGTACCTGTTCAAACGGTGTGCTGATCAATTATTGAGACGATGTGTTCCACATTAGGAGGTCAACAGTGTTTTGCGGCACTGTCATTCTTCACCATATGGCGGACACTTCAGCGGAAACAAAACTGCAGCCAAAGTCCTTCAATCAGGTTTGTTCTGGCCCACTCTTTTTAAAGATGCTTATCTTTTTGCTTTTCAATGTGACAGGTGCCAGAGAATGGGAAATATTTCCAGGAGAAACGAATGACCGTTGCAAAATATTCTAGAAGTGGAGATATTCGATGTGTGGGGTATTGATTTCATGGGACCATTTGTTCCATCATTCGGAAACTTGTACATCCTGGTTGTGGTAGACTACGTCTCCAAATGGGTTGAAGCAATTGAATTGCCATCCAATGATTCAAAAGTGGTGATCAAATTCCTGAAAATGAATATTTTCACTCGGTTCGGAACACCTCGTGCAATCATCAGCGATGGTGGGTCACATTTCTGCAACAGATACTTCGATGCACTCCTATCCAAATACGAAGTTACTCACAAAGTTGCCACTGCTTACCATCCACAGTCAAATGGACAAGTTGAGGTTTAAAACAGAGAGATCAAAAGAATCATAGAAAGAACCATTGGATCAACAAGGAGAGACTGGTCTATAAAACTAGATGATGCATTATGGGCCTGCCGAACAGCTTATAAGACACCCATTAGTATGTCCCATATCGATTGGTGTTTGGGAAAGCATGCCATCTGCCAGTTGAGCTTGAACATAAGGTATACTGGGCACTGAAGAAGTTGAATCTTGATTCACAAGCTGCATGAGAGAAAAGACTTCACCAACTCAACGAATTGGAGGAATTTCGCCTACAGGCTTATGAGAATGCCAAATTGTACAAGGAAAAGACCAAAAAATGGCATGATGATCAAAAAATAGTGCACAGACAGTTCGAACCAAGGCAGCAGGTGTTGTTGTACAACTCGAGGTTGAAACTTTTCCCTGGAAAGTTGAAATCTAGGTGGTCAGGTCCATTTGTGATCACTCAAGTTTTACTTTATGGAGCTGTTGAGTTACTGCATCCCAATACCAACAACACATTCAAGGTTAACAGTCAGCATGTCAAGCACTACTGGGGAGAATCATTTGAGCGATAAAAAGAAAGTGTCACACTTTCAGATCCAGCCTAATGTTCAAGAAGTCACGTCTAGCTGACGACTTTAAACTTAGCGCTCGCAGGGAGGCAACCCAAGCAATTTTTGTATATATTGTGATTTGGTGTGATTTAATTTTGTGTGTTTAGTTTTTACAGAATAAGTCATTTCAGGATGGAAGAAGCTCTAGCAAATCTTCACAAGCAATTTCCTTCTCTCCCTCAAAAATCTCTGATGAAAGTTTACATAGCTCGCTTGGAACAGATGAGACTACTAACAATTCACGGTGTTCCTAATGACATTCGTTTGGTAATTGAAGCACGAGTCCAATTGGCAGGTGAGTCTTCTGACTCTTTTATTTCACATCTGCCTGGTTTTGGAAGAAGCACATATGCAAAGAAACGTAGAGCTAAGCAGATGGGTGTTTATTATAAATATTCACGCTGGAATTGCAATACTCGTTGTCGTTCTTTAGGAATGGTGTCTGATAATCGCGAAGACAAAATTAAATTCATTAGGGATGGCTTGAGTAAGGAGTCTTTAGATGATATATCTTCGACTCTTGAGATGCATCCCAGTGGATATGTTCACATAGCATTTCGCAAATTAAATACACAATTTTAAAAAGAAAGACAAATGTTAAGTCTTGGGAATCTGACTCAAAAAGACCCTGTTTGCCAATTTATAAGAAAATTGGATGGGAAGCTTTTCCCTGACGCATAGACTTCAATCAAGCTGTAAATTCTTGTACATATTATATATCTTTGTCCTTTCCTAATAATTATGATTTGTTTTGTTGTTTATTTTTATTTTCTCCGACAGGATCCAGACCTTTTTGACTATCACGATTTATTTTACTAATAAACTAATAATTGTCATTTGGCAGGTACTAGTGCTATTATTTTACTCACCCTTTTCAGGTATTATAAATTCAACTCATCATTGCACTTTTGAAGACATTCAGAGTAAAACATGGAAGCCACTTCAAGAAGACGAGTTGAAAACATCTGTGTGTTTTGCGGTAGTAGTGTTGGTACTAAACCACAATACGTAGAGGCAGCACAGGAATTGGGTTGAGTCTTAGCTGCAAGGAATATGCACTTAGTATATGGCGGAGGCAATCTTGGACTAATGGGGATCGTTTCAAAAGCCGTACTTTAATGAGGTAGTAATATTTTAGGAATCATCCCAAAACCCTTGGCAGAGGCAAATCTTATTGGATCATCAAACGGAGAGGAACTGATCGTGCCAGGTATGTCTGAACGACTGGTAGAAATGATTAATTGTGCTGATGCTTTATTGCTTTTCCAGGTGGCTTGGGCACATTGGAGGAAATTTTTATAGTGCTATCTTGGGCGAACTTGAACATACACCAGAAACCAATTGGGCTGTTTAACGTTGATGGATTTTATGATTTTCTTTGTGTGTTTCTTGATGATGTCCGAAGAAATGGGTTCGTGTGAAAACCTTTAAAAGAACTACTCTTTACTGCCAGAACTGCTCCGGATCTAATAGACCAACTCCTAGCATATGAACCATAAGTTGACCCTATCCTTTCAAAGATAAATTGGTCCGAGGACGATCGTGGTAAGAGGCGTCGTGTTAATCAGGATCTTAACCTTTAACTTTTCGTGTAGAATTTCAGCTAACCAGATATTATCTTCTAAACTCTTCTTCTATTGTTTGAGACATTGGGGATAATGTCTCATTTAGGTTTAGGGGATGGAATTAGTTGATTAATATCTTCTTTTTAGTTGTGTGTTGTTTTTATTTTTAGTTCAAAATTTTTCGAAAAATACAAAAAAAAAATTGAAATTTTTTCAAAAATTACAAAAATATTTTGTGTTTTTCTGTTTTTATTTTGACTAAAAAAAGGTGAAATTGGTAAGAGATAGCTGAGTAAGGAGTTTCCACTCCTGAGACGTATCTCAAACCTATTTCGAAACAAGTTAATTTTTGTTTATTTCATTTTAAATTATTTAATTTGTAAATTCTCCATAAAACGGACTAAAATGGATTTTCATATGCTCAGTTGACAGATATTATCAACATACATGGAAACATACGGACATGAGCTATAATTGAAAAGTTTGTAATATTCAGTGCTCTAGTTTAATTGGAGGAAGCATCTCAGAAAGTGATGGAGTAAAAAAAAAAACTGAGATCCGAGTTATTAAGTCTGTAAGGGTGTTTTAACACCTAGTGCCCTAAAACCAACTGGTTTGGGAGTCACTGGCCCAAGGCTCGCTACATGGATCAAAGATGCTGTAAAATATATATATATATATATATATCTGAAGTCTGAGTTATTAAGTCTGTAGGGGTGTCTTAACACCTGGTGCCCTAAAGTCAACTGGTTTGGGAGTCACCGACCCAACATTCGCTACATAGATGGAAGATATTGTATATAAATCAAAAAATCAAAAAATCAAAGAAAAAATGAGAAAAATTATTCCATTGCTGTAAAAAAAGTGTGAATTCTGATAAAACTTTAGGATAAAAATATTACTCTCTTATCAACTGCACTTGTGACTGTTGTGGGCAAAAATGAGTTGATTAATATTTTGTCAATTGTGCATATGGAGAATGGTAAATATAATCGGAGAATTTACTTATTCAGTAATTTAGAAAGAAAGAAAACAACTAGTAACTTAGAGTAGAAGTTTCACCTGATTAGTCACTAACTTCTTTATTCTCTTTTCGCTTGTCTTTTTCCTTTTGTGTGCTTCACTGCCTTTTTACTTTTATAAAATGTTTGTGGAACGAGACTACAACTCGTCCACTAGGGACACCTAGGGGTTTAAAGGCTTGTTGCATACGGTAAATGCAACTGTGATCCCTACGAAAGTGGCTTAGTTAAATTTTATTTTAAAGATGTTTACTTTATTCTGTGTTTTGCTCGAGGACTAGCAAAATGTTAGGTTGGGGGTATAATTAGTGGTAATTATATCACTATTTCTAACTCGTTTAACCTAATATTTTGTATAGTTTCTAGAGTCTTGTGAATATTTTGATGTGTTTTGTGTTATTTTGTAGATAAATAAAGTTTCAGGACATTCTGGAGGTGATTTGGACCAAAACAGTAAAAATTGGAAAAAAGGCATTTTGGTAATTTTTCACGTCGCGACGCCTAAAGTACGCCGAACAGTACTAACGTGCGCCCGGTCCACAAGTCAGAATCTGAGAAAATTTGACTTTGGTAACGTGTACCGTGCCACGTGTCACCATCACAGCCGATCTGCTAACATGCTCTGTGCCACGTGTCATCATCCTACGGTGCCAATAGTCACCATCGCCACATGTCACTCAACCAGTCAGCCACGTCATCGTCCACATCACCGATTGACCGAGTCAAACTGCCACGTCATTGCCACGTCATCATCAACCAATCACAGCGTGCCACGTGTCATAATTTTATAGTGCCGACAGTCAAATTGCAACGTGTCGCCACGTCAGCATCAATTATTGACTGACTTATCCTTATCTGACACGTGGCGGATAAGAATATGATCCGACCAATCAGAAGCCGCCACGTGTCACAATAATTTAGCTCCAACCACCTTGCCAGGTGTCGCCTTATCACCTTATACAGAATCTGAAACCGACGAACCAGAAGCTGCCACGTCGACCAAACGGGCGTCGCGACGCGTGACCCTTACTGACGCCTATAAATAGAGCTCGATTTTCTTATTTCAGATGTACCATTCTCTCTAAATTCTCTCATATAAATAGGGAGTTTTCTATCTAATTTCTTTTAAATTTTAGTTTTGTAATTAATTTAAATTATTTTTTTGTAATAATAGTGTTTTACTTTCTTTACTTTTTACAGTTTTTACTATTTACAGTTTTTACATAATTTAGTGTTCCAGGTTAATAAATCAATATTTTACCCAACTATAAGATAACCACTTCATCTTTAAAATGATATTGGAAGATTCACAACCCTAGATAGTTTTTAATATTGAATTTTCTTAAACCTACTTTCAAACAATTTTATTTACTTGTCTTTTTAAATTTAGAATCGTCACCATTTCAAATCAATCAAACAACCTATTAGATACTAGTAATCATTTGACCTCATAAAATTAATAGATTAGATATTAAGTCCTCGTGGGATCGATACTTTTTATACTACTTGAATGATACGTGCGCTTGCGTTATACCCATGTGTAAGCACCGGTCAGCATCCCAGGGTCGTGACCCATATTGTCAACGGTATTGGAATGCGTCCCAGGGTCGAGGCCCCCGTTGTCGGTTGCAGATTTTGGGATGCGTCCCAGGATCGAGGTCCACTGCGTCACCAACTCAGCTCGAAGCAGAAGGCAAGTCATGTGGCAGCTGGCGAGCCAGGTAAGTAAAAATGATTTGCACAACTTTGATAGGATTGTCATTGTCACACACTGCACAAGTCCCATCAAAGTGGGGGCGACTGTAGGCACTGCATTTTGCATATAAGTCCCTATGATGAGTCTCATTTAGAGACACTACCTTTTAAGTCACGGAAGTCGCAGGAAATGAATATCGGAATGGGAAATTCAGAATAAGTATGTCATCGGATTCAATTCACATGTTCACTGCTTTCGTTCGTGCTAAGTTCGTGAACACGTTCGAACGTCAAGTAGATTGCGGGCGTTCGTGCAGCGTTCGAATCGGAGTTCGAACGGTATCGGTATTTCTAGTTTTGTTGCTAGCTCATTCACACCCAAAAGCCATAGCTCATTCACACACAAAAATTCCTAGCATTGACGCATAACACAAGCCATAAGCAACAAAGAATTCTCTTCTCATTCCTCACTCTCTATAGCCGAAAATCACCTTAAAATAACCCCTACAAACACCCAAAAATAGTCCTCAAATACCTTAAACCAGTAAGCCAATACTGTGACCAGAATACAGCCGAAATAGCAGAGAAACGGAGTAAAGACAGTGGTCCAAACAATGAAACAGCAAAAGGAAGCAGTGGACCAGTGAACCGGAGGAGTTACGGAGCGTTAACCCTTCCGACGATCGTGTACCGTACGTCCGAGAGGCGATTTAAAAGGTTAGACCTGAGGGCACTTCTATTATTCATTTTATTCATCTCTTAAGTGTTTTATTTATTTTCTTCACATGAGAGTCGCTTCTGGATGTGTGATGTGACCCTTGAATGAATGGGAAATGTGTCATCTCCTACGGTATATAGGATGGAAACCCATACGTAAATTCCGTAGCCGAATCCGAATGGACGGTAGTTCGGTCTGTACTTGGGATACAACTCCACGTACCACTTGAGCAAACGGCATATGTTTCACTTTGCTTTTGTATCTTGTTCATTTATTATTCGCATTTTATTATTCCGCCATTTAATTTCCATACGATTATTTGTTTGTGTATTGATGATATAATGCGCATAGGCTTAGTACGTTGGTCTAAAGGTTCTCTATTTGAGGGAAGAAAAGTCCAAAAGGCTACCTTTACGACAATACTTTGCCGCGCCGGACAAAGTATGTTGGATTGAACGTGAGATATGTTCAATCGAGTATACGAAGTCCTACATTATTGTCTTTATTTTATATGCACGGTAACATAATGCGTATGGGCTAACTAGGGTGGATTAAAGGTCCTCTATTCGAGGGAAATGTCTGAAGGCTACCTTTACCATGATGTTTTGCCGCGCCTTTTATTATGCCATTTACCATTTGCATATTGTTGCTTCATTTACGCATGCATTGCATTCTTGTGCTCATGGGCTAATTAGGGTGGATTAAAGGTCCTCTATTCAAGGCAAATGCCTAAAGGCTACGTTTACCACGGTGTTTGCCGCACCTTTTATTATGTCATTTACCCTTTGCATATCGTTGCTTCATTTACGCATGCATTGCATTCTTGTGCACATGGGCTAACTAGGGTGGATTCAAGGTCCTCTATTCGAGGGAAAATGCCTATAGACTACCTTTACCACGATGTTTTGCCGCACCGGATGAGGTACACCTGACTGAATGGGAATAAGTTCAATCGGGCACACGGGGTCCTATATTGAGGATTTATTTATCTACGTATGTGTTGTGTCGTTTATCATGCATCAGGTCTGGTCCCGTTCGAACGCGTTCTCAAACGCTATACGAATACGAACCTTCTATTTACCATTCGAACGCGTTCTCGAACGTTATACGAACATGAACCTTCTGTTTCCCGTTCGAACGCGTTTACGAACGCTACTCGAATGCGCATGCATTTTGTTTCATCAGGTCTTGCCCCGTTCGAACGCGTTCTCAAACGCTATACGAACGTGAACCTTCTGTTTACCGTTCGAACGCGTTTACGAACGCTACTCGAACGCGCATGCGTTTTGTTTCATCAGGTCTTGTCCCATTCGAACGCGTTCTCAAATGCTATACGAACGCGAACCTTCTGTTTACCGTTCGAACGTGTTTTCAAACGCTACACAAACGCACATACACTGAACTGAGTCCTTTTCATCACATTTCATGCATGATTGCTTCTTGGGTGATTTCTCTTGCATTATGTAATTAACCATTCCATTCCATTATTGACACTTTTGCTGTTATCATCCATTTGTATTTCCTCATTCATCTATTTGATGTGTTCGCAAGATTGTGTTCAAGCATGACTAGGTCGTTAGGATGTCACTTGTTTCTCAAGCATGATTTAGCCATTAGTATGTTATTCCTCTATGCATGATCTTGTTATCTCCCTTCGCAATAGGTGTTTCTTTATGTTTATGTTTAGGTTGTTATTTATTTTTCGTGTTTGATGATTCAACATGTTCATGAGATTGTTGTGTGATATCGTATGTTTGCCGTTATGATGATTACTTTCATACATGTGAACATAGAAGTAGAATATTCTTGGGAATATGTTGATTAGGCTTGTTTGATTATTGCACAAATCATATCATTACAAGTGGCATAAGTAAGAGACCATTCTGAACCCAACGGTTTGAGGTCTTCCCTTGCGAGGGGTGAGTGCGACCTTAAATCATTTTCCCGGTTCACACCGGGTGGCGACTCCATGTTATTTCTCCGGTTTAGTCCCCCGCGGGCTACTCTGTACTCCCGACCGGGCCACGAGCCTGGAACAGCGTCGTCCAACATCTGTGTCCTACAGCTGGCCCGCTATCTTGTCGACATGGTCTTGTTCATACACTGTTGAGTGCGACTTGAACAGTGGACGCTTGATATGTCTTTTAAAGGATATACATTTGATCTTTTATTAAGTTTTCAAAGTTTTAGTTTTGATTTAAACATATTTATGTTTTGGGGAAAAGAATGATCTCAAAAGAATTATATTTTGATATTGTCTATGATATTATATGATATGATATGTTTCCATCACGGTGTTTGTACATGATTTTTATGGTTTTATAATTTGATATGATATGTTTCCGCCATGGTGCTTGTATTAGGGTATGTCCAACTGGAGTGGACCGACCCGCTACCCTCTATCGACAGTGACTGGTTTCGTTTATTGTCTGATCTGTGCGTGCGATTTGGACATTAGGCTCTCGTTATGTTTCGTTCAGTTGAGTTTATATTGGACGCTTGATACAGATTTACGATGATGTTGGATTTTGAAATTTATTTTTATTTACAGTAAAAGAATTTTTATAATGAGTTTTCGAAATGGTTTTTGAAATAGATTATTTTTTTTTATTTTCCATTTAAATGATATCAGAAATTGGAAAATTTCAGACTATCAACATCATAAGAGCATATATGATTATGTGTCACTTCTGGTTGTGTCGATGGATGTATTTGTTGATAAAAAAGTTTATATTCATTACAAGAATACGTATGTATGTCTATATATTAGACAAGTATCTTTTGAGTATTGTGATGATTATGTATATTTTGTTGTCAGTCATACAAAGTGGTATGTGCGATGGGATATGTACGTATGTAAACTTTGATGTTGATATGATATGGAATGACATGATGTGAAATGAATGAATTCTTTTTTAGATTGTGGACGAAATGGATAGTATGAAATTCAAATTAAGTTTCTGATTTGAAACTGTATTTGATTTCGTGTAAAGAACTTGTGTTATGTTCCTCGTTTCTGATGATGCATGTGATTGACTGTATGGAATTCGTGTTCGACTTTCAGTTCCTATGAATGAATGTGAATTAAAATGATAAGTTTGATGTAATTCTGGTATGAAATGATTGATTCGATCTATTTTACTTTGAAATAGTATAGTTTTTATTGATGTATGAAATGCATAACTTTTGATAATGTGTAAAGTGAGATAACTTGCGAGTACGGATAAAATTATAATGTACATGCATTCAGTTTTGAATGATCATATATAAGGACAGAGAAATTTCGAGAATGAAATTTTTATAAGGAGCGAATGATGTAATATCCCGAGTTTTTCGAAACAGTACGAGAAGATTTCTGAATTAAAGTTAAGGATTTGGAACGGGATAGTATTCAAAAAAGAGTTTATATGTTGGAAAAAGATCAGAATGTTTTAAAATGAAGCTACGTCACATTGGAAAACGTGTGGTTTAACGAATAGGTTACAAGATTTCTGTTTATATCGTTATACGCGTAAAGGTTTCTTATTTCGGCTATAAAAATAGCAAATGGACTCTGATTGAGATGGTTTTAAACCATTGGACTCTTTTTTCCGAGACGAACAATGTTCATGTTGAACACTTTTCGAAATTGGCAACAGAAGGGCTTCACAAATGCAAATTTCCGAGAAAGCCCCGTGATATGGGCCTAACTGTAATTTCACGAAGGTCTAAACGTAAATTTCAGAAACATCTCTATAAATACCCATCGTTTCTTGTAATTTCAGAAAATGCATAACCCAACAACTCTCTCTACTCGACCCCCCAGCCCCAAAACACGTTTGAGATTTCCCTCATCGCATCGGTGGCCTACCGGCGTGACGATCCAGGGGGGTATGCCGGCCACCTTCTACATTTTGGTGGCCGGCGGCAATCCCGGATCGCCGGCGAACGGCGAGAAATGAATAAGATGCGTGCAGTGGTGGGTATCCTGATCCCGGCTCATCGATTTGTTTCACGACTCGAGCAACTCGTCAAATCGAAGCTCTCAAATATTACTACAAGTTGGCGGTGACAAATTTTCTGTTCCGTGCACGGTTGCACACGAATCGAGGAAGAAAGAGGTGGTGAATAGTGACCCATGAATGAATAGTATCTTCTATCGGAATTCTGTTGATTCCAACGCGTCTGTAGGATCGCTTGGAGTCCGTATATGCCCTCGAAATCTCGATAAGACCTCCCAGTAAAAAAGTCACTAATTTCAAGTTTTTCGTTAAATGTTCGGATGTATCCAGTAGCTTCGTAGAGTAGCGTATTGATATAAATTTAATTGTTTGGGTATAAATATATTGAATATAGGTATTTGGTAGAATCCGAGTGAAAACGAAACGAGTTAGATCGATCCAATAGATTATGTAAGTTTCCGGTAAAAGTGGGTTTTACGTGTATTGATGTGTGTTTGATTGTAATGATAAATATGAGATACATATGATGATATGATAATATTTAGATAAATCTGGGAAGGTTCATAGGGTTCAGGACCCTTCCGTAACATTTGCGGAAACTTTTTCGGATGATTTTCTAAAAATGCATAAACCGAGGATTTAAGTTCACTAGCCGCTCGAATTAGTTTTTAATGACGTTTTCGAGTTATTGGAACTGAAAACATTGAAATCGAACTTGATTTGGTTGTCCCGAGAAGATCATAAATTTTATCTTAGTTAAATCGAGAACTCCATAAGTCACGATTCTAACAGCATTTTGCCATTTATTTTGACAGATTTGACTAGGACCTGGAGTGCTCACAAAGCCAAGTAAGTAACTCTTGCGATGAGTACTTGATTTTTCAATTTTTGTTTAAATATTTGTATATAGAGATAATTGAGGTGTTTAGGATAAGACGATGATAGTTAGAAGATACTCTAGAGAACAAAGTTCGAGATCACGTATAGTTAAGTTAATCAACCACCACAGGTATGAATTTTTATTAATGTTATGATATGAAGTGAAATGTATAATGACGTTGATGTCTATTGATGTATGTAAGTGTATGAACATGTAATAGTATGTAAATGTGTATATGTAAATGAACAAGTATATGAATAAGCATTAGTACACGTATTTGAATATGTATGTGATGATAAGCTATGGACAATTTAAGTATATAAGATCGATATATGAAATAAGATATGACTTCTGAGTTTGTATTAGCATATGAATGTGTACGTTTGTTATTGAATCATACATGCGATTTATCTATATAGAGGTTGGATTGATTAAGTGAGATAAGAAATAAGTATAAACTAAGTTTTCTCCGTAAGGATATGTTTATTTGGTGATATTGTATCAATGTTTCAGATAAGAATTCTGAACGGTGAATGTTTGATCGATAAGTAAATGATATGAGGACTATAAAAGGTTGTGGTATTTTGAATTCGAAGTAATATATTTTATGTAATACGTATGTGTATGATGATTCTGATGATAAATCAATGTTTGTCATGTATATGCTTGTGTATGAGAAATCATGTGATGAGTTTGTGTCACGTGATATGTGTTCATGTGTGTATGTGTGTATGTTTAATTGGTTGATGATTTCGTGGTGTAGTAGTCGAGCTGGTTAGGAATCCATTCGGATGACATTCATCTCATACCTATTATAAAATAAGTAATGAGTCTCGTACGAGCATTGTATGTGTAATCCAACTGTATGTATGTATTGTTTGATGATATGTTCTTTGATATATTGATTGTTATATGTGCTTCTTTTTTGGTTGCACGATGATTGTATGTATGTCCGAGTGTATGTATGTGTATGATTGAACTCATAAGATGTATGGACAATGTATGCTTATGTGAAATGAATGATTTGAAAACCGATGTGAATATCAGATGTTATAAAGTGTGTTTACTAAGTTGTATTGGTATGTACTTATATGTGTAAGAATTCTGAAATTGTATTTGCATGTATATAAGAGAAGTGTGTTACTGTATGTGTGAATGCATATAATTCCCGAATGTTAAGCTATTGTAAGGTTATCGTGATTAAAGAAAGTTTGTTTTAGTATTGAAATAAGTTTGTTTTGGTATTGAAAATAGTTTGGAACCAAATTGAAGAAAGGTTGTTTGATTTACCGATTTGATGATAGTTTAAAGAAGTTTACTCGTGAAAAGTATAAATATGTGACTTTTTGCTTAATGTGATTGAAATGGTTTCGATGTTATATGACATATATTGTGATATTCAAATATTTATTTTGTGTGCTTTGAATGTCTGACCATTAGATTGACAACATGTAAATATGTAAATATGAGAATTTGGCATGCGTAAACCAGACAGGTCAACCAGACGAGCGTAGTTACTACTTACTAGTTTTTTAAACTCACACCAAAATAGTTTGCTAGTTTTGCAGGTTGGCTACCAGACAGGTCAACCACTTCAGCTTTAGGAGTCATGCTCGAGACGCGGATCGCCCAAGTTAAAGTCACCCTCGCAAGTATCCTGGGAAAATTTTTAGAAGTTAGAGTCGATGATTAATATGTTATTTGTCGTGCTGAGTACGCTATTATGTATTTATTAAGTAAAAGTTTTGATTTGTATATGATGTTGTGGGCACGGAGCCCTTGAGTGTTGATTGATGTTGTGGGCACGGAGCCCTTAAGTGTTGATTTTGATTTTTATATGTTTTGTTTGGACCTGAGGTCCTTTAAGAGTTTGATTTTTTTTAGGTTTTATTTGATGATGGACTGCGATTCAGGTTGTCCAGGTTTAGGATACACCATGTTCAATTTTCTGTAAATTTGGAGACTTATGGAGATGGGTTAATCCTATCTCCTGTCAGTAGCATCCTACTTTCGGTGGGGTGTTACAGAACTGAACCATACAAGTTGATGCATATTGTATAGTCCCTCTGTAACAACCCGCCAGAGGCAGGACGTTACTAGTAGGAGATAAGAATAACTAGTCTCCCTAAGACTCAAAACTAATGAAAAATGAAAATAACGCACCCTAAAAATGGACAACCTGGATCACAGTCCACCACCATAACTACCTGTCAAAACATCAAATTAGCATAAATGACCTCCAGTCTAACTCATACCAAAATAAATCACATTATCAATACTCAGGGCTTCGTGCCCGAATCAAAACATACAAACCAATATTTTATCTACATAAAAATGATAGTGTGCATTGCACGATCAAATACATAAACAATATGTACGGACTTCTATACACAAATACATTCCCCAAGTTTCTAGAGTAAATGACTACAACTTGGTGATCCTTCATCTCGAGCATAAGTATCCAAAGGTTGATGGTTAACCGATCTGTTTACCAACCTGTAAAACTAGCAAATGTGTGGTGTGAGTTATAAAACCCAATAAGTACCTATGCATGAACTATAAAAACAAGAATACATGATAATAGTTTAGATACCAATTATTATATACATTTGGTTGTTTATCATAAATCTTAATAAATTTATACTATTATTTACGCTCTTATATATCGTCTTATGAAATTAAATTATTTTACCATATGTCATCAAATCGGAAATCACGATATAACTCGCATACTGTCAATCTTACCCACTATCAAAACAGAAAATATAAAGAAACCACTTTAATCTAATTTTTGAAAATACATCTTAAAATCAATCTTTTGAAAATACATCAGAAAAGTAATCAAGTGTCCAATGTCTGAATTGTACGCTCTAACCGGATATTATCTTAAACAAGCTCATGTCGACAGAGGGTAATAGGTCGACCCATTTTCATATGGACGTGACACTATACAAGCGCCATAACGGATCAAAATTATTAAAATAAACAAAAGCATTCTACGAGCACCGTGGCGGAAACATATCATATCATATCTCATCCAAAGCTCATATCATGTCATAAGTGAAATCAAACGCATTTCAAATACATCTTTTTCAAAAGCGAATCTTTTGAAAATAAACTTGTCGGTAAACTTTTCAGAAAACTATTAAATAAAGGTATCCAAAATATATCGTAAAAAAATTCTCTATAAACGAAATCAAATTCCAAAATAAATATCATCATAAATATGTATCAAGCATCCATGAACCAAAACAACTGGATGAAGATATCAAGAGTCTAATGCTCGGGTCGTGTGCGCTAATCGGGCAATGAAAGAAACAAGACCATGGTGAAAACATATCATATCTCGTCAAAATGAAAACTGAATCAAACAAAAGCAAATCTTTTCCAGAAAGAAACTTTCCAATATACTTTTTCTGAAAAACAAATAAACAAGACTATCCACACACCTATCAGGCACATCACAAAGCATATTTCAAATTTATCAAGCATTGACAGATGACTCGTACATTGAGATACAATATTATCCTATCACAATGTTGGGGTTATTCATTGTGGAAGCTTGGTTTCGGCGAAATCATAATTTTAAAATGTGCTTTGTGATGTGTCTGATAGGTGTTTGGTCAAAATAGCATAAAATACGTTTACGGCCTAACCGACCAACCGGGACCACATGAAACTGTCCCGGTCAGCCCCAATAGTGTTTGTACAGTCTTTATCCGGTGAGCCCGAATTTCACCCGATAATGCCATTTTTCACTGTTTTCGCATATTTTAACTCCGAAAAATTTTCAGATTTTCCAGATCTGATCTGGGAAGAAAAATAACCAAGTTTACATGTTTTAAATCCACTTTTCTCAAAATTAATCTAATTAATCTCAACACTAATCAAAGTTTTAGGAATTACAAGAGTGGTCATAACACTTTCGAATGAAAACCAATCATCATATGATAAAATTAAACTGATATTAATTACACTAATTTTATTAAATATAAGTTCACACATGCATCTAGGCACCAAATAAAAAACCCACAAATTTTAAAGTGAGAAAGAATATGTGTTTTTTTATTTCTTTGTAGTAACCAACGATCACATACGCTAAGTCTTGAATGTATTACGTGTTCGTTACTAGATTGTCCTAATGATTACAATTTATATCTACTAACATAATCATTAAATAAATCTATTAAATCAATTTTTATTTTATCTATTATTTTTGTAATATTAATTTCATCAGCTATTCCTAAATATGTATAGTAAGTTAGTAAGCCACTATTCAAACCTTCTAATTTAAATCTAGGATAAAAAAATGTGGCAATAAGATAAAGCAATAAAATGTCTTTAAAATAAATCAATCATTTTCGCTTCATAACAACAATAGCTTTAATTTAAACAATATCATTAGGATCAGAACTTTCAGCATGCTCAAATAGAGTACCAACAATATTCAAACTTTCAACAATAAAAAAAAATTATTGTATGACAATAAACTCCACTAAAAATATTTGCAACATCATTAAAAAAATTTAAAAGTTCTAATTTTTTTCACAAATATCTCATTGACTAGGCAAAAGTGTGATATGTTGAACATGTTGGGAAAAAAACTACATAATACATCTTGTATTAGAAAGCTTGACTTAAAAGAAAATAACTTGAATTCCAACGTGTTGGAACATCTCATGAAAATTTTACCGATTTACACCATTTAATTTACAAAACTTGGTCCATTCTCTCCTAACTTGAGAATATGACCAAATACAAATAAGTGCAATCTTAATAGGATCAATGTAAGGTTCTAAATAATTCAGACCATCTTGAACACATAAATTAAGGAAATGGCATGTGCAACGAAAATGAAAAATCGACCCCCAAATTTGGTTGGCGTATTTCTTTTAAATCTTTAATTGATGCAATATTTGCAGATGCATTCTCAAAATCAATTGTTAAAATTTTACCTAATAAACCATATTTATCAAAAATTACTTTAATCATTCTATAAATATTTTGTGCAGTATGTTGCTCATCAAAAACTTTAAATGCAATAAGTCATTTTTGCATGTTCCATGATGCATCAATCCAATGACAGGTAACAGTCATGTATGAGTATGTTTGCCAATGGTCACTCCAAATATCGGAACAAATAGAAAGACGACATTTAATATCTTTAAATATTTCATTTAAAATAATTTTACCATCTTTGTATAATTTAAAAATTTGACGTTTTGTTGTATTTCTAGTCATTTTACAAGCAGCATGATTTTAAGCATTTCTAACGTAATTAGTAAAAGTAATTTTTTCACCAAAACTTAAAGAAAGATGTGTCATACACGTAAATTTAGAAAATTCTTCTCTATTTTTAACATCAGAATATTTAAATAAATAGAAATAACTCGTACCTCTACTAGATGATATGTACCTGCCCATTTGAGTTTGCGTTGTATAAAGTCCAATTTCAGCGGCATAATGTAGATCCAAGTGCTTGATCATATTGTCATAACCGCCAGTAAATTTGTAAGATACACCACAATATTTGCATATTACTCTTGAACCTTCATTTTTAGTCTCGACTAAATGAAAATGAATTTTGAAAAGATCGGAGGATCGAGCCTTAACTTCTCTTCTCCGTGCACCGATATTTTGGTCGCTCTCTTAGGTTGGCATATTGGACATGGTGTTCTCAGATGAGCTTGTCATTTTTTATTAATATTGAAGAATGAAAGAATTGAGAATGAGAAATTGGAGATGAGGGAATTGAAAATGAGAGAATTAAAGAAATTGAGAGAATTGAGAATTGAGGTGTTGAAAAAATAAAGAATGACTCATATTTATAAATTTTGGATTGTTTTTGTAATACCTAAAATGTCCATAAAACTAGTTGTTTTATTAATGTTATTAGGGTAATTTAGTAATTATATTTTTAAAAAATAAAAAACTTTTTTTTTTAATTTTTAGGGGTAGGGTCGTTGGGCTTCAACGGTTCCAACCGGAATCGTTCGGTTCCGGATGGAACCGTGGAACCGCTGGAACCAAACTTTCGGTTCGAACCGTTGGAACAGTCCGGTTCCATTAGGTTCGGCTAGGGGCGAACCCTAACCGAACTGAACAAATTTGATTTTGGTTCTGGTTCCAACCGGTTTGGTTCCGGTTCGATTTCAGTTCTGAATCGAAACCGTGACCGAGTCTATACAATGGTATCTCAAGTCAAATGACTTGATATGCAACTCGATTTGGGAAAATCATATTGACGTTAGTGTATCATCTATTATGAATTCTTCTCGTAAATCGTTCAGTGCTTATCAAATAAAATTCTACATATCTATACGAGTCTCCCAATACGTTTGGTTCATTGGGATAAATCATCTGATAAAATCTCGATATACGATATATACTTGTCTCAACGAATTTCACTAACATACTCATATCAGTGAATCTTGACCATGAACTTTATTTGAGAATATACATCTAATAGTAACACATCCTAATGTCAATTAAAAATTTAATTGTAATTGTGCATTACAATATATATTTTCGGGTCTTTGTCTAATATATACATCACTATATCAAATTTAGTTTCAATCTAATCGAAATTCGATCGAATATGTATATATAAGACAATATATGTTATCATAAATTAGTAATATTATGGAAAATATGATTGTTTGTATTTATGAATCGATGATAAATACAATCCGAATTGAGGCTCCGAACACCAATCCCAACACGAAGTCCCACATTCTCTGCACGAATTTGTTCCAATATGATTCACGCACATGGGATTACGGTTGGTGTTGACTTGATGGCACCACATGAAGGTACCTTCAGTAATTAAACTTCACCAGTATACAATGGAAGGAATTTCCTAAATATCATATTTTATTCATTTGTACGAAATAATAGTTTGGGAATAAAAGAACAATCAAACATTTATCTTAATTAGCGTTTGTCAAATATTGGCTTTTATTACTTGATAGTTTATTCATAAGACTATTTCATTCACGTCCTGAATCTACTTTGGTTGTTTGGGTGAACAAGTGAAAAAGTTAACTGAAATCAAAAAATGACATTTTTATCTATCCTTGCATCTTACGTTAGTGGCTTAAAGTTCATTTTACCATTGGGTGGTGTTTGGTTGGAAGGAGAGGAGATGAGAGGAAAGGAGGAGAGAGGAGAGAAAAATTGTGATGGAATTTGATTCTATTGTTTGATTATTATAAAGAATTTGATGGGAAAGAACATTATATAGTTTTTGGGAAAAATTTACCCTTTTATACTCAATATCAATATTTATTAATAATTAATTTATTAAATAAATAAACTATAAATAAAAAAAAAAAAAAAAAAGTAAAAATTGCTCTCAAGAAAATAATCTAAAAATTGAAAAATATTTTTTAATTAAAATTATAATTTATTTATTCGATGTTATTTTAATTAATTATAATAATTTTAAATTTATTTATAATAAAATTATTATTAAATACAAATAATTTATTTATAATATTAATATATTTTTATAAATAATTATAAATATGAAAAATAAACAAATTAAATAAATTAAACAATGAGACCCAGACCGGGGTTGGGGCCGGGGACAGGACCGGAACCGAGGTCAGGGACAGGATCGGAACCGGGTCAGGGATAGGACCGGGCTCGAGGACGAAACTCAGGTATGGGCCGGGGCTCGATCCAGGCTCGGTCCGAGTCTCGGTACCTAGGTCCTACCCCGGTCTCGTCCTTGTCCCCGGTCCGTCCCCGCCCCCGGTACGGGTCTCTTGTCTGAGGTCCATGCGTCAAGTCTAGAGTCCCTAAGTCAGGTCTCGAGTCCTTGTGTTAAGTCCAAGGTCCGAGCCTGGTCCAAGTCTCAGGTCCCTGTCCCGATCCCAAGTCTCGCGTCCCGGCATCGAACCCAGGCTCATTCTCGAAACTGGTCCCGGCCAGAGTCCTGACCCTAAGCCCGATCCCAGCCTCGACCCTGATCGCATAAGAAAATTTTGGAAATGGCATAAAAGATAATATTATACATGCTTTATATTTAATTTTCATTTTAAACTAATTAGTTTACTATTCACAAGAAAATAATAAATCATTAATAAATAAATTTAAATAAATATTACAAAAAGTCATACCATTTTGTACAGTTCAAAATATTTATGAAATAAATAATTATTCAAACAAATAAAAAAGTATTATTATAAATAAATATTTAAAAAATAAAAAACTATAAACATTTTTGAAATAAATATTACAAAATATTTTTTAAAGTAAATATTACAAAATAAATTACTATAAATATTTATTAAATATATATTATAAAAAAACTGAAATAAATATTATAATGAAAAACGAATTAATTAATTGTTATATATTGTTGACGGCTGATTTTGGTCTCAGGGGCAATAAGGGTTTTTTTTACTCCCGAGACAATCCTCCTCCAACTGTGAATTTGTTTTGTTTATAGGAAACCAAAAGCAAATTTGGCAAAAGATAAGTAAATTCACCAATCAACAAAGAGATTTAACGTGGTTCGGCGGATCAGTTCCAACCTACATTCACGGGCACAGAACGAACGATGTTTTTTTACCGAAATATGTTTCTCTGATCTGTTTTGTGTTTACAAGTCTAATTCTCTTGTTCTCTTCTCAAATCTCTATGCTCTCAATCATCTACCTACAAGCGCGCTTTCCCTCCTATTTATAATAGCAAGGAAACAGTTTTCCTTTTCCCATAAGAATTCCTAGTCGAAACTACATTCACTTCCTTTATCCTATTAGGACACTGACTATCAACTTTTCCACATGAAAGTAGGTAACTATCTTCTTATCCGTAAAAATAGGAGGTCTTATATTCTGGAGCATATCTCGCCATATTCTCGGTCTTCATGAGGTCGGTCACAATGGTCTTTTAAACTGAGAATGCTGCTATCGATCTGATAATGCCCGACCATCCGGTCTGGAGTGGTCGGTTACGATCAAAAGTGCTCGGCCCCTTACTGTTGGCCTTTAGTGGTCGGGTCGGCATTAATGAACTTGACCAAGAAGGGAATTACCTTTTTACCCATGCCGTACTGCTTAAATATCATAGGGCCTGAAAATACCATCAACATCTGTCCCCTAGTTCTCGGTTCCAACGAGTATACAAGTTGGTGCCGGGAACTACATAAAAAGAATAGTACTCTTGATGGAGTGACGGCTAGCCTTTGTGAGGAGAAGTTTATTCGCATGTCATCACCATGTCCTCGGTACGATTTGAGATGCTCGGTCTGACTTCTTTTTCCGCCAGAAGCAAAATCCATTCATTGCCCTTCTGTAAACCGTCCCTCAAGACACGCAACCGTTGTTGGAAAATATGACCCATAACGTCACTATTTGTACATATCATGGTGTTGTTGTACAAATTAACTATGTGACAAAGGAGATTGCACTCTTATCATTTGTGATTAGATCACCAAGATATATAAATGATAGGAGGTCCTTATGATTTGTTCCTGGATTGAGAATGATATGAGGACAGTATCAATCCACGAAGGATAAATCATTAAATATCCCTAGTCAGAGTATTATCGAGATTGGACATCGATAAATACAAAAAGACTAGTATTACACTTGTGCGCGTTGTGAGGGCACAACGGCATAATTCTCATATATTTGGGTATAGGATACTCATGCAAGTGTAATAGGAGGTTGTGTTTCACCGATGGTACGGGAAACAGCTTCGCTCTGGATAGACCCCCTAGGAATTTCATTGGTAGTATGACTATGTGTCTATGGAAGTCCGAAATCAGGGTAGGTGTATTTGGTCTTAACCTGAGACTTGCACCGCTAATACTTGCGACAATCAATATACTTTGGTTTTAGTCGTCAAGGGCTTTAAACGGTTTCTGTGTACGCCTCTTCTGGGTATATCGAGAATCGTAATGTATTGGGTGTGATGTCAAGACGGAAGTGTCACTCCAGTCATATGGAGTTGATGATCGCGTAGAGATACAGAACTGGTTCTCTAAAAATGTTGCAACCGTCGGGATAATATGACTTGGTCATGATTATCCGATATTAAAGAGACTAGTTGCTTGTAATCCGATATATGCTTCGTACGGGGCAGACATTGTACCAGCCTCAGGCATTGCATGTGATCATCCGATACTGGATCGAAATACGCAATACTACGTATAATACGCCTGATATAAGATCTTTATTCCTATAAGGATATTTCTAGAGAATTGGGTAAGCATGACGCTTTGCTAGAAGCCAACCTTGTCTTGTAAATCGGTACAAAACGTAGTACTAGGTACTTACATGTTCGGATAGTCCGACGACCGTATTTTGCCAAAATATCCGGGGATCTCATGGGTCGCTTCCCAAAGATTCACCGATGACGTATGACTCGCACCTTAATTAATATGGGATTAATTAGATGAGAGAGAAAATTAATATGGGATTAATTACGGAGATATTTTATCTGGGATAAAATACCATTTAAAGAGAGATAACGATTAATTTGGAATTAATCGATAAATTAATATATTTGATATATTAAACGAAATTGGATTTCGACGCGGAATTAAAATTAGATTTTAATTCGGGCGAACGAGTTAATTTAGAATTAATTCGTTAGCGATGTGAATAGTAATTATGCTAGGCATGATTATTTTATTAAATTAGATTTAATTATGTCGCAACGGAAAATTTGTTAATTTGGAATTAGCGAACCCGATCCCGGGATTGTTTGTGAGCGCATTCGCATTTCGAATTCGAGTGCGGCACGCAAATCACATCAAGCGTCAAATCGCTAGTCGCTTCTAGCGTCACATCATCCTTCAATCAAGTGATAGATGTCTTTCACTTCGAGTGATTGACGCCAGTCACTATTCATTGATTGATGGAGTTGATGTTGGTGGTTGGAGCCTTAAAGGCTTGACTTTTGGAAAGAGAAAGAAATAATTAATTTTGGATATTGATTAAGTGTATTTGATACACTTTTCTCACCAACCAACAAAATCTCTCTCACTCTCCTCTCTTCTCTCCTCCCATGCCCATGGTGGGCAGTTCATACTTCTGTTTTCTACCCAGAAAACCGAGAGCAATGGGAAGCCAAAGGTCATGATTTTGTGGTAAAATCAAGAGTGCTAGCACACTACGAAGACATGCGAAGGTGATAGGGAAGTCCACCCATGAGTTTGGAATCAAATCACGAAGCTTGGAGCTTGACGAAGATGATCCAAAGCTGAAAATGGAGGAGGGAGCTGCAGCTCACTGCCGTGACCTTCAAGGGGCAGAAAATAATTTTTGTTGCCTAGCGCGTCGCTTAACCGATCGATGTGAGTATTCCGCAACTCCCTCGTTGTATTTGCACATGTATTTCTTGCTTTATATTCGATCCTCGGGACTTAAAAACTCCAACAACCGTCACAACCTCTTAAATGCCTATCAGATCACTTTTAGGGTTTAACGGGAGCCTGCCACTTGTCAACCATCCGTCGTCCTCCCACCAAAAAGCAAGCAATCTGACCGCCATCGCCAACTCAAAGGACGCCCAATCTCAGCCGTCCATCCAACTCTGAAAGATCATTTTAAAAAACAACATGTGGCGTACATCTGACGCCCTCATTCGATCCAACGGCGACAAATGCACCGAACAGATTATAAGAAAACAGAGTAATACACTCTTGCTTTCTTTTACGAACGCTTCGAATTTTCCCAACCGCGAGAACTCTTCTCTCCCAACTGTGCTCAGTGAACTCAAAGAATGACCAGACCGCACCGAGCAATCTGCAACCCTTCTAAAATAACCAAGTAAGTCTTCTGAACGACCTCATTGTTTTGCTTTTCATGAGTTAGGAATCCTGCTTTTTCTTGTGGTTTGGCTTTATGTTGCTAAGGAGAGATTAGCTTTAGGCTTTATTGATGTTGTTAGGGCATTTAGAACCCACAGGTTTAGTTTCCCCGGAATCCCAGGGTAACTGTGAAATCCCTGGCCGTTTTAGAATTTAGCTATAGACTGACCTCCCCCCCTTTTCATTTCTCGGATGTCAGTGATGTCTGACAACAGGTCTTCCTCTGCAAACTCTACTAAACCTCCGACCCCTCCTGTTGAAGAGCTCTCCTCGAGCTCGGGGGCACCAAGCATAAAGGACCGCGACACTACCCCCACCCCTTCTGAAACTGAACAAGATACTTACTATCAGAGAATATCTTGGAATGACCCAGAGCCCCGGTGATTTTGACTGCTCGACTTTGGACATGGATCGGCCATCCAAAATAACTGAAGACGATCTAGCACTACTCCGGCAGCGATATGTGACATTCCGATAGATATCGCTCTTAAAGTCCCCGGTCCAATGGATCGTGCTAGTCAACCCGATGAGGGTTCGGTGGCTCTTCTCCCGGCTTTCTTTGAGTGTGGACTCCGGCTGCCAATTCAAGGTTATTTCGTCTGGATGGTGGCGAGATGGAGATCTCCCCTTGCCAATTAAGCCCCAATAGTTGGAGGATATTGGCCGGGCTACATGTGATTTGGAGTCGGGCGGGACTCGGCGAACCCTCTCTTTAAGAAGCGAAGAGGTTGTATCTGTTGAAGGCCAACCCAAGAACACACCATGTTGATACTACCTTTCTGCTTACGCCGATTCGTCAAACATCGTCGGCAAATCCCGACTCCAATAAAAACTTCAAAGATTTATGGTTCTGGGCCACAGAAGATTGTGGACGGGTCCTGAGATCATACGAAGAGAGAGGTTTCCGTCCCGGATATCTTTAGAGCGGGAGGTTAGGAATCTAACCCTTAGTGTTCCTGCTCTTGATTTTATGATAGGATTTTAAATTCTTTGACTCTTCCCAGCTTGTTGGAGGGACGCTCCCAAGGTCTCCCATCAGGTCCGGGCGCGGGTGCGCTGGGCTCGGCGATATGCCGACCATTGGAAGCAATTAGTTAACGATGCGGCCTTTGTCAAGTCGGGCCTGATTCGGACTGCTCCTCCGAATGTCTCGGGGTGGATAGGTAGATTCTTACTAACCTTCTGACCAATCCATTTGTTTGCTTAGCATGATAATGATTTTATTCAGATTCTGAACTTACCACTTCTCTGCCCTTTGCTTTTTGCAGGAATGTCGAAGAGGCCCGAAATACTTTGACCAGCTGGCTGGCGCAACAAAGAAAACCGACCAGGTTGGGGTCGGGCCTCTCGAAAACGGCCAGCGACTGCCGAGGCCAGAAAAGTGACTGAAGAGGAGCCCCGTCAGCTACCCAAAGCTTATCTCCCCCTTCCAGGGCATCGCCAACAATCTTCGACCGACCCGCCAGCCCATCAAAACCTACTAGAAAAAAGAGGCGTCTGTTCGGGGCGGAGGAGGAAGCCGAGCTGACTCGGGAGATGGATGAGGAACAGGTCCTGAGCAAGAGGCAGCCCGTTCGGAAAGAGAAGAAAGTGCCAGAGGGTTCCTTCAAAAAATAGAAAGGTGCCGTGATTTCTGCGTAGAAGACCTTGGTCAAGACATCAGGGAGGGCCACTCTCACCTGGTGCGGCAATCACGAACTGGTCAAAGCGATCCCTCCGGAAAAGATTCCGAGATAAGAAGATCTCTCTCCCGAGGATGTAGTTATATTGTTATGCTCCCAAATGGCCAAGGTAGCCATACTTCCTTTAGTCCCGTTGTGAGTTCATGACTTAGTTTGATTTTCTGATTTTCTGTTTCTTCTCGGCAGACGACCTATCTGGCGGCCAAGAACAAGGATCTCCTCCTGAGTCATTTATCCGAGGGTGGCCAAGCCCAGAGGCTCCAGAACCGACTTACTGAAATGGAGGCCGAGCTGGCCCGTAAAGAAGAAAACATAAAAAATATGGAGCTCGTTGTCGTTGAGGCCCATACCACAAATAAAGCTCTCAGGGCCGCCGCCTCTCTAGAGAGGAAAAATGTTGATACTGCCAAGAAGGACTTGGAGGCTGCCCAAGCCGATAACAGGATCCTACAGGTGGAAGTGCGCAGCGTTGAGTCCAAGCTGAGGGCCAAAGATGAAGAGCTGGTACGGGCCCGGGACGAGCTTATGAGGAAGAAAACTGAGTTGGAGGTCAAGAGGGACGCAATCAGACTTGAGGGGGTCGGGGACTGCGCCAAGATCATCCCGATGATACTTCCCAACCTGGATATGGGGCCTATCAACGCCGTCATCCGCTTCTGCAAAGGGGAAATTTCACAGTAGGAGTTTCAAAGATGGCTACCCCTTTCTCCCGAATAGGTGATGGATCCCGACCCCATTTCGATTGTCCCGGCACCCCAGCTCCTGAAGAGGACCGACCTGGGGCTCCTGCTCCCGAAGAGAATCGACCTGAGGCTCCTGCTCCGGCCTCTGAAGCCATAATTATCGGGACCTCTCAGGCCGTCAATGTGGAAGCCATTGTCATTCCTCTCGAGGTCGAGCCAATCCATCTGCTACCCGAGCCTATCGAGGAAGAACCAACTGCCCCTGCGTGGGCTGATCTGTAAGGGGTAACCCGAACGGGGCCTCGTGTAATTCTGAACAAATTTTATTCTCTGTAATAACTTTTCACAAGTATAGTTATACATGTGTTTATTCCATTTCTTGTATTTCATACTTGCTCCGGATGCTTCCCTGCAAACAATCACCCGCGGCCCGGCCGACCCGAGCCGAGAATATGATCTTGTGGTGAGACGAAACTCGCCTCCGAGCTGAGGGAAACACTTGGTACTGGGGGGAAATGTTACGTCCCCAGTCCAACAAGACAGACTCAGTGGGACGTAACCCGACCCCGAGCTGAGAGAAACACTTGGCACTAAGGGAAATGTTATGTCCTCAGTCCAAAAGACAGACTCAGTTGGACATAACCCGACCCCGAGCTGAGAGAAACACTTGGCACTGAGGGAAATGTTACGTCCCAGTCCAAAAAATGGCCTCGGCGTAACGAATCCAGCCCCGGCGAATAACCAAGTTGCCTCGGCGGAACGAATCCAGCCCCGAGCCGACTAATCCTTGGGACTTTTTCAGAAGGAAATGAATCAATCTTTTGAAGCCCTATCGGGTTTGGCATGGGCGTCCCCTTGCCAGACCAGCGAAAAAAAAAACAAAACTTTTAGAAAATAAAATCAAAAAACGGGGGTGATTAACACTTATCCCAAAGCAACAGCACGGATGCCTCAAGATAGCGTCCCGTCCGAGGTCTCCAAAACACAATTTTGAATATTTTCATTCAGAGTCCCAGCGAACCAGGATTCAGATCAAAGAGCGTTTAGGATGGTAAAGGCACATTCCTCTATACGTCAGGTCACTATAGAGCCTGCATTTCGTTCGAGGGCTCCTCCTTACAACGCTGGAGCAAGTATACGCCACGAGGTGTAATCCTTCCTCGTGCTATGCTTCTCACGGATCTGAATGACCAAATAGGTAGGGATCAAAGAGTGTCCGAAATATTAAGGGCATGCTCCTCCTTATGCTCGGTAACACTGGAGCAAGCAAACGCCACGAGGGCATAACCCTTCCTCATGCTATGCTTCTCACGGATCCGAATGACCGAATAGGTAGGGATCAAAGAGTGTCTGAAACATTAAGGGCATGCTCCTCCTTATGCTCGGTAACACTGGAGCAAGCAAACGCCATGAGGGCAGAATCCCTTCTCGTGCTATGCTTCTCACGAATCCGAATGACCGAATAGGTAGGGATCAAAAAGTGTCTGAAACATTAAGGCATGCTCCTCCTTATGCTCGGTAACACTGGAGCAAGCAAACGCCACGAGGGTATAATCATTCCTCGTGCTATACTTCTCACGGATCCGCTAGTCAGACAAAACGTGTTGGAACACACTCATTGTAGTCGTATTTCCCCATCTGGCCAGACCGGCCATCTTACGGGGCCCTCCCTCCCCGATTACCATCTCGAAATATCATTTATGAATGCAAGTCATAGGGTAGTTCTGCTCCAGCTTCGGGGGTTTGATTTTACTACGAACGGCTTCGCGTGCTCCTTATGCGCTTCATCCCTTGATGTAGTCCTGATCCTCAAAAATGATATGAGTTCGTCGGAGTACTTCTGCCCGGGGTTTTTATGGTAGCACTTGTGATTGGTATGTTACGGGTTTGGTGCTTTTCCTGATCCCGGATCATCCCTTCGCGTCGAGTATGTCCCCGAAATACTGAATATGACTTTCAAGTTTAATTTTGAAAAAGCGAGTGAAGATTTTCTTGACTGAAAAAAAGAAAATTTTATTCATATTCGGGGACCTACTGCCCTTCCTACAACTCTCGCGGGATATTTTGGGAGAGGGTTTTATTTGATCTCCTAACCCCTGTCAGGTTTTTTTTTTAAAAAAAAAAGAAATAATGAAAAAACCTATTGGATGCACTTCCTCAACATCTCGTCGTTCCAAGGTTTTTTTAGCCGTGTGCCGTCCAGCTGTTCCAAAGTATAGGCATCCGGCCTTACCACTTCCATAATTCTATAGGGCCCTTCCCACTTGGCACCTAGCGAACCTTCCTCCGGCCTTCGAGTGTTCAAGGTTACCCTTCGCAATACCAAGTCACATGGAAGAAAAACACGGGCCATTCTTTGTTGATAGATTGTTGTCTTCATAGTGATTTCTCCCTTTCGCCCTCTTTTCTTCGATCAGGTCGAGATGACTTTTTGATGAGTTTTCATTCGTTCGTCCTTATAATGCCGGACCCGGTGGGTATTCATAAATCTGATCTCTGCTGGAATAAACCGCTTCCATCCGTATGATAATGAAACGGAGTTTCCCCTATGGAATCCTTACAAGGTCATCCGGTTGTGCCCATAACACCTCTGGTACATCCTCGCCCATAAGTGTTGGACAATTATGACCCATAGCGTCACTATTTGTACAGATCATGGTGTTGTTGTACAAATTAACTATGTGACAAAGGAGATTGCACTCTTATCATTTGTGATTAGATCACCTAGATATATAAATGATAGGAGGTCCTTGTGATTTGTTCCTGGATTGAGAATGATATGAGACAGTATCAATCCACAAAGGATAAATCATAAATATCCCTAGTCAGAGTAATATTGAGATTGGACATCGATGAATACGTAAAAGACTAGTATTACACTTGTGCGCGTTGTGAGGGCACAACGGCATAGTTTTCATATATTTGGGTATAGGATACTCATGCAAGTGTAATAGGAGGTTGTGTTTTACCGATGGTACGGGAAACAGCTTCGCTCTGGATAGACCCCATCGGAATTCCATTGGTAGTATGACTATGTGTCTATGGAAATCTGAAATCAGGGTAGGTGTATTTGGTCTTAACCTGAGACTTGCACCGCTAATACTTGCGACAATCAATAAACTTTGGTTTTGGTCGCGGTCGTCAGGGCTTAACAAGGTTCTGTGTACGCCTATGCTGTATATATGGAGAATCGTAGTGTGTTGGGTGTGATGTCAAGACGGAAGTGTCACTCCAGTCATATGGAGTTGATGATCGCGCAGGATACAGAACTAGTTCTCTAAAAAGGTTGCAACCGTCGGGATAATATGACTTGGTCATGATTATCCGATTTAAAGAGACTAGTTGCTCGTAATCTGATATATGCTTCGTACGGGGCAGACACTGTACCAGCCCCAGGCCTTGCATGTGATCATCCGATACTAGATCGAAATACGTAATACTACGTATACTACGCCTGATATAGATCATTTATTCCTGTAAGGATATTTCTGGAGAATTGGGTAGGCATGGCGCTTTGCTAGAAGCCAACCTTGTCTTGTAATCGGTATAAACGTAGTACGAGGTACTTACGTGTTCGGATAGTCCGACGACCAATTTACTGCCAACATATCCGGGGATCTCATGGGTCGCTTCCCAAGATTCACCGATGACGTATGACTCGCACTTTTTATTAATCTGGGATTAATATGAGAGAGAAAATTAATCTGGGATTAATACGGAGATATTTTATCTAGGATAAAATCATTAAAGAGAGATAACGATTAATTTGGAATTAATCGATAAATTAATATATTCGATATATTAAACGAAATTGGATTTCGACGCGGAATTAAAATTAGATTTTAATTCGGGCGAACAAGTTAATTTAGAATTAATTCGTTAGGGACGTGAATAGTGACTTCGCTAGGCGTAATCATTTAATTACGACGCAACGAAAATTCATTAATTTGGAATTAGCGAACCCGAGCCCGGGATATTTTGCGAGCGCATTCGCATTTCGAATTCGAGTGCGGCACGCAAGTCAAATCAAGCGTCAAATCGCTAGTCGCATCAAGCGTCAAATCACTTGTCACTTTGAGTGATGTGACTTGACAACTTGTGATTGATGTGATTGATGATGTGTGTGGTTGGCATTTATGGCTTTAAATTGTTTGACTTTTTGAAATCCAAAAGTGTGTTATGTTTTGAAAATCAATACACATTTTTATTCTCACTTTCTTCTCTTGCTCACGTTTGGAGCAACCATTTCTCTCCTCATCTCACGCCCCTCTTGGGCATTTTTGGGTTCTATTTGCTGGCAGAACGTAAATGATGGGAAGCAAAGTGTGATTTTGTTGCAAAATCAAGAGTGCTAGCACACTCCGAGAGACATGCGAAGGTGATAGGGAAGTCCACCCATGAGCCAGGAATCGTTTGACGAAGCTTGGAGCTCAAAATTTGGAGCAAATTGGCGAAAAATTGGACTGCTAGCAGCACTGCCGAGCTTCATGAGGCAGAAAAAATTTTTGTTCCTCAAAGCGTCGCTCAACCGATCGATGTGAGTATTCCGCGACTTCTCGATTGTATTCACATGTTCATGCTTGTTTATGATCCTTGGGACCTAGTAAACTCCAACAATGGTATCATGAGCAAGGAAAAGCATGAAAAGTTTAGGGCTTAAAATTTGGGTAAACTTGATTTTGAGCATGATTTATGAAATTGGATGAATTAGTATGCTTAAATGTGTTTGAATTGAGGATTGATTGGATCAATTTGTTGAAATTGTGTTTGGAACAAATTTTCCCCAATTTTTTGGCTGGCCGAATATTGCCCTATTTTGTCTTGGATTTTTTGATTTTTGATCATTGGATGTGTTGGAAATCATTGGGATATTGATTTAATGTCGATTGTGGAATTAATTGGATTGAAACCGAATCGGACGTAAAATCCCCATACCCGAGAATGATAAGAAGCATGAATGGGTTTGATTTTTGTTAATTGTGTTGGACATGATTTATGTTGAAAAGCATGATTAATTGTATAAATTGATGTTTTGGAAATATTGATTTGGTGATTAATTATGTAATACACTTTAGTTAATTAAATTGTGAAATTGGGTTTTTGTGTTTAATTATTTGGGCCTATTTTGTGAAATTGGGCTTGAAAGTTGTATTGGGCTTATTGGGCTTTGTTGTACCAAGTTGGGTTTAGGCAAATTGGATTGGATCCAATTGGGCCCAAAACCGCTTCCATAAAGCCCAAATGCGACTTAATGGACCTTTAAAGTTTAATTGGGCCTAATGCCTAAATTGATTTCAGGGCTTATGGGGTAACTCCCGGATTGGATTTGGTTATTCGGTTTGACCCGAGTTGACCAAAAGTCCACGCCTTAAGAAATTAATTAAAAGCCCATTGGACTTTAATTAAATTGACGTTGGACGTTAATCGGGCTTTGAGACCCGTTGCGATTAAATTTGGAATTTAAGTCGTAAAGGTTTTTAAATAAAGTGTGTTTTATTTGGAATTAAATAGTGAATTAGAATTAAATACAATTGAATTGGATTTAATTTGTAGTTTAATTTAATTCGAGAATTCGTACTTTGAGTACTTATTCGCAAAACGAGTTTGACTCGAGCAAAATCAAATCGTTGTTTGAACATTGGATGATCACTAATTATCAGATTAATTAATTTGATTAGATTGATTGATAACATGCTTGTGTGAATACATGGTTGCGATGCATGAATAATGTATATCGGATGGATATTAGATGGGTGGGACATTTTAGAAATTGTTGTAATAAATTTGATTTATTAATTGGACTTGCGTGTCCAGCCTTATTACCTCCATATTCTTTGTATTCTCTTCTCACCTATTCCCCTCAATGTAAATGAGGTTTCTTTAGAAGTGTAGTGTAACGGGTAGAAGTAATACATGTGCTAGCGGGAGAGAGAAAGAGAGAGATTTGATCTAGGATCAATGTGTAAAGTATCCATCCGCATATCATTATTATTTTATCATATGCGCTTTATTATGTGTTTAGAATGCATGTTTAAGGGTGTATGATGATGAGACCTTAACAAAGATAATAAATTGGTTGCCAATTTGCACTCGAAAAACCCTCGCAAAATATTAAGCGTCTTTCCTTCCATTGAGTGATTCTCACTCAAGATCCGAGACTGGCATTGGCTTGTTGGCCAAAGTCAAGGCCTTTGTCCGTCGAGGATGTGTTTGAATCACGAGAGCTTTGTTCCATATCAGTGTCTTGTCCAAGTTGTGGTTTGTTGGCCAAAGTCAAGACCACTTCTTGTCCATCGACATTGATTACGAAGCTTTCCATGGTCAATGGGTCGCGCTTAACTGGGATCACTAAGTTTGTTGTGCCAAAGCCAAGGCTTAGTTGATTCAGAGGAAAAAGGTTAGGTAATACATTGGAATGTATTGGCATATATAAGATATATGTTTCGGACTTGGATGTCCCCTACCGGATCTAGGAATTGGATTGGATCCAATTGATCTTAGAGATCTACCTAGTTAATTATCATACAATTTGTTGGCCAAAGTCAAGATTGTGTGATATTTAACGGGATCCTAGCCCACTAGGAAACACGGTTTCCCGAGTACTCGACAGAGGGTTAGAGGCTCGCCGAAAAATAGTGGGAGGCAAGAATTGAATTTGCAATATTCGTTTAATTACTTGCCATACGCGCTCAAATCAAATATCATTCGTCAAATAAATTAAATGTTAGTTGGACTAATATTTAAATGTTGTTTTAATAAATAGTTGGACTATATTCAAACTCATTTATAGTTGATTTTATAATTGGATTATAGTAATCAATATAATTGATTTTATCTATTAAATTATAGTTGATTAAATAGTTGGACTATTGTAATCATTATAATAAATAGTACCTAAATCGTTGATTAAATAGTTGGACTATTAAAATCAAGATATAATTGAAAGATTGACATTTAAAACATAATCCTAGGAAAATGTATTTAAATGTTTAATTTTCAAATTGGGAATAATTTCAGGATGGTCCTGGAAAATAATATTAGTTTATTTGATAAAATAACATATTAGGCCTAAGCCCGGAGTTAAGCAAATAGTAGAGCATAATCTTTGGAAGATTTATGTGATGATAACTTTAGTGCTTAATCCATTAAGCTTGTCGCAGTAGACTCCTTAATTTCTGAATCAGAACTAAGGATTAGATCCTTAAAGTATGATAAAGAAATTGAAGGATCTTCATAAATCTATACTTAGATTTTAGAAGTACTAATTGCAATAATAACTCTTGGAGAGTTAATGACTATTCTCAAGGAGACAAAGTCAAAATTTGCAAAGGCAAGTAGCGCAAGGCGCACCTTACTTCGATATTCTAGAACCCAAGGCTTGGCCAAAGCTTCTGGAGTGTGGAAAATGGCAAAGGCAAAATCATTATAATCTTCTAGGAAGATAAAGACATATCCCAAAATGTCTGCCTAATTGTGGCAAACGGGATCGCGGAAGCGTGACTGCCGTTTGGACAAAGCAGACATGAAGGAATTGAAGACGAGCAAGGCTCTGACTTCAAATATGTTTGTCATATATTATTCACTACTAGTATTAAAATTAGATTTTAAATACTTAGTGTGATACATAAATATATATTGATGTTCAGAATCTGCTTTGAGCAGGATACTGACTTCAGTTGAGATTTATCTGCGAATTGGAAACGGACGAAAGTCGCTGTTTTAACCGTAGATACCTAATTTTAGGAACTACCTTCGGGTGTGTACTTAAATTAGGAAACTGTTATAATGTAACTAGTTTGACTAGAACATTATCTCTATATCAGTGTTTAACCCGCTTCGGGTGAACCTTTATATTCTAGAACACTAAAGTGTTTTATTATATAAAGATGATATTGAGATAAACACATTAGATGTGAATAACAGAATTTATATTTTGAATATAAATAAATCTCAAACATAACATGACAAACAAATAGCTCAAACTGATTTGATCAGAAGAAACTATTTGTGGCATTGTTGTCTGGGACACAATCAAACAAGACTCGTATATCCACACTTTTGAAGAGTGGGTACTAGGACTAATTTGATTCCATTCAAATAAAGTCTACGAATCTAGTTTATTGGGCAAAGTGCCTAAAACACATTTACTTGGTAAAAGTGTAAATGCCACCGATCTGTTAGCCCTAGTTCATAGTGAAGCAAGTGGGCCCATGTCTAGCTAGGCTAGATGTGGATATGAATATTTCGTGACCTTTACGGATGTGGCATCGCGTTATGGTTATGTGTTTCTTTTGAAGACACAAATCGGAAACTTTAAGTTTCGACACGAAATAGACAAACAGATCGGCTAAAGTATTAAACCGTCACGGTAAGACCGTAATGGAAAATACTTAAGCAATAAGTTTCTAATATACTTGAAAGAGTATAGTATTCTTTCAATGAGGACTCCTCCCGGAACACGTCATTTTGACGGTGTGTCCGAACAGGATAAACGAATTTTGTTGGACATGATAAGGTTAATCATGAGTCGCTCTGAGCTACCATTTCCTTCAACGGATAAGATTAAACAGTGCAGAACTTATTTAGAATAAGGTTCCATAAAATCTGTTTGACAGATATCATATTAGATTGAACAGGAAAGAAACCAGGTTTCTCATTCCTGAAGATTTGGGTATGCTAGGCATATGTTTGGATGATACCAAACTAAAACCCAAATTGGATAAGTGCCAATTGTAGGTTATCCTAGGGATACCATAGTATAGTACTTATACAACTCACAAGAGAACAATGTAATTGTTGCTCACCATGCGGTTTCCTAAGAGGAATACCGATATGCAGTGGTAAGTGGGAGGATAGTAAAACTCGATGAAAATCGGAGTAATACTATTCAAGGCACCGAATCCTAATGGAACACAAATAGTTCATCAAGGATGAAACTATACCAGTAATCTTCGAATACACAAGAACACGTATGTCGGAGAGAGTCAGAAAACAACCTGGGGTATGGGTTTCTGATCTCACCTCATAAAGATGTTAATCTTTTGAGGTATACCAACTGACTACGTATGAGGAAGTGATACAAGGTATCGACTCCCTATTAACAAAGTGTCATGAGTCCGAAATGGATTCCATGTATCCAACTTAGTTTGGATACTAGTTGATGTACCGCAAGGCATTGTGCCTATTGGTACTATATAAGTCTTCAAGGAAGACATACATGGATGGCAACATACCAACGTATAAAGCTAGGCTTTTAGCGGAAAGGTATCGTTATCAACATTGTGTTGATTACGATTCAACCTTTTACCTGTTGCCATGGTAAATCCATTTGGATAATGCTTGCTAAAGCTGCGTGTTTCATTTATGAAATATGACAGCTTTACGGGAAAATCGCTTTCCTGAAAAGGAAACCTTTTGGAGGATGTTTACAACATCCTGTCGGTTTTGTCGTACCAAAACTAGCAAACAAGGTTTGCAGGTTATTCGATCCATGTTTGGATTGAAGCAAGCATAGGTTCTTGGAATTATCGTTTTGATGTAATCATAATGTTTATGATTTATTTAATTCAAAACGAAATGATTCTTGTGTATATAAGGAGGTTAGTGGGAGCGCACTGACAGTGGCTGTCCTATAAAATAATGATAATATGTCATTTCTTGGAAATGATATTCCCATATAACAATCGGTGAAAGCTTGGCTTTCGATAAAACTCTCCGAGAACCGTACATTGAAAAATGTACGCGACCTGGTGTCTCATACGCTTTGAGCATATGGATTCACAAACAGGCCAATCCAAGTGATAGTCACTGGATTGATGTTAAGAACATCCTTAGTATCTTAGAGATCTAAGGATGGTCTTAAACTATGGAGAATGAGAACTTGAAGTGACTGGGATCACTACTGCAAGTTTCCTAAACCGATAAAGACGACTAAAGTCGCAAACGGTACTATACAGTTTGAATAACGGAACAGTGAGCTGGAAATCTTCCAAGCAAGATACTGTTACCGAATAAAAAAAATGCGGGTTATTGCTGCAGCTGAGGCGGCAATAGAAGCCTTCTGGGTCGATAAAAATCTAATTAGATTAGATATAATTCTGTTAGCAGCTGAGCTAGGCGTCAGCACAGGCTAAAGAATTAATGGTCTCATCAACGATCCAGATACATACTTCGATATTCATCTGATTCGTTCGGATCATACATCGTGGCGATGTGATGATCGAATAAATCGCATCAGACGATAATCATGCAAATCCGCTGACGAAAGCATTTTCTCAGCAATTTGAGCCAACCGTACATAGTTCGGGTGTAAGACACTCGAGTGACTGGCTATAGGCCAAGTGGGAGATTGTTGGACAATTATGACCCATAGCGTCACTATTTGTACAGATCATGGTGTTGTTGTACAAATTAACTATGTGACAAAGGAGATTGCACTCTTATCATTTGTGATTAGATCACCTAGATATATAAATGATAGGAGGTCCCTATGATTTGTTCCTGGATTGAGAATGATATGAGACAGTATCAGTCCACGAAGGATAAATCATTAAATATCCCTAGTCAGAGTATTATCGAGATTGGACATCGATGAATACGTAAAAGACTAGTATTACACTTGTGCGCGTTGTGAGGGCACAACAGCATAGTTCTCATATATTTGGGTATAGGATACTCATGCAAGTGTAATAGGAGGTTGTGTTTTACCGATGGTACGGGAAACAGCTTCGCTCTGGATAGACCCCTCGGAATTCCATTGGTAGTATGACTATGTGTCTATGGAAGTCCGAAATCAGGGTAGGTGTATTTGGTCTTAACCTGAGACTTGCACCGCTAATACTTGCGACAATCAATATACTTTGGTTGGTCGTCCAGGGCTTTAACAGGTTCTGTGTACGCCTATGCTGGGTATATTGAGAATCGTAGTGTGTTGGGTGTGATGTCAAGACGGAAGTGTCACTCCAGTCATATGGAGATGATGATCGGTAGGATACAGAACTGGTTCTCTAAAAAGGTTGCAACCGTCGGGATAATATGACTTGGTCATGATTATCCGATATTAAGAGACTAGTTGCCGAATCCGATATATGCTTCGTACGGGGCACACTTCCAGCCCCAGGCCTTGCATGTGATCATCCGATACTGGATCGAAATACGCAATACTACGTATACTACGCCTGATATAGATCCTTTATTCCTGTAAGGATATTTCTGGAGAATTGGGTAGGCATGGCGCTTTGCTAGAAGCCAACCTTGTCTTGTAAATCGGTATAAACGTAGTATAGGTACTTACGTGTTCGGATAGTCCGACGACCGAATTTACTGCCAACATATCCGGGGATCTCATGGGTCGCTTCCCAAGATTCACCGATGACGTATGACTCGCACTTTAAATAATCTGGGATTAATAAGATGAGAGAGAAAATTAATCTGGGATTAATTGCGGAGATATTTTATCTGGGATAAAATATCATTTAAGAGAGATAACGATTAATTTGGAATTAATCGATAATTAATATATTCGATATATTAAACGAAATTGGATTTCGACGCGGAATTAAAATTAGATTTTAATTCGGGCGAACGAGTTAATTTAGAATTAATTCGTTAGCGACGTGAATAGTGACTTCGCTAGGCGTAATCATTTAATTACGACGCAACGGAAAATTCGTTAATTTGGAATTAGCGAACCCGAGCCCGGATTATTTGCGAGCGCATTCGCATTTCGAATTCGAGTGCGGCACGCAAGTCAAATCAAGCGTCAAATCTAGTCGCATCAAGCGTCAATCACTTTCACTTTGAGTGATGTGACTTGACAACTTGTGATTGATGTGATTGATGATGTATGTGGTTGGCATTATGGCTTAATTGTTTGACTTTTGAAAGCCAAAAGTGTGTATATGTTTTGAAAATCATTACACATTTTATCTCTCTCTATCTTTCTCTTTGCTCACGTTTGGAGCAACCATTTCTCTCCTCATCTCCATCTCACGCCCATCTTGGGCATTTCTGGTTCTGTGTGGAGGCAGACCGAATGATGGGAAGCAAAGTGTGATTTTTGTGGCAAAATCAGAGTGCTAGCACACTCCGAAGACATGCGAAGGTGATAGGGAAGTCCACCCATGACCGGGAATCGTTTGACGAAGCTTGGAGCTCAAAACTTGAGCAACATTGGCCGAAAATGGGACTGCCAGTAGCAAACTCACTGCCGAGCTTCATGGAGGCAGAAAATAAATTTTTGTTCGTCAAAGATTCGCTCAACCGATCGATGTGAGTATTTCGCGACTTTCTCGATTGTACTCACACATGTTCATGCTTGTTTATTGATCCTTGGGACCTTAGTAAACTCCAAAAATAAGCTCTTGCAGGCTCCGAGCCGAGCTTTATGATTGGATTGATGGTTTTGTTTGTCGCCTATACTTGCCCGTTAGACTTGGGATGGGTAGGTGAGGTGAATCTTAAGGCGATCTGGAGGTCTTCACAGAGCTTCCTGAAACCTTTGCTATCAAACTGTTTTCTGTTATCAGTGATGACAGCCCGAGGAATTCCAAACCTGCAGATAATATTCTTTCTCAATAACTTGTAGCTTTCTTCTCTGTGATTGTGGATAGAGGTTCGGCTTCCACCCATTTGTTGAAATAATCTATGGCAACAATGGCGTATTTCGCTTGCCATCGCCCCTTCGGCGTCGGTCCGATGATATCCAGCCCCCACTGGGCGAACGGCCAAGGGCTGGACAAATTGGTCAACTGTTCTGCGGGCTGGTGGTGAATATTGGCATTTTTCTGGCATCCCTTACATTTCCGGGCTACCCTCACACCGTCTTGATGCATGGTCGGCCAGAAGAACCCTTGCCTTAATGCTTTAAAGGCAATTGATTGTACTTCGGCGTGACTCCCACAGATTCCCGCATGAATTTCCCTGAGCACATAGTCAGCCTCATCTTCTGCTAAACATCTCAGAAGGGGTACCGTATAGCCCATTCGGTATAGCACCCCTTCGATCAGAGAGAATTTGGTGCTTTTGAATTTCAGTTTTATGGCTTCCTTTTTATCTTCAGGTGTCTCCCCGGTCTCCAGATATCTCCTGATTGGTTGCATCCATGAAGCCATATCCAATACTTCTACCTCGAGCTCTCCTACGCTTTTTTCTCGGAGGCAGATTAGAGGGACTATTCTAGGATTTTCCGACTTGATTGAAGATGCGAGTCGTGCTAAAGAGTCTGCCTCACAGTTGTTTTCCCGGCCGATTTGCTCAAAGCGCACATTCCCCATTTTCCCCACCAACCTTTTTACCTCAGCTAAATAGGCTATCATACTCGGCTCCCTGGCTTGGAATTCTCCCTTCAGCTTATGAACAGCCAGCTGGGAGTCGCTTCTTACAACTACGTCGTGGACGCCCATCACCATGCATAACCTTAAACCGACTAAAATTGCCTCATACTCGGCCTCATTATTTGTGGCCTCGAAGGTGAATCTCAAGGCGAACAGCACTTTTTCACCTTTACCGTTTTTCAATATGATTTCGGCCCCATTACTTTGTGAGCTGGCATATCCGTCTACTGACATCTCCCATTTTTCTTCCCCTACAGTCAGAATTTGGGGTTCTGTGAATTCAGCAACAAAGTCTGCTAGAGCCTGCCCTTTTACCGCTGCCCTCGGGAGGTAAGAAATGTCGTGTTCACTCAACTCTACCGACCACTTCATTAACCTGCCCGAGGCCTCTGGTTTTTGCAAAATCTGCCTCAAAGGATAATCGGTATAAACCCCAATAAGATGGGCCTAGAAGTAAGGTCGTAACTTCCGGGCCACAGTGATTAACGACAAGGCGGCTAGCTCATGTGCTGAATATCTGGTCTCAGCATCTAGTAAAGCTTTACTAACATAATACACTGGCCTTTGAACCTTATCGGCCTCTTGCACTAATACCGAACTTACTGCATACTCCGAAACAGCTAAATATAAGTATAAGGTCTCACTTGGGGACGGCTTTGCTAGAAGTGGGGGCTCCGTCAGGTATTATTTTAACTGTAGGAAGGCCTCCTCGCATTCTGGCGTCTAGTTGACTTCATTTTTTTCCTTCTTAACGACTTTGAAGAAGGGGTGGCACTTGTCGGTTGCTCGGGAAATAAATCGATTGAGCGCGGCCACCCTACCGGTCAGGCTTTGCACTTCTTTTATCGTCCTGGGAGATTTTTTAAGTCCAGGACGGCTTGGATTTTCTGCGGATTTGCTTCTATGCCTCGGGAGATTACCATATAGCCCAAGAACTTTCCCGAGGCCACTCCGAAAGCACACTTCTCCGGGTTGAGCTTTAAATTATTTTTCCTCAGTAATCAAAGGTTTTCTTCAGATTGGCCACGTGACACCCTGGCTCCTTAGACATTGTTATCATATCATCAACATATACCAGCATCGATGTGCCGATGAGTGGCTTGAAAATCTTGTTCACCAGCCTCTGAAAGGTTGCCCCCGCATTTTTCAATCTGAAGGGCATTACTTTATAATAGTAAAGCCCATGATTGGTAACAAATGTCATCTTCTCCTCGTCCTCAGGATGCATCTAGACCTGGTTATATCCCGAGAAGGCATCCATGAAGCTTAACAGTCCCTGGCAGGCCGTTGAATCCACCAACTGATCTACGTTTGGTAGTGGGAAGCTGTCTTTCGGGCACGCCTTGTTGAGGTCGGTGAAATCCACACACATCTTCCACTTTTCATTGGGTTTCTTTACTAATACCACATTTGATACCCACTCCGGGTATTTCACTTCTCTGATGAAACCAGCTTTCAACAGTTTTTCTACCTCGGCAGCTATTGCCCTGCACCGTTCCTGGTTAAAGGTTCTTCTTTTTTGCTTGACCGGTTTGTGTGATGGGCTTACTGCCAAACGATGATTGATGAACTTCGGATAAATCTCGGGCATGTCGCCGTGCCCCCATGCAAAGATGTCCGGGTACTCCTTTAGACACTTAGCAGATCCTGCTTCAGGACCTCATCTAAGTCTCCCCCTATTTTTACATTCTTTCCAGGTCCGAAAAGTTTCATCACCTCTAATTCTTCGACTGCCCCTAGCCGGGCAGCTTTCTTTGGCCGAGGACCCGGATCTTTACTTGCTTCTTCCTCATCTTTGTTCCTTTGTCTTTTCCGGGTACCTACTTCAATGCAAAGGGTTTCCCTTGAGAGGGTGGCGAAATAGCTCCGAGCCACCTTCTAGCTTCCGCACACAATTCCAATCCCTCCCGGGTGGGGAATTTCAACTTTAAGTAATAGCAAGACATTGCAGCCTTTGTCTTCATCATGAAAGGCCGACCAACAATGACTTGGTAACTGCTCATGCAATCCACCACCGTGGAATTTATCATAATCGTCCGAGTCCGGGGACGGGTTCCGATCATCATTGCCAATTGTATCATTCCTAATGGGACGACCGTTGAGCCCCCGAAGCCGTATAGGGGAGTCTCATCGTCAGTTAGAGTCGCATACTCCACACCAAGGCCGTCCAAAGCCTCCTTGGAGATTATATCCACCGCACTCCCGGGATCCACTAGGATTTTGTCTACCTCAGAACCGTCGATTGTCGCTTTGATTATTAATGTATCATCGTGAGGGAAACTCACCCCTCGAGCATCCTCATCTGTGAACATTATTGGCACTGACTGACCACCTTGTATTTTCGAGGCCCGCTCTGTTTCTAACACTTCCAACCCCTGAGCCCGACTATAGTTTTTTCTTGACCGGTTAGAGTCCCCGGCCAGTGTCTTCCCCCCTGCGATAATATTCACATGTCGGCAATGTGCTCTCTGCCTGGCAGTCATAACTTCTTGGTCAATATAATTATTCAAGTACCCATTCTGCGCCAGGTCTTCCATTTGCTCCCGCAAGTCTTTGCATCCATTCGTCGTATGTCCCCTCAAATTATGATGCATGCAATAGGATTTATTATTCCTCCTGTCTGGCGGGAATCTCCTGAGGTCAGGTTCTATCAAGAGACCTTTTCCCTGGATTTCCATGACGATTTGCCCCAGTGGTTTATTCAGAGGAATGTATGCCTCTTCCCCGGCCATATGGTTCACCTGGGTTGAGATTCTCTTTTCCTGGTCATCCCGAGGTACCGGCTTGAATTCCCTTCGCCTCGGGGTGGTTTTTTAACTATCTGTCTGGCCTGCGAGGAGCTCCTGCCCTCATCGTCCTCTCTCTGATAGTTGTCCCCCTCCGGGTAATTCTTTCATCATCTTCCAACAAAACAAACTTCCGGGCTATTTCCAGATCGGTGGCATAATCTGGTGTACCCTGGATCCTCAGGTGAGTCCATAGCTTTCCGATCTTTAAGGCTCCATTTAAACTCTCCAAGGCCTCGAGCGACTCATCCTCTGACCTCGAGCACCATGCTATGGTACCGCTCAATGAAAGCCTTCAGGGGTTCATCGTCCCCCTGTTTCATGAGCCTCAATTCCCCAATTGTCTTCTTTGGGACGCAGACCCCCTTGAAGTGCCGAACAAATGACTTCATGAGTTGCGCGAAGCTTCCGATGCTCCCTGGGGCTAGACTTCTGAACCACATAATGGCAGATCCCCCCAAGGTTAAGGGGAATACTTTGCAAATGGCATCCCCTACTACTCTTTGGACCTCTATCAACATGACAAAACTATCAATATGGGATTTTGGATCAGTGTGGCCTTTGTAGGGCGTCATGGACGGCATGTTGAATCGTCTTGGGAATTTTACCGACCTTATTTCTTCTGTGAAGAGAGATTCAACATCGTCGTCCCGAGCATCTCCCGTGTCCGTTTTGAGGTTCGCTCCTCACTTGGCCATTTCTTTTCTTAACCAATATTTTATACTGCCATCTGTGTTATCGTGCCGCCTCATGCGGCCTTCTTTGCGTCTGTCACCCCAGGTGCGGCGTTCCTCATGGCTTGAGATTTCCCGTCCATATCTCCCCCTTTGGTGTCGCGGGGGCCATCATAGGAAGAATCTAGCGACTGTCTCCCCTCTTCTTCTTCCCACATATCCTCCATTTGTAAAAATTTTTCTACCACTACGGACCTCATCCCGTAGGGACCCTTCCTCATCGGTTCATCGTCATCACTCACATATGCGACCATTTTTCCTTCCGCTATTTCGCCTCTCCTCCGACTGGCTCCGGCTTCAAGCCTCACATTATTCGTCTCATCCATCCTCTCCAATCTATTCATCATGGATTTCAACATGATTTGATTTTCCTCCCTATTTTTCCTCATATTTTCCTCTATTTTCTCCATCCATTCTGCTGTTGAACTCCCCGATGACTGGTGATTTCCACCTTCTGCCATGGTCTTAATACGCGAGCTGCTTTTTGTTGGAATTTCCCACAGACGGCGCCAACTGTTGACGGCTGATTTTGGTCTCAGGGGCAATAAGAGTTTTTTTTACTCCCGAGACAATCATCCTCCAACTGTGAATTTGTTTTGTTTATGGGAAACCAAAATCAAATTTGGCAAAAGATAAGTAAATTCACCAATCAACAAAGAGATTTAACGTGGTTCGGCGGATCAGTTCCAACCTACATCCACGGGCACAGAACGGACAATATTTTATTACCGAAATATGTTTCTCTGATCTGTTTTGTGTTTACAAGTCTAATTCTCTCTTGTTCTCTTCTCAACTCTCTATGCTCTCAATCCTCTACCTACAAGCACGTTTTCCCCTCCTATTTATAATAGCAAATAAACAGTTTTCTTTTTCCCATAAGAATTCCTAGTCGAAACTACATTCACTTCCTTTATCCTATTAGGACACTGACTTATCAACTTTTCCCCATGAAAGTAGGATAATTTATCTTCTTATCCGTAAAAATAGGAGGTCTTATCTTCTGGAGCATATCTCGCCATATTCTCGGTCTTCATGAGGTCGGTCACAATGGTCTTTTGAACTGAGAATGTTGCTATCGATCTGATAATGCTCGACCATCCAGTCTGGAGTGGTCGGTTACCAATCATAAAGTGCTCTGCCCCTTACTGTTGGCCTTTAGTGGTCGGGTCGGCATTAATGATCTTGACCAAGAAGGGAATTACCTTTTTACCCCTGCCGTACTGCTTAAATATCATAGGGCCTGAAAATACCATCAACATATATTATATAAAAAAAAACATAAAATTTTAATGAGATAATATTGGAAGTTTATGTTTTCATTGGAATATGAATTTAGATTCCTCACTAAAGGTTGAGAAATCCAAATTCCACCATCTGGGAGAAATTGAATTCTCATGGAATTCAAATTCATTTCCCACACGTGTAACCAAACAATGAAAATAGGAAAAGAATTCAAATTCATTTCCTCTCCCCACTCCTTACCATCCAAGAGAACATGACCTTAATCTATATTCTGCTACATTTATGAGTCAATTGCTTAGCTCTTCTTATTTTGGGGGAGTTTTGTGATATCTCCTTAATTTAGGGAAGTTCAAATTTGATTCTTGTGCTCTTTAATGTTTTGTTGAGGCTTAGGTTCAATGTTTAGGAAAATTCGATCTACGCATTTATGTATTGGTTAGTCTGGAGTAGTTTGATTGTTCATGTTCTTTAATGTTTTTTTAGGCCCTATTTTGTTATTTTTATGTTATTCAATATTTTGTGAAGTCCCATGTCTAATGTATTAATATATCCCTCCATACGTTGAAATGTTTTTTTTATTACCTGGTTCAATATATTCACTAAAATATAAATTAAATAAAGTATGAGCTCTTCCAATGGTGAAAGAAATCAAAGATGTAGTTGGAGGTGCTCTGCCTAAAATATTATTTGAGCAAATAAATCTTCAAATGAGAGAATGCACCACAAATCCTCTGAGGCGTTTGTCAGGTTTCTGGTTAAACTCTCAACTTCCTTAAGCAGGCCATTATCACGAATTTCAGTCAGCAAAGGTTGGACATCTTAAATCATGGCTTGAATTTGAGACATCACTATGTCAATGCCAAAGATCTGTGCATCAACCTATTGTTAGGGGACCGTGAGCTGAAGCTGGGAAGCAAGTAAAGTGAAATTGAGAATAATTATTAGTCAGAAGACATTGTTTACCATATAGGAATACAATAATAATTACGAGGCTTAGCCTACCATAAATATTAACAATAAAATAAAGTAATGAGACATAGATTTAACGTGGTAAGACTCTCATTGTGAGGGAAATATCCACGGGAAAATGTAGAAGGATTTTACTATAGTGGAAAGAATTTTACAACATCTCTCTAAATATAAGGAGTGAACAATCTCACACTTTCTTAAAATATAAAAACTATAACTCTCTCTCAACTCTTAAGAAAAAACTATATTTTCTCTCTTAGAATACAGAAGATTTGGTTGAGAATGGGATGAAGAAAATAATGAAATTAAGCCTCTATTTATAGGCATAAGATTCAATGTGTAAATAATGAATTCTAATTTTTTATTATTTTTCTTTTTTACACGTGGGACCCACCCCATATATTTTATTTATTTTCTTAAATCATTTGCACCTTTCGGTGCACCAACCATTGACTTCTAACAATTCTCCCACTTGGAAACTTGATTAAGAACCAATCAGTTTCCTCATCATCTGTTCTACTTTGTCGTCTTCAAGCTACTTACGTTTCTACTAAGTCATAAGAGGAACTACACCATATAAATTTGTCTGTATTATAGGCTTGGTTATTACGTCTGCAAGGTTCTCATTGGTGTGTACCTTCAATAAGTCCACACTGCCTTGTTCCACTACTTCATTAACAAAGTGGTATTGTACCCCTATATACTTTGTTCTTGAATGAAAGGCTGAATTATTTACAATATACAAAGCACTCTGACTGTCACAAAACAAATGAATCTTCTCTTGTTTGTGTCTGAGCTCCTCCAATAACCTTTGAAACCAAATAGCTTCCTTGCAAGCTTGTGTAGCTACCATGTACCCAGCTTCTGTTGTAAACAAAGCCACAACACTCTGTAACTTGGATACCCAGCTCACTGCTCCTCCTGCAAGTACAAACACATAACCCGTGATGGATTTTCTTTTGTCAAGATCTCCTACGAAATCTGAATCCACGTAGCCTCTAACAATTAATTCTGATCCTCCATAACATAATGCAGCATCTGAGGTTCCTTTGATATATCTAAGGATCATCTTAACAATATTCCAATGTTCTCTACCAGGATTCGCCATAAAACGACTAACTACTCCCACTGCTTGTGCAATGTCTAGTCTTGTACAAATCATGGCGTACATTAAACTTCTCACTGCTGATGCATACGGTACTCAAGACATGTCATTCCTCTCAGCTTCATTGCTAGGATACATAAAAGATGATAACTTGAAATTAACAGGAAGTATGGTAGAAATTAGCTTACAATCTTCCATGTCGAATCGCCGTAAAATTTTCTTCAAGTAATTTTTCTGAGAAAGCCAAATCTTCTCGTTATTTCTGTCTCGGTGTATTTGCATCCCTAGAATCTTGTTTGCTAGTCCCAGATCCTTCATGTCAAACTCCCTAACTAACTGTACCTTTAATTCTTGGACTCGATCTTTGTTAGGGCATGCTACTAACATGTCGTCCACATACAATAACAAGATAATGAAGTCATTATTTCCAACCTCTTGTAATATATACAATGGTCTTAATATAGTATGTTGTACCCAAGTCGAATAATGAAGGAATCAAATCTCTTATACTAACATCTCGGCGCCTGTTTGAGACTATATAGAGATTTGTTCAACCTGCAAACCAAGTTCTCCTTGTTTATTTCAGCAAAACCTTTTGGTATGAGCATATAAATTTCCTCGTCAAGTTCTCCATGAAGAAATGCAGTTTTCACATCTAACTGTTTCAGATGTAGGTCAAAAGTAGCACACATAGCTAGGATCACTCTGACTGTTGTAAGTCGAACCACTGGATAAAATATCTAGTTGAAATTAATCTCTTCTTTCTGAGCATATCCTTCCACCATTCGTGCACGATACCGCTCCACTTGATCATTGCTATCTCGCTTGATCTTGTAGACCCATTTATTACCAATGGCTTTTCTTCCACGTGGTTATGGTACTATATCCATGTATTGTTTCTGTGCAAAGCTTCTATTTCTTCTTGCATTGCTGCCATCCACAAATATGCATTTACATCTTTTGTATCTTCATGGAAAGTTGATGGCTCTCCATCCTCTGTTAGAAGACTGTATGCAATGTTACTCTCTGTATCATACTATAAATGCCATCATGGAGGTCTTCTCTCTCAAGTTGATCGACGAACTTCATAATCTTCAAACTCATTTGGTTCTGGTACCTCTTGCTCAGATGCTGCTTCAGAAGAATCTGAATTTTCTTGGTTTGGATTATTTTCCACCAGTGCTGTTGTAGTCTATGTACTTTATTTTGAAGTACTATCATTTCCTTTTTCTGCAGTTGATCTTCTGTAAATATCACATCCTGCTGATGATGATCTTGTGGGTAGTGGGATCCCACAAGAGATACCCCTTTACTCCATCAGCATAACCTAAGAAAATATATTTTCTAGATTTTGGATCTAGTTTTGTTCTTTCTTGAGCGTTGTACATCACGTATACAGGACAACTAAAAATGTGAAGAGATGAGTAATCAGTTGGTATTCCGCTCCACATCTCCATCAGTGTCTTCAAATCATTAGCAGTTGATGGAGATCTATTTATAACATAATATGATGTATGAATTGCTTCTACCCAAAAGCATTTTGGTAGACTAGTTGTTCTGAGCATAACTCTTACTCTTTCCAACATCATTATATTCATCCTTTTCACCACACCATTTTGTTGAGGAGCATATGGTGTAGTAGTTTGCCTTTTGATGCCTTCTTACTGACAATATGCATCAAAATCCTTGTTGCAATATTCTCCTCCATTATCTGTCCTTAAACACTTGATTCTTCTTCCAGTTTCAACTTCAATTTGTGCTTTGAAATTTTTAAAAACTGGCATCACATCTGACTTATTGTTTATCAGGTACACCCAACGTCTTCTAGAAAAGTCGTCAATAGATGATACAAAATATTTTTCTTTCTCCAGAGATTGAACCGGTGCTTCCCAAATATCAGAGTGAATCAATTCTAAAATGGTTTTACTCTGGGCACTTGACTTACTGAATTTTAATATGTTTTGCTTACTTGTAACACATTGCTCACTCGGTAGACTAATTGCTTTCAAGCCTGGGAGTAGTTTTTGACTGACAAGAATCTACATTCCTTGTTCTAACATGTGGCATAGTTTCTGGTGCCACAACATAGAAGATTCATCTCCAGAATCCAGTGATGCTACTAATGCAGTTGCTTCTCGAATCGAGTCTCCCAAGAGAATATACAAGTTTGCTGAGATCTTTTCAGTTTTCAAGAGATTAAGTGCTCATTTCACCATTTTTAATACCCAGTTTTCAACAACGGTCTTGCATCCGAGATCATCTAGTTGTCCAACTAACAGAAGATTTTTCTTTATTCCCACAACATGTCAAACATCTTGTACAGTGCGGATAGTGTTGGGGATTTAGGCAATCAGTACGGGTAAAGCAGCGAAATGCCGGAAAATCAAATTTTTCGATTTTTTAATTTTCTTGGGTAATTAAAATAAACTAATTTATTTTAATCACTCAATACTCAACAAAACAGATTTTTACCCAAAAATTCAGAATTTTTCCTATATTGCCGAAAAGCCCATATACTTTGTATTTTGGTCATTTTAGTCCCTAAATTGTCAAATACAATTTTGAATGATTCCAAATCATTACCAAAATGATTTAAACATGTCATACGCATCAAAACACAATAGAAACCGAAAATACTATATTTTCTTGAAATTGTCGTGAAGGCCATAAGGTTTCATTTTTTGATCAATTTGGTCCAATCTTGTTCAAAACAAGTCAAGATCAAATCCAATAAACACAAAATTAAATATACATCATATATACATCATTATACAACACATACATGAAAATCCCCAAATTTGAAAAGGGTATAAACCCTTATTTTATAAATTTAATAAATTGAACAAATTACTTCAAATTAATTCAATCAAATACTTTAATCTAATATCTACAACACCAAACAAGTCTCACCACCATGAAAAAACTCAAGAACAATTCTAGGCCATCATTGAGTGACATAACAACTCTAGAATGGAAACCAATTCATCTAATAACTAAAAGAGTGCTTAATAATACTTTATAAGCTTTCTTCCTTAACATACATGCTCACATCTTTCATTCATGCTTCCAACCAACTTGTTACAAAACTAAGATAGTAAAAACACAAGAGAACATCCTATGTTGAAGCCTAAAGCAATAGAAACAATTTCTTAAAAGAATGAAAATACCTTTTATTTCCAAGTTTTTCTAAACTTCAAGCTTTAGCATTTGTATTTTTCTCTCAACTCACTTGTTTTGTAATCTTTTAGGCTTGGCATAAAGTATTGGAAAATGAAAAATGAAAATATTAAATAGCTAGGGTTGGCCGACTATACAGGGGCAAAAATGGAAATTTGGATTTTTCAAATTTTTAATCAAGAATTAAAGAATTCAAATCCAAATCGACAACCATTTTCAAAAAGCAAAATACATGTGCACCAATCAAAATTAGTCATTTAAAAGCATAATAATGATAAAGATAAATGTAAATAATTATCCTAATTATTTAACATTTAAATAAGTAAATAATTACTAAATATAAATATCTAATTACATGTATCTCATTTACTTTAATTATTCCATAAAACATATATTTGGAACATAAGTCAAATACCTTATTTAACAAATAATTAATGCGTATTTAATAAAATCAAGTATTTAATTTAAATACACACTAATTAGAAAATGACCGAATAACCCTTTAAGCATGCATTTTTCTTTTAACCGTTAAACGATTTATAAATAATCAATATTATTTATAAAAGATGCTCTAGTACTCTACGAGTATATTTCATTAGTGAGACTCTCCAGATCCAGGCATATCCGTCACGAAATCCAATTTCGTGTCCATAATCTACCCACCCGTAAATTATTACGACCACAGATAAACTCGATGAATCATACAGGTCGAGGTCACTACATAGTATAATCCATCCATCACAGGTATCCGGATTATTCCATAGATATAGATATAAAAGTAAAATCTATATAGGTATAATCTCATCGACGTTTCTATTAGCAATCTCTCAATAACACTTTGAACTTACTTCTACAGTATACCACGGACCCATAGATTTAACAGATTGCTAATTCCATAATGGATACATATGCTCTGTACACAGAACTGACGGATCCTTATCTTGATACACATAGGATATCTTGAGTATTAGCCTACACCCAACGAACAGGCGAAGGTCTGATCTAAATAGATCGGTGACGTGACTGCCATCAAAGTGTGGAGGATACCTCATACATCCACGATGTTATCTCAAGTCGAATGACCACTATGCTCGCTTGACCCGAGAAGATTTTTATTGACGTTGGTGTATCATCTATTAAGAATCTTCGGTGAGTCGTTCAATATTTATCTGATATAAATACCTACATGTCTAT